>VCAZ01000060.1:1057500-2257500 GCA_005784505.1 Bagarius yarrelli
ACACACACACACACACACACACACACACACACACACACACACACCCCACTTGAGCCTTTTATTATTAATATTTAGTGTGCAGTTATAAATGCATTCTTTGTTTAAAAATCGAGTGCCAGTAAATCTATAGCTAATATGTTCCGACAGGGTGTAAGGAGGAAATACACTCTTGGATGGCATGGCAGCTAGTACAGCAGCAAGTCACAATATATTTTTGGCTATTTTAAAGAAAAGCTCAGGATTGAAACACAGATTCTGGCTCTGTGATGCAGCAAAGTTACATACTGCATCATTATTATTTCCACGGTATAAAACTCCACACAATATCCAAAGCACAAACTCAAAATATCCAATTTTAGATTACTTTAATATAAAATACCTTTTATATTAAAAATTTTATATCTAAAATACATTTCTTCTGCACAGTGTTGGAGAACAGACTAGTAACACATCATCTAAGAAGGTCTCAACAAAAAGTTACAGTACAAATTTGCACCCACTGCCCTGGTGTTATCTTTACCCAGATGGCCACAGCCCACTGACCATCTGACATGCTCTAATGCCATTTTTACGTTCTACATCCAAGGTCTGGAACCAAAAAAAAAAAAAAAAGGGGCCAGGAACTGGACCAGATAAAGGGCATCGATGAGAGATCATGGGTGGGTGCAACATGCACCTGCTGCTGACTTGGTGCCAAAATGTTTGAAAGCATGAAGAACACCATTGTAAGCTAAGCACTTCATTACAAAGCAAAACATTCACCAGAATGAAGAATTTGCTCGGACATCATGACATTTCAGAAACCCAAGCCATATTGATTCATTTATATGTGCCTTGGAAATAGTTCAGAAAGTTGGTCATGCTCAAAAGTTCCAAAGGGCAAAAATACTGATTAAAATCCACAATATTCTGCAGTGCTGCTGCTTACCATTACTCTGACTCCTCACCCAGATTCAAAGCCAATCTCAAAATGCAAATATCTAAAATCTTTAAATACATGACCCCGAGTAATTTGTAGGGCACCTTAAATAAAATGTCGTCTTATTGTTATTGTTGTAGCATTTGGCAGATGCTCTTTTTTAGAGTGAGACTTACCTTTATCTCATTGATACAACCGAGCAATTAGGTGTTAAGGGCCTTGCTCCGGGGCCCCACAGTAGTAAATTGGTGGTGCTGAGAAGTGATCTCCCGAATCTCCTGCAGTCCAACATCTTAACCACTGTGCTACCCTTTATTAACAACCATCAAGAGCAATAAACCTAGCCTGCGAGTTGGAAATGCTTATTTAAACAAGTAGCTTGTACCTGTACCAGGAACCAAGGTACCAAGTACCTTTACCTGCCAACATAAAATGTTGAGAAATGAAAGATAATTTTGTATTTTTTTATATTGCCTTAATAAATGTTTCTTCTACTGGACAGGCGCCTATAAAATTTTATACTAATCCGACATCCAACAGGTAAATAGTGATCTATTATAGACACCAAGTATCAAACACCCTGTACTAGAATCATTTGGGTTAACAATTAGGATCTGTCCTCTGGCGCCAATCATGAAAGGACTAACACACTGTAGGAGAATGTTATGCTGGAATGACCTCCAATTAATAAACTATAAATATATCGTACTAGACCGAGTTCTTGTACAGAACCGAGACTTACCGGAGTAATAAACTATGTTAGACTTTTATTATTTATCTTTCTAATAAACAAGGCTATACATATTTATGGTCAGCAAATCTACTTCTTGAAAAACAAAAAAAAACAAACAAAAAAAAAATATACAGGAAAATTTTACTATTCAAAAATTAACCTGCAATCATAAGATGGAGACAATACAAGTCTTTAATCATTGTTTCAAACAAATAGGGATTGAAACGTATATAAAAAATGAGCAATCATATCTCCAGTTTATCTGTAAATTATATTGCTTCCATTTTAAAGTAATAATCTCTGAAAAGTGTGTGAGTGGTTATTTGTTGCTATGTCACTCACCTGTTTGCCATCCACTTCGATGTCAGCGATGTAGTTCTCAAATACAGTAGGCACGTAGACCTCGGGGAACTGATCCTTACTAAAAACGATAAGAAGACATGTCTTCCCACATGCTCCATCTCCAACAATCACCAGCTTCTTCCGGATGGCTGCCATTGCTGTAGAACCAAAGAAAGAAACAGCAGTGTTAAAATAATAAGATGTTACTGATGATAATGGCTGACACACTGGGTGGGTTTTAAAGGGTGCAAAAAATAAAAAGCAAAATAAAGCACAAGAGAGAAAATATTCTGCAAGGTCTAATGTTTTGCTGATGGGTATTTATCTTAAGCTCTGGGACCAGCCTTATTTGGCAGAAGTTTATTTACTGCATGGCCCCAGATTAATTTATGAAAGAAGAAAAAAAGGGATAAGACCTATTTTCAGACCTTACCATAGTGGAAAACAAAGAAAAATGAATAACGTTAGTTGGTGATTTGCTACCCTGCCCTTTTCTTCTAGTCTGTTCCTGCAGTGGACTTGCAAAAACAAGGACACCATGGCCTAAAAATGTCTCATTTTCGAGAAGAAAAAACCCCCACATAACTTTAAATAGAACCACTGAAAGCAGGTATGCCAGTTTTATAGGGGATACAGTACACACGGGATAATGCAGTCACACACGCGCACACACACACATGCCAGAGTAACCTATTCACTCATTTCCTGGTCATACAGTTTACCACAGCTCTCGAAGCTGCATGCTGGCACAAAAACAAGGGTGATTGTGAAGGCTTCTGGTGGCAGGAAAGTTAAAGGGCAGCAAAGCTTTAGTGCCATTTTAACTATAATAGATGTTCCCCAGGTGGACAAACGTGGAGAATTCTGTGCCAAGTTACATAAGTTGTTGGTTCTTTGTTTGACAATGGCAGAAGTTGATCGTTTTTTGGGTAAAACTATAAGAACCCTGTAGGATTTCATATTTTTCTTAGACAACCAAATAAAGTAAAACGACCTAAAGCAGGTCACAGCTCACTCTCACTTTCTTTTGCTCTCTCGCTCTGTGTGCATGTGTTTGAGAGAGCCTGTGACTGTTCCTGGTGATAATGTCCCAGTTTCACACACACATTCATCAGGCTGTTACTCTCCAAAAGAAAATCCTAAATTATGGCCGGCTCTGGTTGCTTAAGCGCACCGGTGATTTTTATACCACCAGCGAAGCCTTAATGCGAACAGTCTCCTTTCATGATTGCTGCAACACAAGTGAAAAACAAGTGCCCCATAAAAATCCTCTGTCTTTTCTGGTTGACGTGCAAATGAAAAGCCAAAAAGATCTGACCATTCCTAATGTCCCTCCTTCTTTCTTGTTCGTTGCAAGACACAGCACTAAAGTAAATGTAAATCCACCAGAATTACTAATAAATCTGATTGGCTCCATCACAAGGTGCATTTTAACACAAAGCATGGAGTGTGGTGTAGCTGGATGTTGCTTTATTGCTATAGAATTTAACTGGACTGTGGAGAAGTGGTGGGGGCTTTAATATGAGTGTGAGCCAACTCAGCTTTCTTTGCTGATGAAGGCTGGGGGTGGAATGATGGAGCTGAATCATAACACGATATTACTTGGGGTTTTCCCATCACATTCTTGCTGCTGTAAGATATTTGAAGCAAGATTAAACAAGCACACTGTGATTTTCCCTTAAATTTTCATTTTAAAAATTGTCTAAATTCTTTTTAAAGTGTTAAAAAAAAAAAAAAAAAAAAAAGCCAAAACAAAACAAAGTCTAGTAGTAGCAGCTTCACTGTGTCCCATAATCTTGCAGCACACAATGTCATAGGAAGCTCTGAGCTCACTTCCTGTGCTGAACAACTCCCTTCCTGTGTCCAACCAGAGGTCAGCATGAGTCACAGGAAAACGTCATTTGTTGGAAAAAGTAAACAGAAAACAAAACCCCAGCAAAAAGTACTATTTAATAAATAATTAGCCCATTTCTATTAAATGATAAAAAAAAAAAAAAAACCAACAACGTTGTTTTCTATTGGTTTATGAGACTGTTGAATAAATACAGGGTCTAAAATTACCCTACTACAAATTTTATATCTGTTGTTTCTTACAGTATTGGCTGTACTTTTCCTCTGGCTGTTTTAGTATTTTTAAGCTGTGACCTAGTCTACTAGTAATAGCTAGACATGAAAACCCTAACAAAAAAAGGTTAATACTAGGTGTGACACGAGATCTTGTGATATCCAAGGTATATGGCGAGATATAGATCCGACTGGTCTCGTAAGGATGTAAGGTTTGTATAGCAACATTTTGGTTTCCCAGTAAATTAAGTGTAGCCGATTTTATTCAACAAAAAATAAAACATGTATATATACAACCCACACACACACACACGTTTCTCCTGTCTCACCCGTTTTGCGCACCATGCACTCTTACCAAACCACTGCAAGAGGGGTGTGCAAAGAAAAAAAAGGGTTGGAACCAGTGTTCTAGATGGCTACCCAGACAAGACTCCAGGAACTTTACTGCAGCATAGAATAATCCGGTAAGATAATTTTATCTGTCTGAGAAGAACTGGTCCCCCGACTGAGCCGTGCATCTCCCAAGGTTATTTTCGCCTTTTTGTCAGCGATGGAGTTTGGGTTCCTTGTCGCTGTCGCCGCTAGCTTGCTTAGTCGTGGACTCTTAATTTACTTATATGACTGAAACTGAACTGAGCGTTTTTAGTAAGTGTTTCACCGTTTTGTCTTATTTGAATCTGTAAAGCGGCTTTGACGCCATGTCTTTCTTTAAAAAGCACCATATAATTAAAGGTGACTTGACTGTAATTAGGAATAAGAATGTTGCACAGAATCTCTTTCCACAAGCGTTCAGACTTGAGTAATGCTCCCCTAGATATTTTATAACCCGTGCCCACACACGTAGTGAGAGATGTGTGCCGTATTCGTGCTATGCAGCATGACATTATTCTGTCAGGATAAAGGATAGAGGCTTCATGAAGAATCACAGGAAAGGAAACAGCATCACGAAAGTGACCTCTAAACTTACAGCAACACTTCCCCTGAAATAAAGACAAAGTGTCTGAAATTTCCCCAAGTTCACAGTGACAATAGAAAAACAGACCTGTAAGGGGAATTACAAACATGCTGCCATTATGATGAACTGCATGCAGAGGCCAGAGGGGCAAAAAGTTTACAGTCATAAGATTTGCAAACCAGGGCAAGTCTTGTGTTTGCATTGGTGCGTCCAATAAGATGTAAGGAAGAAGTGCAAACGTTGGATGTTGCCCATTTCTTACTTTAATACAGCAGAAGTTAAGGAGGCACCAAAAGTTAAAGTTAACCAACTTAAACAATAACTTAAAACAGTCACCACTGCTGGACCCCTGAGCAAGGCCCTTAACCCTCAACTGCTTAGTATATTCAATTCATTGTCATTGTGCAGGGTACATGTACAGAGCCAATAGAAATGCATTTTTCGCATATCCCATCTTGGTAAGTTGGGGTCAGAGCGCAGGGTCAGCTATGATACAACACCCCTGGAGCAGGAAGGGTTAAGGGTCTTGCAGGAGGGGTTAAGGGTCTTAAAGGAAAAAAAAAAATGCAAATTGCTCTGAATAAGGACGTCTACCAAATTTTGTAAATGTAAACAAGAATCCTGTTTGCGGCCCTGAAATATCATCTGGGTTTAACAATATTCAGATGATTTGTTCCATCGCCCATTATATATATATTTTTATGTATTTAATTATTTATTATATATTTTATATCAACACTAGTATTTAACCAAGAATTAATAAAAAATGCAAACCAAGACTTTTCTGTTGGTAAATAAGTTCTGCATCCTGTAAAAATGTTGAAATCTACAAAGTCCGGAGAAAAAGATTGGAGTGCGATATGAATTTTTCTATATGCCATAATCTGGTTAAAGGTCATCATAATTCACATTTCATGCTCATTGGCAAGTCAGTAAACGCTTTTGTAGAATAAAAGTTTCTTTCTGTTCAGCAGGCAGTCAGAGCAATTTGAAGAGCAAATTACAGCCTGCAATTATTGTGAACGTTTTAACAGTTTTAATGCAAATTGACAGGCACTTGATGCAAAGAAACGCAGCACATGCAGTTTAAATTACATTTTTAGGTTTCTGTTGCTGTCAGAGCAAGCTTTAAGGAATAACCCCAGCCACCAAAAATATTTTTTTTAAAAACACAAACCAGAACAGAACTAACGATCAACGTTTCCTCAACCATATCATGATTTTTGCAAAAGCTGCTAATGTTTTCCTGATCAATTAAACAGTTTATGCAAAAGCTAGGAAAGCTTTTAGAGTCCTGTATAAAGGCAGTGTGTGTGTGAGAGGGGGGTGCTTAAAATGGTGCCAGCAAACTGTACACTCGGCACAAGAGCAGGCTTATGGATTCCTCCCGAGAAGCAAAACAACACGCTTCCTGATTCTGGGAGTGGTGCTTGGCAGTCTGCTTTTATGCTAGGACTTCCACACAGGGAGAAAAAAAATATATATATATCACAGAAGGGTGGAACTCTTAAAAACACACAGCCAAAACCCTAGAGATCCCACCGACACAAATCCCAGAGTTCCTTCTGTAGAATCCCAGACATGTGGCCTGACACTGATTGAAAATAATGAAACATGAATAATAAAGAAGAGGATGTTGGATTACAGCTGATCATTTATAAAAACTGTCTTAAACTCATTTTTGGACAAGAATTAATGAAATGATTTCATTAGGATATTATTCAACAGTTGTGATTTAAAGATTGACCTGAAAATGAGTTCAGGACATTTTCAGATCTTCTCTCGACGATTGAGGATCAACTGAAAAAGACTCTCGGAAGACTTGAATGCAGGTTACTCGATCACACACCCTGTCCTTTCAACCCTTGCAACTTATTAATCAAGGAATTTTGGAGTTTAAACCAATTTTGCATCAGTTTAAAAATAATTATGGCAGGTTTTCGTCTACAATGTATGGATAAAAATAACGGGACACCTGATCATTACAGCGTTGTTTAATATTCACTACCATCATAACCTCCACACACTTTGGGACATTTGAGGTTCTTCACACCAACCATAACACACAATGGCGTTTTTTGCACTGGGGCAATGTAAAATGTTTGGGTCTTTTGCTTACAGTGAAATAATATTTTCAAGCTATAGCATAAAACAACATCCAAGACAATTGGACATTTCCAAACTTGTGGTTTAGAGAGAACATGGATTCAGGTGTGTGTGTTAAAGAGTCGAATCTTTAGCCCATATAGGGTAAAGCTAAATTATCTGTTGCAGTTTAGATTTTATACTATGATTAAAAGTATAGACTTTATCTAGTTTATAATCCAACATCGGCCACATCTTTAACAAGAGGCCTAAATCTTCTTGAATTCCAGGGCAATAGGTATGCTGTAGATGTTCATGGGAATCATCAGGAAATGCTTTGAGGTTCACATCACAGAGAATTTAAAGTCAACATCTGTCCATCTTCACCCGGATCAAGGCAACCGAGGTTGTGTATGGCTGATGAAACCTTAAAAATAAAGTTTCTAAAGGATGAATCTTTATAGCCCAAAAATTAAAGTCTCATCAGTTTTAGCTTCCCTCCTGGAAGCATTCGAAAGTATTTAATGAGCTCTAAAAAATGAATTTAATGAGGAGAAGCTCTGCAATTAATCATCTGCTAATGTTTTAGCTCTGCTAAGGTAATGACTCCGATCACATCAGGGAGTCAAACTAGAGCATCTCCGTCTTTTAAATCGATAATAACAAATCAATGAGCTTCACTACAACTGTTGTTTAAATGAATCATATTTACTTGCATGGGATATGAAGTGAAACCGGATACAAAAGAAAATAAGGACGGCACTCTGAACAGTGTTTATTTTTCCAGCCTGATTTAGTCAGGGCATGGCCTATTGAAAAAACGCTAGGCAATGATGTTGCACTATATAATAAACCAAGTTTAACCAGGATAAATGTTTCTTTAGGGATATTGCCGACAGCGGCATGGCTGTGCTCACTGCTCTCGATGTCAGCCTGTGTGAAGTGTGTGCATCCTCGTAGGCTAGAAATGGGATTTTGGGAGTAAACGCAGTGCAATAAAATTTCAGTTGACTGACTGAGTGTTGCCAGTAGCCTCAGATTGCACGCCTGATTTACTATTTAAGACACCAATTTCATAATTTGGTTTCCTGTATCTTGATGTGGGTGGACAACTCCAGCTCCACTGTGTCGAGCCCTTTTGGAGGAGAGATGGTTGAGAGCCTTGATCAATGGCCCAACAGTGGCAGCTTGGCAGTAATGGAAAGCAGGGCTGAACGATAAATCGAATCGCAACTGCGATTTGTAAAGCCGCAAATACCGAATTGCAAAAGGCTGCGATGTGAATGCGAGATAAAAAGAGAATTTATCAGCGGTAAATCAGTCATACCAGCCAATTGAGTGCACACAGCTTCGGGCAGCCAATCAGCATGTTGGTTATGTGTGTGTAACGCCCTCCATTAAATAACAAAACAAAAAGGAAAGCGTGGAAGCATCATTTGGCCCAATAAACAGCAAGTCTGTAATATGGGACTTTTTCAGCTTCGAAGTGACAGACACGGAAACAAAAAAAAAAGGTAATTTGCAAAAGACAAAAAATAAAAATAACTAAATAATAATAATTTTACCCACAGCGGGCTGTTTCAGAAGTGTGTTGCTAAAAAAAGTCATCCGCAAGTGCTGCCAGTGACACTCAGTCTAGTAGCAAGCAACAAAGTACAATTTCAGACTTGTTTGCGGTTGTTACAGCATATGAAAAGACATTAAAAATGAACAGAGTTAACCAACGCCATAACCCGCTAATTTAAAGATAAAAAAAATAATAATAATAAAAAAAAAATTTAAAAAAGGAATTTTTTTTTCTTTTTTTTTTATCTGACCACAATTAAATACTGATTCATCAACTGAGACACTGATGCTAAATCAGGCTTTAAGACTAAGTTTAACTAAGAGAAGACTGCCAAATCTTTTTTTTTTTTTTTTTTTTTCATATTTTATGGACTTTACCATCTTTGGTTTAAATTTGAAAAAGACACGAGACTGGCAAGCTCTGTGGGAAAAATATTAAATGCCTGAGCCTAAAAAAATAAACACCACAGAAAAACATTACATATTTCAATATTTCATTTAACTGCGGCTGATTAACATTATGTCGACATTATGAGCTATAGCCATCCATAAAGAATGCATTCCTTTTCAAAGCCGGCCATTACAATTTTATCACAGGCTGGTGTAAATTTTTTTATTAACAGCCCAGAGGCCCTGTGCAGAACGAAACAAGGTGTAAAGGCGGAGATGGAGGTGTGGTCTAGTACAGTTTACAGGATGTAAAAAGGAGGCAGGAAGATTAAGGAGTAACCAAAAACGCCAATTGATCTTCCTTAAATCGAAAAACACTTTTAGGAAGTACTAGAAAAGCATCCTTATTTGGTTGACTTCAGATAATTGCGTTACAATAATCAGGTACTAAAGGTGTTACATGGATAGTTAAGATCAGCATATTATGTAGGGCTGTCCCGATTATCAAATTTGAATGACGATTAATTGTCAAAGAAATAATTGCGATTACAACGAGTTATTGTCTGTTTTTGGGCTTTAGCGATAGCAATTAATTGTTTGTAAAAAACAAAACAAAAAAACAACTCAAAGCATTTTATAATCGCACTAATCTGTGCCTTATTAACACTCTACTGTAAATATAGATAAATAGTATTTAAGAAAATCCATATTTTGTGTCCTGTCAGTGGTGTTTATCTGTTTAGCAACAAATAAATCAATTTATTTGCTATGCAGTTGCATCATAGGTCGTTAAAATGGTGATGGAGTGTTATTGAAGAGTGCTTGGAGCATCGGAAAACCCTGACTTTCAAATCATGCTGCTCCGTTCACTTACTCCGGTTGAAAGTAGGGTGCTGCAAAGTACTACAGCTCCCCCCTTGTGGCTAAAAAAAAAAAAAAAAAAAAAAAAAAAAGTAAATAAAAAAGTGCAATAAAAAAACATTGTGGTTGGATTCAACAATCGTGGTTAGGTCAACTTATTGCGATCATACGATTATTTAATGATTGTTACAGCCATAATATGTTCTTAATCAGTAGCTTTAAACCCAGACAATAACACGTCTTCCGGTATGCTTTGTTTTGTTTTAAATGGCTTGGGCGTGTGACTGCACAAGATTCCTCACAGTAACAGGAACATGAAAGCATATCAGTGACAAAACATTTACCAAATCACGAGATCTCCTGAAAACACACTCCTGATGGCGAAAGAAAAGGTCTTCTGCTGCTCCGATGCTGTTTGTACCTGATTAAGTTTAGATGCTCGTGTTGATAGCTGGGCGTCTTTGCTCAAAGGTGTATGACAAACTGATAAAAATGGAAACGGACGTGGAGTCTAATCACACAAACAAAGCTAAAAAAAAGCTTACATAACAGTTCACACCCTGTTGGCACGTGCTGTGCTGCGTTACAGGAAGCAAAAAGTCGTCTCATTAGGATTCCTGTTCGACAACATTAACATCCTTTTTTTTTTTTTTTTTTTTTTGAATGCTCTTAAATCTTATTAAAGGACATGTCGGTTTTAGCAAAGAGTATTTTATTGATTTGGAATAAATTAGTATTAATAACAATAACAACAACAACAATCTGTTAAAAATCAGTTTAAAAAAAACATTTCTTGTTCCAACATCAAATGTCTAGATGTGAAGTTTGCAGATGCAGTTGTTTAATACCTAATTTTTAAAACATTGAAATAGTTAACGACTCATTTGCATAAATTGTATTAAAAATAAACCCCACAACAGCTAGCATATCTGTTCGTCTCAAAAAAAAAAAACAGACTCAAAAATGAGATTTCTGATAGTGGAGGATAGATGAGTCGCCGCAGTTTATGGCACAATATGATCACATACAAAAGCTGGGCAGGTCCGCCAGCTGCTGTTAGTTAATAAAGATTATCACAGTTTCATTTAACAAATAAACTGCCTGTTGAACCAATTGCTGATTTCACCTACTTTACAACTGAGAAGCGATTGATTTAGAACTGAAAAGCGATTGTAAAGAACCCTGATGCTCGGAGAAACATTTCTGATAATAACCCCAAAAGATCAACACATCAAGTGCTTTTGAGGTAAAAAAAAAAACAAAAAAAAAAAAAACCTTGTCTGGCTTTTTACTGCTTTTAGCATCACGCTGGCCTGAGACAGGAGATAACCTGCTTACTCATGCAGTTGGAATGTGTAAATGTGCATCAATTACAACAGCCCACAACAACTGCTTTACACTGTAACCTTGGTTAGAATGTCCTACCAAATCTCACAGTTGTATAGCTGAGCAATACAGAATTTTATAATATCAATAATGAAGTGCATATACAGGTCAAGAGTTTCTGTAAACATCAGCATCCAACATAAATTGGAAAACGAATGCTAGCTTTTTGAACTTGGCCACAGAGGGTTAATTATGCTGGACAGAAAATCCAGACTAGTTTCAGCTGACGGCACATACAACCACCGTTTACAACCGTGCAAAGCAAATAAATGGGCTTGGTCAAAAGCAGGATGCGTATTGGCATCACGATATATTGCAATACTTTAAATAACTAAATGTAATACAATTAGCTAAAAATACCACAAAGCCGAAGGCGCCTTATTATTACCACCAATCTTGCTTTTAAAACAATGACTGCATGTGACAGAGAGAAAATTAAATATTAACCTAAAAGTAGTTTAAAATAATTTAAATATGTATTAATACTAGAGGTAAAAATATTGATATACTATCGAATAAAATGAAACTATAGCTTTATGCTTTCTTTATTAGATATTATCTTGTATAGTAATCAGATTTGACTAAAAATACAACAAAATAAGAGCCTAAAACCAAAAAAACAAATTAAATATTCATCTTTTATTAAGTCTCTCTTGGCATACAAACATATAGGGACACCAGTCCATAACAGGATACCATAGACACATTACACACTTTCCCCCCATCTTCAAATATTCAATACACAGGGAGCACCAGTGTAGTACATCAGCTTCCACCTTTATATTCTAGACAGTTAGTGTATTTGGCAACCAAAAACCTAAAAAAAAAAAAAAAGATAGGCAATAAATATAATTTGTTAATCCCAGATTTTTTGGGGATTGTATTTATAAAACTGCAACCGGCAAAAATAAATAAAAAATAAAAAAAAAAAATAAAAAAATCTCTGAGGACGATTAGAGTACACGCACTTTGGATGGGGGTGGTTTGTGTAATGTTTGGCTCTGGAATGTTTTCAGGCTACTGATAGATACATGAGCAGCCAGTAGGTTCTGGACCAGCCTGAAATGCTTAAATCCTGCTGAAATTCCTCATGCAGGTCATGTGGTTCCAATAAGCATGTGTAGTTTTTGTAAAACTGTTGACAGTTTCTGGTATACAGCTGAAGCTCTGCATAACTTCCACAGAACACAGACAAAACAAGGCTCATTTGTGCAAGTCTCGACTTGAGCTTTCTCACCAAGCATAGGTATGTCTGGAGACATCCGAGATGTGGAATTCAGTTACATCTTACCAAGTCGAGATGTTTACACAGAGGTCATGTGGTTGGGGGGGGTGGGGGTGGGGTGGGAAGATAATTGTGAGATGAAAGGAATGCAGCAGACTCCTTACTGCCCACCAAGGAAATCCACACACAAAGCTCAAACACATACACACACTCCATTTCCACCTACTTTAATCTTATTATGATGGTTTCCTTTATGAGCAGGAGGAATGTAGAGTAATTAAAACACACAAAGCCAGTTAGTCACAATTGCATAAGATATGGAGGTGCAAGGAGAATTCCATCTACGAGTCTGTTGCCCTCTACATGTGCGTCTCTCTACCTCCCTTCCTTACGCCCACTTTGAGTGTTGCTTTTGTATTTGGTTCTCTATTAATAGGTCTTTCTGTTTCAGTGTCTCTTGGTCTTTTTCCACCAGTCTCCATCGGGGTCTGTGCGTCACTTTGTCTTGGTACAGTATCGGTTACTCCAGTAGGCGAATTTTAGGGTAATTTAGTAGTGCTGGGTGGTAGACCGGTTCATACCAGATACCGTTGTTTCTTTTTTTCCTGATATATGTTTTTAAGTATACTGCAATACCTCGGCATGTCACTTACACAACGTTGCTAAAAGTGATGCGGCACTAATCCTCAGGTTGTCGACCATTTCTTTAAAATACAGACTTGTCCAGCGTGTCCCATTTTTAATCAATAACAGGCTTACTAACTGTGCGTGGACCATCCTTCACTCATTACCTTCAGCTCCGAATGTAATCACTGTTGTTGTAAAGGGGGTTAGAGTGAATGTGTGGCAGGATGAGCTTACAACCAACAGAAGTTTTACACCATGACCTGTTTTTGGCTTCTTTTCTGAACAGATGCTTCAGTGCTGCAATCAAAGGGAAATAAAAAAAAAAACTTCACACATTAAAAAGCACTTCCTGACATGCTGACATTTTTTGCCATTCCCTACGAAGTGCTGTGAGGATGAAGACAGATGAGCATTTTCAAGAAAAAAAATGGAATAATTTGAATATTATCCAAAATTTTCAGGGCCCCAGCAGTGGCAACTTGGTGGTGTTGGGAATCGAAACCACGATCTTCTAATCAGCAGTCCAACAACAACTTAACCACTGTGCTACGACTTTCCCCATTAGCTTTAAATCAAGCTATTTAAACTACTCAGCAGCCATGGGACTCAAGCCAAATGTCTGACCTGGTTAGTGTTTTTTCCCTTTTTACCCCAAATTATCATTTCTACCCCGTTTATCATTTTGGCTGGAATAAATAACTAGCTAAAAAATAATAATCTGGCACATTCACTTGTACTGGTCCACTAGCTGCTGAAGTTTCTACTACTATGTATACCTAAAACAAACAACGTTCAAGGCAGAGATGAGTCTTTATTGAAACACCACACACACACACACCACACACACACAAACACACACACACACACAACACACACACACACACACACACACGACCCACACACACACACACACACACACACACACACACACACACACACACACACACACACACACACACACCCACACACACACACACACACACACACACACACACACACACACACACGTGGGATTAGCTAGGCTAGAAACTGTTTTTTTTTTTGTTTTTTGTCCCGGATGCAAAGACATTAAAGTTTTAAAGAGTTTGATTTGTGCATTTTATTAAAGTCACTGGTCTCAATGGTAGAACAAACGGGGACAGTTTTCTCTCCCCAGAGACAAATCCAGTGTGAAAAAAAGATCACAGTGAAAAGCCTATGACTGAGGAAGCCCCATTTCCGATTCATTTACATTCCCAGCATTTGGCAGACACTATTGAATTAAAAAAATCTAATGATCTAAATTAAAGTTTAGGGGCCTTGCTTAGGAGTCCAGTGGTAGCAGCATGGTGGTGCTAGTAATTGAACCTACTATTTTCTGAATAGTCTTAAACATTTACCACAAATCTTGTAGTAGAAATGAAGATCTCTGCCTTTTTTGCTGCCATTTTTAATCAGGATTAAATGTCCACAGCAGAAGTATATACACAAACCCGAATTCAAGACAGTCTTTTTGAAGTCACGCTCAGCGATCGTTAGCTATTTATGGCTATAAGAAACCATGCAAAAGAAAAGAACAAAGCGTTATTAGAGCAGGAAATACATCATTTGTGGGACACAAATGCTTCCCCGATGACACAGCCTACCTGAGCAGCCAATTCTCAAAAAAATGATATAGTGAAACTGCAAGTAGATGAACACAATACATCATAGGTGACTATTGGCCATAAGCCTAATGGAGCTCTTAGTTCATTTTCAACCTCCCACAGCTTTGGAATGCTGAATGGAATGCAGACTTTAATACGGTCAAACCAAAGGTGAGCGCGAGTTCACACACTCAATCTGAAATAAGAAAAACTGCTGAAGGATTATCAAGGCTAAGCTCAAAGAAGCAATTTTTGGACACAAAAACCCACATCACCAAACTTCTAACTCATTTAAATGTCTTATGTAACAAGATAAAGGGGTTTGATGTAATTTTTATACTGTTCTTAAATGTACAATATTTTTTATCCTGATGAACCTGGGACTGCTTTTTTCCTTTGCCTGTTCTCTGAAACACAGAAGTCAATTTGAGGGGCAAGTATTTTTTTCACTTCTAAAAGGTTAAAAAAAAAAAATAATAAATGCTGTGTGCATCATATATAGCTGTGTGTATGTGAAAAGTGACTGCAGCGAAATATAACATGTGGGTAGTTGGATGTGGGGGAGGTGGTAGCACAGTGGTTAAGTTGTTGGACTAGCCGTGGTGTAGTGCATTTGTGCCGCCGGTACTCGTGTGCACAGTTGCGCTTCGGTGACCTTCTGGTTCGATTCCGGCTCAGGTCTTTTCTCTTTCAACCTAAAGGCTAAAATATGTTTTAAAAAAAAGGTGTTGAACTGCTAACTGCTAATTGGAAGATCGGGGGTAAGATTCCCAGCACAACCAAGTTGCCACAATTGCTAAGTGGTATAAAAGAGATCAGTGTCAATCGCTTTGGATAAGAACGTTTGCCAAATGCCAGATATGTAAATGTGCGGTAGTTCTGTTGTGTGCGTACGCGAGTCCCGGGTTTCAGCTGCTCTCCTGGTTTAGGGCCCGAAGAAGCCCCCAACCAGAAACGTTGGTATGACAAAAATCGAATAATAAAGTGTTGCTCTATGATCAAGTTAAGCCAGATCTGGAAGGTTTAACTGTGTTTTAACCAAATATAACTGTAGGTACATTGGGTACACTGGGAAATTGAACAAGGTTTCTCAAACACTATAGTGAACCCCATAATGCTCAATTTCAGGAGTTAAATGGAGCGGAAAATCAGTCTGAACTAGGCAAAAAAAAAAACGCACATTCCATTCCTCCCTTTAATGAAGCCAAAAAAAAAGTCTAATTAGTCAGCAAATTTACTTTTGAGAGACAGAAAGAGAGAGAGAGAGAGAGAGAGAGAGATTTTCTCTGAAAGTAAGAATGAAAGAAGCACCTCTAGCAAACAGTATTAGCGGACTATTTTAGGGCATTGAGAAAAGTCGAATAAATAGGTTTCAGGGAGACAGAGACTGGGTTGTAAGTGTTTTTTGCATAAGAGACAAAGCTTTGGCCCAGTAAGTAATGTAAAATCAAACCCTCCTTCGGGGTCTTGCTAACACTATAGCGTTAAACTATCTACAGTGTAGAATGCGCTGACAGGCTCATAAAATAATGCAAGTGTGTGATAAAAAAAATAAACAAGTGATGCCACCATAAGGATTATAATTATTAGCAAAATACATGTGCTTTACTACAGCAAGCAAACATCTCACAAGAGATAAAATGTCCAGGGAACATACATATTTAAATTCTGTGAAATATTACAACATATGAATATATTATAAATACATTTTTAAACGAGTCTTTCCTGTGAGGGTTTTGGCTTTTCCTTATTGTTCGCTAGCACTCAGCCCTAACCGTTACCTCTCCTGTAAGTAGCGTAGGAGACAGACCAGGGACATGTCCAAACACATGGCTTAAAGCTCTCCTCCTTCTTGGTTGTTGATGTATGACAGTGTTTGGATCAGTCATTAAAAACACTGTTATATTTCCTATGGACGCTAAAGATATGACACAGCTAGCTGACACCAAATGCGGAAGAGAAAGTGTGCATAAAGCACATTTGCCTGGTGCACACAGAGTGAGCTCTGGTTGGTCAGCAATTTATACATGCGTCCAAAAACGCAGCAGCAGCATTCTAAATAAAAAATTAAAACATTAACAAATTAAATCACAGCCTTAAACCCTTTTAATAATCGCAATTAATTGCACAGCTCAAACGTGCACCATATGCGCAGGAGATGCATTCGCTTCATCATATAAATCACAGAAAGCCATGCAAACATCATGTCTGCATAAGGACAAGCCCAAGATCAACATTAAACACCGGGACCAAGTTCTGACCACATTAAATATGCCCCAAGTGCAATAGAAAAAGTTTTAACAATATCAGCTCTAGCCTTCTTACCACTTTCCCCCCCTGGGCTTTAACAAACCAAAGTGAGGGAAGGAGAATGAAATCACCACCTCCTCTGCCCAGATTTAGCAGTGACTAAAATATACAGATGACCAGCCAATAAGCAGCCAGATGCCATAGCAACACAACGGGAATTCATAAGTTCTAGCTGGGCCTGAAATAAATCGAAAAAAAAATTAAAAATCTGAAACAGTATCTGACCTACTTGAGTGAATGGAGGTTCTTCGAGAGAAGCAGAAGACAGGGAGAGAGACCCAATTACCCTCTTACTTTGCCCCAAGCATTACATAATGAACGTGCCATCAACAGGGTAATAGACTGAAGGCATTAGCAAAATAGACCGGCTAACACAGATAATATTCAAATTCATAGCATATATTAATCAAAACTATTAGAAGCTCTTACAAAACTCAAAGAAAGAAAGAGAGACAGACACACACAAAGAGACGCACAGGGAAAGAGCGAGAGACGCACAGGGAAAGAGCGAGAGACGCACAGGGAAAGAGCGAGAGACGCACAGGGAAAGAGCGAGAGACGCACAGGGAAAGAGCGAGAGACGCACAGGGAAAGAGCGAGAGACGCACAATTATTAAAAAAAAAAATAATAATAGGTTGGAAGAAGAATAGATTACATCATCCAGTCATTCATTACTTTCCTAGACTAGCGTGCCTGAACATGTTCTCTTTCTAAAGTGACTAAATGCACTTCTGTTTATTTACTTAATTTTCTCCAGCACAAACACCCGAGGGAACTGGCAGAGAAGCTAAATTTTCAGATGTACATCAGGCTAAACCAGGACTTCCCACTGTGAGCAACTGGCACTAATTTTTGCCCAAAGCCTTCTTTACCCTCTGTTCAGGAAGCAAGACCAGAGAGCCATTCATTTATTTTTATATATATTGTTTAGTACAAGTTAATTTCCTCAAATAAGGTTCCCTTAAGGTTATAAAGTTAAAGCTTATCTTAAAGTTTATTTAGTACTTGCGGCGACTGGAAGCGAGTCTGGATAATCAGAAGTTAATCTCTCAGTAGCTCCTTTTAATGCCATGGAGTGGAAGGTTCTGTTCTGTTACTGATGCTGGTATCAGCTTTATCCAAAGTTTGTGTCCATCAAGTGTCTCAGAAAGGGGAGGGTAATTTAACAGTAACCCTTGTGTTTCTTACTACACTTCAGGCCCGGTTCTTGCCAACCATAGAATGGTGGGCAGACAGATATCCCAGGTGGGCAATTTTGAGGGGTGGGTTTTAGGAGATGAATCCTTTTTTTTTCCCTGCGGAGGGAGTCGTAATCAGTTCTGACACGGGAGATTTTTCGAAGCAACAACTGCCATATTACAGTCACTGTTGCTGGAGGCAAGAACAGGTTTCTTAAAAAAACCTTAATAGACCAGCAAGCCACCTTGCCTTGCGAGTGTAGACTGCACCGTTCATTACAGCCAATCAAAAAACGGGAAACTGGTTTGGTTTTGTCATGTGATATTTGTATCTCGCCAGCTTTACCTAATTTTAATTGGGTGGGCAAGACAGACGTTTGGGTGGGCTCAGCCCATGCCCATGCCTAGAGCCGGCTCACAAATCCACTTAAAATCTGAACAGAATCAATCTTTTTTTTTTAAAAAAAAAAAAAGGGGAGAGGGGGTAGTAGCGAGAGAGAAAATTGCCTTGTTACACTATCGGTTATGACCTTAGGTAACAACCAACAAAGCAGCTTACTGTTTTGGTGCCAAATACATAGAAAAGTCCTGAATGCGGCATTGTAACTAGGTTTCAGTAAAAGTAGCACAGAGTGGTGCAATGCCCTAGTTTACCAGAGGATTTTTATCCTCTAAACAAGGTGATCGTAGAGCCGAAGCACCCTGTGGACAAGAGATGTCTTACCACTAAGCCACTTCACAGACAGATAAAATACAGCAAGTGTGAGGTACACAGACATTTAGATAAGACTTTCTATCTTTATTAGAACAAATCCTTCCTCCCACTTCTGTGGGTTGTGTTAACTTGCTTGTAGGTTCACCCTCCTCGTATTTCTGCACTATAACAAATGGACAACTTTAGCGAAACAAACCACATCATTAAAAAGCAACAATTTTTACACATGGAAATTGTGCAGCACTGAGCAGCAACTAGTGTTAGTTAATTTCGAAGCTAGTTATCTAACGTAAGGTGTAAAAAGCCTACTTTAAAACAGCTTTGCTACACCTGGCATGAAGAAATACATTTATTTACATTAGCGTTGATTTGATATGGAGCCTATTGTAAGTATACTGGGCAAGAGATGAAAAGACATCCTGGACGGGGACAATTTAGCAGCATGTTTTTGGGAAATGGGGGAAAACCTGAAGGGAAACAAGTATTTTACTCATTTAATTTTCAGAATTAATTATCCATAGTGAGGTAAATCTTATTTATACAACTGAGCTGCTGAGGGTTGGAGGGCCAAGCAACTTTGCAGTTGTGGTATTTGAACTATTAAACCAGCAGGCACAAGCAGTACAATGCATTTTCTCAAAACACAACTGAATAAACGACAAATTTCGGTCTGGAAGACAATCATTTACTTAAACCCAAAATATTTTCAACTAACAATAATAGAGTTCCACCTATTTAATAATCGTTATACACTGGATCTATTAAGAGTGATAAAGTTATAAGGGGCATTTAGGTTTGTAGATTCCACTCAGTTACTCATGTGCAAGTGCCACTTCCACTGGGGCAAATACTGATGATAAATAAAGATGCAAGACTGCTCTCTCGGCCAGAGATGAAATTTCATCCGTATTTGATTTACTTCACGAGTCTGAGGGCAGCCTGATAAAATGACAGATCAGAAAAGAGACTGTACTATATCTGATCCTTTACTACTCAACATGCTGTACAAACACTGTAATGAAACCTTCATTTTACTCAAAGAGCAAGATTTCATAGCATCACACAATTACTTATAAAAATGGTTTCTATAATGTGGTATGCCAAAAGTGCCCAATTTTCACTTAAAAGTATCTGAAAATAAGGTAATTCATACAAAAGATCTTAAAATTAATGGTATTTAGAAACTTTTGGAAAACTTTTGAAAAGCAGGCATCACTAACTAACATTTTGAATTGAACCAGACAATAACTTAATACACAATTAATAAAATCCATAAATATAACGCAAAGGTAAACCAACTCCTTGTTTCGCCAAGTAGCAAAATTTGCTTTTTGTGTTAAAAGAAAAGTACGCCATAATGAATTACAGCTAAAAAGACATAAATAAGTGTAAATAATTATAGTTATGTAAATGTATATAAACTGCTTAAACTTTGTTTTTGCCAAGCTTGGATTGCGATTTTTATACAATGTTTAAAACTATTACATTAGTAAATTCAGACCTGACACTACTTTTGCATTAATGACTAAATTAAGCTGTACGGGGTAGTTTTACACCATCTTTGGTTTGAAATATTTTAACATGAGTACTATAAATAATTATAATATTACTGCATTATTATTTTAATAAAGCCACAAAGGCAGGTAAAATTAGAGAGCAAAATTTGGCCAATTCTTTACAGTGTCCCAAATCTGCCTGCTAACTGTGTGTCTGTCTCTCTCTTGCTCCCCCCCAATGCATCTCACTGTGTCTCTTTCCTCCTGTCTGTCTCATCTACAGCCTGGGGATCCATGACATTTTGGAGCCACACAGAAGCTCTAAGGTTGGATCGGGACTTGCTCTGCTCCACTGATCCAAGTCTACTGTTTACATCGCATTTAATCATAAACGGACATATGGTGTCAACCAGTCTGGTTCCTCTCGAGGTTTCTTCCTACTTTATCCCCTTGATTCACCACAGTCGCCACCGGCTTGCTTATAAGGGACAAACTTACACATTTTTAAAGAACAAACTTTCATTCTTACTGCATTAAACAGTGTTAAGCTGCTTTGAGACAATGTCTACTGTTAAAAGCGCCATACAAATAAAAAAGGAATTGAATGAAATATTTTATACCCAAATGTCTCTATAAAGTACAGAAATATCATTGATCTTGTGGACATTTTTTCCTGGGCCACATGAGGACTACTGCTTTTATACAGAGCAACAATAAATAAATAAATAAATAAATCACACATTTTGAATGTTTTCTTCAGGTTGCTGGGGTCAGTCAGGGTTTAATGTAGATTAGAATTAATAATTATGTCACAGATCACAAGAGTAGGTAGTGTGTGTGTGTGTGTGTGTGTTTTGAAATTGCTGTGATTTTTCCCTATAGGAATTTTTAGCCTATAACGATCTGGGGGAAAAACCATCACCACAAACCACCGAAACAAACCAGAGCTTCAGCAATCCTACAAGCCAGAAACCGGTTCTAGATCTTAGTGGAAACTTCAACCAAACACTTGAGCTCTTTAATTAAGTATTTTAATTCTTTGTCCAGATCATAGGACATTCCTGCTCTCCATAAAAAACACCATCAAATATTTAGAAGCCAGTTCGTTTTTATAGACCGACACGCCAAGCCAATGCGCATGCGTAAAACTTCAGGTACCGCTAGTCTGAAGTTATTAAACGCGTTTATTTCAAGATCCATGACTTTAACTGCAACTTTTATAGACTAAACAGTTTCCGATATTATTATGGGATTAAGTGAAACCATCATGGAGTAAATTGTTTTCTTGAAGGAAACGGTAACGTTACACGTTCGAGATCCGCAGGAGTGTAAACACGATTTATCCGGCACTAAAAACAGGTGGTTTATGTAAACACAGCCCATCACTACGCTAACAAAGTGTTTCATTCACAGCGTTTTCCATGAATCCAATATTATTTAATGTTAGAGGCGCACAGGTCGGTATGGAGCGGTCAAGTTGCTGTACAAACAAGACGCAGAACGCAAAAGCCACCACCTACTTTTCCCCTTGGAAAAGTGCGAACACAGCTTCTACTTGTTCCTCAAACCACGTTCAAATTTAGGATGCCAAAATCCAACAAATAAAACAGTCGTCCCTTACATTCGTCTTACCTCTATCGAAAGTCGTTTCTAAAAGCGGCGCTCCTTAATTTTTCCGCCGTTTCGCTTTGGCGCAGTGGCTTTAAATGTGTCCGCTGTGCTTAAGGAGCTGAAGGCTGGGTTCTGTCCCCGCCCACATATCGAGCGGAGACGCCTTGAGCTGCTCGCGCCCGAATACTATTGGCTAAAAGAGAAGAGCCTCCTTTCAAATCTTTGATCACCACGCCCACTTTACTGTTAGAAAGGAATGACATCATTGGGACTAGAAATATTGCGATGTAGTGTGTGTGTGTGTGTGTGTGTGTGTGTGTGTGTGTGTGTGTGTGTGTGTGTGTGTGTGTGTGTAAATCGTTAATATGCAATAATGTCTCTGATTACAGCAATAGAATTACAGATAGAACAATATGCAATAATGTCTCTGATTTCAGATAGAAGCTCAATATATACATGATTATATAACTACAGACACTAATCACTGTAACAAATCTAATAAAATACCAATTGTAATGGCATGAACTGGGTGAAAGCGGAGGTAAACATAAAAGTAAAGACACATTATACAGAAACACACTGTTTACCATAAAACTAATAAATAAAAAACCCCCGAATGGTTTCTAGTCTAGAGGTAACATTTTAAATATATAGGCACTAATATTCCTATAACAACATTCAACAACGAAAGGAGAAACATGTAAAGATTTAATTTTATTACGTAAGAAGAATTTTTTTTAAGTCCTCAAAGTAATAGTAAGACAAATATTTGCACATTTGATATTTATCATTTAAAAAGAATGTGTGTGTGTGTGTGTGTGTGTGTGTGAGAGAGAGAGAGAGAGAGAGAGAGAGAGAGAGAGAGAGAGAGAGAGATAACTGCAATAATGTTCCTGATTGGTGTCTCTGTAGGGCCTATAATGACATAACTATAGAACTACAGAACTGAACACATCCTTGCCACTGATTACTGATTATTACTAACCTGTGTAATATAAAGGCTATTTAAACAAGTTGGCACACAGGGTGATAATAATATTCCAGCCCATAATTATAAGCTGACTGCAGCGGTAAATCTTAAAAAATGTGGTGAAACCTATTCGGATACAACATTTACAAGCAATAATTAAGAAATTATACAATAATAAATTTCACAAATTAAATAGATTTATTTGATCAGCTATTACATCTATACTATTTGAGGTATATTTTAAATAATATTGGCTTGGACACACATTGGAAAGACACCATGAGTGCCAGAAAGACTGAGGTATCAACCTCCATTTGAAGACGTGATAATTAAAGACTAAATGTAGTAAAAATTGGTCACTTGTTTTCCAAATGCACTGTATGTGCAATGTATAGGGAATATAGCAGTTAAATCTTTCACTTAGAACCTCTTATTCCCCACAGGGCCTCTAAAAAACCCAGGACATTCAGTAAATATAGAGAAAAATAGAGATAGAACAAAATATGAAGCACTTTTGTATTTTGTTGGAAGTCTGCGTTAGTCTCGCGTAGTTCTGTTTTGTCTCGGACAACATTACGGCCTTGAGGAACATTGTTTTGTCACATTGTGTACTGAAAAAAGAATGAAGCAGTAACATAATGTGTCTTAATGATAGAAGTGATATGAACTTTTTTTAAAAAAAATGCTATCGAGCTTCAGGGACTAAAATACTGCAGAAAAGAGAATTTTTTTTTTCAATAGTTCAAGTTTCGGCAAAATTCAACACACAAAGAGACTTAAAACCAAACCCAAAAATGTAAGGCATTAAAAAAGGACTGTAGATACATTTAACACCTCTTTCTTAGTCTTTAAAAAGGAAACAAGCTCACAGTGTTTCATATATTTGATGTGCAAGAACATAAGTTAAAAGGCATTAAACATTAAACACTAAGAGTACTCTAATACCCCCCCCCAATAAAAGCTAAAAGTTAAGTAATTTATATTAAAAAGTAATTTGGTGGTTTTTGGCTAAAGCATGTAAAATTAGAAACAAATCAATTATTTTTCCGGTTCTTTCTAATATGATGAAATATTGGTGGTATTATTAAATATATCTAAGGTGGTAAGAGGTAATAAGCTCAAAGGTTGCACTGAGTACTAACAGGGAAAGTTTGATGCTTATGATAAGATAATTATGGAATCAATGGTTTGGTAACAACCAAACAGAGACTCAATCTGAAGACAGACAGACAGACAGACAGACAGACAGACAGATAACTATAAATTTACCTGCTGTTAACTGGTATCTCTTTGCCTGTATTTGTCCAGTTGTTTCACTTTCTCACTCAAAAAATGGCTCGAGAAATATATATCTTAAAAGCTGCTGTAAAAACGATTATATGATTCATGTGGTCAGTCCTGATACACCTCTGATGCAAATTAGTCACCATATTTTTTCATTCATCATTACCAGTCCTTAAATCCCTTTCCAACACAGAAGTGCTTTACCCAGTAATTATATAAAACAGATTATATAAATGACACATCCCAGCTGGAACATCTGTATATTCCTGGAAATTCATTTTAATAGATCTTTTGATAACGACTGAATAGTTGTTTATTAAGGCTTTCATCATTTCAGAACTTGACTACTGCAGCTTGCTTCTCTGCCATCTTCCTGTCATCTTCCTGTATTTTGTGACTAGTCCAGAATACATCCTGTCCAACTTGTGATCTGTCTTCCAAGTTGACCCATGCCAACCAATGCTATGTTCTTATGATTAATGTCAATGGTCAAAATCCTGCACCATTCTTTGGCAATTTAGCTCAACAAACTCACAACTGTTTTCTGCATAAAGTCTTGTGGGTGTAGTAAGCTTCCACTGACTGGTGACGTTTTTGGTATATTTGTCATTTGCACAAAAAATCAAGGGGATTAATAGATTAAAATCCTTGTTGTATGTCAGGTACACTAAAAATGCATACATTAGAAGATAAGGAATAGAAGATGGGTTAGAGTTAGGTTTAGGGATTAGGGTTATGGTTAGGGATTAGGGTTAGGGATTAGGGTTAGGAGTTAGGGTGATGTGGGCTATGTACGCTGTTGTAAAATGCAGAAATTAATCAGTACAGCTTTTATAAATCATGTGGAATATTCTGTTTATGATGATGTCACTAGTGCTTCTTTTTTTCTGGTTATTAATAATAACCTTTCCATGGTACAGCTAATTTTTAGGAAGTTAATTAAAAACATTAATAATATCGATGACAGTTTTTTAGTAATTATTTTTGAACTTTGAAGATTAAGTGTAATTGGTTTATCGGTTCCCCAGTCGTTATACGTTGAACACAACCAGGTTTTATAATTGTCCTTATTTTTTTTCTTACAGTGTTTCTATACATATTTTCAGTTTTTTATTTGTTATTTATCGCTGTTATTTAAAATTAAAATGAGAAGAAATTTTTATTTCCTGGGCAATTTTAATACGGTTGTGTTTATATTTTAGATGCATTGTGTGCCTAATAAGTGCAGTTTCTTAAGATTAGATATTTACAGCATTCGGCAGACGTCTTTATCCAGAGCGACTTACATTTATCTCTTGTTTACAACTAAACAAATGGAGGTTAAGGGCCTTAGCAGTGGCAACTTGGTGGTGCTGGGAATCGAACCCCAATCCTCCACTTAGAAATCCAAAACCTTAAATAACTAGACTACCACTTCCCCAAAGTAGTGAAAAAGTAATGAAAGTTTATACAGCAAAGTAGATCACAATCAACAAGATACAGATAATAAACCTTAAGATCTTCATTCCAGTTACAGTTGGCTACACAAATGTGTCACCGTTACTTATTTAATTACATTCGATTCTCACTGACAGGTAAAAATCCAATCTGTCTGCTTACACTAATGCACATATCTGATTTATATCTGATTTTTTTTGTCCTATACAAATAGGGCATAAAACCGATCAGAAAATATCGGAATTCATGTGGGTTTTTCTTGCTTACACAGTCATCGGTCCCGATGACTTTCCTGATCACCTTCTAAAGTGGTTTAAGTAATCCGATTTATATCCGTCTCAAACGTGAATGTGAGTTCACACCTGGTCTTTTCAGATAACTCAGAAAAAAAGCATAAAGTGACCAGGAGTAAACAGGCCCATAGGTGCTAGTCATCTGTTAATATTAAACTTAACCAAATGCACAATACACCTTTTATAGACACAAAAGACGACACGATATATTAAAAACTTGCTTCACAAACACACAACAAAAAAAATTAATAGAAATCCTGTCAGGGTTCATGTTTGGCTTTGGTATGTAAAATCCTTTCAGTTATAGCAGTTATAGCTGGATGCCAGATCTATTATTATTCAGTACAACCCTCAGGGCTTCTTCTCTTATAAAACCAACAAATCAGAGTCATCCGAGTAGCACTGGCTCAGAAACACTCCCAACATTGGAGGGAAAAGATTATTGGATATGTGGATATATACTGTACTGTATGTGGGCGTGATCCACTTAAAACACGTTTATATTCACACAGTACACTTCCTTCCTATCAGCAACAGTTGCCATAGTTACTAGGGCTGATGTAAGCTAATGTTTGGTCATATCCTACATACACAGATAGATTTCTGTTTTGAATGTTACAGAAATTGAAAATATTATGTACACAGGTTTAAACACTGTCTAATTTAATCTGTTGAAATTGATTAAAAATAATCTAAAAGTTAGCCAAAGGTTAAAATTAGATGTGATACTACATTAGTTGATATTTTAAGATATTTTTTTACTGAACTGAACAGAAACTGTTTAATTATTACATTGTGTTTTACCATGATTAATTATTTGTGCATTATTTGGATAGTGTTTAAGTTGCTAGCATGAATCAACCCAATATGTGCTCAACTTTTCTGGGACGGATTTCCACTAGATAAGATGGGGTAGAGTTGTGGGGATTTGCCCATTTAGACACAAAAACATGAGTGATTTCAAGAAAAGATACTGGTTTATATGTCTGATGTCATAAATTCTAGTTAGGTTTACAACACGACTTATTCGCATTTACATTGCATGTATGAAGTAACCCAATTACGATTTTCCTCAGAACGGATTATGAATGATGGCCATGTAAGCAGGAAAAAATCAAATGGATTCTGTTATTTTCATATCGGTTTCAGGCTTCATTCGTATGTGGTAATAAATTGGATATAAATCGGATACGTGCATAAGTGTTTGCCGTGTAAGTGGACAGGTCAAATTTTCACCTATAAATGTGAATCGAACATCACTGAATAATCGACGATGGAGTGTGACATCAACTCAGGTAGACACCAACAGTGGGTCATATACATGTATATATAGTATATATTTCACCTTTTTACATTAAAATTACTAGCAGTTGGCAGAAGCTCTTCACCCTCAGGCTTTTCTTATCACACTGAGCGGTCAGGGTGGGTCCCTTGCTTAGGTTCCCAGTGGTGGCAGACTGGTGGTGCTGGGAATTGATCCCACGATTTTCTGTTCAGTAGTCAAGCGCCCTAAACACTAGGGTACAACTTCCTCCCATTTTTAGGCTGTGCTACACAACTCAGCTCACCTAAACGCTGACTCCTTCATAAATGTCACTAATAACTTTATTTATAAGAACTGATGACACTGCAGCAGTTCTTAAAGGCAAGGCAAAACCAGGTCCCACTGGACCCATTGCAAATGCTATTTTTCATTTAAATAGAATTATGTTCTCATCACGTTAAAAATGAATCTCTATAGCCTGGTGGAAAGCCTAGGGTTAACTTTAGTCTTCTACAAAGTAATTAGACAAGAAAGCTCAGATTAAAACTTCAGCTGTTAGAGAAAGATTAAGTTTGGTGTGAGAACGGTTTATTAGACGTTAAAGAAGAAAAACTTGGCATCGAGTCTTTTTGCCTGGAGACCAACAGTGATGAATATTTGATGTGTTGATAGTGGAATTGTCGGCATAAGCTACAGGGTGATGATTTGGCTGGGTAATTAAGGCTGTGTTGACTCGACAGTGTTGGTATATGGGATGTTTTCTTTGGATTCTTGCTCTGAGCAAAAATCCTTACACCACATTTTCCCAGTTTTACACTGACTAAGAATTTGGGGGACAGTGTCATCTAGAGGCCCATCCTTGATAGTACAATTCTCTCATTTTAATGAGGGAACAGATAGAATAATACCTGTTGGGTGTTTCTCCTTTACACTTTAGATTAGATGCATTTGACATATTTATTTTTATTATTATATAGCAATCTAGTTACATTAGTTTTCTACAAGCAATGGGAAATATAAGAACACTGTGAACCAAAACAAAAAAAAAACAAATAAAACTTTAAATCCAAATATTATCTTATATAAGTGATACACTCTATATCTTAATATAGAGATATAGAGTGTAAAAAGAGATAAAGTTTATAGATAAAGTGTATAAAGAGAAAGCTATAAAGAGCACACGAAAGAAAACATGGCTGATTCATTATTCCTTTTTGACAAAAATGGCTTAAACGTTCACACGCTGCAATTACACATGCATATTTAACATCCCTACAACAATCCTAAAATATTATAAAACCAAAATAAATATGCAAGGGGGTAGAAAACCTACTTAAACTTGTAGAGGATTTCATATTTCCTGTTAAATAAGGTTAAAGTCACAGTTTATGTCTCTCAAGTTCTTTCACATTTGATGTAGTAAGCACATCAGTAGCAAGCATTTCTTTTTTCTTCTTCATCATGTTTTTCTTTTTCTCTAACAGCATTCTAAGGGCCGTGTCGTACCCTAGGGTGTCAGTCAGGACCTTCAGTAAGCAACTGTAAACTACATATACACATCTTACACATTCCTGTTACAGTTAACGCAGCAATATGCAAATAATGCACGTTATGCAGACTGACATTATATGGTGCTCAAAGCTTCGGTATGAACTTTGTGTTCTCAGTTATTTCTCTGGGTCTGCAAGGCGTTTTTATTAGATATAAGATCTGGTGTAGCGGTGCCAGTAACTGCATCCGTCACTTATGTTTCATTGAGTTTTATTTTTATACCTTGAAAAATTTCAGATAAATGCTGAGGGTAACCCTGGGATCCTCGCTTGTCCCAGATTGTGGACTGTCACTGAACGTCAAAATTTGATTGGATGTTGATTCTTGTACTTAAACGTGTTACAAATATTTACCAAGACCTTTTTAAGATAGGATATACCAGTTTATCCCCTTAACAAAAGTAGCCATAGATAATTCTATGGATACTACACTAATGAAAATTAAATCTAAATAATCATTTTTTATATATTTTATTATAGGGCCAGCAGGGAAGGCCTTGCGGACCCTAATAGCCTACCACTGTCTAAGGGCCGTTTTTTAATCGTTTCACTCATTGGGGGCAGTTGGCTCAAATGGTTAAGGTGCTGAGTTGTTGCTTGGAAGACCCGGAAGACCTGGATTCAAGCCCCACCGCTGCCTAGTCTGCTACTGCTGGGTCCTTGAGCAAGACCCTTTAACCCTTTCTGCTCCAGGGCTACTGTATTGCGCTGACCCCATCCTTCCAAGGTGGGATATGCAAAGCAAAACTATTCACTATATGTTTTACTGTGTATAATTATGTGACATTTAAAAATATTTACATCTTACATTTACAGCATTTGGCAGACGCTCTTAACCAGAGTGACTTACATTTATCTCTTTTATACAACTGAGCAATTGGGTGTTAAGGGCCTTGTTCAGGGGCCCAACAGTGGCAACTTGTTGATGCTGGGAATCCAATCCTGCCAGCCTGCTGATACAATAGTTGATGTATCACCATGCACCGTAGGTAGTCTCAGGGAACTTAAGGCATAAGGCCAGTGTACCAACCTATTGCAAGGCACAATCAAACACACACACACACACACCATTATGAGCCATTATAAGATGCCAATTAGTCTACAATGCATGTTTTACATGAGCATACAGAATTCTGCCATTGTCAGAAAAAAATCTTTAATCTGGATTAACACATTTTTTAACGGATAAATTCATGTTTTCAAGGATTTAATGCTGAAAAAAAGTTTCGCTGGCGAAACAGTCATAAAATTACGGCATTGACAATCACAAAATGTGTCATTATGTGTGCAATAACTTGCTGAATGAAAGCCATTTAATTTCCCGGCAGTATTTGGGCATCTTACAAAAAAGGTTAAAGAACAACTACAGTGGCATTTATTATGCAGTTTAATAAAAACCAACACAGTAAATATGAGAGAATGTCACACTAAAGTGAACAGAGATTTGTCACTGCTGATTTTACTCCCTATCTTCTCAAAACTGGGGCTTTTTGTTTCATCTGTCATGAACAGGATACTTGGAGCCAGACGCTACAGCAGATTAATATTCATGACTGTATATTACCTGAGAGAACACATGCAAGTGTGTGCTGATGAATAATGAATAAGAGGAAACACACTGGAGCAAATGAAATAGAGGAAGAGTTTTGTGTTTTTTTATGTGTGTGTGTGTGGTGTGTGGTGTGTGATTGTGTCTGTATTTGTTTACCATCTTTATTGGCTTGCCATTTCAAATAAATTAAAAAAAATACCTGATCTGTGTAACTTGTCAAAAAGACATTTTACACAGGATTTTATAATGATATTTTGAAATATATTTTTTAGGATACAGTGACTTGTTTCAATTATGCTGCGAAGTACATAAATACATAAATATTAAATATCCCATAGTACACCTTTCTGATTCATAAATATTAAAAGAAACTATTCACCACAAGGTGGCAGTACCTGCACATGTACAAGACTAATAAATAAAGTCTTTATATGTTTTGCATTGCTTTAACCCAATTAAAAACAGAAAAGGGCTGAAGTTTGCGGACACTGCACCAGCACACTCTTCATCACACGCCACATAGGATATAGTTTTCTGAGGTTATAGTGGAAAAACAAGAATGTTCTGCACAGAACCCTGACCTCAAACCCCAATGAACACCTTTGGGATAAACTGAAACACTGACAGTGCCACAGACCTCCTCATCCAACTCCTCATCTAACTGTAGCCGAATGATCAAATCCACACAGTTACATTCTATAATTAAGGGAAAGCCTTTTCCAGAAAAATGGAGATTATTATAAGAATAAAAGTGGAAATAAATTTGGAATAGGATGTTCAGCCAGCACATAATTAGTTGGTTTATTATAATAATTATAATGATTTAAACAAAACCTTCAGATTTGTGCATGTTTTACGTAACTAGTGGGAAGTCGTGGATTAAATGGTTAAGGTGCTGAGTTGTTGGTCGGAAGATTGGGGTTTAAGCCCCACCACTGTCAGTCAGCCACTGTTGGGTTTTGAGGAAGACCCATTAACCCTTCCTGCTCCAAGGGCGCTGTATTATAGCTGACCCTGCGCTCTGACCCCAACCTTCTAAGATAGGACATGCAAAGAAAATTTCACTCTGTGACAAATAAATACATTTACATTTACAACTGATGTATCAAAACTAATTAAAATATTAAAATCCAACTTTTATCCTAATTTTTTTTTTTTTTTTTTTATTCAACTGACCAATTGAGGGTTCAAAGCCTTGCTCGGGGACCAGTAGCAGCTTGAAGATGCTGGAAATGAAACCCATGATCTTCTCATCAGCAATCTTAACCAGTCTAAACCTTAACCACTGGGCTATCAATTCCCCCATCACTTAGTTAAAAAGTAGGACTTTTATTTTGAATTTGTAGGAGAATTTATCAAATTTATGTTGGGCAGCATACATCTGTGTAGAAAGTAGATATGGATCATCCATTTGAAAGCCTGTCCTCAAGTCGTTTCTTTATTCCTCTGCATTTTAATACTCGATTCACTGCCAGATCTTTAGTGTTATTTTATTTTTGGATGACTAATGTTCGATAGAGATGCTGTCATTTAACATACTGAGAAGCACTACTTCCTTCCATCTGTACTACCAAGCAATTAGAAATCTATATTGAGATCCGTGTATAATGAAAAGTTCTAACGACTCTCGCTTTGGTTAGGTTAATATTGATAAAATTAATCTTGCTTCTTTCTTGGCAGTAAAAGTGTGTTAATGTTATTCACTTGTAAGGTGTGAAGCCTGCACACACTAGTTGACTAATAAATTCACTTGCTTCTTGCCCATTTTCTTTTTAACATTTTCTTTGAAAATGTAATTTACAGGTGGTGTCTTGCTGCTAACTAAAGTCTGGTTCAACATGTTCTTCGCTTCTGTTTATCTAAATTTAAGTCCATTAATACCAATACCTAAAAATAGTAATTTCTTCAATCAGCTTTTTTTCTTAACTGTTGAAAAAAGATGTCTGGAGGATTTCTCTATTCAAATTGGGCAAAATAAAACCTGGGCAAAATATATGTTTGATATATGTATGTTGTCTATGTGGCACGCAATAAAATATATATTTTTAAAATCAATGTGTTTCATTTCATTTATTTCAATGCATTTCATTTTTTTTTTCCAAAATAAATATTTTTTCGGGTCAAAAGAATGTATTTCCTTAACCTTCTAACCTTCTATAACCTTTCTATAACCTTACAGACTCAATTACTTTATAGGCTAGACAGGTAAATTTTGCTTATACCTACAAATAAACTTCATCAAGCATAAACACCAGCTCAAACATACTGACTTGTTATAATATATTGATATAATATGTCTATCTATCTATCTATCTATCTATCTATCTATCTATCTATATAATTTTTGAAATGTGTTAGACATAAAATATTGATGAAAAGATCTAATATTACATGTTATATTAATGTGACTTAAGTCCAATTCTCCATTTTGGAATGCATTTAGGAAGACATAATTTTGACATTGTCTTTTGTAAAATTCAAAATATATTTCTATATCAGATGGGCTATTACTAATTTTTATTACTACTTTTGTCCTTTAGTAAAAGATGAACAGCAATTTGGGTCATAATTCCTTGGCTAAATTACTAGGTCAAGTATTCAGTAGGTCAACAGCAGGTGCTTAGCTTATACAAGCAAATATTGCATAGCAGCCCAAAAGATGCTTCTGTATCTAATGTGTCTAATAATCTATGTCATTAAAGAATGCACGGGTCTCTTACCTCAAAGTGAAATCTAGGTCACAGGTGTTTATTATTCTTTACATGATCTAAATTCTGAGCCAGAAGAACTAAAGTTAAGATCTAAATACTGGCTAAATAAAATATGATTTATCTCATTTCAATAATAAAAACACATCGAAAAACCCGACACAAAGGCAAGGTTCTGTGCTTTTATTCCACTGTGGAGTATTTTCACTTTTCTTTTCGTCCTTCAAAAAAGGCCAGCCAGTTATATCAAAGATAATTGGCCATTGTTAAGTGATGATCATCCAGCCATAAGTGGTGTTGTGCTGAATATTGTCCCCTGGAACATAAGGGACACATTAGATTACAGTTCCAAAAAAAGGGGGCATGAGGGAGATGCTGTGAACAGATGTTTGCCTTTTTATGTGCCAGTTTGAAAAAGTCCACAGTGTAACTGTGGTAATTGTGATTAATAAGCGCAGGTGTGGGGACTAGAAGAGCGAGCAGAGAGAACAGAGCGCCTGAAGAGCCTGCTGTTGATTTGCGACTGCTGCTGGCTGATATTTTTGGACATCTAAGCACCATTGACAATGTGAGTGCCAACAATTCAAGTGCTGCACTGATGGGTGTTTGCGCTGTTGTGGTTTAAATGATCTCCATGGTCAGAGTGACAGAGAGACAAGAGGGACCGAGAGAAAAAGGAGACCTACTCTAAAACATTACAGCCTTTATATGGTCCTGTTGAATTTATCTGTGATATTTTAATTCTAATATAGATCTTTCTGTGTGGAGTTTGCATGTTCTCCCCGTGCTTGCGTGGGTTTACTCCGGGTACTACGGTTTCTTCCACAGTCCAAAAACATGTATGTTAGATTGGTTGGTGATTCTAAATTGCTTATAGGTATGAGTATAAGTGTGTGTGTGTGTGTGTGGCCCTGTGATAGACTGGTGACCTGTCCAGGTTGTACCCCTCCTGCTTTTCAACCTCTCAGAGATGGCTGGGATAGACTTCAGCAGATCCCCGTGACCCCGAATTAGGGAATAAGCGGGTATAGAAGATGAATGAATTCTAATATAACAAGCTTGTATGTTTGACTTGTATTTTTAAAAATAACTTAGTTATAAATATTTTCCAATTTAAAAAATTATCAAAACATCCTCTTGACATGAAATTTAATCTATTACAAAAGCTATTACTGCGGGTATAAATAAGCATGGCTAAGCAATATAAATAAAAAAATATCAATATAGTGTTAGTTTAATTTAGAGTATTGTCCTGTCTGTGAATATTTTAAGGTCAATTGGAGAATTTTAAATGAGCCCGACAGTAAAACCAACAGTACAAGTAAAAATGATATAAGGAAGCGATGCTGAGCTGATTTCTTTCCAGACCAGACTGTAGATGTAGGTAGCCAGTCAGTGGGAAGTCAGGTAATTACAGCCAGTTTCATTGACAGATCCATGCAGAACCAGCATTAAAGGGGGGTTTGTTTGGACACTGGGTTATTGCATCTTACTGCTAGCAAGTCCAAATAAATAATCACTTTAAATAAAGATAATCCAGTGCCTGGCAATTGTTTTGAATCTTTCTGAGTTTCTCCACACTAAACCTTTACTAAGATTTACCCAATAAAATATTTTGCTTTACTAATTTTGCCCATTTACTTTACCATGGAAGTAAAAGCTCAGTGGTTTAGGTCTTGGACTGCTGACCAGAGGATCATGGGTTCAATTCCCAGCACCACCAAGTTGCCACTGCTGGGCACCTGAGCAGGGTTTTTAACCCGCAACTGATCAGTTTGACAAAGAAATGTAAGTTGAACCATATAACTGGACCCAATCTTCATTATACAAAGACTTCAAAACTTTTTTATTATCCTGAATCCTAGGTGTAAAAATAGACTTTCTTTAATTTTTTCTCTTAACCACTGAGTTAGTGGGAACTATAAAAAAGACTAATCACCTGCTACTTTAAAATTTACTCATTTTAACTTTACAGATTAACTGTACTAACCCGTCCAATAGGATTTGTAAATCGATAATCTTTGACTATTAAAGTTTTTTACTAAGTACTTACTAGCTCATACTAAGGGACGCACCGATATCATTTTTTAAAGTCTGAGGACAAATACTGATATTTTTTCCTGATACTCCCTGATACCTGTACTTTTTTTAGGATGTGGGATTATTTGTATGGCTCTCGGATTATCTCTTGCTATTTTTTGCTAAAGGTTCGCTGCAGGGTCAGCTACGGCTAGTGTAAAGGTAAAGTTACGGCTAGTGGCTCACATTTGTTGTTTTAATGTTAAAATCAGATCTATTATATTATAAATACTCATTTTTGTAACTCATGATATTTTTATGGAAAAAAAGTTTGCAGGCTGCCATGCGTGGGTTGTCATTATTAATATTGAAATATTTCCGCACTGCTGTCGGACTCTTTCTGGGATGGAAGTTCTAAAAATTAAATCACAAGGGCTATTAGGCTTCGTTATGAGAGTGTTTTTTTTATAAATATGCGTATGAGCGCATAAACTCAGTATCAGTCCGAATACCCGCACCAGTATCGGGATCGGTATATCCCTAGTTAAAATACACATAATAGGTAATAGGTTTCTCAACATTATTGTTATTATGATGTGAATGAGAAAAACAAAAACATGCCAAACCTGACCAGTTACTTAGTTACTAAGTTATTTCAACATTTTAGCTTTGAATCATTCAATCAGAATTTTAAGAGAAATTTACAGATTTTTGCTGTTAAAATGTATGTTCTTTTATGACCTGGCTAGAATAGCATGTCCTTAAACGTAAATACAAAGTCAAACTGTTTGGCAATCTCTTTCTTTTTCTGTTTTTTCTCTCTAAACACACACACACTTACACTGTCTCACTGAAAGCTTCCTTCATGTGACTGTAGAGACGTTCTACCCCTACTAAGCTCCAGATATAGAATGCAAAAAAAAAAGAATGCATGATTTGATCCTTATAAGCACGAAGCAGCTTTTGTATAAAAAGAACCAGAGCACGGAGAAATGAAAAAGAGAAATTTACGCAGTACATCTCCACTAGGCCAAGGAAACTTAATCCCAGAATTCTGTTGCCTTTTTTATCATGGATTATGGAGCTAGGGCATAAGAAGAGCAGCTCAGTCGCACTAGAGAGAAGAAAAACAGAAGGATTAGAGAAAAACCTTCTGCAATGAGAGGATAAGAAGGCCAGGAAGAACAGGTTGCTTGGATAGATGGTACTTGACAGGGTTGGATGACTTAATTGTTATTTTGAAGAATGTTCTTCTATAGAAGTTGTGTATATGTCAATAATACAGTTTGGCTTTTAGGGTGACCTTTGTATAATTTATGTCATAAAGTGGCTGTGGGGATGTGAGATTTATGTATAACATGTACAATATTGAATACAGCATGCATAGGCGTAGCAATAGGGCATTTTGATGGGCAAATGACAGCTGACCATTTAAACAATCATTAATGTTATTATTAATATAACATGAAGCAATATATCTGTGTCCCCCCTAGGGGGCCCTCTCTCTTGTGTTATGCTAGCTGTTCTTGCTTTTTTCTGATGCATCAGCCGACGTTTTCGTGTTTACTCGTGCATTTGACTATTTAAACATAATGAGGACTTGACAGAGTTGGATGACGTTTGGATGGCCAAAAGTAATAGTCCAATTACTAATAGGATTAGTGGGAAACAGGTTAGCTAGGGTCGCACTTAGCAGCAACATTAGCGATTTAAGCTACCCAGAGCTTCAGACAAATGGCAAAGGGTTTGTTGGCCAAATGATAATAAGAAACCAATCAAAGTTTGATTTGTTCAGTATCGTGTTTAGGAGGCATGGAAATGTAAAGTCTCTACAAAAACCAAACACTGTCCAATCACAGACCTTAGATCATTTACATTTCATTACATTTGTCAGACACCCTTATCCAGAGCATCTTTTATTTGTCAGTTGAAAGTTAAGGGCCTTGCTCAGGGGTCCAACAGTGGCAACATGGTGGTGCTGGGAATTGCACATATGATCATCCAATCAGGGGCATCATGGTGGCTTAGTTTTAGGTCCCAGGTTTGTATTCTTGGCAGGCGTCTTTCAGGTGTGGAGTTTGCGTGTTCTCCCTGTGGTTGCGTGGGTTTACTCTGGGTACTCCAGCTTCCTTACACAATCCAAAAAAGTGAGGTTGATTGTTAATTCGGAATAGCCCATAGGATTGACTGTAAGTGTGTGTGGTTGTTTGTCTGTATGTGGACCTGTGATGGACTGGCAACCTGTCCAGGGTGATCCCTGCCTTTCGTCTAATAACAGCTAAGATAGACTTCAGCTTCACCCTATAAACGGCTATAGACTATGAACAGGTGGATGGATTTTCCAGTTAGCTGTCCAACACCTTAATCGCTTAGCTACCACTTTTTTAAAAAACTAGTGTTTAACCGAACCTTATGAGCATTAGAAACGTGACACACACGTCTGGAATCCAGTGGAATCCAACCAATTACAGTAACTTTTACTAGAGCATACTAGAGAACTCCTATTTTTATGTGCCATACACATTGGACATGGGTGTAACAGCTGAAAGGACTAAAAATAACATACCCATCTCATTACAATTTTTTTTCTCCAGATTTCTTTTTCTGCACCTTTAAAATTTAAAATTTTAATTTTTCCTATATTTTGCAGATGTAAATAGACGATAGCAAAGAATTTCTATTTGACAAAAATAGCTGTAACTCTATATTACTCTAAATTTTTACAAACATTTCATTCTGCGAAGTGATGTACTCTCACTTTCATTCAATAGACACCTACTAACACCTCCACTAACAACCTTCGGAGGGTCTATTTGTGTTAAAAGCAGCATACATACCGTATGCATCTTATTAATATTAATACGACACTACACTTCTTTTCTCTTAAGAAAGAAGCGTATAAGAAGGGTTTCCTCAGTTTGTCCCTCTGGGTGAATTTTTGAGGGCTCTAAGTAGAACTAAGAGAGCAGCGTAAACTCTTGGGAAAACCTTTTTCTAAGAGCGTTTCAATTCGTCATGTGATATTTATAAGTTGGTACAAAGTGTGTATGCTTTTATAACTAAAAGAACAGCTTATGTAGTAGGTACTGTATACTGTAAATAAATGTAGGGATTTTTCTAACAATGGTACTGTCATTTTGATTCACAGTCTCTTTGTTTTGTGGCTTGGTTCCATTGTGTTCCGGCTTAATTCTGTTGTACACTTATGTTTGCTATTTTTAATGTTGTTGTGTTTTGCACTTCTGGGCCACTGTAAATATTCTCCTGTAGATGATATTTTTTAAGAAAGCTGTTACTAAACCCAAATGCTTGGGGAGTGGAGGCAAGCGGTGATCGCTTTAAAAAATAGTTTACAAAAATAGTAACAGCTAAAAAATAGGACCAGGAGAAAATCTTGACAATTGTTGGACAGAAACAGGTTCAGCCATGCACATGTCGACCGTGGTACAGACTAAATCTAAACCGTGATGCAAAAATGTGATTAAAAGCAGAAAATACACAAAAAAGCAGCCTTTATATCTGCTACACATACATAACAGCACAGTGAAATTATAGGGTCGGTGCCCAAAAAGCAGAGAGTTAATCAACCAACAGAAGCAGCGCTGGGGCTTTAACTCCACCCCCTGTATTTACCTTTGAATAAATACTGAACATTTCAAAAGAAATAACTAAAAAACAAGGTTCATTAACATACTAATCAATTGTTTGTTGCTAAGGTCTGAGTCCAGGGCGGCCATGTTTGTAAGGCTCAGGAAGTATCTGTAACACAGGGGAAAGTTAGGACGATTCTAAGGTCCTATGCATTATGGGGGCCCCCCAGAGATTTGTATTATTAGTATTAAAAGTGCTACATATTATGTCATAGAGCCCAAAATCTTGCGGCACCCCTGCTGTAAGGTCAAAAGATTCCACAAAATAGAAACTTTCAGCAAATTCTAAACATGATGTCATAAGTTATTATGAGAATAATATGAGCTACCTGACAAATAGCTGCTCTGTCGAAAATGATAAAAGCATTAGAGTGCATTAAAGAAAAAAAAAAATCACAGAAAACTGAAATTCACTAACATTTAGACAGGTTTCCAAATCACAAATTTCCTTCTTTATTTATTGTAGCGCTGCCATTTGGGACCTAATGTGTGATTATATTGGATTAGTCTTTGTGAGTTTCTTTTTTTCCCCCTTCTTTGCTGTCTTTACTATTTTATGCAGTCATAACTTTATTAAAAAGAGAGTGTTTGGCATGCTGTCATGATAATATACACTGACAAACCTAATGCAAACATCTCCAATTGTCATAAAGACACCCGTGTCATTTTTTAATAAAACAATCATCAAAGTGAGTTCCATTTTTAAAGGTTGGGTTTTAGCACTTTTTATGCTAAATAATTCTTTCATCCTTAATTTGTTTTTAGAGTTTGTTTTTCATTGGTTGGAGGGTGTTAAATTGTTTTCATTATAGATTTCTATGCTAACAGCAAACGGCAACGATCGTGTATGGCAGAAATTGGCAGACAAATATAGACTTGACTATACAACTACTGTAATACCTGAGATGGGAGCTCAGGGGTCAGGGTGTTGGTCTGCTGATTGAAAAAATGGTGTTCGATTCCCAGCATCATCAAGTCGCCACTGTTGGGCCCCTGAGCAAAGTTCTTAACCCCCTAATTGCTCAGTTGTATAGAAGAGATAAATGTAAGTCGCTCTGGATAAGGACATCTGCCGAATGCTGTGAATGTAATACAGTATACCAAAAATTAAGATCAGAATTTGTGAAAATCTACGCATACAGTCCAAACTGTCCACTAACAGTCATAGAACCTTGAAGTGTGTGAGTGAGTGAGTGAGTGAGTGAGTGTGTGTTTGTATGTGTGATTTTGTTTTTTAGAAAAGGCGTCATTGCCAATCCTCACCTCTGCAGTCTGTGTGGGAAATCAGCTACTGCAGAAAAAAGAGACTAAGAAACTTATACATTTTGTACCGTTTTTTTTTACCCCATGTGATGTTGCCATAACAGCTTTATAGCACAGAGTAATAGCATAAGATTTACTTATTTACACAAAAAAAGCATTTTGCTAACACTGAGTTCACTTTTTCTTTTATCTATAAGAACCCCTAATCATGATCAAAACATATATAGAACCCCAACAATGCAGCATGCTTCATGTCATCGTGTGTGTGTGGGTGTGAGAAACAGAAAGTTGTGAGCAAGCGAGAGAGAGAGAGCGAGAGAGAGAGAGAGAAAGAGAGTAAAGCGAATGCTAGAAGAATGAACAAAAAGAGTTCTCTGTGGTTTGGTGAATTGAAAAAGCTGGTGTAAAAAAAGTAGAAAATGTTATTGGGAATGTTATATCTTACATCAAACTGAGAAAGAGCGAGATAAAAAAGAGAGAGAGCGAGAGATAGAGAGAGACATGGAGAGGGAAAGGACTATGTTCAAAGATTCTGTTCAAAATGTACTTTGTTCTTCAAAATGTACTTTGCATCTTAGTCATCTATCACAGAAAAATAAACACATTTATTGAAACATGACTGGAGCTTGAAATTTCAGCACCACTGATACTGGACAGCTCCCTGCTTTTCTCTCGGGTTTCAAGGAAAAGATCTAATTCTCCGCAGTGAATTAATTCTAAGGTATGATTAATATTTTTACTAAAACAGCCATTAGACAGAAAGGCATAAGCATTTTATAAGCACACGTAACATAACATTTCACTGACATCTTCTAATACAAGGAGATTTAAAAATCATGTGTTGTTTTTTTTACACACTATGAAATCCGATTATTATAACAGCTGCTTTTCTAAAGCTAGGATTAAATTTGGGGTTTCATAATGACACAAAAAATAATGTTTCACCTATCATCTGAAGATTCGCCTGGATACTGTCTGAAGATTTGCATGTTTGTGAAAAAGGATAGATTGTGTATTGACCCCAAATTTGCTGTGCAGCCCTCTGGTGTTGCATAAGCAGAGGATTAAAAAGATGCGTTTCACAGGAATCACATGATGGCTTTCACCATCCTGGTTGGAAGGATGCTTCATCTTTAACTAAAAATAAAGAGAATAAGACCTCATATTGTAAAGTATCCTTTAACTTAACCATTCTTACAACTGTAAAAATTGATTACTTAACAAATGCGTATAAACAGTTAATTTGACATATTTCAGTCTTGTGTATTTATTGAAAAAAGTTATTGGTACTCTGCTCTTATTCGGATTTCCTGTTTATCTAAATACCTGTGTGATCAAACATAAGTAAGTAGTAGTAAATGTTTTACATGTTCCCTTAACTTTTAGATGTACACATGCTTAAAATCTTAAGAGTCACACACACACACACACACACCAACACAGCTGCTGCTTTCATATGCTAATCCTAGCATTTCACTGTGCCAAAATCTCTCTCTCTCTCTCTCTCTCTCTCTCTCTCTCTTTCTCTCTTTCTCCATCTCACTTACTCGATCTCTTTCTTGGTTCTAGCCAGACCGCATACTTATGTAGGAGTAAAATGATGTCCCTTTATTTGTGAACTGGTGGCTGAGCATCAAAAGCAATATACATAGACAAACAGCACAATTTATTCACTTCCTGTGCTGCACAGAAACAAAAGCCTGCAAACAAACCATTTAGTTCATAGCAAATACAATGGTGGCCAAAATGATCAGAACACTAGTATTTTTACCAGCTAAAAATGTCAGTCTGGAATATCAGGTTACATTTCCAAACATTTATTTTGCCATTGTTATAATCCAGTGATATTTCATTTTGCACAAAGAGTCTGACAACCACACAGAGATCTGAGCTCATCATCATCCAGTCTGTCTAGAATGACATAAAGAAACAGAATAAACTGAGACAGACTAAATCTAAAGGAACTGTAACATTTCCAAGATGCTTTAAGAGAGCTACAGTACTGTTTAGGCATTGTAAAATAACATTGCACTATTACACCAAAATAACATCATCGGTAGAATTTTCTTTATTCATTAACTTCTATTAACTAAATAAAATCAACATTTGGTGTAACCGTCCTTTGTTTTTAAAGCAGTTTTTGCTCTTGCTTTGTAGGTCGTTCTTTTGAAGTATCTTAGAGACGTCACCACAGAACTTCAGTTATTCTAGACAGACTGGATGATGAGATCAGATCTCTGTGTGGAGCCCTGGCTGTTGTCAGACTCATTGTGCAAACAAAAATCCTATTAATTTATTATAATTAATGGTAAAATGAATATTTGGAAATGTAAACTGATATTTTTCTCTGACACACTACAGAAAAGATACAAATAACGGATTTTAAAGCAGTTTTAGCTGCAAAAATATTAGTGTTCTAATCATTTTGGCCACCACTGTATGTCTTTTAAAGACCGCCCCCTTTAGAGCAAATAACCCACAACCCAGAAAACGATTATTGTTTCTTTAATTATAAGAATAAGAAAAGCTTTTTTGAATTAAGAGAGTTTAGAATAGAATGCTTATATCTGTATAGCAATTATTATTTCTACATTTTAAATAATTAAAAATATCTATGAATATATATAATGAAAAATATATTATTTTAGTTTGTTCAATCCTAAATTATAATTTATTTATTTATTCATCTTCAATACACGCTTATTCCCTAATTTGGGGTCACAGGGATCTGCTGGAGTCTATTCCAGACGTCTCTAAAAGGAAGAAATGTCACCAGTCCATCACTGGGCCGCACACACACACACACACACACACTCATCCATAACATACATGTTTTTGGACTGTGAAAGAAAATCAGAGTACTCAGAGTAAACCCACAAAAAAGATTCTTACCTAGGAATCGAACCTGGGTCTTCTTGCTGTGAGGCAACAGTTTTAACCACTAAGCCACCGCTATACCTCTTAAATGTGAATAATTTTTTTTACATTTAAATTATTGTACAGAGAAGTGGGGTTTAGTTTATTTCTCTTCACTCAGTACATCCTTTGAGGTGCAGAATTGCTACATTTAAAATATCAATTTTGTTAAAATATATTGACAAACTTAGGATTTAAGGAAACTGGTTTGTTTTGCAATAAAACGAATGAGATCAAATGGTAACGTTTGTGTTTGATGGATGTTTTATTATCCGGTTAAAAGTTGCAGCATAGTTTTGAAGTCGGTTAGACTCTATACACACACATGCACACACACGCGCACACACACACACACACACACACACACAATAATTCAAAACCCTGAAAACTAGGGGAGAAAAGAGGAAGAGTGACAGAGATGAGGCTTCTGTCAGTAACATATCTGTCAGTAACACTGCTTGAGTCCTGTTTAATGTATGACAGGTCTGACATCCATTATAAACTCTGTATCCATCACACTGAGAGACAAGGAGAAACACACAAACCCTTACATTTATAACATGAATGACATTGCGCTTTTATTAGCTAGCTGATAGTAGCCTGCTGGGTCTAATTTGGCTATCAGAATAGAAATGCTAAGATTGTTAATGATTCATGAGTCTTTAAGGTAAGTCACTATAAATGTATGAGATAAATGTAATTAATGAGATTGAATATGGTGGGGAAGTGGAAGCGCAGTGGGTTAAGCATTCGGACTGCTAATTGAAAGATCAGGGTTTGATTCACAGCATCACAAAATTGCCACTGCTGGGCCCCTGAGCAAAGCCCTTAACCCACCAAGTGCTCAGTTATATAAAAGAGATAAATATAAGTTACACTGGATAAGGACAGCTGCTAAATGCTGTAAATGTAATTAATCTTTCTGTTTAAGGGTGTCTTCCAAATTCCATAAATGTAAATTCGCTCTTGTTGAGTCAGTGTAATCGAGTTCGGGGTTTGAATGATGACTGAGATTTCATTAGTGATTACCTATTGACCTGATGTTTGGTCATAGATTTTTTTTTTCTAATTGTGTCGTTTTTTTTCCAACATAAAGATATAATCAGCATGAAGATGTTTGTTCATCGATCATTGTTTATTCTTAATATGATCAACCTGCTTGTTAATTCAATTTAATCCAGTTTTATTTATGTAGCGCTTTTAACAATAGTTTTGTCTTAAAGCAGCTTTACCGAACATAAGTAACAATACAATAGTCTATGAATAATGTTAAAAAAAATCCAAAAATGTTATCAAAAACTTAGAGTTACCGTGGCAAGAAGAAAAACTCCCTTAGATGGTACGAGGAAGAAACCTTGAGAAGAACCAGACTCAAAAGATAACCCATCCTTATTTGCGTTTCTCTTTAGCAGAGAGTGTGTTTTATAAATGATTTTATTTGAAACACCGGGTAGTGGGATTATGAGCAATGTCCTTTCTATAATCATATGCAGTCAGTGGGAGTTATATGATGGAAGTACATCCTGCTGACATCGTCACAGTCCACATAGGGATGGCATCTTCGCTTTAAATACCCCAAATCTTCACAAGGTATAATCCAACTGGAGCTGTCAATCTCTGGATGCCTCAGGATCCTCGCAGGGTTGGCATCTACATACTGAAGGTCCATGTTAATGGTTTATATATGTGTAAACAATTCTTACGCGTCTCATTTGTACTCAATTTTTGTAGGAAAAAATCTCACACCCATAGTACCAAATACAGTATAATTACTTATGTTACTTATATTACTTGAAGAATGATCTGGATCAGTCCTCCAGCAGCCATATAAGCAGATAGCATAAATGATAATTTATCACTGATTTATAACCAGACACTGCAGTCACATGATCTATTCTTATTATTTTCTATTTTAGGTGGCTTTTAACAAACCCAATTTAATATACACTCATATAATGACAAGATAGATTCACACACACACACACACACATATTACCCCAGGGCTCAAGAACCCATGGGGTGAAATCAATAAAAGAAATTACCACTGGCATTCTGCAGCTCATAAAGCAATGCTATAGTTCCAGAAATAGAACTTTGCTGTGTCTACGTTTATTTTGTCAGCTGTGGTAGTTTTAGTCATGCATTTTTATTAGCAGGAGCCCCTATTGTGCTCTACATGATGTGTTTCAGTTCCGGGGGGTGGGGATGGGGGCAGGGTTCTTTGCTTGGTTTGCAATAACCTGGATCTGACTGAACACCGTTCAGTTGCTGTAGGTGTGCACTGTAGAACTTAATATACTTTGATTAGAAGGCTAATAGTAGAATTAGATGACTAGTTATGTGACTTTACATACAGTTTTTTGCCCGTTTTATCAGTAAATTGTCATTTTATCTTGTCAGTGAAATGAAAACCAACTTTATTAGACATTTTTAATCAACCAGAATTTTGGTATAGTCAAATGTCTTTTCTTTTGACTGGGGAAACATACAGTATCTCACTGTTTCAGTCAACTGGTCTGAGGGGATTTTTTTAATAAAACTGGGTAAAGTAGCTGAATGTGTGATGCTTTAGTAATACGTAGTGCATAAAATGCATTATGAGGAAAACACATGAATTTAAAATGAATTGAGGGAGTAAATGTGGCTTGAGCAGATGGCTGGTTTAGCATTTTTGTCTGCTGCCCGAGCTCAAGACTGCCAGCAATTAAAAACAAACAAAAAAAAAACAATATAAATTGCCTCAGTAAGGTGGTGGGCCACCATGAGCCGCAATGCATCCTGGCATCGATTCTACTCATCTCTGGAAATGTACAGGATAAATAAATAACATACTTGTGCTAATATAGCAAACTGTTTTGATTAATATTATTGTTTAATTTTTTGTGTGTCTTTCTGTTTTACTTAGTGCCAAATATTTTTTTTGCGGTTTGCCTAATGGCTTATAAGAAAGTATAACCCTAACAGAGGCAATATAATTAAAAAGAAGGTCCAAGAAACCTCAATGTTTATATGTTCAATGTAAACTGTGATCTAAAAATGTATTTCTAATCTCAAAAACTGGAAGGTGTTATTATTAAACACTGAAATTCTGTGTAAGATCATATTAAAATGATTAAATGTTCCAAATATCTTACACTTGAAAGCAACAGTGTTCCAATAAATTTTATATCAGACTTGCAAAAAATGCGATCAATTTCGAAATATAAAATGTAATGATAAACATGCGTACATATAATGTCATTAAGTATTAATACAATTTCATAAAATAAGCACAGCTTAGGTATTTGCAGCAAGATGGTGGTAGTTAAGGTGTTAAACTGCTGATAGGATGTTGTGAGTTCAGTTCTTAAGACCACCAAGCTGGCCCTGATAGGTCCTCGAGCAATTGCTCTTAAATCTCAATTGCTCCATTGTATAAACATAAGTTTCTCTCGATAAAAATGTCTGCCAAATGCAATAAATGCAAATGTTAGAAATCTTCCATCAAATCATTGCTGTGATAAATTCTTTTGACATTTTTTGAACCTCTTCCTAGAATGAGCTCATTGGACATCTGTTGCATTTTTGCACTTGGCTGCTTGATCTTGTCAGTTATCTTTTCCATCTGTTTATTCATCTCCTTTCCATATGCCTTGACACTTCCTTCTAATTTTTCTAGGATTACGACATTAAATTCAGTTTCCAGTTTGAATATTCTTGGTTTTTGTCTCATTTTATAAATTGATAGAACGACTGTGAGGGACTCAAATACAAAGATGCAGATTAAAAGCAGAATTTGACTTCCCTACACAGACACCTGGAACCAGGAGCTTCTGATGGCTGTCCATTATTTTATTTTTACTCCTAAAACAATCTCCACCAACAGAGTGCTTCCAAATTTGTGGCATTAGTGAGACAAGGTGCTGGTAAGGTGTCCAAAAACCTTTGGCTACATAGGCTGCATTTACACTGCAGGTGTACATTTTGGTGACTATATGCTACATCTTTTAAAACTGACCTGTATTCGATATCTGCATTTACACTATACACTGAAAAACAACCCATTAAAGACGTACTGACCGGAAAAGCAAGCAACAATGTTGCGATACTGAAATGGTTCCAATGGATGGTTCGCAATTCTGTATTTTGCTTCCGCATCTATTATAAAGGTAGGCAAAACTATGATACATGACGTGTAAATGTGTCTTTAGTGTCTTACGTCTTTCTATGTCCCATCTGTAAATGTACGTATGTGTAAGGCTGAACAAAAGACTAAGAAAAGTAGCTTTGGAGAAGCCGAGCCATTTTGACAACATGCGGACAGATGAGGCTTGTTAGGTTGTTACTCATGTACACACACACACACACACACACACACACACACACACGTAAAAATCACAAAGAAATCCACAGACCGTTTGTTTTGCCTCAAAGAGCCGCATCTGCCATACCAGCTCTTGTTCAGATGTTCACTCACAAAAAAACTAAGGTCAAGGATGTGTAGGTGTAACCTTAACATTTGGGATAGTGTTACACAAATAGCTTGAGGGGGTAAAGAAATGATGTAAAGGACAAGTTACATTTAAAATAAGCTGCACACACACAATAAACACAGCCAGTGAGCACTACTACGTTTAGTCACAGGGCATGAATTTATTTGTTCGTTGTTATACAGAAGATAAATACCGACAATGTACAAGATTAAATCTAAAAAAATTTAATAAAACAAACATTTCCTTTAATTAAGTTATTTTTTTACCTTTCCATTTGTCTGGTTTGTTGATTATTGCTAATATATGTATAGTGTAGAAAAGAATGCAAAAAAATAGCAAATAACATAAAATGACTGTATGTGTCAGCAACAACTAAAGAAGCGAAGGAGGAAATAATTAAAGAGTTTTAATAAAATATTTACAAAAATCTGTGTAAAACGTTATTTGAATATGTATAAAAAAAAAATTAACATGCCTGATTGCATATTGTGTGTATATATATATATATATGTGTGTGTGTGTGTGTGTGTGTGTGTGTGTGTTTGATTACCCAGTCAGTGTACTGTATACGTTATTAACAGGTTAATTTTGTTTTGAATCTATTTTATGCTTGAGTATTTTTATGCAGATTGCTAGCTTTAGTCAGTGCATTCATTCATTTCTTCATTTAATCAATCAACCAATCAATCAATCAATCAATTATTTATACAGACCTTTACAACACACAATGTCAACCAAAGTGCTTTCCAGAGCAAGTAAATAAACACAAATCAGTAAAACAACAACAAAAAAAATCCACAAAAAATCCCTCCAAAAAAAAAAAAAAAAATGAATGTGAGGCTTTAATAGAAATGGAAGTCTCAACTTTGCAGCAAAAATCGGAAACAATGTCTGATAAGGAGCACAGCTGCTCCGAGCCTGAGAGCGAGACCTGAGAAACCGGATTGATATATGTGAAGACATGTGGTGTTAAAAAACACCCTGAGTACAAGAGGAGAGCTTTTATCTGTTGCAGTAACAACATGGTAGTCTCACCAGGCCTTCTCTGCAGAAGTGATCAATAAAGTTTACAGTTATTTCATTCCAAGATTTCGTGCCTTACATTTGTGCGATTTTTTGCGCAAACTCACAACGTGCAATATTTCCTGCAAGGAAAGCTCATGCGGTGTGATTTTTTTGTGCAAGCTCACGCTGTGTGATTTTTTTTGTATATGCTTATGTGGTGCGATTTTGCGCAAGCTCACACTGTGCAATTTTTGCGCAAGCTCACGCCGTGCGTTTTTAGTCTTTAGTAACTGTTGCTGGTTAGACTGTACAAACATGAATCCCCATGTCATGTCTGGAGTTTTATATCATCAATCTATGACACGTTAAGTAACCCACGTTTTTTCGCTAAACAGTAGCTAGCAGCAAACAACCATTAGTAATGACACGTCATACAAACACTTTTTTTCTCTCCATAATGCGGTAAGTGTCTCTTGCTGTTCTGTTTACCGGACTGGTTTTATTTTTTACAAAATACTTTAAAGTTGTTGCGCTGATTGCATCATGGAATTTGTTGCTCCTCTGGTTGTCTTAGGAGAAGTTACACTGCAGGAAAGTGTCTAAAAACTTCTAAAACTGCCAAAATTTCATCAGAGGAAAAAAATTATCACAACGGTCATTAATCGTTTGCCGGTGAACATGTCAAACTAGCGACGCTCTATTTCTCTCTCTCTCTCTCTCTCTCTCTCTCTCTCTCTCTCACACACAGTTCTTTCTCTTACTTTCTCCCTCTCTCTCATCTCTCCTTTTCACACTTTCTCTCTCTTTTTTCCTCTCTCTTTTTCATGATGATTCTGTGTGTCAGATCAGCTGCCCTAGAGGTTGCCAGTCCAGAGTAAACAAACGACACAAACACACACACACACACACACACACACACAAACAGCATACACTGTTAACAAGCTCTTTTTTTTAGTGCCATCAAGCATGAAAGCAGCACATAATGAAAATTTGTAAATACCACTGGCGGGCGGTGCATTTGGTACCTGGGCCTCCAGTGGGGATTTACCCGACTGATACACCTCTTAATACCACCACAATCATGCCACAATTACAGAAACCACGTCGTGGAATTACAGAGAAAGAGAGACATGTTGCGTATTGATAGTGAATACTATTTCAATTAAAGCAAGAAACCTCGTTAACACAAACCTCTACAATACAACCGCAAGTGTGCCACCTACATCATCTGGAGCAGTTCAGAATTAATTTTTATCCAGTAACATGACAAAAACATTAAAGATATAAGTAAAATATCTAATATATTACCGATCGGCGGCACTGGTCTGGAAACTCTTTCCCAGGCTGAGAAAAGCAAGCTTCAAGGTTAGCCGACTCTTCTCACAATGTCTTTTTTCCGGAAAAGTCTTTAAAACTAATTTTTAAGTATGTGTGAGACAAGGTTAATTTCCCCACCTTTGTCAGCCATTGTGGGCGTTTTACAGATTACAGATCTGTTTTGCTAGCTGAACTGGGCTGTCACAGTTTTACTTTGATCAACCAATCAGAGGACTGAAAAATGCCGATGTCATTGTGGGCTCTGGCAGGCGTGAAATCTGAAATCTTTGAAATCTGATTGGTTAAAGAAACAGTTTTTAACATATCACCAATCTGCTACTGCTAATATAGTTTAAGTTACATCAGCAGCACTACTGATTCTGAAGGCAAATTAGATTAACATAGCGGCACATAGAAAACTGAAATCTGATTGGAGCAAAAATCTAAAATTTACATACACATACTGGACGTAGTGCAGCAGAGAGAAACGCTACAAAATGTTTGGAGTAAATTAATACAATTTAATGGAACAAATATTTAAATTTATTTTTGTAAATGTAGGTCAGCTTCTGATAGTGTTTAGGCAGCAGAGAAGACCTTACTGGCCCCGACTGTACACCACTGTTACAATTGAGGTTTTATTCACTAGATACACAAGAGCACTTAAACTTTCACACTTTTGCATGCAGAAATGTTTTAAGTATTCCCTTTGGCATATTAAAAATACAATGAAAGAACATGTGTCTATGTTTTCTGTCTGTTTCCGTTTAAAGGGTCTCTTATTTTGGAGGTGTCACATAAAGCATCCACTTACATCTGTCAGGCTCAGCACCTGCAAGCAAGAATGAGGCTGAGCGTTCAGAGGGCACAGGTGGCCATGGAGTTAGAACATATCACAAATCCTTTAATAAAATAATAAAACAGGGACTTCTGCATGTTCCGTTTTAGCAATATGAAACATTCTATTTATTCTGGGCTCAATTCATTCCTGTGACACCTGCTTAATATGACAGGGGTTAAAAACTGAAAAAATACCATATGTAAATTACAGTATAGGTCAGTATATTCCAGTATTTACTCCATCTTACTGCAGCAAACTGTAGTGAATAGATAAACTGTAGTATATACTGTAGCAAACTGTACAAGTTACTAAAATAATCTAGAAGACTGTGGAAAACTGTACCCTATTATAGTATTTATTAAAGTATTCTGTTTGTTATAGTATTTACACTTAAATAACTGCAGTGAACTGATAAACTATATTTAAAGAGTTGCTCTATAAGAATTGATGTGATTTCTAGTGTGAAATTTCTAATAAACAGCATTGTCAAATCAGTAATTTGGCAAAATAAACAATACAGCGAAGATTTTTAACAAAAATGCAAAATAAATGAATGGATAGTTGACATTTAGTTTAGTTTTTTTATTTAAGGGCTTTTGTGTGCATTACATTCAATACACTTTTTGGTGTGAAGGTTCTTACACACATACAGCATCATAAAATTGTGGAAAATTAACTACAATAATTCATGAAGTCATTTGCTTATTTTACTATAATAGAGTTACTATAATAAATGCAGTAGAATAACCAAAACAAATTTCCACATCATTGCAAGTTACTATGATGTGTTTTCTATAATAAAGTTGAAAAACGCTACAATTTTTACCACAGGAAATTTGATTATGTTTTATATTAGTATTACTCTACAATACTATAATATTTGTTTATACAGGGAAGTTAAAATGCAACCAAAGATCAGAACATTTCTAATGTAATGCTCTTTGAAAGCAGTATTTGAAAGAACTTTGTCCAAGGTTAAGACACGCTCATCTATTTTTATACTCTGTAATCTGGAACAGTATGTATTGTACAGTGTCAGGTAAAGTGCTGAACAAAAAAAAGTTGAACTGCATTGATACGCTTAACATAATTGTAGCATTAAGTTTTTGATGGATGTCTTCTTTTCCTTTAAAAGTATAGACTTTTAATAGATTCTAAAATATAGTGTAAACTTTAAGTGGGAATATAGATGTGAATTATTTTTGTTATTATACATTTATGTTTAATTTGCATTATAATGTACTATTAATATGCTTATTATAATACTTTTTTTTGGCGAGGTTTTACGTTTTGGAATGTGGCAGTGGGGATCAGCCACAAGAGCCACCGTTGTTGGATGAGGAAGTCAGGACAGTCACATCTTCTACCAAAACATGGCAAACATGTCATAAAGCATCTTGCTTTGTGTATAGGTGCATTGTCATGGTGGAACATGGTTAAAGGATGAGCCTAAAAGTTCCACTAAAGACAAACAATAATAATTCATGGTACAATAGCATATTTAAATCATTGTGTGGTTCTAACCTTGTGGAAAAAGATTAAGATAGTCAGGTATCCACAAACTTTTTGCATAATGCATCATTATAACATCCTGATATATTGTAAATGTATTCACTATGTGAGCAAAGATTTTTTTTAGACACCTCATACTCACACCCATAAATGTGCCACAACTTCTTTCGAATGCCTTTAAATACTGCAGCATTAAGATTTCCCCTTTACTAAAACTAGGAGGACCGAACACTGTTCCAGCATGACAATGCCCCTGTGCACAAAACCCCTGAGCTCAATTAAGGACATTGTGAGTTCTGGCTAAAGTAAAGAACTCTAGTGACCTGCACACAGTCCTAAGCTCAACACCACTGAATACCTTTGGGATAAACCACATCGCTGACTACACCGCAGACCTAAACTTACTAATACTACTGTGAATAAGCAAATTCCCAAAACCACACAATGTACTAGAAAGTCTTTTTAGAACTGTGGAGGTTATTATAGAAGTTGGAGTAAGACTAAATCTGGAAAAGGAAGTTTAGAACATACAAAAATACTTTTGGTAATATGCAGTTCTGCATTAGGGCTGATTGTTGATGAATAGAGTGGAAAAATCATTCTAGTCATGATAATCCAGATATGAATCCAAATGGATTTCACGCCTATTGCTTATAAACAACTTTAACTTTAACTTTTTAACAGGTAAACTAAGAGAGATATATGTCATCTGTTCTTAAGAAGGTACTTGTTTCCGACAGTAAGAAAATTTTCCCACCAGTTAATTGATGTGACAGTACCTGTAATAGTTGAGTCACTAAGGGGGTTGGGTGTCTGTTGGAGTTTTCCTCTTTTCATCTGCTTATAAATATCTTAATAAATGACCAAGCACATTTTACTTTCACTTTCGATTTAGCGTCAATTGATGTCAAAATGACTATGGGGCAGTGCCGCGGTGGGCAGATGACATAACTACTGTTGCAGCTTGACACCATCAACACCGACTATCACAGCAAGCCTAGTAGGTACTTTGGAGATTAAATAAAATATGATCGAGTGTTCTTGTTAATGCCTCGTTTACACAATTCTCTCACTTATAACTAGCATTGGTTTTGTGTTTTAAGTAAATGATGGCTCGAGGCCAACCACTAAATAACACATTTTTGTGAAGTGTTGTCGATTTAAATAAAACAGGGCTTTTAAATTTCCTACCGCCACATTTACAGATGTAATAACATGTGGACGAGGCAATGCAAAGCCAGTCACAACGAAACAGCGCTGTGTGAGTAACTACACGGGAGAGCCATTTAACACAACATGCACCCGACAACAGGGCCATTTTAGGATGTGCCACATTCAGAACAGGACCCAGGAGTAGGAGGAGTCAGTTGCTTCATATAAGATTTTTTTTCTCATAAACTTACACATACGCTGAACCTTTGCAAGATTTATACTCTCTAAACAATAGCTGACACTCCATATGTCCTCAAAAGTGCTTTATTCCATGACAACAAGATAAATCTGAAAGCCTCCTGCTCCTGGCCTCAAAAACTTTATACTGTACATGCCCTGTTATAAGCGCAGGAGCAAAAGCACTTTCTTCCAACTCCTGGTCATCAATCACTACAGCATACATTACAAGTGTAGATCTTACAACAGCATGTAAAGTTGTGAACTGCCCCATTAGCCAGGACAACAGCGTCACTACAAATGCAATGCTGAAGAAAGGAGAGAAAGAGAGAGAGAGAGTGAGAGAGGGGGGAGGCAGGTAAAATGTCTCACTTAAGTGTAATGGAGGACATTACTTACCATCAGGTGTAATAAACTTCTGCTAGATGTATCAACAACGACAAATGCCTTCTGAGAGGCTTTTAGCGAAGCCTTCCACAGCCAAATTACCCAATCTTTCTTACGTCTCTTTCATCCTCTCACGCCCACTCACTTACATACCAAGTCAACATGTCCGGTCTTCTTGCAGAGGGATAATGAGGTACTGTGTGTGCAGAGTTCTGGGTCCTCATTTTGTCCACCCGCAATGCCCAGACACAGAGGAACACAGCGTTTAGCATTGTACCTACATGTTGGGTTATTCACTATACCCAGTATCTGGGTTAAACATAATGTTGGTTTATTTCGAACTTTCAATGGGTTGTTTTTATAACAATGCAACCAGCTGAGTTAAAATTTACTACCCAAAAATGAGTTAAAATAACACAACAATAAATAGGTGCTATATCAACCCACTATTGGGTTACCAGTGGGGTCAATTTTAACCCAACTGTTTTAAGTGCGTAGTTATTTCTTTCAATTAAGTAGAAATATTATTTTTAACAGACACTTTGGAAACAGATCATTATGTTCTAGCAGTAACACATAACACACACATACAGCCCCTACCCACACCCCCATACCCCACCCCTGCCCCACCCCTGGTGGGTGCCAGATGGTCTGGCTTTTAAATGTTTCCGAATCTGCTAAAACCTGAGAATTTCAAACATCAGTCTCTACAGAAAATGGTCCAAAAAAATTAAAACATCCCATCTGAGGAGGATTTGAAGGAAGATCAGATCAGAGAAAGATTTACCAAACTTGTCTGGACAGAAAGAAAGTACATAGTCAAATAAGCACTTTTTACAACTCTTTTGAAGTTATAGAAGGCACAATCTGAGGTAGTGAGGGTACAACAGGAGAAGATTACATAAGGCAACATTTCACTACCACCCGCCAAAAAATACAGACATAAGAATCACTGATGCTAAAAAAGAGAATCTGATGCTATCACAGCCACAGAGACACCCAAACTGTACAGCTGAAGACAAGAAAAACACTATGCAGTATTTTTGCTGCACGTCCATTTTTGCTGCAGCAAGTTTCTTATTTTGGATTAAGTTCTTATGATTAAGTGTTTCTAATAACAGTTTGTAAAAAAAATTTGAATGTGGCTTTGGAATATAAACTAAAGGAATTCTGAAGACTTTTTCTTTCTTACAATGTAAATACACTCAGCTTGAACAATGTAGCACTAAACCGTGTTTATTTAGCAACTAAAGCAAATATATTAATACAGAAAGTGCATTATACTGTATTTAGTACTAGTGAAGTGATGTAATTTTTAGGATGTGGAGAATAGGGTTAGGTGGAGACAGATGATTCACTGTGGCGACCCCTAAAAGGGAACAGCCGAAAGTGGAAGAAGAAGTAGTGATGTAATTTTTATTATAGTTATTGCTGTTCACACAATCACACTATTTATAGGCAGTGTGAATAGAAATCATAACACAATTTCTGTTATAATGTGAGTTCTCTTCCCTGTAGAACAACTGAACATGGTGTTCCACCTGGAATTTTTAGATTTAATAATATGTGTGGCAATATATAACAGCAATATATGAAGGATATGAAGGTTGTAATTGAATGTTGTCACATCTGGGGTCTAATTCTGCCTAATTTTGGGAGGAGCCTGGAATTAGTGTTAAGCAGCTACTAAAGATGAGTGAGTTAGTTGATGAATAAATTCTGTAAGCTTCCTGTTTCATAATAAATAGAAATATGATGTGGTTTTCTGTTGTTGTTGTTGTTTGAGTCATGCATTAAGCTGCTTTTCTGCTCACCACATTTGTAATGTGGAAAATGGTGGCTTAGTGGTTAAGGTGTTGGACTGATACCAGAAAGACTAGGGTTCAATTCCAGCACCACAGCAAGACCTTAATCTCTAATTGCTCAATTGCTGGTAATATAAAGTGTTTCTAATGTTGAAATCGTATTTGTTCTGAAATATAATTGTAATTTATATACTGAGCAAACTGAATTCTTTTGATGCAATACTGACATTCCTTTCACTTTAAGATTAAATACACACAATAATGAGTAAGCAGAATTTATAGTGCTTTATTAAAAACCTGTGCATCTTTACCAAGCATCTCGTCCAAATCAGATTTTAGGATACATGAGGCAAAAATTCACCCTGCCTTTTACCTGATGACAGTTGGTACTCCAGCAGAGCCCTGTGACTCTGATTAGGGATCAACGGGTATTGACAATAGATGGATGGATGGATGGATGGATGGATGGATGGATGGATGGATGGATGGATGGAGGCAGGATGAAGGTATAATTCTGAAAATGATTTTGATGTCATACAATAATGCCACTGTCTGCCATTATGCTACAGATAAAGAATTGAAAGTATTTAAAGTAGATAGAAGATTAACTCTACATACACTACACCACATACAATCTACATAATACCCTCTCTACACATAACTCTACATACACCCTACAATACTACATACAATCTAAACTCTACACTACACCTCTACATACACTCTACATACCCTCTACTAAATCTACATAACCTCTACATACCCTCTACTCTACGTACCCTCTACATAAATCTACATAACTCTAACCTCTACATACACCCTGCATACCTCTACATACACTTTACATACCCTCCACATAAACTCTACATGCAATACATACATTACATACACTCTACATACCCTTTACATAAACTCCACATACACTCTACATACACTACAATCTACATACCCTCTACATGAACTCTACATGAACTCTACATACCCTCTACTAACACTACGTACAATCTACGTACCCTCTACATAGCTCTACATACAATCTACATATCCTCTACATAACCTCTACATACACTCGCTCAGACCGCAAATCTGGGTTTGGGAGTAGGGATGAGTCAGCCCGAGAATCAGAAGTCAATTTACTGCCTGTTTCCCGGCACCTCAATGAGATGGTCCCGCTGGGTGGCGCTAGAACACTATCATCACTGCTGTGAGCTCAGGCTTACAGCAGCGTTGAGGAAATCAGTGGCACGGAGCGCTTCACTTCAGACCTTCCACCTTCTTCTCCGGTTCGAGCGCGCCAGACACGATACCGTTCCATTACTTCCGCTTATATTTCCTCTCCCAGAAAACACAGAAACGGCGCGAACGCACAAGCAGGACTGGTGGTGCAGGGCTCGTGCTGTGGATTCGATTCCGGTAGAAAAAAAAGAAAAAAAGAAAAAAAAGCGCTGGAGCGAAGTTTGGCGCGTCGCGCGCACAGGGACATGGAGAGGTAGAGCAGAACGCAGCGCTGACACCCAACTTTTAACTGCAGCTTTGACTCGATTTTCTTTCTTTCTTTCTTTCTTTATTTGTTACCCGGACAGCATTCGATTTCGGCTCGAGTTGCCTGCGTAAGTTGTAAGCGTAGCACTGCTGGGTGAATTTCAGAGGGACTGGAGATCGTGAAGCGCGCGGCGGAGTGAATGGACCGTGACAGAGGATACGAGCGCTCGCGTTATGTCTGATAACGGAACGGCAATGAGAGCGGACTTTTCTCTGGAATAAAAGCAAGCGCCGGGTCAACAGGTAAAAACACCCAAAATAATAAAAAAAGATTTTTTTTTTATTTCCATATTTTTCCAAAAAAAAAAACCAAAAAAAAAAAACCATGCACAGCTATTCCATATCTAAACTGTTTAACATGTGATTATATAGAAGTATAACCTGAACACTGAAGAAACATATATAAAACACTAGTTTAGACGACAGACCCTGAATCTGACATCGGCACGACTGAAACTTCAAGTCTCTTAAAATAAATATCGAAAATCATGTTGGTGATGTAATTTTTCACTGCAAGCTAATTGAGTATGATGTGATGATTGTACTGCAATCACGAGATCACGAACATCTACATGACCCCATTAACACCATAGTGTCGAATAAACTCTCTCTCTCTCTCTCTCTCTCTCTCTCTCTCTCTCTCTCTCTCTCTCTCTCTCTCTCTATCGTCTGTCTTTCTCTTACTCTATCTCTCTGTCTCTGTCTGTCTGTCTCTCTCTCTCTCTCTGTCTTCCTCTCACTCTGTCTCTCTCTGTTGCTCTCTGTCTCTCCGTCTCTCTTTGTCTCTGTCTCTCTTTGTCTCTGTCTCTGTCGTCTCTCTTTCTGTCTCTCTCTCTCTCTCTCTCTCTCTCTCTCTGTCTGTCTTTCTCTCTCTCTCTCTCTCTCTCTCTCTCTCTTTCTTGTCTTCCCTCTCTCTCACTCTGTCGCTCTCTGTCTTTCTCTCTCTCTCTCTCTCTCTCTCTCTCTCTCTCACTCTGTCTTTCTGTTTCTTTCTGTTTTTTTTTTTTTTTTTTGTTTTTCTCTCTCTCCTCTCTTTGGATAACTCTCTCTTTAATACTCTATACTGTTACTCTTTTTTTCTTTTTTTTTTTTTTTTTTTTTTTTTTTTGAAGACAGACTGCTTTCTGGTGATCGCGACATTTTTTTCATTCCTATCTTTTTTTTTTTTTTTTTTTTTCATCTTAGTTTTTTGAATTTTTGTTTACACTCTTTTTTTCGATTTTCCACTTCCATTTTTTTACTTTCTTTTTTTTTTTTTTTTTCTAATTAAATCTTACAGTTTTTTTTTTTTTTTTATCTCTTTTAGCTCAGGGTTCCCTTAGTTTTTTGTGTGTGTGGTATATTTGTGTACTCACACTTACTTCTTTTTTTGTTTTTTTTTTTTTCGGGGCTGCACTTTATGGGCGTTTTGCATTATTCTTTTTGCGTTTTTTTTTATCCTTTTTTTTTTCTTTTTTTTTTTGGTCGCCAATCATTGTCTCCACTCCTAACAACTCCAACATTTGAAAGACCGTACAGACTTTTGAAGATATCGGCTACCAGACTAATATTTTTTTTAAACTACGTCTCAAATGGCTTTAATAAGCAGTTTTTTTTTTTTAACGCCCAATTCTGCTAGCTGCTAGTTTCTTTTTTTTTTTTTTCTTTTTGTTTTTTTCCTCCTCTCTTTCTCTCTCTCTCTCTCTCTCTCTCTCTCTCTCTCTCTCTCTGAACCCAACATTCTTGGAAATAACATCTACAATCTCTAATAATGACTATACTGAAATTACTAATCCAGTGTCTAACTGCTCTACTGACTTACATTAACTGTTCATGTCCTGAAATGACAAGACTGCAGTATCTCTGGTGATCAGCGGACATCTTATAATAATAATAATACAAAAAAATGAAAATCACATTTTTTATTTAAATCGATCTACACTAATGAATTAACACATCCTGGCATCCTACACTACCTACTGATCTCCACTGTCCATTGTACAATACGATACTGTACTATTCTTAATATTTCTTAGGAATTAATTCATTCCTAATTAAAATCTTACACATTTAATTGCTTATCACAGTGTTAATTTAGCCGCTACAGGGTTCCATTAGGGTGTGTGTGTGTGTGTGTATATATGTGTGTACATCACACTGTACAAGTTTATGCACCACAGCTGTAGGTGTTAATTCAGCATCGCACTCTGCTACTCTACTATGGGGCGTTTGCAGTATTCTTGAACGCTGCGGTTCCTTTAATCCTCCTGAAATCCGTCAGCTTTGTCGCCAGGCATCACTTGTCTCACAACTCCTAACAACTCCGGAACATTATGAAAGACGCGGACAGACTTTTGACAGATATAGGCTACCAGACTAATATTTTTTTTTTAAATAACGTCTCAGGAGATGGCTTAAGATAGGACAGCAGTAATGGAAGATTTTAAACGCCACAGGACCTGCTAGCTGCTAGTTTTTTGGGTCATTTTTTTGACAGGCGTTAGCGTTTAGTTGGCTATACTGTTGCTATAAATGTTGTTATTAGTAGCGTTAAACCAGAGCTGGGCAAATACTGTATATAGTATGTAAATTATTGGTGGGCTGTTTTTTGTGAGCATGCAACGAAATTTTGCTGTATAACAGATGGACAGAACGAATAATTGCATAGCCACACATATACACACACACACACACACACACTCCTTGCACATATTGACTGAATTACTGAGCGTTTTGAAGGTGAAATAGGCATCCAGATGAGACATTAGACAAATGTAAGGAAATACATCAACACTGAAACACTGCTTTAGTCTGGAGGTCAAAATACGGTACCGAACCTGTCTCTGACGTTTAATGTACGGATTAAAATCTATTTCTTCTTTAAATGCGACTACCGTAACCAAATGTTGCGATAACTCCTTCGAACACCATATCACTAATCATGAGGTATTTGACTGTAATATATTTTTATTAGCTGGCTAGACAGTGTTTTTTTTATAGGTTTTTTTGATGGGTTGTTGCATATGCGTGATTTAACCTCTGTTAAGATAATCATAAGCTTTGTAATAATTGGCATGATCGATAGCTCTATCTTTCTTAGTTTAGTGCTTCAGTGGGAAACTAGCATGGCAATAAAACCTCAACACGCGTTAAGAGGATAAGCTGCTGCACAGCTCTTAGTTATGATATCGATCCTAAAGAATTGCACACAATCTATCATTACATAATATGTTTGCTATGTATGCAATGCTTATTCCTTTCTATCTGTAAGCTACAAATTGTGTGTATTTTTGGTTAAGGGGGTTGACTTGCTGACCAGAAGACCGTCAAACATCTTAATGACCCCCAACGCTAGGCTGCCATTTATGGGCCCCTGAGCATGACCCTTAATCTGGAATTGCTGGAGATGTACGTTGCTCTGCGATAAAACCTCAGATATTGCTTAAAATTATAATTTTAAGCGCTGCTAATTTGGTGCTGCTGGGAGTCAAATCAAATTAATCTTCCAATTAGCTGCTCAACACTTTAACCACTGAGCTACTACTTCCCCTATATATATTTCTGGCATTTGGTAGACAACCTTAAGCCAGAGCAACTTACATTTATCTCATTGATACAAATAAGCAAGGGCTTTATTCAAGGGTTTAGCATTGGAATTAAACCCACAATCGTCCAGTTAGTCCAGCACCTTAACCGCTGCCCACCAGCACCGCCATGATAGCAAAACCTTCTGCCTGTTTGTCTTTATTTATAATCACAGTCCTTATTTACAGCTTTAGTTTCTGTTGAAGACTCAGGAAAGGCTTGATTGTATTTAAGAATAAAGGTTCTTCCTGCATTTGTACCTATTTAGAAGACATTAACTATTTAATTGTGTTCATTATGTTATTAATTTACACACTTGAAGAACGCATTAGCATTTGGTTACATCCTTAATTATCAGAGGAGTGTAATTAAGTAGCAACATAATTATTGTTGTTTGTTATGGTATAATGAATTGCCATTATATATACAGTAAGCTGAGCACACACACACACACACACACACACACACACACATACAGTATTTATACAAAGAAGGCTAAATAAATAATCCCAAAGATTTTCTAATCCATGACCACATGGCAGCTGAATAGATAATACATTTACATCTGGTCACATGTACTGAGACACTGGCCAGGCAAGCAGTCTTAATTGTCCAGTGGGAATATGTACTTATGTGAGTCAAAACATAGACGATAAGACTGGCAGAACTCCCATGATGCTAATTAACCCCAGGCCTACTGTTCAGACTAATTATAAAAGTAAGGAATAAATTGTATAAGTTTGTCTTTGCTGTTTAATGGCTAATTTATTGCTATTTAATGGGTAATATATCACTATTTAATGGGTAATTCAGTAGGTAATGGCATGTCTCTAAAGGACAAATAAATTAGTTTAAAAACTTTTTTTTTCCTTAAGTAGCTATTTACAGATGGTAAGCAAATCTTATGTGATGTTTATTATGGCATGATGGAAGATGGGAGATTAGAGTGGTCTGTGTACACCACTGAAATGGTTTAGCATATAATTAAAGACCTGTACATTTAAAATTATAATAACAAATGCAGTAAACATCTTTTAACAAATTAGCTCCTTCTTATGATTGTACTACGTTTAAGGGAAGAAGTCAAGCAGAAATGCTTATAATTTAAGTATTTATTTTTTAAGAATTTATTTTTATCCTAGTTTGTCTTATGCACTAAATAGAAATACCTATTGGGACACCTAACTATCACATAAAGGTGCCTTTAAATAAAATGTATCATCCATTCATTCATTCATCCATTCATCTTCTATACCCACTTATTCCATTAGATCCGGGGATCTGCTGGAGTATCCCAGCCGTCTCTGAAAGGGTGAAAGGTAGGAGGGGTACATCCTGGACAGGTCGCTAGTCCATTACAGGGCCACACACACACACACACACACTTACTTCTATGGACAATTTGGAATCACCAAATAATCAAACATACATGTTTTTGGAGTTTAGGAGGAATTATTATCAGCTAAAGTGAATTAAAAAAATTTAATGCTACAGCAAATACGTTGTTTGTGCTTCCAGCTTTGTGCTGGTAAAGAGTCCACAAATGTTCGGCTAAATACTGTAAAATTTCTCATTTTACTTGCTTAAAGGCAGTACAAAAAGCAGTGATCATTAGTGTCATTGGTCCAATTTTTTACTTAGGTAGAGTAGCCAAAAAGTTTACTTAAGTACAAGTAAAACTAAAAGTAAAAAAATGACTATAGAAGTAATGATGTTTAAAGTGATTTGAGTAATAAAGACTAAGAAAGTATGGAATGATAAGATTACCCTAGTAGTGAGTTACTAGTTATTTTGGATCTGATTGGGTGGAGCTGGAATTGATATGAGATGTTTTAGTAAACATAGAAGGCATCGAATTATGTAACTGTTCGTTTTAGTCCTTGGAGTGAAAAATTGGATTAAATGTGAGTCCACAGGTGTTCTGTGTCTATTGAAATACTCGCTTCTTCTCCCTATTCAGCCATTATTTTCCGAACTGAGCGGCTTTAAAAAATGAGCGGGTTTCACATAGGTACTTTAAACGACAGCAGGCTATAACAAGACTTGTGATCTCATTATACGCAACATGATGAAAAAGAACTACTATTTTATTGTTAACATTTAATAGTAGCAAAGGAATGCCAAGAGAATGTAACACAATACTGCCCACCTCTACACTTTATGTCCTGGTATGTATTTCTGTAATACAGCATTTATTTTTTGCATAATGTACCAACACAAGTTTCTGTCAGTCAGTTGTATTTCTGTGAAAATATTCTTCTAGCTCAATCATTAGAGCTCTGGGATACAGCTTAGAAGGTCAGCAGTTTAAGCCTTAGCTGTCACTTTTGGGCCTTCAAGCAAGGTCCTTAATCCTCTCAGCTGCAGGGGTGCTGTATCATAGCTGACCCTGTGCTCTAACCCTAACCCTAGCTTCCTAACAAGCTGGAATATGTGATGAGAACACCTCTTACTGTGCTGTAACGAATCTGTGACAATTAAAAGCTTCTTTGTCTTAACAGATGCATGGACCTTATATTACAACCAAAAATAAATATGGCTCAGGAAGTCATCTCAGTTTGATTAATTCTGTTCCGTATAGCTTGTGACAGGCTGCACGTGGCAGGAAGCATTGCGCCGCAGTCTGCAGCTGAGGTCTGCTGCCAACGCTCCAGAACAGCGTAGTGTAATTAGACCAAGTTTACAACGAGCTCATGATGGTGATTTACTAATCACTCTACCAGCAGGAAGCCTGACATATAATAAGAGAGAGAGATAGCGAAAGAATGGTAGAGAGAGAGAGAGAGAGAGAGAGAAAGAGAGAGAGAGAGAAGGGAATTAGACACCTAATTATATTGGGTAACTTACACAAAAGATCTTGTGGAGAAGTGAACTCAGTTCAGGTCTTTGAGTATCACTGTGACTTTCTATGTATTTTTTTTTATTTATAAAACCTCTAATTAAAGCTTATTTGTTTCATGTCCACACATCCTACATTTACGGACGCCCTAATCCAGAGCGACTTACTTTATACAATTAAGCAATTAGAGTTTAAGGGCCTTGCTCAGTGGTCCAGCAGTGGCAGCTTGATGGTGCTGGGAATCGAACACCGATCTTCCAATCAGCAGTACAGCATCCTTTCCCTCTCCCTTTTTCGGTTTATCTAACTGTTGTCTTTTTTCTTTAATGTGTCATGACAGGTCAACCATTCTTTTTTCACAATAGGTTCTATGACCAAGTTAGTGGTTATTCTAAAGTATTAAATTATTGGCTCTAGCACTAAAAGCTTCTGGTTTCCTATTGCACCTCTGATCCTATTCCTGTCTGGTTAATTAGAGGAGCCCTTCCCCCTTTTGTGTGTGCGTGGATACTGCACAGTTGGAGTATTATTACCGTGTGGTTATTTGTGGGAATTGCTGATGGCTAAAGGTGAGAGGTTGTGCATCATGGGAGCAATACTGGGCTGTGTGGCACTTTGTGTGTGTGTGTGCATTTGTGCCACACAGTGTTGAGTTTCAGCTACTTTTAAACCGCTGAGAGCTGTCTGGGAGGGAGGATTAATGTCTAACAGACCTCCGCTCACCCATTATCCTGTAATTGATCGGCTGTTAGGTGATTAATCCATCAAAGACATTAACGAAGACAGAGCATCTGAATACCTCTGTTGTGTACAAACCTGTGTGTGTGTGTGTGTGTGTACGGAATGATGTTGATGAGAACCTTGAGCTATACTCATATTAATTGAATTTGTGTACTTCCGGTTAAGGGAGAACAAGGTGATACTATTGGTACTGGAGCCCATAGCAAGAGCTTGAACCTTTTTGTTTTTTTGAAAACAAAAATGGTTCTTGGCCAAAAATATTGTTTCTGTTTCAAGAAAACCTATTGGTCTGGAACAGAGGAGCTGATGTCAGGAGCTTGGGGTCAAACTGGTACCGCAGCAATTCAAAACATTTATCTCGCTTACATAACCGCTGTTAAACACTATATGAAGGTTTTATATATATAGTTTACATCAATTTTTAAAGAAGATTTTATCAGTAACTAGTTGGCCTGCTTCTTTCTGCTGTTATCCTATTAATTCTGACATGATATACAGGATATGACATAAGAAGGTCTAGAAAATTACCTGCATCATATTTATTGTTTAAAAGAGGAGAAAATTTTTTTCTTTTTTTTAGCTAAGCAGTGAACAAAGAGAGAGAGGGGGAGAGAGAAAGAGGGAGAGAGAGAGAATAACCCTAAATGAGGCTCGCTGGGAATTCCGGTCCTACTCTACACCTACACCTGCAGAATTTAGCAACGCCCCCCACAAAAGCTTATCAGGCACCACTTAAACACTGGTTAGTCATCTGAATCCAGGAAAACCTGCTAAGTTATCAGGGGTTTGTTACAATTATTTTATTTATTAATAAATATAAATGAAAGAAAATATTTAAAAAAAGTTATCCTCCAACTCAAAACCAGTTTAAAACCCTAACTATGCTACCACTTGCCCCATACAAATACACTACATGGTGATGGCTGGTCATGATATTACTAAAGTTTAGAAACTAAATTTGATATAGTTGAGAATAAAATCTCATCATAGGAGTAAAATAATCATAGGAGTAAAACTCCTTATTCTTTCTTTTGTAAGGATTTGATTGGACATTTTTGTTTTTTACTAAAAAGTGTTGCTACCAACAAATTAAATGATGTGTTTGTAAAGTAGCGATTATTTATACATTTAACTTACTAGCCCTGTCAACCCATTTATACCAGTTACTACTGCAATTACTGTATATATTGTAGTATATAGTATTGACAAAATATTCGGGACACCAGACGATCGATATTTTTTAAACATCCTATTCTAGATTTAGATTTATTTTTAATCCCACAGTACTCTTATTGAGTTCCAGCTCACCTTTGGTGTTTAGTGGGGTTGAGATCAGGGCTCTGTTCAGGACACTCGAGTTCTTCCACCCCAACCGTAACACATCGTGTCTTTATTGAGCTCAGGGTTTCCATGCACAGGGGTATTGTCATGCTAAGACAGTTTGAGTCTCTTAGTTCCAGTAAATTGCCTACAAAGGAACTCTGGACATCTAGGTGCTTCAAACTTCGTGGCAAAAAGTTTGAATAAGAGCCAGTTATGTGGGTGAGTGGACCTTAGTTTACAAACTTTTGCTCACACAGTATATAAGAATGTATACATTCCCAATTTAAATGTTTAAAAAAAAATGCTTTATCTATATCGACATCTATTGTCTCACCTATCAATTTATGTAAGACGCGGAGGGACATAGAACAAATTTGGTCAAATTCTATTTATAGCTGTAACCTCACACTAAACGTGACATAAGAAAGTAAGCACAAAGCATATTCTTGACACTGACAGATGTTAGTTGTGCAACTTGTGAATCTGGTGTGGATTGAAATGCTGGCAAAAATGGAAGCACATCTGTTGTGTGAGACAGGTGACTAAAATGTTTAAGCTTGAGCTGGTTTCACTCTATCACCATCACCGGACCTGATTAGAGCTACTAGGACTACAGCATGAACTGAGGGAATACATTTATTTTGCAGAATTTAACATTTCATTAGGCATCCTCACTAAGCAGACCTGAAAGAAGACAGTTTGACACCTTGTACAACATTGTGAAAACAGACAATGACCTTTAAGGAGCTTTTTAACTCTATTTCTCTTTTTCGGTCTGTGTCTCGCGTCGTTCGCTCACACTGACTGTTTTTGTTTTCACCATTGTGGGGTTCCCGTTGTTATTTGTGTGATTGTGCTGTTGTTATCCGAGGTGCTGCATGACATTTAACTAATGTCAGAAACACTTCACACCTTCACTCAATCTTTTATGGATGGATCACACACACACAAAGAAATGAGAAAAAACGTACTGCTATTATTATAATATATGTGCTGTATTTATTAGAGTATATTGCATATTTACAGTATTGCCAGTATTAAACTACAGCCCATGTAGCTTTACAATCGCTATATGAACACAATTTATAAACTATAAAGTCACCTTGGGTCAATGGAGCAGAGCTCCTCAGCTCCTGAAATTTAAGGAAAGGGGCAGGAAATTCTAGAGTCGGTCCTGGAGTCTATACACTATATAAACAGTGAAAGTATTGGGACTCCTAGTCATCATTGCCATGTGTGTGGATTATATTCCATATTTATTCTAACTCCCATAAAAACATCTACACATATGTTTATTCTGGCTGTGGAGATCTCACAGACACAAAAGTGAACTCAGTATTACTCATTTATGTTTTGTATCCACACATACTGTATATACAACCCTGTTCCAAACTTGTTTTTTTTTTTTTGTTTGTTTAATTCACATTGCAATTTCGTTAAAACCTGTAGGAATCACAGCAGTTTATGGATACTTTTGCAAACTGTACGCAATGGAAACAGCTGATTCCCTCATCACTTCCTCCATTTTTTGTGGCCCAAAATTTTACCCAAGGACAGATTAGAACTGCTTGGCAGATGATTTTGCTTAATGAGTCGGTCTTGCAAGACAGAGTTTGTGATTAATTGGAATTTGGTGAAACAAAAAACCCATAAAAAACTATACTATTCCAGACTCTCTCAGAGTCACAGTGCTACCAGTTATGTTAGGTTTTAAAACAGTTTTTACAGGAACATGGTAAATTAGTGGACAACAGTTTTCTTGCGTAGCCTTGTGTAAAAAACTTTTTATTGGACATCATAGCAGCTTTTGTTGACAAAAGCACAATGACTAAATCAACCAGTCATAGTCGCTTTGTTTAGTCATGTTTATGGGCATGAAATGTAAGAGTTGATGTATAAAGTTTCTGTACAAAAAGGTAAAGCAAGAATCTATTTAAAAATTGATGAAAGTTGATGTGAATTACAAATTTGGTGTATCAATGGTGCCCCCATCTTCAAAAAGGCCTGGAAGGACAACATGGATGATACAAAGTAGAATTTTATTGCAATATTTCTGTGAAAATTATGCAAAAAAACATGGCATCCATGTCTACTAGGAACCATAATAAAACACACCAAAATCATGTCACACCTGTCCAAAAGAAATACTGCAACCATGGCGTCACCTTTCAGACCCTTTGACTCCTGTAACTGTTGTTTGTGCTTGTGTATCCTCCTGCTATGTATTCATAATTCGATCCATTTTTGCGTTCTGCCTCTTAACAGCTGCTTCACATGCTAACTTGTCATATGTCTGCGTGCTAGCACATTTCATTTGTTATTGTTTGGTTATGATTTTACAGTAATGTTAGCGTTAGCGTTTAAATTACAACCCCTTCAGCCTTTTCTCTTTACACATCTGCAGCTTTTTGCATGATTTTAAAAATTTCACCCTGCACTCTTGACACGTCTTTTTATCATAGACACCCACTTATCACCTAATTCTCGGGCCACCACCCCTATGCCTCAAGAAGGCTTTATTTACACACACACACCTTAACCCGGCTTCCTCACTAACGCTCTGCTTATTGTTCACACTGGTATACATTACCTCTACTGCTCTTAGGACAACTCGTTCGTTCTTTAATACAACAGCAATCTACAGAGCTACTGGACCAAAGCATGCTGACATTTCTCACAGCGAAAAGAGCAGAATGTCAAAAAAGCTGTGCGCCTCCACCCCCACCCTCAAAAAGTGAGAACTCGTAGGTAGAAATTCAAAGAAAACTCTGACACAATCAGGCTTGTTGCATTTTAGCAGTCTTTTGAGATTATTACTTTAATTACTGTACAAAATGTTCCTAATAAAATCTCTGCCAGTTATTATAACAGACTGTACAATAAAGCATGCTCTGTGTTCTCCGGTACACCCTGTGATTAAAGAAAATTATTAAGTATTGCTTACATGATCAAGGTTTGTGATTTGATTATGGACAGAAAAGGGGAAATAAAAAAAAACAAAAAGCTATTTAAGGCTTAATAACTCAGTTGGACTACTGACCAGAAGATGTGATAGATGTAAGTCTACCAAATGGCAAAAATGGAAATGTATATTAACTGTAATGGAGTCCCACCTAGCCAGACAATCATTTATATACTTATACCTAGAAACGTTCATCACTAGTTCCTTGTGTGTGAGCTTGCTTGGCAATAAAACTCTTTCTGATTCTGATTCCAAATTGATGAACTCCATTCCAGATTTTATTGGCAAAGAGGCATCTGAATGACATGTGTACTTACTGTCAGGGTTATAACCACAGTACTTTAGTAGTGCAAAGTAGAGCATCACAACAGATTTGTTTTCAGGTAAAAATAAGTAAAAAAAAAAAAAGAAAAAAAACTTTTAAAATCCTAAAAAAAATGTTTTCCAGTTTTGTGTGTTATATGAGTCAGATGTCTGACTTTTCTGCTACAAGCACCATATCTAATATACTTATTCATGCCTGCGTGTGCTGCATGTTTCTTAGTACTAAAATAGGAATTCAATAGATCTAATACTTATATTTATACTTATATAGTTTTTGTACTGAGACAAAAAAGCAGTCCTATTTTAAATTCCCTCTATTTAACCTATTTTCACTTCCTTTACTTCTTTCTTCACCCTGATTTCTTATCTCACATTTCTTCCATCTCCTCCTCCTTCTCTGTCTCACCTCAACCAGCCAAAGTCCATGTAATGTCCAAAAAGTGACTGCAGCATTAAAATGCTGTGTAAATTTTAGCAATCATCTTCTTCACCACAGAGACTGACGCAAGCGGGATGTGTCCAGGTTCAGGAGGAGGATACAGAGAATAGTCTTTTTTTAAACCGGATTGTGCTGAAACCTCGATCCCAGCAGCTCAGCATTCTATAGTACCAGCTTTCAACTCATGCAACTTCAGAAGGGCTTTGCTTTCACAGGGGGGCGGAAAGAGAGAAACAGACAGTCAGAGAAAAAGAATGAAAGAGATAGAGAGAGAGGATACAGCATGGTATGTACCTCCAAGGTTTGTTATTTTTATACTATAGTATATATTTAGGAAAAAACAGTTATTTTATTATTTTTTACCTCATGTTCTTCTAATGGCCTAAAATTTGGGTGGTGGTGGTGTTTTATGTGAAAAGGTATAGAGGAGAATTTTATAAGAGGTTCAGAAGTGGAACAGAGGGTAGTGCCGCTGCCTCACTCCTTTTAGAAGTTTCTGGTGTATTTTTAAAGGTTTCACGTATTGTTTCACAAACTCCATGAAGCTCCATGAAGATATGGCATGTTATGGTTGGCATAGAAGAACCCGACTGTTCTGCATCCTAACTTCAACCCCACTGAACACCATTGGGATGAACTGCAATGCCGACAACAGTTCAGAACACCCGGCATTAGTGCCTGAAATGACTAATAATAATGTTGTGGTTGATCAAGCAAATCTATCAAGTGAAAAGCGTTTTCAGGAGTGTAGAAGTTATTATATTAATACTTTTACCTGTTTAATATATTAGAACAGAAGGAATCTACACTCAGGATTATGCAGTTCTTTGAATATTGAATATTATATAAGACAAAGTAGCTGGTAAGGTGTCTGATAGTGTCTATATGTATGCTACAGTGTTTAACTGTGTGTGTGTGTATGTCAGTTATATATTCAAGGGAGTCTGATTTAGGCTAAATGAGCTACTCTGAGTATAATCAACCAATCCCACTACAACCTGCACTTACACATACAGACACACTGCCTTTAAAACTTATCCGCTTTCAACATAATATGACTGCATCATTTTTACATTCATTGTCTAGCCTGTAGGCTAATTTCATCTTCAATCACTCTGGCTAGAGGCACTAGCAAATTGTTGCTACGCTTGACCGCCCTGCAATAGCTTAGCGAAGCAGCCTCATGGCGTACACAGCTTACTCTGTGATTTACAAAATTCATCATCTGGAATTTTACTTAAAGGAAAGCTGTATAGGATGGAAAGTTTTAAACTTGGTTTGATGTTAATAATATGGTTTGTTTTACTCTAATTATAAGTGCATAGAACACACTCAAAATCCATTAATAACCCTTAAAGTACGATCTGAAGTCCGGAAAAACTGGGAGGTTGTTTTTATTTTGTTTTTGTTTTTTTTTGATGGAATGAGAACTAAAAGACTTTTAAATGACATGAGCCAATATTTTATTCACAATATAATATAGATAACATAAAAATGACATATTTGTAAATGCCTGCTAAAGGTCTCAAAATAGTTAGGATGTGTCATGTTTATCATAGTGTAGCATCTTCTCTTCTTTTCAAAACTTTTTAAAGACATCGCGGTTATACGTTTCTGGAGTTTTGGTGTTGGAATTTGGTCCTTTTCTTACCTTATACATGTTTTTAGCTGCTAAAAAGTTTGTGGTCGTTTTTGACGTATTTTTCGTTTATTGATGCGCCAAATGTTCCATATAGGTGAAAGATCTGAACTGCAGGATAATTCAGCACCTTTGACAGAAATTTTTCAGAATTTACTTTACTATTAATTAATCTGATAGTAATGTTTTTAACACGCCTGTAATAATGTCAGCAGAAATTAGGCAATCGGTGTCCCAATGTGTACAGAGACATTGTTTCCAATAATAACCAGTATTTATGTATTCTTGGCTTTAGAAACCCTTTTGGATTAATTGTAAATTTAAAAAAATATAAATTTAGATAGAAGCAGTGACTAATAATAATATTGTCCTGAAAGCTTGCATTTATCAAAACTAAGCAGTTGGGGGTTAAGGGTTTTGCTCTGGGGCCCAGCGATAGCAGCCTGGTGGTGCTGGGAATTGAACATATGATCTTTCAATTTGCAGTCCAACACCTTAACCAAGGAGCTCCCAATGAGTTACCAGTTGCGTGTTACACTGATGGTCGAAGGACATTATTATTGCAGTTACTATTAGGGGTGAGAGAATAAATTGATTTAGTGATGCATCGCAGTTTCTTCTCTAACGATTTGCAAATCGATTCTAAATTTGAATAAGATCGAGATGGTCAAAAATGGACAATTAACATCACATTTTAAATCGTCTGTGTGGCAACGCTTTCACCGGATTCTAAAAAAAAGTCAAATTGAATTACTCGGTCGGTGGCGGGTTTAATTGCCAAGGATTTGTGCCTGTTCTCCGGTGTGGCTAACTTAGGGTTTCACACACACTGTTGCAGGGGCTTCGGCCAAGGTACAGTGAGCCCTTACGACGTTATATAAGTGTTCTTCAGAATTGTTACAATAATCCGACGTTTCTATTTTTCATTCAGTTCATCCTGAACACAACTTTGGTAATAAAAGAAAAATTTATAAAACCAAATCATATTTTTTAAGATATACTGTATGATATTGTCATACAGAAACTCTAACTATAAACAAAAAGCATAGAAACTCCAATTCTGGTTAAACGTAAAGATGGATTTACACAGCGGAGGAATTCGAAAAAAAGTTTGGAATTGGATCGTGACTCCCAGAATCAGAATTGGATCTGATCGTAAAGTACCTAATGATTCCCACCCCTATGTCAAGAAATTCAACATTAAAATAAATGCTCTAATTTCTCTCTAAGCTTTTTAAAACAAGAGACTCACTGTATTCATAAAATACAGTATAACCAAGAAGCAGTAGAGACATTGAGCAAATGTTGATGGTGTACTAGCCTGATAATTAAAATGGGACCCCAAGTGCTAAATCTGGGAGTTTTGCCACTTGCTCATGGTTTAAACATTTCAGTAAGAGCTTTTGATGAGTTAGTGTTGGTTTTACACTGCAGCATGTTGGTGACGTACAAATAAAAGCATTAAACATGAATGATGATGTCCCAGTAGCAGCAGCTGACCTCAAAAACATTCAACAGCTTCTGAGTCAAATCTGGGGTGCATCCTCTACTGAGCCAATCATAGCAATTATTCATTATTCATTCCTGATATCAATGAAAAGGCTGTTTAAAATCTTCTTTAGATAAGGAAGTGGTCAGCTGATTCCAGTACAGAATTTTGAGGTTTTTTTTGAGAAGATTTTATGATTTATTATTATATTATCAAATGCTTTAATCGTAAATAAACTATAAATGAAACAAACGGCAACTCAGGCAGTTGGAGGGTTTAGCACCTGGCAGCGGTGCTTTGTTAGTCCTGGGATTTGAAACTAGAACAATCTCGTTACCAGATGTTTTTTTCTATAGTTCTGTTCACTGAGCTGTCTTGACTACACTTCCACAGTTTTTTTATATAATTTTATTATATAATTTATTTTATTATTTATTGCTAGAAAAGACGTCTTTACATAACTTTTACAAGTTTTTAGAATTTCTATCATAACATGTAATTTATCCCCAACCTGTCCAACTTTCACCCCACCCGGTGTGTAATTCCGCTAGAAGTTTTGGAAAACCCGACCAAATAGATTGCAGATTGTGGTTTAATCTAAAGGTGTTTAGTTGGCTTAAGGTTTGGCTGCTATGCAAAACATTCAAGTTATACTTACACCGACGTCCGAGTAACATTTACCCTGGTGGTGGGAACAAGGGTTACCATACATAACCGAGACATTCCCTTTCTTTATTCACTATGACGTTGTGTCCAGTGTACGACACTAGTTACTTTGGGCTCCCAAATGTGACCCCTGGTTTTATACACTAGACACAACAACAACAGAAAAGGATTGTCTCAGTTCCGTATGGTAGCCATTGTATGGAGGATGGAGGGAACGGAGACGTGGTGTCCCCTAGTGTCGTACAGTCGACACAACATCAGAGTGATTGACAGCAAGGGGGTCTTATTAATGCCTTACTGACCAACCTCAATCAGTTCAAAGCATGCGTTAAGAAGCATATTTTATTACCATTCTTGTTTCCTGAGTTGCTGATGAGTTCCTCTGTTTAATGAGACTCATTTGTTCTCCCTCACTTTGTACTGTTGACCTGCTATTTGCTTTCTTGATGCAGATAAAAAAAAAAAAAGATGTGAATTTCCCAGCCTTGTCAAGTGCATTAATGAGCTAGGTTCATGCACCACAATGTCGGATTCCCAGAGTGTCCTCATAGTGCGGTAAGTACGCAGCATCTCGAATATGTGACATCCATGTGGGTGTTGTGTGCGGCATCTGATCAACCTTGAGTCGGATTCTAATGAAGCGAATTTGTAATGAAGAGTCATTGAACCTTTGTCTCTGTAATAAAAGATCCTTCAAGTATAATGGGAGTGTATCATTAACAGTGTCAGTGAAAAAGAGTGTTACTGACTACAATGGCCACTCGAACTCTGGCTCATGCACATTTTAATGAGGAGATATTTACACTGATAGAGTGCTGCTGCAAGCCTTTTATTAATGATTCATGGACCGCAGTACTTGGGCTGTAGATGCCTGGACTAAACTTTCCTTAATAGGAAGCCTAGTTTGTAAACTATAATTATACCACAGTTATTACAGCATTTGGCAGAGAAACATATCTTATATTATACACCAAAGCGGGTTCAGGGTTTTTTAAGGGCCCAGCAGTGGCAGATTGCTGGTCAGGGAATTCAAACCCAAAACCTTTCAATTAGTAGTCTAATTAAGTATGAGCACAATGTGACAACTCAATCTGTACACCATTAAATGTCCTGTCCACCACTTAATTGAAAAAGGTTGTTACCATCACATTTATAATCGTGTCTGCCCTAATCTGTTGCCACTAAGCACAATAGGTTGTCATTACAGTACATATGCTCTAGCCTTAAGACTTTCCTTCAATGTTACAAATTGGCCCAAATACTGTTTAAGTATGGCAATGCCTCTGTGCCCAAAGCCTGTGAGCTCCATAGAGACATAGTGTGTTGCTTTTTTTGGACAACACACTTATCTGCCCCTTTAGATAAGCACCAGTTGAGTATCTATTTTATTATTTTGTTATTGTTAGTGTGTAATTCCGCTAGGAGGGCAGTGAGACCCAGGGACAGCCATAAATGATGGCATTCATGAGTTTTCTGTTAAATCTTTCCCCACGGAAGCCAACAAATCAACAAATTGGAATGACATTTTTAAGATGTTGTTCAAATCAGTGTTCTGGCAAGTTCTGAAGATATATGTAGCTGGTTTCAAGAGCTCTTATGTCTCCCTTATTCTTCCTCCCAATAAAGAATGACTGCTTTCCCCAGAGGACTTTTTAATTTACCCAGACCTCCCCTGGCATCAGTCAGAGGGAACTGTTCAGAACTATTAGATCATCAGTTCCCAGTAGAAACCTTTCCCAGTAGATGTGCTGAGTAATGACATCTCTGAAATGCCCCCAGTGGTGCTTGGGATTTACTGCTGTGGCGTTCAAGCTCTTTTTTAGCTATAATGTTTAGCTATTCTGAAAACGAAAGAGAAAACAACAAGGGTCCCCTCACTGTCACTGCACCCTTTAGAATAGCTTTGTATTTGTCGGAGAGATAAGTACACTCTGTATGTGTTAAATACTGAAATTATATTGTTTGAAAAGTCCAAAGGGAGAAAAAAGAGAGAGATTGTCACAAGCAAGAAAACCAGAAAGAGCAAGAAAAAGAGAGAGTATCCAATTCACAATGCGTTCAGCATGCCCTGTTTGTGTGCAGCCCTTTGATAAAACCACCATGTATCTTCTTGCCCTTTTTCATTTCCTGACTGTCATGTGGTGAAGCTGACTTTGACTAGATACTGACGTGAGCTTACACCCACCCAAAGTTCCGCATACAAGCAGAGAGAAAAAAACTAAAATATGAATTCGGCGTTCACCCTGCTGTTGTATGGCAGCCCTATTTGAAAGAGGTATTCACGCAGAGGAACTGCTGTCATTCATGGCCTAAATCATTTTCTTTAATGTGGACTATACACTAACAAAGCTAGTTTTCCAATTAGGGAATTAACAACTGTAATTGATTCGTCCATCCATCCCTCCGTCCATCCATCCATCCATCCATTCATCTATCCAATTATCCATCCAACAAGTAAGCCTGGAGTCTATTCTTTCAAGGGATTTAGTCACAAATAAAAAAATAAGTACCTAAAGGGAAACCCATAAAGCTTAATTGCATAAAAAATAAAATGTATGTTAAAACTACTAGAGAAACTTTGACTGAAGCTCATACTGTACTTATAATTTGCTCAAAAGCTCCTGGTTCCCTTTCTAGACTTCCGGGTCCTCTGAAGGTTTTCTTTATATTGTCTCAGAAAGTGTTTTTCTCCGCCACCATCGCCTCTGACTTGCGTATTAGAGCTAAATATATGATAAAATTGTAATCTGCTTTTTCCAACCTCCATTGTTTAAAGCACAATATAAATAAAACTGAATTGAATCGAATGGGATTAAACAAATTGTTTGTGTTTGCTGTAGAATGCAGTAAAAAAAAAGCTTATCCGTGGAAGCCAACAGATTTGCATATCATTTGTTATCGTAATCACAAAAATGGAGCAGAATCGGAGCAAGAGCAAGAAATTTATGGCTTACATACTTTTCATTTTGACAGCCTGCTGACTCAGTAGTGAAGGGATGCAGGTTCTAATACCCCTGCTTTTCTTTAAGCTGTCCTGCTAGTCCCTGGAACAAAGTGCTTAACAAAATGCACTCTGAAGGTTCTATCACCCAAGATGGCAGACTGACAGACTGTGACTGTGCTCTGAATGTCCAGCTGTCACTCCCCTGATCAGACTCAGGCCATAATGACATTTTTTACACAATCAGGCTCAGACTTACATACATACTAATACAAACTATAGCAGAGGTTTTCAGAAAAGTGGATCTGTGTGTAATATAAAATAGGTAAAAACCATCCTAATAATAAAAGCTAGAACAACCTTAAATAAGCCTGATCCCAGAATACACTTATTGAAGGTACGAGATGACGACAAGCTGAAATGGAGCAGAAATCCTAGAAAAGCTGCAATGTGCCCTTTAAATGAGTTTGAGGGTAAATCTGCCACTCACACACTCGGACAGAGATTTAGTTTAATTCCCATTGCCCTCTCCAGCAGATCTGGCTCTGTTACTTTAATGACATCCTTACCTCCCACACATGTCATTTTAATAAAACTCCATTTGGTCTCATGACATGGAATAAGACCTTTAAATGAGAGAATTTGTTGATTTAAATTGACTGTACTGACGTTAAGCAGGTTTAACCTTTCAGGTGTTTTATCTGCTTAGACAGATAAGATACTTTCGGGTGTACTGTAAAAAAAATATACTGTGGATATAAATGACCTACTAACCCTTTGTAATTAGTTAGCAAATTAGAAAAGTAAATGAACATGTCAGATATTTTTTGTCTAATTGTACACAAATTTAAATGCAGATCACAGATGTCAGTTTTACGTCAGGAACTCTGAGACAAACACTACAGACAAACTACAAATATGGCTGACAAGGACTTGTAAATGTCTCTTTTTTTGACACATTTACTCTACAGCACAGTGCCATTAGTTTCAACCCATCTTAGAAAGTTGGGGTAAGAGCGCAGGGTCAGCTATGATACAGCACCCTGGAGCATGAAGCTGACTCAATGGTGGCAGACTGGCAGCTGTGGGGTTTGAACCCAGGTCTTCCAATCAACGACCTAACGCCTTAACCATTTGAGCAACCAATATCCCTACTCCCAAACCTCACAGTACTTCCACCAATTTCCTTATATATATATAGACACTATGGCAAATCTGTCCTTAAACCTGAAGGTGCGGCCCCGAAGCACACATAAACACAATTATTGTTTTTTCCCAGGCATGATGAGATGAATCGAGTGTTAAAGCAGCAAAGCCTGTATACCTGTATAGACTATGCCATGTTGTGGCACTTTGGTATATATTTTAAAACCTTTAATTCAAAGCCTCTCTTGTACTGTCTGCAGAGACCGAACTGCTGCCCCATAATCAATGATATCATCAGAGATAACACAGTCCCTTTCGGAGAGTCGCTCTCCGGGCTCTTTTTCCTTTTAAATAAAGTGTAAAAAAAGTCTTCTCATTATTCAGCGAAGTCATTTTGACCTTGCGACTAATTCAGCTCTGTTTCCAGTCCTGTGAAAACAGTGAGCGTTAACAACTGCTTGAACAATCTAATTCCACAATCTCAGCGGTGCACGACGGTTTCTTGGTCTCTTCTGAAAAAGTCGGTCCGGTGTTGCACGACATGTCATTTCATGGAATTACACCTCTCGCCTGACATGACACAAATTAATCAGTGGCTCTCAGGCGTGACAGGAGGCCAGATAGACACCTTTACACATGATTTGACTGACCACAGGACTTCACAGATAGACATGCTCAGAGAAGTCCAATATCATTACCATGTCATCTGACAAAGATGATAATTAATAGATTCAGGGACTATAAGTCACTGATAAAGTCATTATACATAATCAGCAGCTGGGTTCTCTCGTAGTCGAAAAATGTGCTAAAGAGATCTAGATCTAGATTTTACATTCTCTAGATTTTACATTCTGTGTGCTTGATTCCATTTTTTTGAAGTAAATAATCTAACGTGAGAAAAGATTTGGTAGATGCCATAATGTCAGCTTTGATACTGATTATCAGCTAGAAAACTGATTTGTTGTCAGATGATATGCTAGCGGCACCACCCATTAGCCCGGACCTTTTTCTAATTCCGACTGAGATCGTTCCAATTAAAATATTCCGGTTGACTGTTTACATGAGATTGTATTTTATTCTGATCTGCTGTTTACATGTGCCAACGCTTTTAGTCGGAATAATTTTGTTGTTTTTTGTTATATGTTAAGAACGATTGTTTTATAAAAAAAAAAAACATAATTGAGCTTTTCTGTAGTGGTCCTTTGCTACAAGCTAACCCGATTTCCTGCCCCTCCACCTCCAAAGAGTTGAAATATGTGAATGAATGTCTAAAATAAGGACGGGTGAGAGTTGTGCTACGGATATTTCCCAACGTGTAACAGAAAGAATAGGTTCTCCGCATGCCGGTCATTTTACAGGGAAATGCATGCGGATATTTATTATTTGCTTAGGATGTTATTGTGTTTATTCCTCTTCTCTAAAGTTTTTTTTTTTTTTTATAAGGTGTTTACATGCAGTATTTTCATTCAGATTGGACTTTTAAACTAATTGTAATCAAAATACATCATTCCATGTAAAAGCATAAGCTGAGATTTTTTAGTGTGTATCCAGACTTTAGATTTTTTTGCAGGAGGTCTGTATTCATAGACCTTCGTCGTATTTTTGTCCAAGCTGGAGTCTGAGTGACAAGTAAAGCAACCGTTATTTGGGCTTAATGATGGAGGCTCGGTCAGCTGTTTAGAGAAGGAGACTCAGTCTGCTGTTAAAAGTACATTTTGCCAGAAACAGTTCAGTCAGGATTCTGACTATATAAAATTTGAACAAAAATAGAAACACTTTCAAGGAGAGGTTTTTAAAGGTAAAAGACTTAAAGGGCAGGAAACAGGTGTGCCAAATAGGTAAAACCTATTAACAGGGTAGAGTTAACAAGACTTAACTAGGAAAGTCAATTCTAACTCAAAATAAATAAAAAAAATAATAAATAAAACCGATAAGATGATAATAGTGGGTACAATTGGCAGCTCTCACTGTATGTATAGTAGGTGGAGAAGTGGATTCTATGTGCATATATTGTGTATATGCTGCATCCATACCACGTGCCTTGGCCCAGTCTGGTTTATTTTAACTTTTAAAACATCCATTTAAATAATTCATGTCCTATCTCTAGTGCTCTTCTTTCCATCTCTCAATCTCTCCAGTGCTATTTCAAGCTCTTTTTTATTCTGGAGTGTGGAGAAGGGAATTGGGTGGACTTGTAGCCAAGCTCAACTCATTAAGCCTTGCTCATTTTTTTTGCCATGCCTTGACTCCTTATTTGTCATATTTTTTGGGTGGATACAGGAAGGGCCGTTCCACAGGGAAGGCAGTGATAAAATGAGGTTTTGCTACAAAAAAAACGAGAAAGGAAAGGAAGAGAAGAGAAGAGAAGAGAAGAGAAGAGAAGAAGAGAAAAAAGAAGTGAGATAAAGATAATAATTTAACTAGTTTAAGCTTTTTTACTGGTCTACAAGCAAGAAATCAACTTTTAGACTCATTCAGTGTGTGAAAAGAAAGAATCAATTTATCACCGAAATTCTATAAAGTATTATATTCCTATATAGGAAAGAAAAGAGAAAAAATAGTAGAGAAGAATAGAAAGAAAAAGAGAAGAGAAGAGAAAAGAAGTGTGCTGAAGATAATAATTTAACCTTTTTTATCAGTCTACCAGCAAGAAATCAACTTTCAGACTCAATTTCTCACCGAAATTCTCTAAAGTATTATATTCCTATGTGTCTGCTTTCAGTGTCCACCACTGTGAAGTGTCACATAACGCATAAAACCAATGCTGAATATAGGCACCACCAAACAGGCACTGATTCCATTTTTGGTCTCTTGTAAATGAATTTAAATTTTATCCTGCATAAATGCAGGATTTCAGTAAAGAGGTGCCACCTCTGACTTTCTTTTTGCACATTAAATCTACTGTCTACTATGATATATTACCGAAACGGTTCGGTCCTGTATGTTGTTCTATCATAAAAGATATTTTTTTAACCCAAAGGCGTTTTGCGTTTATCTGCTGGGCCTCATTCTGCTGCAAACATTGCCTCTAAAAGCATGACATAAAACAGCATGAGGACTTGGGCAAGCATGCTAAAAATATGCAAATGACGCTTATTTCCATCTAATCCGAGCTGCATGTTAATACTAGAATCATGCACAGGCATACAGCTCGGATTTGTCCGCTGTCTAATTGTAGGATGAGAGGAAAGCACTATTTTACATGTCCGCTTAACAATATGAGACCGAATTATCCTTTATTCCTTGCGTTTATTTGTTAATTGAAAATCTTAGACAGATGAGATGATGGAGAAAAAAACGTTGGCTAATTATTAGGCTTAAGAAATGTAATTTCCGTACAGCACTGAGGGAGATTAAAGGCATAGTAATGACTGCTAATTATATTGACATCGAACCTCTAGTGAAAAAAAAGGCTGTGGAAAGTGACAAAGTCTTTTGTTTTCTTCAAGTGTTATCTAACAAACGATAAAAAGTATTTAACAGCAATATTATACTTATTATACTTTTAGCTGAGGATAATTGCGCTGTAACATCTCGAATATCAACCACTTTTTTTTTTAAAACATCACAAACTATCCAATTAACCTTATCCAAACCAGTCCATAACACCGCCATTATATCAGGATTCACAGTCAGTCTATAAGTTTTGAGTCTATAAGTTTTACTTTCACATCATAAGCCCTATTCCAATACCCACACTTGCACCCTTGTGCCCTAATTTGAATGTTCCCTTTGACGGGTGCAAGTTTGAAGGGTGTCCCTATTTGCTGGTGAGCATCTCCGGCCCTGCCTACTTGTGCCCTTAATGCACACTTTCTGTAAGTACGGCTCCAAGTAGACTTTACTTAAGGATATTAATAGGAATTTAACTGATGGTGTAACGTTTTTAAATTATTGAAGAAAAAAAAACAGAAAAACAAAGCATTTTTGTCGGATATTTGGAAAAAGTGCAACAAAATAGACAAGGATAGGAAATTTGAGTGTAAGTAATGGTTTTTTTTCATGTGTAGCCCCATACATGCTCTATTAGAATGAAGTTAAAATGCAGCAGCACATGACAAAATATGTAACTGACTGCATTTATTTTAATTTATAAATGATTTGATTTATTATAACTCATATATATATTATTAATATAATTTTAAGCAGCAATACTGCATACTGTATGACTACCGGCACCGCCATTTGTATCTTAGGGGTGTCGTGACAATTGCGTAACAATGACTTTTGACACAGATGGGTAACGTGACTTAATGACCGTCTTATTCTGCAAAACAGCATAATTAGGGTGTATTGTTGGTTTTGGGATCAGGCCATAGATTACTTTTAACTTCTAACAGGACATAATGATTTTCTAGTTGTTATTTGTTTGGGTTTTTTTTCTATTTTTTGCCCTTTATTTTAATCCCTATGACCTTTGATGCTAATTTGAAGTTTTACTGATGTTTTGGATAGCATAGCTTAATTCACACATGCACACTGTGAAACATGGAAGTCAGTTACATGAAAAAAACAACAAACGAAACGAAACGAACTAAAAACTAAATAAAATAAAACAAAATAAAAAATGTATTGCACTCAATATTTCAGTGCTACATAATGTTAAAGACAAAGTATATGTTCCTTTCTTTAGGTTCATTATTTGCTCATTGTATTGGGTTTTTTTTTAGCTCTGATATTCCTGTTTATCCCTGTTGACCTTCAACCAATTTTAACTTAAGTTTGCCTGACATTTTAAATGGTTTGCTGTGCTTGTGTTTGCTTTTATCAAAACTCTTTTCTTGCCCTTATCTTTTGTCAGTGTTCCAGTCATTTTTCCCTGCTTGTATTTTCTCCCATACTTTAGTCTTGTTGGTATTTCAGTAAAAGTTCTAATACTTTTGTTTTTTTGACCTTTTATCATAAAAATGCATGCTCTTGTTTTTAACCCTGTAATTCTCAGACGATCACTTCTAAATAAAACTATCGAGAAATGTCTTACAGAGCCGTAATAAATCTCCACTGAGGCCAGACATGTTTGTAAAACCCAGAGATGCAGTTTATTTACACAAGTGAACTCTCTTCAAAACAACAAACGTGAACTCGGCTTGACTTGATACTTCTTAAACTAGACATGCAACTTAAACACTGACTACACACATTCGACGAGACTCACCGCAATAGTACACAAACAAAAACGCACAAAGACACAAGGCGACAATGGGGTATATAAGCACTGGGCGAACCAATGGGAACTAGACACAGTGACAAGGGGATCACGTGACAGAACCAAATGGGGCACAAGGATCACATGACAAGGACTAGAAGTAAACACAAGCATAAACAGAAACAAACGTGAACTTAAACATGACGTGATGAATATAAACATAAAGCATAAACATAAAACAAGAACTATGTAAAACTAAAACAAGAACCATAAACACGACATGATTTATTAGCATATAGACCTATGATTAGTCAGGTGTCCACATACTTTTGGCAACAAATATGTTGGCAGAAAAAAAGCAAACAAAAGTTTACAACACAACAGAATCAAGCCAAAACACAACAGAATCACTCCCGACCAATAGGGGACAGTATTAAAACTAGAAAAACGATTTTCCTCTGAGCACACGACAAAAGAATATCTATGTAAGCTGTCTGTCAGCTTAATTCTGTTGTGTTTTTGCTTGATTCTGTTCTGTTTCCGCTTGATTTTGTTGTGTTTCCACTTGATTCAGTTGTGTTTCAGCTTGTTGACACTGTGTTTCATCTTATTTTGATTTAGCTTGTTTCTGTTGTGTTTTTACTCGGTTCCGTTGTGTTTCCTCTTGAGTCCGTTGTGTTTCGTCTTGTTTATGTTATGTTTCGTTTTAAATCCGTTGTTTTATGAACTTATGTTTGCTTTTTAAATGTCGATGTGTTGTGCACTATCAGGCCACCGTAGAAAGCCAATAGTTTGTGCTCCCCGATTAAATAAGATGCATTAAAATCCTTAAAAGCAAAAGGTATGAGGGCTGAAATACCCTAAGCCATCTGATCCTTTAGATTCAGACCAATACTACAGGAGCAGCGAGTGTTAAAACTCAGGATCAGTGTGTTTGAACCGAACCAAGAATCAATTCAGCAAATACTGAGGCAATTAAAGCCCAAAGAGTGTTCCCACTGTGCAGCCCAGGCACAAATACATCACCTTATAAATAAATAAAGCCCACATCGCAGAGGCAGCTGCTTTGTTTAGACATTGAAAACGACTCGGCTCTGAGCGTGCTAATTAATGAGGTGTGTAAACTTATCTCATTAAAACGAAGAAAGGCCTTTCTGTCCAGACACACTTTTCACTTTAGCCGTCTCTCCCACCTCATGTGTGCTTTCTTTCACTCCTCCTTTAACTATCTCTCACACTCCTCCTTTTTTTTCTCTATCTCTCTCTTGCCAGTCCCTCCCTCCCTCCCTCTTTCTCTTTGCAGCTCTTTACTGCTAACGTGCATGTAGAGTTTTTATAAAAGCCCTAGTGAAATCACCCTTCTGAGTCAAGGTGCTCTGGGCACGGAGGTGCCATAAAAGATTGATTAGTGATGCTTCAGAGACAGAAGTGTCAAGTGCACTTTTTTTTTGTTTGCCGAGGCCAGAGACTACAGGCTGTACAATAGAGCTCTGAATCTTTGCACTTAAAGAAAAGGTCAGCATGTGGAGACTCTGAGAAGCAGGTTGTTAAAAAGGAAAGGCTGCGGAGGGTGTAGACATAAAGGACATGCTCTAATTTTAAACAAATTCCCCCCCCCCCAGCCTTACATATTTTCTTATTACTCTTTCTTTGTAAACGGATGAAGCCAATAAAAATTAGACTATCACGCCAGTACTGAAAAGATCTGCCTATTTCTGTAGCCCCTAGAGGGCAGCGTTGAGCATAAAGGGGAAGCTGAAAATATTTCTCTAAGCAGCCGTGGGCTTGAGCAGTGCCTAGTATAAGAATGATATTGGCCTGAGGCTAGCCATCCATTCTTCAGCTGAGAAGAGGGAAGAGAGACAAAACTGGTGACATGTACAGAAAACTAAATGGCAGAAAAAACTGAGTGGAGAGAATCAGCAGCCACTGGCAAAAGACACACACCTGAATGCATAAAGTTCTTTGTGCGTATGTGATCATTTTTTTCTGTAAAATTCTTCCGGTTTCTTGGCTAATTTTCCATTATTGTTAGCATGAAATGAATAGAGATTAGAATTTAATGGTTAATGACAGCATAACAATAATTTATAATTTCTGGTTGTCATGAGGTTGCCTTTTAAATGGATGTAAGACAGAGAGAGAGAGAGAGAGAGAGAGAGAGAAATAGTGTAAATAATCTGATACAGAAATCTGGGTCAGTCAGAAGATATTTCTACAATAAAAGCATCACTAAATAATAATGTGCCTGTCATAATGTTCATTTCATATAACCTGGTTAATTAATTCTTTTTTTGATTATTGTATTATTTTGTAAGACTTTAGTTATTAGTTAAGTGAAAAAAAAAATCAGAATATTATTGTAATATTCTAATATAATTGCAGAGGATTTTATATTTTTCTTCTAATTGCTTTTTACCAGGTACTATTGGAAGATTGATTCAGTTTATTAGTCTATGGCTCCTTTTACCATTTACCGTGTATTTAGCATTTGGCAGACACCCAAATTTCGGAACGTCTTTCACTTATTTTAATGTACAATTAGAGGCTTTTCTTAGGGGCTTTTATGGGTTTGCAGAATGGTGGTGCTCGGGATTAAATCCACAATTTTCGAATCAGCAGTTTAACATCCTAGTCGCTAAGATACTGTTGTAAATGTAAATGTCTTTTTTTTGTCACACAGACTCTACAGCACAGTGAAATTTGTTTCTGAGCATATCCATCTTAGAGAGTTAGGGTCAGAGCGCAGGTTCAACTTTGATACAGCGCCCCATCCCAGGAGCTGTATCAAAGTTGAGGGTCTTGCTTAAAGACCAACAGTGGTTTACGGGCGGTGGTGGGGCTTTAACCCAGGTCTTCTTGGTCCTCTAACCTCAGCGCCTTAACCATTTGATCCACCATTGCCCCTGCCCCTGCCACCACTGTTTCCTCCTCTAATCCAGGGCCTGTTAGTGGGACATTAGAGTTAAGCTTCTTTATTCAAGAAATAAAAACTAGCCTCTGTTTTAACTAAAAATCAGTACTACATATTGCTAGACATATTTATTTTTGGTTTGTGTCTCAGAGCTGGACTTTATATCCTCCTTTACTTTTTCTATAAACTTTGAAAGTAGGCAGCGTTTCTTTATTGCTGCTATTCACAAATTGCTGTCCCTGAGATGAGAGAAAGCATACTGCATCACTCACAGATCTGTTCTGTCTGACAGGTAGTGTTTATATAAATAGTACGGTTTCACACAGAGAAAGTGAGAAGAAGGAGGAAGCGTGACAGACGGTGTGTTTTCTATCAAGTGAGATGTGTATATTATCTGCTCAAACAACTAAGAAACATTAGCGGAGATTCCAACGCTTCTTTTTATTGATTTCCTTATTTATCATGATACTTTTGAAAGTTTTCGCTGAAAGGATTGTGTTGCTATCTACAGGAACTAGACCGTATGTTTTTGTTTTCTTTAACAATCCCGCATTGTCATCTTTAATTTTATAGTAGTTTAGTTTTTCTTTATTAACAATTTCGAAGGATACATTTGAAAAGTAGAATTTGAGTTATTGTATGTTATTATAAAGACTATACAAAAAATGTGATTTTTTTTTTTATAAATGTCACGGACACGCCAGGCTCACCCACGTCTCACTGCTCACATTGTCCAGAGTTCTAAGCATGTGCGCCTGTTCCTAATTCGCCAAGCCCAGCTCTCACCTTATTTAAGCAGCTCACACACTTTAGTTCCTTGTCTGGTCTAAATTGATGGAATAAAGGACTCACTCCCACGTCGCTTCGTTCCCGGGATTCCAAAGTCTTTAAAAGTTTCATCGGATGTCCAGAATTCAGAAATGCTAGAGAGTTCCAGAATCTGAAGACTCCTTGTGTATTCCAGTGGCTTCCAGGCTTTAAAGGCTCTTTAAGTAATTAAGTGGTATTCCTACAATTCCTGTGCTCTCTGCATTTATTCCAAAGACTCCAAGTTCTTAGTTTATTCTAAAGACTCTTAAGTTTTCTGAAAGTTACCCGTTGAGTCCATCGATACCTCTTGTTATATAAACTGGTCTGTTTGGTTCTAACACCTGTGTCCTGAGTCTACTTCCCGTTACAGTGACATTGGCCTGAATTATTGGATCGATATTTGGACACATTAGATTTGCAGCACTGACAGAAGTTCTGCTCAATAATAAATGTATTGAATGCTCAACAAACTACCAACATAACTATTTACCCAGCACAGTTATTCACATGATTGTCAGCAATATCAGTGTTATTAGCTGAACAGTATCATTATCATTGGTGTTGCACTTCACACAAAGTCAACCTGCCGTCCTTTTACCATCTTTTTTTTTATTCAATCTCTTACACGGCTTTCTACTAATTCTTATTTATGGAAGCTCTGAAAAAAGACTCTACATGTGCCTACATAGATAAAAGTGTGAAATAGCTTTTCTCTGTCGAAGCTGCTAGGAAATGGATTAACTCGATAAAGCTCTTGGGCATTAGGCTTGCGTTCCATATAACAATTTGTTAAAAATAGACAGCGCAGAGATCGCGTTTGGCAAACAAATCATCAACTGAAAATATGTCTGCTTGCAGTTTGCTTAGATAGACTTAGAACATAGTGACTGGGGAGCGTTTAGTTTCACTTAAGGCACGAGATGAACGGTTGGCATTTGTCAAAACTTGGTAGCAGACTATTACATATACGTATCAACTAAACATAAAGCCTTTTAAATGTATATGCTATTTATTTATACCTTGTTTATTTAGAATGTGTGGCGCTTTATTCCTGTTTTCTTATCATATATAACTATAAAAGGTGTCGGAAGATGCAATTACTGTATTAGAGCATACTTGCTATCTCAGATTAGTGCATGCAAAGAGTAGCAAGTGATTTCCAAGGTGATTATTTCTCAGTCAACTTTTTAGTGCTCTTGAAGTTGTATCGAGGGCAAAAAAAAAGACAAATGACTGTCAAAAAAGTCTCAATTAACACCCCCAAATCCACTGAAAGAATTTCTAGTACCTGAGAATTTGTTATTTTTTTCTGTCACGCAGAGATGATTCTAGTTTTGCGTAGCTAGACCTTTAGACTGACGACAGAATGCCTGGAAACCTTGGCTGCTTTAAATGGCTAAGGCCCGCCCAAGAGTTACAGGTAAAGCAACCAACGACATGTTTTTTCATCCAGTAAAAATTAAGAATCCAACATTTGATCCATCCTAATCAATGCTTATTGTCACCGATATAAACACAACAGCTCACTTCTTCAAAGAGACCGTTTTGGGTTGTTTCCAGATGGACCATTAAACAACGGGACACACATCTCCCAAAAAATCCTGTACATTTCAACCAATCAGATGACAACTCCTGAAGTTTCCAGCTAATTGTGCCATATGCATCAGACGTTCAGCCAGTTGTATGTGGGCGTGACGTCTTTGGTTCTAAAGGCATAGTCAGCGTGGTGACATCAGATACTTCGATTCTAAATGATTTCCCTCTATCTACATTTACAGTATTTGGTAGACGACCTTATTCATTTAACTCTTTTATACAACTGAACAATTGGGCTTTGAGGGGCTTGCTCAGGGGGCCCAAAATGGTGGTGCTGGGTACAGCGGTAATCAGCCTCCAAGTGAGAAGGAAGGCATCAAGATCAGGATCAGGTGGATCCAGATACAAGAAGGACTCCGGATTGTTGAGATTAGCACCTGTAGCTGTTAGGATTACTTTCTTGAGTGTAGTTTTACATGTTTTCAAAATGTTCACATTGAATTTGTTGTGCTTAAAACACAATTGTTTGTAGTTACAAAATAGCACATGACGTTATGTAGGAGAAATTTATCTCAGGAATCACTGCCCAGTTGGCATAAAGTGTCTATGCGAAAGGCGAATAATTCACTTTAAGTTTTACACAAGTATTTATGCAGTCATAATATTTAAATTACAGAAAATTTAGGCATGATGCCATATAGATGTAACTAAACAATAAGAAGATTTAACATTTAGCTGTAATTGCAATCTTTTTCCGTCTTGTTCTATCTCTGGCGTGTGTATTTGCATGTGTATGGGTGTGCGTAGCAGATGTCAAACTCTGCTAAGCCGAGCCAGACCAGAGCTCAGCTAGCCAGATTTGAAATCTGCTGTCAGCTGAGTTGTTATATATTACAGCATGTAGAAGATAACCCAAGAAATGTGTGTGTGTGTGTGTGATGAATACAGTAAAGGCTCCACATTTCCTTGCTGGATTTGGGTGTCACGTTGCTCCATGAACCGTGTGTGTGTGTCTATATATATATATATATATATATATAATAATAAAATTCACTAATACACATGACTTTCAGAGAAGGGACATTTTTAGGAAAATACATTTAATATATATATAAAATTCACTAATACACATGACTTTCAGAGAAGGGACATTTTTAGGAAAATACATTTAATATATATATAAAATTCACTAATACACATGACTTTCAGAGAAGGGACATTTTTAGGAAAATACATTTAATATATATATAAAATTCACTAATACACATGACTTTCAGAGAAGGGACATTTTTAGGAAAATACATTTTTTAGTTTGAATATAAATTGCAAACGCTGAATACCAGAGTTTATCCGTCTAACTCAGTTCTCTAAGTCTGAACATAAATCCATTATAGATGTTTCTATATACAATATGTATATAAGACTGCACATAGACATGCCAGGTCAGTGTAAATATTAATATTTATACATCTGTTATTAAAAAAAAGCCATATAATCTGATTTCTGGGCATTGCATCATTATTTCATTTTGGAAAAAAAAAAAAAACGAATGTCACTATACACAGCGGAGGGAATTCAATCATCCTTAATTATTCATATGCTGATTAAATCTCGAGTGCAGGCTTCTGGGTCATGCAACGTGGCATACTTTATTGCGCTTCGAGGGTGGTCTTCTGTCCACATGCTGCTCTAAATATGCATGACCAAAAAGCAGAAAACCAACAACCCAAGATGTTTCAAGATTTTACAGACATTTTGTGTAATTCCCAAAAGCATGTCCCTTAAGGACATCAATATTCTTATCTTTGTTCTGGTCTTATAGAAAACACTGGAGAAAATCTAAATACATGAAAAGTTGAATTTAATTGCATGTATGTATAGCCACTACTAACTTTTAGCACTATTGTGGTGTAATCACCATAAATACTTTGCTTTGGACTTCCTAGTCCGAGCCTGCTGAGGAGAAAATCATAATCACGCTGCTTTGATGTGTAGCCTTAGACAGTTTCAGACTAGCCTGATGTCAGCTTTGTGAGATGAACCATGAAGAGTGAGTGAGACCTAGGATAGAAGCAATGCCAGTGGGGCAGTAAGAAAAAAAGAAAACATTACTACTAGTGTCGCACTGGGAAATGAGTCCCTGCTTAACACAGGGACAGTACAAGAGAGACAATTATTGGTTTTAGACTGTGGAAAAAGGAGCAGCATATTTGACAGTAAGACATAGTGTACAGTGAAATATCAGCGCTTATAATACACTATGAGACAGACAGAATGCTTGGTAGTAAGACAGTCAAGAATGAGACAATTTTACATAGATTTCGAAACACACTGACACAGTAGTGAATGAGACATAACTAGTAACGATAGCAAAGTAATATTTTGTAACAGTAATTAAAGGTTTATAGGAACATTTTGGAAAATGCTAACTGTAGCGTGATAGCATTTAAACTTTATGTACCACCCCGCTGTCCGAAGCAACGCCACCCGAATGAATGCACCCGCACAGACTAGACAACCAGAGACAACATTACTACAATATCATGTGTAATTCAATGTGTAATGATTTAATGTTTCACTCAAGCCCAGTTAGCTGCTAAGTCAGATTTTATAGTGGACGCAGAAATAGTGGCAACGACGAATTTTTCAGTGACAAATTACTCTTCTGGCAAACGTGGTAATATTTGTGACAAATGCGACATTTATTTTGGAACAAAAAAAGTATCGTACCAGATGAAATGCCTCTTTTAAAGCTACATTTAATATTTATTCCTGAGGTAAATTTTGGTTAAAGCTTTACAGGTTTCTATGTTTGATTTCCATTAAACAGAGATTTTTTGGGAGACTTTTACACAGGTAATATTGTAAATGGTGGCTTTAACATCTACCGGTGCCATTTACCAGAAAGAAATAAATACACTATAAATGTACTATACATTTATTTTAAAAAAGCTGAATATAATCTTAACATATGTAATGTTATAAGGGTGTAGCAACAGCATTTTAGTTTAGAAAGAGAGAGAAAAAGAGAGAAAAAGAGCAGACAAACAAAAAGACTAGCATCAGTAAAAAACAACAAGACATAAGATATTTCTGTATAATATTTTCTACAAGATGCACACACGCCACACGCCACACACACACACACACACACACACCAACGAGGATTTATCCTGTTGAATGGAAGAATGTGTCACCAGAGCTAATTGTTTGACATTAGGAGGCTATTGTGGGAATTTTATAGCGTTTTCACAGTCGGGGGGAAATTAAGCCATTTTTTAAAGATGGCTGAGTTCCAGTCACATTTCAGCCGTTTGGGAGAAATCTTCTAAAAATTATTTACTCTCAATTTGCCCTAATGTGTGGAATTCAGTGAAGCCTCTGGTAATTCCAGTCTTTCTCTCAATAAGGGTCTGAATAATCATTGGCACTTAGTGCTATTAATGACTAGTGGATAGGCGATGAGATTGTAATTTGGGGTGGGAGCAACCTATTCACTGCTTAAGAGAGGCAGAGGGTGGGTAAAAGCACGCGCCATCATTATTAGCGATTTTTCTTTTTTATGTTAAAAAGAGAATTTTGTACGTATTTGATTTCTATATTTTTTTCAATTGTTTTCAAACAGACCTACTAATATTTTTGCTTTATATCCGTAGTATAATATGCTTGATTGTGTAGATAAAAAAAGGTAACAAAAGTAAAAAAAAGGTTTCTTTCATGTTGAGAAATCGAAAGCTCCATCATATCCCATTTCTTTGTTTCATTATGTTCTTTCTGTTTATATATATGGAGTGCTATTGGAGGTTTGTGTGTGTGTGTGTGTGTGTGTGTATGTGTGTGTGTATACATGCAGTCAGGAACTATTGTTTCAGGAACAATATATGTTGCTCTTGTTTTGACATCTTTATTAGATGAACCCGGCATGTTGCTGTATAATCAGAGTTCATTGAAGTTATTGGCAGAAGTTTACACATAATGCAGACAAAAGAATCTCTTCCTCGCTTCCTCTCTCCTTCTTTCTCTCTCTCTCTCTCTCTTTTACAAACACATGAACCAGCTCCTTAACAGAGGCCAAAAATGTATAGTTTATTTTAATTAAATAAAAAAATATAATAATAATACTTTGTACTTACCAGGGTTGACCAGCTAAACTCAGCAGGCAAATAAATAATATTACATTGTCATCATTTTTTTCCCTTGTTTATGACTATATTGTTTCTGCTAACATAAATTGTAGCATCAACATCAACTAGAGTATTTTTTGTTTTAATTTTTGTAATTTTTTTATTATTTTTTTTAATTAAAGCCGACCTGATAAATTTCTTGACGTTTTATAAATTTGCCAAAGATATCATGACTGGCAAACCACCTCATATTTCCTGCTTCCTGTTTGCATATTGCAACTAGAAATATATACAAAATACACTCACACAGCATTTAGCATTTATTATTATGTACTCAGCTATTCCTTTATGATTTTTCAAGCACAAGCACTTCAAATGTGCTAGTAAAGCATGTGTTGACCCTTTTACTAAGACGTGTTCTCTTAAATATTATCTAAAACCAATCGCTAGAAACCTGGACAGTGATTTGTAAACTGGATAAGTAAATTAACTCTGTTGTTAAAGCTAGCTTTTTCCAGCTTAGGCTCCTGTCCAAGGTCAAGGCGTTTATACCAAAAAAAGATTTTGAAAAGGTCATGCATGCTTTTATTTCAAGTCGTCTTGTAATACCCTTTATGTTGGTGTTGGCAGGGCCTCGCTTGCATGTTTGACTTCAGGGTTAAGTTGAAAGTGTTTTAAATAGCCTACAAAGCCCCGAATAATTCAGCACCTCAGTATATTTCTGATCTCATAAAGCCATACTGTCCAGCACGTTCTTTCAGGTCTGGTGATTAGTTTTTACTAACCGTCTAGGTTATAGAGTCTTCTCAGTAGCAACTCCTAGAGTATGAAATGAGCAGCCCCTGTACATCAGACAGGCCCCGACTCTTCCTATTTCTAAATCTCACCTAAAGACCTTTTTTTACAGTTTGGTTTTAATACAGTGCGATGAGGATTTTTTTTACCTTATTTTATTTATGTTTTAATATTTTTTATTATTTTAATCTGGTTCCATGTTATGTCCTTAGTTTTATAATTGTAAAGCACTTTGGTCAACTATGTTGTGTTTAAGTGTGCTTTAAAAATAAACTTGACTTGACCCTACTTGACTTGAAATGTTATTTACTTTGCTAAAACTTTACCACCGTCCTGACATGTCTACAGAGTTCTAAACTGACGGTAACCGGTTATTACCTTCTGCTGATGTGACCCATCTGCCTCATAGTTAGATGTGTTGTGCAATCTGAGCTGCTTTTCTGCTCAGTATGACTGTAAAGAGTGGTTATTGGCATCAAATTGAATTAGTATGACCCTTTTATTTTGACTGCTGTTTATTCTGCGGCACAAAACTGACAATCAGGGGAGGGTTTTTTTACTAGTCAGTGTAAATTCTATTAATAACATTCGTAGAATTGAAACAACAATTATTGTTAATGCTATTATTAATTTTAGGAGATCCTAATGTCTGAAAATCACAAACTGAAGTTTTATTATACAGTATTGTTGAAAATGTACTTTGTATATTAACCTTAACCTTTACCTGCTTATTTTGCTTAGTTGGCAAAAATTAAAAAAATATTAACTGCTAAAGGAGTATAAAATTGGAATAGAAATTTGGGGTAAACTTTTATTGTGGGGTAAATGTGGAGCTATAAAATTCTGAATAAAATGATGGCAGTTTTGTAGATTGCATTGGATAAAGGCGTTTTCCATATGCCATAAATCTAAATGTAATCTTAAAGTAAATGGTAGCATCAACATAAGTTTTTACCAAATATGGTCCTGCCCTAATTAAAACAGGCTAAAAAATAAAATTTGTGGTCTTTTTTTCAATCACTAATAAATTCACCACAAAAACTCCACATAACAGTAAGAAGTTAATTGTGTAAATGAGTTTGGGTTTTCTCTCTAGACTTCAAGTTGTTGTGAAGCATAAGTGGTAAACAGATCATGTAGTAAAAATACCACCTTAACTGAATGAAAGCTTCAGGCTGTTTAAAAATAATTGTGAAATTAGTGCTGTTTCTGGCGTTGAACATGCTTCTGCAGCAGAGTGACTAAATCTCTTATGAGTAACTCTCGGGCTGATTTCTTTCTTCATAAAACACTCAGACCTGCAGTTCTTTCATATGCTCCAAGTATTCATATATTCTCAAATCACTGATGCTCTGCAGAGATTGGTTTAAATCGGGCCGCAGGCACGGGTGCCGCTGCGTTGGAGGAGATGCTGGAGATTAAATTATAGTAGGAGGAAGAAAGAGGCAGCAAAGTGGGAACCTATTCGGTTTGGGTGGAGAAAGTTTCTCAGATTGCACTGAATATAAAACTCAAAAGAATTTTCGACAAACCTAGAAGCAAACTAGTAACCACACTACACAGATACATTATATGAAGTATAGCTTACACACACACACACACACACACATATTTTATACTAGGCTTTATTCGATAGTGACTCAGTATATTTGCCCGACAACATTATAAATTTTTGCATTTTTCAGTCCAGATGTTGTTTACAATACAGGCTGAAATTGGCTACCAGAAATGTTTTAATATTTGTGCATCGACAGATCCACTTCAGTACACTGATAGTGTCAATGCAGTGTGTCTGTGTTCATCTGTTTTTAAAATCTACATCAGGGAACTACACACTTTATAATAAGCTAAGCTACACCAAATTGTTTTCCATCAGTCTACCTCCAAAACTGTTCGCAATAAAAATGACCTGCACCAAATAACACCCAACAAACATAAACCACCATTTTTGAAGGGATAAAACAGCCTAGAAAATGCCAACCAACACCAAAACAGACTGCAATTGTAATAGTTTGTTTTAGGTTAAGATAAAAACACACCAAAAGAGTACAATGGACTACAGACTACAACCAACACTACTGAGACAGTCTACAACACACCAACCTACAATAAAAAAAAGAGTTTTAATTAAAAAAAAAGAAAAAAGCGAGAAAGTCTATTTAATTCAATTCATTTTTATTCGTATGGCGCTTTCAACACCTAAAAGCGCACATAATAATGACGTAAGAATGAAAGTTTGTTCTTTAAAAATGTAAGTTTGGCCCTAATAAGAAAGCCGGTGGCGAGTGTGGCCGGGAAAACCCCCCTGAGATGAACTAAAGAAGAAACCTTGAGAGGAGCCGGACTCAAGAGGGAACCCATCCTCATCTAGATGACACTGAATGTCCATTTATTACAATGAGTCTGTATTAAAATGATTCAAGTTAGAGTCACATGGGACTCAGTAAAAAAAGTTGCAAAGGTCAGCAATTTTTATTCCCATGCAGATAGAGGCAGAGTTTTATGGATGTGTCATGGTGCTTAGTTTGTAATGGTGTTCATTCATTCGTTAACTCAGTACTCATTCTTTATTCAGCATCAGTAACTGTTTTATCCCAGTCAGAGTTGCTGTGAATCATAATCCTGACATTACATTTGACCTACACTATTTTTTCACAGGTAGTAATACATAAACCCATGCTGTCAGTCTTGGTCTGGCATATTTCAGTTTAAACCCAGACAGGTTCAGTATTCCAGGATAAGATTGTTAAAACTGTGTCTTTAGGATTGCTCTTCGTCTGCATTCTCCCCTCAGGTGTGTTACTACAGGTTAGTCATAGTGATACTGCGATTCACTAAATTATGCCAACAAGAAGTTCATTATTGATCATTAAAAACCAAAAACACCCGTAGGAGCAGGTGGGGTTGGTCAGAATTCCGATGGAAGTAAACACATGTACTGTAGCACGCAAACCTCTGGCCTACAAGAGGAGGAGTTGTAGAACACCTCTAATTGAGTAGCCTCACACCACCGTGGGTTTCTCACACACATGAATAGCTTTATAATTAGCTTACTCTTTTCATCAGGCATGCTCGAGCATGGAAAGCAATAACGTGCTCAGGACCGTGACTTTCACAGGCCGCACTGCCTGTCTGCATCTTCAGTGCTAAATGTGACCTTGGCACATACATAGTGAACTGAATCTTAACCATGATATTATTCTTAAAATAATTATTTCCTGCTCTTTTTTATCAAGAGTAATTACAATGTGGTTGTGCAACATAACCCAATGAGAAGCAAAGGATTATTTTCTTTTGGGTTATTATATCCTCCATTCTTTAATGCTTGGCATAGCTTGTTAACCAATTCCAAAGCCATGACGATACGTAAACATTTACCTGTTCTTAGTCCTTAATTATGTGGATCATCTGCCATACATTAAATATCCCTGTTTAAAAGCTTTTATTAACCAAGTTTTTTTTAACCAAGCAGCTTTAGGAATATAACTATGCTGTTTTTATTAACTTATTTATTAACCTAATTAACCTACTATACAGCTGGTTTATGTTTATGGTCTCTCTTTCTTTCTCTTTCTCTCTCTCTCTCTCTCTCTCTCTCTCTCTCTCTCTCTCCCTTCTCACCTCCTCTCTCTCTCTCTCTCTCTCTCTCTCTCTTTTACCAATGTCATATATCCTGGGCATGTGTGAGCATGTACTGTATATCAGGCACTAAGATCTTGATGCCTCTTTGTATCTAAAAGCCTTTTCCTGTTCTGTGTGTTGTATATCACTGTTGTAACAAGTAGACTGTGCAGATGATAGAAGAGAGACCTCAATCAGATACAGAGCTATCAGGCACCATTACTAGACGTCCTCATTATGACAGGCACACCAGTCGGCTTTTGTGTGTCTGTGTTAGTGTGTGTAGCTAGAGGGAGTCTTGTTAGCTGGGTATAAAATCTTAAAATTCGGGTCTGATTTTTAGTAGAATAACTTGCAGGCAGATGATATAAATGTCTTTTTTTTATTTTTAGCATTGCTAAGAGACTAGGCAGAACAGGAGGACCTGCCATTTTACATACACTGCCATACACACAGACACACAGTTACAATGAATAGTGTTCTAGAATGTTCACCCATTTTATTACATATTTTGTACAGTTTCATAGGTGAATCTGATCATTCTTTGTTGCCCTGTAAAGCAAGGATGTCAAACATGGATTGTAAAATGGCCAAAGGTGAGCTAGAGCTGACTTAAGGGCTCCTGCTGAATCTCCAAACTGTGACAGTCTTGATTTTTTTTTTTTATCAACTGCAGTACACAAGCACAAGTCGGTCACATTTTTTTAGTATCCAAGGCTGCTTTACTGTAGATCTGTTGTACATTTTTAGCTTTTTTTTAAAACCTAGGTGCAGTTCAGGGAACTAAAAATCCAACATGGTGAGAAATCCACTCGTAATAAACAAAAAATGCTGATTTATACAATTAGTATAATAATGGGCACACAGCAGATGTGCAATTTGGAAGGAACTCATACATGTGTCTGTAGATAAAACAAGCCTTTGTTAAACATGCGTTCCTCTCAACAAGCCCAGAAATGATCCCGGGGAGGGACCCAGGTATTATAGCTAACAGTAAAAGCTCTTTTGTAGAACTCTGCCAAGGCGGCCTTTGTGAGATCAATGACTATGTTACTGTATTTCATCTTTCCAGAGTGCTGATATTGCATTAGTGTTGGCGCTAAATATTTCTGTTCCCCTGCATCCTTCGTTTGGCATCCAACACTCGATAGACTGGTGTATAAAACAGCAGAAAGCTTGCTTCTGCTTGGTCTCCACTGGTCTTCACAGCTGTCATGGATCTGTTGTTTACGTGTTAATAACACATGCCTGAATGCCTGAGTAGTGCTACACTGAAAAACTTAACTTGACTAAAACAATATTCTGGAAAAAAGGATTTGGTGTTATTGTTGGTTTGTTTTTTCAGACATAATAGGCTAAAGATGTTAATGTCGCAGAGCTTGAGAAGAACAGTGAGTTTAATAAATTGTTTCTTTTGAGTGTAAAGGACGGTTCTGAAAGGGATCCATGTTGCAAGGTAGTGTTTTATTAAACACAATAGGGCGGTTCATAAATGTAGTCAAAAACCAGGCAGAAGTCAGTACACAGTAGTCCGAGCTAAAAACAGGCAAACGAATCCATAACGTGAGACAAAGAATCAAAACCGTAAAACATGCAAAGATCAGAAACCAGGAAATCAAACAGAACATGAAAACGCTTGGTAAGTTGCATGAGCAAAACAATACTTTGCAATGTGCTGAACCTAGCTGTTAGCTTAAGTAGCGGTGCTAAACGGAAGTGATAGCAGAAGTGTGCATGGTGCCCTCTGGTGGTGGGAGGGCGGAATCTTTACACTGAGGTTCTTTATTCATATATTAGTGTTCACTTTGGTGTCACTAAAAAAGATATCCTCCTAAATCTGGATGTAAACTTCAACTTATACTTGAACACACTATATGGACAAAAGCGTATGGCCACAATAACAAGGTACGCCTACATAAGTGTGTCTTCCCAAAGAATGTTTTTGTATGTATGTGGCGTGGATGATTTTGAGTGTTCTGTACAAAAGAATTGACCTCAACGCCGCTGTTAACCTTTAGGATAAACTGGAACACCGACTGCACCTCAGACCTTCTCAGTCAGCATAGTGATGTCCTGATCTCACTAATGCTGTTGTGGCTGAATAATCAATGCTCCAAAATATTGTGGAAAGAATTGTGGATAAGTGTGGAGGTTATATAGAACTAATATAATCTTAATAATATTGATGACAGTGATGGTCAAGTGTCTTAATAGATGTTTTGTTTTTTTATCACATCAGATGAACAGTCACTAGATTAGGGGTATCCAAACTCGCACGTGGAGGGCTGGTATCCTTCAGAGTTTAGCTCCAACCCTAATCAAACACACTTGACCAACTAATCAAGATCTTGCTAGGTATACTTGAAACTTATAGGTAGGTGTGGTGAGCCTACCTATCTAAGTTTGAAGCTAAACTCTGCAGGACACCTGCCATCCAGGACCGCTGTATTGTGTATAAGGCTGTGCATAGATGGTCAGTAACTCTTAATTTCCTTTATTATATGTGTAAATATATTTTTTAGCTTACAAAGCTATATTGTTTATATGTGTTCCACTCAAAGCATCCACAGATGACATATCTGTCTGTAGGTATCAGTTGTTCTGAAATAATCTCTGTTCTTGGAGGAAATAAAGCTACCATACTCCAATATTTGGCATCAAAGTTGTGCCATATCACAGCTCCAGGGTCCCGGAGTTTAATTCTCAGCTCAGGTTCCTGCTGTTGAAGGTTTTAGAGGGTTTTTCTTTGTCTGTGTGGGGGTCTCTGGTGTTATTCCAAAGAAAGTAGGTGAATTTGGCAAGGTAATTACCCCAGGTGTATTTAAGTATCTGTTTTGATAAACTGGTGTACTAGTCAAGGTCTTTTTTTCAGATCTAGTAATCTTTGACATTATATTCTGTTCCAAAAGTAACCCTGGGAGGTTTATTTCTATACATTTTGACATTTTAAACATTTGACTATGACTCCATATGGATGGAAATTAATATGGACACAAAATGAAACAGGTCAACAAATATTATTATTTTTTCTTAGTGACAAGCCTTTAAACGATGTTTTACTTTTAATAAATCATTGACATCCATTTTAAAAAAAAATAACAACACATCTAAGTGTTGGCTGGTGTGGTTTTATCTATTTCGAAGATTTTTTGTAAAAATGTTTGGAGTTTTTATTTATTAATTTAATAAAATTTTTTTTAAATGTAACAAGTTATTAACTAATAGTGAACGCTTTTAACGTGTGCTGTTCAGAGTGCAGCATGAAGTATTTTAGCATTCTATGAAAATGAGCCCATAATTAATTAAAGACAGTAAAGTGTTTGGGCTCAAAGCGAGACAATTAATTTCCTTCATTGGTGGCTATTATTCAGTAGCTGTGAGATTCTGAATGGGTGCAAAAGCACACAGTCTGGGGCACAGTGCAGTTAATCACTAAAGCTCTTTGGCTTAGGAGTATTCGACTCATGAGAGAGTGTGTGAGAGAGATAGAGAGGGTTAAAGAAATAAAAGAAAGAAATAGAAATGAAGTCTTGCAGTTAAACTTGGCTTTTGTAGATTTCTTATTTTCCATTTTCCTTCTTTTTTATTATGTTGTTCGGTTTTGTTCGGTTTTTTCTTATTTACTTGCCATGACATAACAGGGACATACAGTAATTTGCATGGAACTCATTTCAATCAAGCCTTCAGAATTAAGTCACACTCGGAAGCTTTCTCTTCTCCCTAAAGAATAAATAGCTCTGCTTTGCCTGAATTGCATTTTAATGCCCTCTTTTATGCCATTTTAGACACTTTACACAGTTGATGTGTGTAGCTTTGTCTAAGTGAAGGAAAAAATGGCAGGGTTACCAGTAACAGATGATGGATAAGCAAAGAATTCATAGTCTTGATATCTTTAAAATGAACCCATATCAGGCATAACATTATGACCAGGAGTTGAAGTTAATAACATTAATTATCTCTTTTTTATGGCACCTGTTAGTGGCGTGATTCATTAGGCACCAGGTGAAGATTTTGTCTTCAAAGCGGATTTGTTTCAGCATGAAAAATGGACACGCGTAAGAATTGTCTCACTGTTAAGTAGAAATGCTAGTTAGTGTTTTATTCAAGATGATAATTCTTTTTCTACACTAAATAAACAAGATGAACTAGAAAACTTCATAGAACATTGTGGAAGTGGATAGTGTATAGTATATTATTTACGGTGACGTGTAGGTCTAAGTATTGCAAAATGTCCAGAAACTGTTTTTATTTTCTTGTTTTGGGGGAATTATTCTGCATTTAAATCAAACATGGCGTTCCTGTTTACCCTTGTGTGGTGTTTGGAGCTGTAAGACACCTATTTTTTTAAATGAAATGGGGTAATTGGCAAATATTTACCATGAATAAAGTCTATGTTGCCTGTACTGTGAGTTTTTCTTTTGTTATGGCCGTGTTGATTAAAAACCTAACAATGTTTTGGCTCCACCAGGATCAATGAACTTTTGCTAGGTAGCACAAACATGAACACCACATAAAGGTTAAAGTTTACATCCAATACATAAATGCAGAAGGAACAATTGATTGAACTCACTGTTTTTTTCTCAAGCTTTGCATGCTTAATATCTTCAGCCTATTGTGTCTGACAAAACAAACAAACAAAAACACAAAACCCTTTTTTCCAGAACATTGTTTTGGTGGTTTTCGTGTGCTTGGCCCAGCTCCGTGAGTTGGGTGGCATCAAGGGCGTTCTCTTGGAATTCAGTTGGTGTTTCAGTTTATCACAAAAAGAGATGAGCACAAGGCTCCTGTTCTTCTACAGGACTCCTAACACTTCATGTCTTCGTGGAGTTAAGGAGCTTTGTGCACAGGGACATTGTCACATTGGAACGGTATTTGGACCTCTTAGTTCCAGTGAAGAAATAATGTAATGCTACAACATACAAAGACATGGACAACTGGGTTCTTCCAAATGTGTGGGAACAGTGTGGGGAGCACACACTTATCTAGGTGTGCTAGTAAAATGTACACAAAGTTTTGGCTATACTTTTGTTTAGTGAACCTAATCATGGTTTTCTGCATCTGTTGTGTAAATGCAATCAGCACAGATTTACATCACACTGAGAAAAGTATGAAGAAACCACTGACTTGAAATAAATAGAAGCTTTGGGGCAAATGTTATTTCAGAGAATCGATGATCTATTAGAGATTCTGTTAGACATGTCTACATTTTTAGTAACCACTTTATTGTTAGATTAACCATCAACCCAGAGCCTATGGAACAGGGGTGTTAGACGAGAACATGTATGGAAACCAGTTAATGTGCATACACGTTAAAACTAAAGGGGGGAATTTAATGAAGCTGATCCACCTGCCAGGAGGTAGGAGGAAATCGGAGAACCCCTGTGCCGACACAGAGAACATGTGACACTCCCCACAGACAGTAATTTAAGCTTTGAATCACACCAGAGATTCTGGAGCTGTGAGGATCCGATGCTACCTACTGCTAAAGAAAGTAATTTCAGTGCTTCAGTGCTTTACTAGATCTGTGTTCTAAATATGCTGTCTGGCAAAAACACCAGCACCGAAGAGGTGTTCATGTGTACATTAGTAATTTATACAGTATGTACAGATGTTAGGTGCGCATGCAGAGGTGTTTCAAATAGTTAAGGTGCAGAGTTTTTGATTAAAAAAACTTGGTTCAAGGCCCACCACCACCAGTCTGCTGCTGTTGGGTTCTTGAGTAAGACTCTTAACCCTTTCTGCGCAAGGGGCACTGAATCATAGCTGACCCTGCACTCGGACCCCAACTTTCTAAGATGGGATATGCGAAAAAACTAATTTCACTGGGTTGTAAAGTTTATTTGACAAAGACATTTGCAGAATTTGGAACCACACAAGGACATAAGCTTTAGCTAAACTCAATGCCGTAACTTCATATGTATTTTTTCATGTGTGTCTTTTGCTTTCTAAGAGATGCCACACTATAATTTTATTTATATTTTATACAAAGATATTATTATTTTACCCACTAAAGCCCTGATTTCTTTTTAGCTTCAAAATGTGTTTGAACACCATGTGGTCAGAAGGTGAAATTACCTTAGTAACCAATCGGACTGATTCTAAGCGAAATGTTTGTACGAGTCCTGCACAAGACAGAGTGTACAGTTGTATGGAGAGTCAGTGGAAGATCTACAGATGCCTCTAGTGACCCAGACTGCAGTCTGTTCACCTCTAGACTTTATGAAGTTTTAATCACACACACAGGAAGCATAATGAATGAGGTCATTGAATTGTCATCACCATATTTTCTACACTCTTTCTCTCACTCCTGGACATTTAGGAATGTGAGTATTTGCTTTTTATTGGACAGAAATAATACTGATAATCGAAACCACAATATTTATTGTCTTGCAAACAAAATACATGACTATATCTGAAGCTGCATCAGTACACAATCTGAGTGTGGTAGAAGGGGAACACGTGTGTGTGTGTGTGTGTGTGTGTGTGTGTGTGTGTGTGTAGAGATGAAAATGTGTGTAATCTGTAATCGGAAGCCGTCTGTTGGAGGCTCATGATCATTACTGAGCCCAAAGGGAGCTGAAGGTACTTTAAAGCAGAAACACACACACATTTGTGTCTTTTCCACTCCGATCCAGACACTCCATGTAAATGAATACTCATGGTAAGGATTTTATTATGCCATTAACAGTTAATTTGGGTCTGTAATTAAAAATATCTGTCAGGCCAAAATGAACCAATCAGCCTTCCTCTGGGAGGATCACCTTGCCAGGGACAATACCACAGATAAACATGAAATAAGAGAAACACAGAGAGTGAGAGAGAGAGAGAGAGAGAGAGAGAAAGACAGAGAAAAAGAGAGACATATACATTTCTCTCTCATTTTATATATTATATATATATATATATATATATATATATATATATATATCTATATATATATATATATATAAAGAAAGAGAGAGAGCGAGAGAGAGAGAGACAGGGAGTCATGACCTTTTTCTGTGCTGTTCTGCTGTGGGGCTCATTAGTGTGTGTGTTCACTTATTACCATTCTCCTGTTGTCCCTTGCCTTCCTGACATGCATAACACGGCTTTCACACAAACACAGAGAGAGAGAAAGAGAGAGAGAGAGAGAGAGAGAGAGAGAGAGAGAACATGCAGATTCACAGTTCAAGAAGGATATGACACCTCTGAAAGGATAAAGTGACGAAAGATACACCAGTAAGTGTGTGTGTTCTAACTGGAGCTGTAAATATATTTTCTAATGCTATTAAATCTCAATCATTCACACTTTTATAACCACACCTACAACCCTACTGCCACACCCACACTCTCATTGCCACACCCACAATCTCACTGCCAAACCCCCCCTTATAATCACACTCACAGTCTCACTGCCAACCCCCCCCTTATAATCACACTCAGTCTCACTGACACACCCACTCCCTCATAACCACACCCACTCCATCATAGCCACGCCCACAATCTCACTGCCAGCCACGCTAACACTTTCATAATCACCCCCACTCTTTTATAACCACACCTTCAATTTCACTACCACACCCACTCTTTCTCATAACCACACCTACAATCTCACTGCCACACCCACTCCCTCATAACCACACCCACACACTCATTTCTACACTAACACCGTCTTAGTGTCACGCCCACAGTCTCCCTGTCACTTAACAGTAGTTAGTTAATATTCAGTCCTTGCCTGTTTGCTTGGTCGTATTTTTCACTACTGCCGGTGGAAATCTTATTCTGATTTCCCTATGACACATTTTGAACTTCACACCTGTGTTGAGTTCTTTGCATTAAGAGTGTTTTTTTAGACACTAGTGGGTATAACAACTGGGTTTGAATAAATACCTTACAAAATGTCTACATTTCTGCCACATGCCAGTGATGTTAAATATTATACAGTGTGCATTGGCATCATTTTTAGTCATTTTTTGTGTTGAGGAATGATATGATCTGGCTTATGTGTCATCCTTTAGTGTTGAGAAACTACGACAGATAAACAGAGCCACTTGTAAAGGAAAATAGTGCATGAAATTTCTCTAGAGCTTCATTATAAAGAGCTGTTTTTCTATGTGGGTGTTGGAAATAGGAGAACAGTGACGGAGAATAAAGTGCTAGAGAATAAATGTTTTATATGTGGGTGTCTTTTTTACCGTTTTTGATTATCATTGTTCTATTATACAGTAGCCAATATTTGAAATGCATCAAAAAATTGTTAAGAGGAGAACAGGTATTATTTTAGGGGTTAGAACTTTGATGATGTCTTTTTGTCAAATGTCGACTAGTATATGTGGAAAACCACACCCACATTCTCACTAACTGCACCCACACTCCTAATACCACACCCACATTTATACTAACTGCACCCATACTCCTAATACCACAACCACATTCTCACTATCTGCCCCGACACTCTCAATACCTCACCCACATTCTCACTAACTGCACCCACACTCTAATACCACACCCACATTCTCACTACCCACCCACACTCTCAATACTCACCCACATCTCTCACTAACTGCACCACACACTCTCAATACCTCACCCACATTCTCACTAACTGCACCCACACTTCTAATACCACACCCACATTCTCACTATCTGCACCCACACTCCTAATACCACACCCACATTCACACTAACTGCACCCATACTCCTAATACCACACCCACATTCTCACTATCTGCACCCACACTCTCAATACCTCACCCACATTCTCACTAACTGCACCCACACTTCTAATACCACACCCACATTCTCAATATCTGCACCCACACTCCTAAAACCACACCCACATTCTCACTAACTGCACCCACACTTCTAATACCACACCCACATTCTCACTATCTGCACCCACACTCCTAATACCACACCCACATTCACACTAACTGCACCCACACTCCTAATACCACACCCACATTCTCACTAACTGCACCCACACTCCTAATACCACACTCACATTCTCACTATCTGCACCCACACTTTCAATACTTCAACCACATTCTCACTATCTGTACCCACACTCTCAATACCTCACCCACATTCTCACTATCTGCACCCACACTCTTATTAACCACACCCACATTCTCACTATCTGCACCCACACTCTCAATACCTCACCCACATTCTCACTATCTGCACCCACACTCCTAATACCACACCCACATTCTCACTAACTGCACCCACACTCCTAATACCACACACCCACATTCTCACTATCTGCACCCACACACTCCTAATACCACATTCCACACTAACTGCACCCATACTCCTAATACCACACCCACATTCTCACTTACCCGCACCACACACTCCTAATACCACACCCACATTCACACTAACTGCACCCACACTTCCAATACCACACCCACATTCTCACTATCTGCACCCACACTCCTAATACCACATTCACACTAACTGCACCCATACTCCTAATACCACACTCACATTCTCACTTACCGCTCCCACTACCACACACTCCATACTACCACACCCACATTCTCACTATCTGCACCCACACTCTCAATACCACACTCACATTCTCACTATCTGCACCCACACTCTCAATACCACACCCACATTCTCACTATCTGCACCCACACTCTCAATACCACACCCACATTCACACTAACTGCACCCACACTCAATACCGCACCCACATTCTCATTTACTGCACCCACACTCTTAATACAATACCATCTCAATACCATGCCCACATTCTCACTATCTGCACCCACACTCTGATTAACCACACCCACATTTTCACTAACTGCAGCCACATTCTCACTATTTGCACCCACACTCCTATTACCACACCCACATTCTCACTATCTGCTCCCACACTCTGAATACCTCACCCACATTCTCACTATCTGCACCCACACTCTCATTAACCACACCCACATTCTCACTAACTGCACCCACACTCCTACTACCACACCCATGTCCTCACTAACCTTACCCAAATCCTCACTAACCAAACCACTTGCCACACTCCCATTAAACCACACCAACTTTTTCACTAACCACACCCACACTGTTAATACCACACCCAAACTCTCACTAACCACACCCACAAACTAACACTAACACACTTTTACGACCACAACCACGTCCTCATAACTACATGCTCCCCCTTGTACATTTTTTCCTGTTACAGCCACACATGCCATACCTTTACACACTCACACCCAAACACTGCTACTGCTTGCCACTTCTTTCCTCTCATTACCCTTTCTCCAACCTTCCCAATTTGGTGACCAGGCAGCTGACATTAATTAAAGAGCTACATGACTGTTCATGGTCCAATTTATTGAAAAGCCTTTCATGCTCACTCCTGTTCCTCACTGCCCATGAAGCACACCAACAGGAATTTGAAAGACTGCTCCCTGCTGGAGTTTAAAGCATAAAAGTTAATAATTCCCATTTCAGATGGCTTTGATGAGAAATTAGTAGGATACTTTTAAAGCCGGTTTCTGCTCTCTGAGCCCTCCAGAGGAAGTGACTCCTCACAGGAAATGCCCACATTCATTGAAAAGTCTTTTCAGATGATCACAAATGGAAATTGCTGTATTTCAGCAAGCAGATTATCTTTTGGGAAATATGATAGTGTGTTATTTAAAAAATTGGTTATAAATTATGCTAATTAAGATGATGATGGTGGTCTCCTCTCCATTCCTTCCCTTCCCCTCCCTTTCTTGTCTTTCCTTTATTTTCCATTCCCTTTCTTTTCTTTCCTTTTATTTCCATTCCATTCACTCCCCTTTCTCTTCATATGTTACTTCTCTCCACTTTTAATAATTCATAAATCATGCAATTTTTTCCATCCCCAGAATCTGTGCAGATAAATCATTAATGTTTGAGCACATGTGCAAATTCAAACACACATACAAATAAAAGAGCCGCTATAGGCACACAAATACACACGCACAAACAAATATAATATGACCTGTGAATTACATAAACCGTTATGTTACACTTACTCCTAACCAACACTTTGAAAATAGGAAATTGTTTGCTTATTTTAGTTATTTTAGTAAGGTTTTTCTCTGAACCAAATTGTCAATAGCTGAAACCAATTTATCGAATAAATCACCCTTTCTGCAAAACCTTAAAAACATGAAGGCAGATAGACACTGTTTGCTAATCTCATGCAAACTCTAAACACATTCCTACTCACCTAAACACAATGTGTGCTGTGGAAGGATGGTCTTCTATGCAAATATTTGTACTGTTTCTGGCAGGGGCATGTGGGTTCAGGGTCCTTCTGTTTTAGTGGTATGAGGCGCCTTAGACGGTAAAGTGACTTGGCGCTATGACATTTCCATAGCATTTCAGCCATATTGCCTGCATCCCTGTCTATATCATTTATAAACGAAGCTACGGTAGCATTGCTAGATGCATCCAGTGGTTAAGTTGTTGAACTATTAACTTGAGGACCCGGGTTCGATTCCCAGCTCCACCAAGCCAAAACTGCTGGGCCCCTGAGCAAGGCCCTTAACCCCCAATTGTTTAGTTGTATAGCAAGGAATATTGTATGTCGCTCTGGATAAGTCTGCCAAGTGCTGCAAATGTAATTTATGCTACCTGGTCGGTGACATCACCCACCAATAATGTGACGCTGTTCGATTGGACTGATTGCACACGTTCTTTAAACTGCGATCACTAGAAGCGTTCCCATAGCATTTTAATGCAGCATCTCGTTCTATAATGTAAACATGTTTACTCTAGTAACCATGAGACGTTATTATGTTAATGTAAATCCTATTAAGTTTTGTATGTATATTATAAACATGAATAGGGGTGAGTACTTTTACCCGCAATGAATGATAATTAATGTGATTGCCTCAATTTTCTAAATAATTTTTCAGGAATACAGTATGTCACAGTTTCAATATTGACTATTTCTATGACTATTGTGTGTTTTTGTGGTTTCCCCTCTCAAGTGAAGGAACTCACCAGTGCTAGTGACGCTTCCTTGGTCTCCACTAAAATGATTAATTTGGTCATTTGCATTGTGCAGCATCCAGCTGGGATCCTTCTGGCCTGGCACTTCTTTTTTGTTTATATAAGAGCCAGACAGAGCAAGAGGCAAAAAAAGAGAACTGGTTTAGAATTAGAAAATCCTGTGCGGCTTTGCTCAGAGAAGACAGTCTGATAAAAAATTCATTCGAGGAAGCTCTTCGTAATATTAAGAGGATGTGAGAGAAAAGAAGCTAGCACATGCGACAAAGCAGCATGTCAAGGGATTACTTCATTACCAGCAAGATCATCAGATTCAGACCAGGATGCACACGGCCCGGAACCAGCTGCAGGTCAATCCTATTTGCTTCAGTGGGTCTGAGTGGGAACAGTATCTGGGTTTAAAGCGGATTAGAGCTTGCACGCCGGACTGAGATCATGGTGTTCTCAGATCGTGGCGTTCTTTCTCTTTATTATTTATGTACTGATTTTTATTTAAATTAGGCAAAATAAGTTCTTTTTTAATACACAAACTCACTCGCTTCATGTTGGATAGAGAAGTGTCAGACGAGTGTTTCTTTTTCAACAAATGTGGGCTTCTCTTTGTAATCAGGATAAAGTGATAGCAATAAAAGTAGTATAAGATAGAAATATAATTATAGTGTTGTTTTAAACGTGGAAATGTGTCTGTTCTAATTGTGTGTGTGTCAGAGAGTGTTGTATGTGTGTGTGTGTATATAAGAGTTATGTGTGTATCTGTGAGTGTGTTCAGAGATTCTGTGCCTGCTCTTGTCAGGGCAAGAGGTGAGAGGGTCTTGTGTGTGTGTGTGTGTGTGTGTGTGTGTGTTTGATAAGATTCTAGCAGACAGGTAATGTCAGCTTCTTTATCAATCACACCCCTGCCAGGAAGGTGAGTGACATCTGAGCATGCTCAGTGAGGCACGTTGGTGAGTAGGGTTGTCAGGAGCAGTCAGGCGTACCAGCAGAACCTTCCTCTCGAAGATCATCCAATAAGCCAGCTCAGCAGATCCCTACACCTTTTGCACCTCTAGATTTCTTGAATATAGTCTAAAGCATTGTGTTAATACTGTGGGGATTGGAATAATTCTCAAAGAATTTCAGTGTGATCACAGTGATCTTTTTTTTTTTTTTGCGATGTAGGTGCATCTCTTCCTCATGCTTCAAAGAATCGGCACGAAGATAAATAAACATTGCACACACACAACGAGACTGAGAGGGTATAAAGCTAAAGCTAAACAAATGTGCTCAGAGATGATCCTGTGGTAAAAATTCAGTGGGGAGAGACACTGTGCATGTCTGTGCATTTATGATAGAGTAAAGCAGCAGAACCAACGTGTAGCTGTTCAAGACCATCAAATAGCAAAAATAAAACCAAACACAATATATTACTCATTTCGCACCAGGCTGAATAAAGCCACACTGACCACCCATATGAAAAAAATAACTTTACAGTAGAATGTATTAAAATTTCCTGAGGTAAATACTTTAGTGTTTTTGTGGTAATTTGTTGTGGTAATTTTACTACATTTGTTATAGCAACTCTGCTATAGTAGCATACACAAATTACTTCAATAATTACTACAGAAATTTTTCTGCAATTATATCACACTGTGTGTGTGTGTGAGAACCTGCACAGTACAGACCAGAGGAATACGTGGATCAAAATTTCCTAAAATCAAAAAAATCAAACAACATGTTAACAAACTACTTCGCTGTTATTTTTAACGCTGAAACGATTCATTGCTGTTCAGTAGAAATACGAATCTTTTAACTGGAATATAACTTTTGTAAACTAATAACTAGAAATCGTCCAATGCCTTTTTGATGCTGGCCATTTTGGTTTGTTTTTGCTGTTTAGCTTTAATGTAGACTTTTTTAACTTTTCTATGTTAGTCTTTAAAGACTACAGTCCAAGAAATGAAAAATTTATTTTATGAAAATGTATTGCTTATTGCCAGTAATAGAGAGCTTATTATATGATATTATATGATGTGTGTGTGTGTGTGTGTGTGTGTGTATAAATAGATTTTTTGATTAGTGCCTCAACCCTGCACAATATTTTTTTAATTTTGTACTAGAGCTATAATAATAATAATGTAAGTATCTAGTATTTAAAGTATGTCCTACACCTTCCTAACTGCAAATGCAAGGTTAATGTTACAGGGGCATTCACACACACTAAAAACAGCATGACCAAACTATCCCAAAGGCCCAACCACGAAGGTGTAAAGCTAACATGTTAAGCGCATTATAAGCCACCATTATACTCCTTATTCAGACATTGCTTAAAAAAAAAAAAAAATATATATATAGATATATATATATATATATATATATACATGCATTATATGAAGATGCGCTATAAACGTATATATATATATATATATATATATATATATGTATATATATATATATATATATTATATATATATATATATATAATATTTATAGCGCATCTTCATATAATGCATGTAAATGTAAGAATAAAATTATTTTGAATGTCCAAAATGACTGCCTGTAACAATTTACATTATAGATACTCTCTAAAGTTTTGGTCATTGTGTCAATATATTTTGCCTCCAGTTACTAAACTGCATGGAATTTCTAAAAAACTCAGTATGCAGTATGATACAATTCTATAAAATAGAAATTAAAGAAATATAAGATTCCACTGCATTTTCCTTGTACTATAATTAAAAAGAAAATAAATAAATCAAAGGAACACTAAGTATGTTCTGACAGCATTAAGGTATTCATAAAAAATTTCAAATTTGGTTTTTCCATTATAGCCTGTCAGATATCTGAGGGACAGCGTGACAGATTTAGGCTTTTAGATTTTCTCTTATAAGGCTCAATAATAATTTGAGCTCTAAGGTGTACGGTCTGCTTTGACATGTCATGTTTTATACAGTGGAGTAAGTGAGTGTAGCCTCTGACTTCTAAATAATTTGGACTGTGATGCAAGAGGCCCAAAATTGGTTATCAGCCATTTTTAAAAAACATTGATATTAAAGCTCAAATTTACAGATTTCAAGCTGACCATTAAAGGCGTTTGGCTTGTAAATAATTGAGCACTTCTAACTAAGACTTTAAAGTGTTCACATTTCTTTTATTTCATCATCCTTGTTGTCTTACGGTGTCTAATAAGTGTTTCATTTGCTGTTCATTCTTTTTCCTGGACACCATTACATCCTCTCTGGATTGTCAGAATGGATTTAATTGGCTGTCATGTATGGTGCAAGTGTTTGATTGGCGCCTGGGCTCAGGTATGGGTGGGTGGGTTAAAAAAGCCTGATGAAAGCTAGACAAGGTTAGCTGTCATTCTGGGCATCTGTGAGCCTTCCGTACCTCTGACGGCTGAGCCAGGGAACTGTCCACCATGGTACTGAAAGGAAGGGTTAGGGTTAGGGTTACGCTTGCTCAGCTCTCTCTAATTCTGTTTTTCTCTTCCTCTTTCTTTTTCATCCCAACCCTTATCTTTCTCTTCCATCTCTAAATCAAATATGGACATCCATCACATGATTCAGCACAGCAGACTGAGCTAAAAATACACACCTCATTAGCTTTTGAAGGAGTATAAACTATAGCCACCTTTATTCCATCCTGCCTGTCATTCTCTATTTTTTGATGTTTGTTATTTTGTGTTTTGTTTTTGGAGTAATTGATTTTTAACATTTAAAATGAATCAAAAAAGATTAATGCAAGTCTTATTACTTACAGTTGTCTAAAATGTCTCAATATGCTAAAAAAAAAAATATTTCTTTTTAAAGGGAACTAAGAAGCCTACATCAATGTCCCAGCATGACACTGTCCCTGTGCACAAAGCCCCTAAAGCTCTATGACGACATGATGTGTTATAATTAGTCCTGAACTTAACCCCACTGAACACATTTGGGAGGAGCTGGAAAGGGATGTAGACCTCAGACCTCCTTACTCAGCATCGCTGCCTCAGCTCACTAATCATTTTGTGGCTGAATGAGCAAATCTTCACAGCCACGTCCCACAATCTAGCAAAAACTATTCCCGGAAGTGTGGAGGTTATTATAAGAGTAAGTGTAAAACTGAATCTGGAAAAGAATGTGTAATAAACCAAGCGTTATTCAGTACAATTACACATTAAATAAATAAATACACCATAAAAATGGTGGCTTAGAGGTTAGCACTGTTGCCCCACAGCAAGAAGGTCACAGGTTTGTATCCTCTGCAGGGGTCTTTCTGTGTGAAATTTGCAGGTTCTCCCTTTTCTGCTCATGTAGGGGTACTTCGGTTTTCTTATACAGTCTAAAAACATGTATTTTAGTTGATTGGTGATTCTAAATTGCCCCTAGATGTGAGTGTGAATGTGTATGGTTTTAGTTTGTATGTGTCCCTGTGTTGGAATGGTGACCTGTCCAGGGTGACACCTGCCTTTCATATTTAAGTTTATTATATAATGCTATTTTTGTTGATTTCCAAAATTCCAAAAAATAACTATAAAAATAACTATTTAAATAAAAAATTAAATAAATACTTTGTAAAAATATATCGTAAAAAATAGAATTTTGATCATACAATTATTTATGTGCCGAATAAGGACAAGGGGCTGCTGATAGACTGTGAAGTTATTAAAGGGATGCAGGGGAATTTTAAAAGAGAAAAAAATGGCCGAAATGCGAGCCATAATAATATGCCATTGCGCACAGCACCACCCGGCATTGTTTCGCTCTCTCTAGCTGTTGTCAATGCATGGTGTGACACTTCACTCTCTATGAAATGTGCGTTCTGTTGAGTAGCTTATAGCCTATAGGACCAGATTACTGGTGTACCGCTCATATTCCGTGTAAAAAAAGTCTTCTTATATAACATGGCTGCGAAATGTCTAGAATACTTGTTCCTGTTTGCAATGACGCTGTTGAAAACAGTGAATGCTGTTACATAATAAAACAATATAGAAGCTGCAGGCTTTACTTTAATGTACTTTTATATGACTTGTTCTATTTTTTTTTTTTTTTCCTTAAGTTTGTTCCTTAGGGTTTTTTTTTTTTTCACAAGTTGTCACACTGTAAATTTGTGATTATTACCATTAATGAATTACAATGTTCTGAATAAATCCTTCTGAAAGTGTTTTAATGTCTTTATATATGTGTGGGGGCCCGAAAGTAAAAGTTTGGGAAGCACTGATATGAGTGTATCTGCATATTTGGTATGATAAGGTTACAGAGTAAAGCACGGCAGGCGCTATGGGGGAGTCCCTGAAATAAGGGAATGAAAAAGACAAAAATGCCACACAGAAAAGGAAAGAAATGAACCAGGAGTGAGCGAGTTGGACAGAAAGGGCGAGTGGGCATGTTTTTTAAGTCAGCGAAGAAATGAAACAGAAATGTCTCTGTGTGATGAACTCGCCATCTGCAAAGACGGAAGAGTGGATTCCAGCGGGATTAATTAAAAGTAGAACCCGCCTCTGTTTCTCTCTCTCTCCTTCTTTCTGGCTTCTCTACTTTCTCCTTTTCTTTACTGTCTCTTCAGTAAATGAATATAATATAGCCGCAATGCCGTTGCGGTCAGACCTCACGTTTGTTCTCTCTTTCAATTCTCTCTGAGAATTAAATTATGCTTTGTACTGGCATGTTTTCTGTTTTTATTAAACAAAAGTCTCTCCTCACTCCCAAACAGAACAAACAGAATAGATAAGCCGTGCCCCAGACTGGATTCGGAATAATGAAAAATTGGTGGGTTCCTTGTAATAAAAGCCCATGCTGTGTGTTTGTCTGCTGTACTGTGCTTGTTGGCAGAAACAACGGCTTATCTAAAGTGTGTTCCTGACGGCTTGGCCTTTTAATAACAGAAGAAGAAAGGTGTGTGAGAAAATGTGTCTGTGTGTCCATACGAGTGGGAGTCAAGTGCTTTGCTACTGCCGTCGATGTGACACATGATTCTCTAATGCGTGGATGCAACCACAACACAGGAAAATTGATTTTATCTTGTCTCAATCCCGTTCTGCCTGAAGCATTCGACCATTTTTTAACTCCGTACATTTAAGCAAGAAGAAAGAAAAACAAGTAAATTACTAGCAATTAAATCCTGATCGGATGTGCTGCTAATAATTAGACCTGGCTGCTTAAAGTGTGGCAGCGTATTGGCTTTTTTTTTTGCAGGTGGCTGGTTATTTATGGCTGTTTGCACTTCTGTGGTACACGACTACGAATGAATAAGTAGTATTTGTTTTGGCCTTGAATTAATACATACATACAGCCGCTGTATTGGGTTTTATATACTCTTTCGTTTTTGTCTATTGGGATAATAAAAAATAAATTACAACTTATTCTGTCCCAGGGCCTTAATAAAACCACACAAATAAAAAAGTATTTCTATTATACAAAGCCTTACTCTATGTGAACATGTTTGATTTATCTACTCTGGCTGTACAGGCAAGCTAACTTGCTACTGAATTATACAGATGTTTTAGCATGGGAACCTCACTTTTCTTAATGTTGTTTATTGTTATAGTACCTGCAAAGCTCAGCCTAGTGATAGGATTTATTGGGGTACCTTTGGTATAGGTACATGCCATCTACGTCTGCCTATGACCTGTGCACAGAGCATAAAGATTGTCTCACTACAGCATCAGGCTGTATTTCTCTATCCTGACTGGCAGTTTTGGACCAGCTATTGATTATGGAGTGTATTGATCACTAAGAGTGTGGAAGGTGATGATATCCTGTAGTTTAACAACTCCAGACAGCATGAAGGAGAGGTTGATTATAAAGGTGATGAATAGTGACATATGTAGACGTGTGTATAAGTAGTACTGGCCTTCTCCTTACAATTTTTTACAATCTTTTTTCTTTCTTTTTACCTCTTTTCTTTCCTCTATACGGTGAAAACAGAGGAAATGTATTAAAATGTGTTGTTTTAGCAGTGGGCGTCATTTCAGTTGAGACAAACTGTGTGTGAAACATTGGGGACCTTAAATACTCAGATAATTAGGACAATAATTCAGTATAATGTTATAGATTCCAACGACAGCCTAGTCAAATTGTGCAAACTCACCTTGTACCTTGCCTGTCTTTTAATCACCCACGTCTTTCCGTCTCGGAATGTCCTACCTTATTTAAATTTTTTCGGTCTTGTTTCTTTCCAATGCCTTCCTATTGCTCTTTATCTGTCTACATCTCTCACTTTTGTGCTAGAACAGCGGTTGCCAAACTGGTAGAGGACGTAGAGATATAATAAGGGGGGGGCGCAGAAATGGATGTACCGAAACTTCAACAGAGTAAAAACGTCCAAAATAACAGTCGGAAATATATACAATCCCCCACAGCACGGCAGTGTTTAGCACACAGGTTTCGCCTCTTCTCTCTAGCTGTCTATGGTGTGACGCTCCACTCAATATTATGTTCCATTGAGTTGCTTATGGCCTATAGGAGCACTTTAATCGTGTACAGCTCACGTTTCACGGGAAAAGCGAAGCCGGCTTTAATAATACGGCGGCAGGAAATTTGTAGAATAGTTTCCGCAGAATTGTTGCTGTATCTCTACTGTGCTGCAACATGGTGTCAAACTGCAGTAGAAGCTGCAGTCTTTTAATGCGTTAACTTTAAAAGTGACTTTTTTACCAAGTTATCCAACATTAGATTTGACTTAATTACAAGTACAACCTTTTAAATGAATCCTCCAGCTTAATAACTTTATGTATGTGAGTATGAAGGATTCCTGCAAAAGGGGGGGTCTGTCAAAAAAGTTGGGAACTACCGCACTAGAGGATCAGTGCATATCTTTATAATTTGTATCTTTTGGAAGTCGGAGTGTCTGTGAATCTGTTCTCCTCCATGGTGATATTTTAAAAACAGCCTGACTGTCACAGCACTGGGATCTCAGCCAGCCGGGAGACACGAGTCTGTTATGGAGCTTTGCTCATTGTAGGCAGTCTCTTTGCCAAATGGAATAAAATATCCCAGCCTCTTCCTAAATCAGCCAGTTGTTTAGGGTTGACAAACGACCTGTCTTTCTATATGATCGGCTTACCTAAAAAGGCACATGTGTATTCTCATTCCACTCGCCTTCTCTCCGGATGACATTCACTGAACATGATGGTTCTTCTCCGCTCGCGGTCCTATAGAATTATATTCCGGGATTAATTTTTTATTAGGAAACAAAAGTACACTTGTACTGCGCCGATGATAAAGATCCATGCAGGAAAATAATCTCTTGTTAAATTGCGCTATTGATTTTGATCTGCACTGGAGCTCTGTGTTGTCCTCCAAACTGACATTTAAAGCATTACTCTTTTTGTTGTATGTCAAACTTTTGACTCTATTCAAGTCAAAGTAAATAACTATGTGTCATACTAGTATTACCCTGCTGTTAAAAAGCTCAACGGATGGATGGGTAGACAGCGTATTCTACATAGGTTCTACGCAGATTTTACACAGGTTCTACACAGATTCTCCACAGAAGCAGACATAAATTAAAGGTGGACTTTTTATTTAAATTTGGTTACTGAAAGAGTCAAAGCTTCTAGTTGAGGATGTACCAAAAAAAATGGATGAAAGCTTTTTACGTTCATCTTGCTTAACCTTATCCATCAGCCGTCTGCGCTGCTACAGCCCCTGCACCATGCTTGAGTTCTGACATCAACCAATTCTCAATGCTCATGACCAGACTGACCACAATGTGGAACAAATCCTTTAGTTCTGTAGTCCTAAAACTCAAATTGGTGCCTATGTGACTGCACAGCCTGGTATTAAAAAATTCAACAAACTTTTTTGACTTCAGTGTTTATTTTTCCTCATTCTTGTTATTTATAATCTTTCAAATATCTGTATACTGCATGTACATCATATTGACAAAAGTATTGGGACACGTAACAATCACATTCATATTTTAGAATCTCTCTCTCTCTCTCTCTCTCTCTCTCTCTCTCTTTCTCTCTCTCTCTCTTACACTTAAAATAACCTCCACATTTTTTGAAATGCTTTACACTCCATATTATAGTGTAGATGAGGAAGTTGTAGCGCAGTGATTAAGGTATTGGACAGTTAGTTGGAAAATCAGGGGTCCAAATTCCAGCATCACTAAGTTGCCACTGCTGGGCCCCTGAGCAAGGCCCTTAACCCCCAATTGCTTAGCTGTATAAAAGAGATAAATATAAGTCGCTCTGGATAAGGGTGTCTACCAAATGCCTTAAAAAAAATTTCAAATGTGTTCAGTGGGTTGAGATCATTCCTCGGTGCTGGGGGTGTTTAGGGGTGTTGTTTGTGTAAATAATTCTACCAGGTTGTTTAGTTCAATTAATTTAGGGAAATAAGTTGCAGGCAGATACAAAATAAAAATATAAAATATTCTTTAGAAACAGAATTTGAAATGGTTGTGGCAGAAGATTTGCTGTGGAGGCTGTAAAGGAAACAGTCAAAAGGTGAAAAAGTCATTAGCCGGTTTTCCATCCTAATATGATGCTAATCTTTTGAACGTTCGCAAAAATAAATAAATAAATACAAATGCGAATTAGGTGCGTTTGCATCAAGTTGTTCACACAGTTGACGGTGGTATTGGTAACCTAGTAACCAACAGTAAGTAAAACAAGGCAAACATAATGAAGCGGAAACAGCTAATTAGTCATGAGGGTTTAATGTTTGCTACGTCAGAATTTATTAGAAGTAACCAACAAAGTAAGCATAAAGGAGACAGGACTTTAATTAGTAACCGTCGGGCAAATGATAAATGTCCGAGCAGTGCAGCTTTCCTCATCTATCCAGACGCACCTGTTGCTGCTAGCAGCCATGTTATTATAAAAGAACCAAAAAGATGCTATTAGCGGAAATGCAGATTACTCACTTGGATTTAATATTCGCTACGTCAGAATTTATTCAGCAAATGCGTTTCCATCTACATTTATTCGCAATAACCTGTAAGTTATCGTAAACACTTTTTTTGCGAATTAAGGGATTTTTTAAAATTTGATTTGCTGTTTTTATCACTCATTTCTGATGCAATACTTCAAAATATGTATTAACACAGAAGGATGGAAACCTAGCAATAGATAGATATATTTGGTGATTGTAAAGACATTTAACTTGAATATACTGTCAGCTATTTTGGTTTTATTGTTTTTCTTATTTCTTTTTGTTTGTCTAAGCAGTTTGCGTTAATATGAAAAAAACTTCACATCCAATTTTTGTGTTTATGTGTGTGTTTCAGAATGCGGGAGCGAGATTTACAGAGGGTGTGTTCATGGCTGCTGCTGCTCACCCTGGCCCTGCTGTCTCTCTGGGGGCGTCTGGCTCTGGCATCCTCACACCGCAACCATATAGGTGAGTTAAAGTTCAACTCGAATTCTGGCTTCATTCACTGCTGTCATTTACATTCATCTTAGATCCGTTTCAGCCTGGAATCCTGCTCGGATTTGACCTGAGTGAATCATAACATTTCTCCTGCTTTACACATTCCGCCCTTTTTTATTGACTGGGTTCATGTAGTCTAGTAACACTGGAAGCAGGCAGATGATTTCCAGCCTTGCTAGTAGAAATCGAAAGCAGCAGCAAAAATATTTTAAGAATGTCATTTCTGTTAGCGATTTTAATACGTCTGCAGCAATCAGACTGTGTGGGCTTCGATAAAGCAGATCATTATCTAGTTCGGGTGAGTTTTTAAACGGACGCTTAAATAAGGAAGTGAGGGATTAAAGATTATTTGAACAAACTGCTCGTTGGCGCTTGTTTGGTGATAATGTGCCGGTGGTCTTCATCATCCATTACCTTTGTCAGTTTTGCAATCACATGGCTACTAGCTCAAAAACAACTGCTTTACTATGAGTTCATTCTTTAATGTAAATGCTAAGAATGGCATTTTAACTGGGAAGCAGTTATAGTTTATACAGTTTTTATTAGTGATGCGTTTCTGTGTGTGTGAAGGCGAAGGCGGAGAAGTGAAGGATGCATATTTTATTCCTTATTATAATATCATTTTTTATTAGTGTGTATATACAGTATAATGTGTGTGTGTGTGTGTGTGTGGCTCATTTTTTCAGGCTGACTGGGATTAGATCAAAATTAGAGAAGCCTATCAGAGAAACACACATTAATTTATATATATATATTTTTGTTCACAAGTAAATTCTTTAGATGGATCCAATAAAACCTGAGAATAAAGGCAAAGTAAAGCATGATGGGAATGGAGACGGGAGAGATGTGAAAATAAGATAAGCCAAAAAAAAGTGAAGAAAGAAGATAAAAGAATGAAAAAAAAAATCATATCCAGATGAAAGATAAAGGATTGGGGTAAGGTGAGGATGGAGGAAAGAGAAATGAGTCTGTCAGGGATTTTGAACATGTAAGAATAATGGCTGAATTCCTGTGCTGTGTCCTGAGCCCTCTGCCCACCCTGTGTGTGTATGTGTGTGTGTTTGTGTGAGTGTGTTTGTGTGAAAGAGAGGCAAAATAGATGATGTTCTGTGCCCTTATATCCTGTAATGTATGAGACCTTTTTTTTGACATGTCCTAAATCCACTTATCCAAATACTAAACTCACTCTATAGTCAATGGTACACAATCGATAGTTAGACAAAGGTGTGTGTGTGTGTGTGTTTAAAGAGATGGTTTAGGTCACATTGGTCTAAAGCCCAGTAGATCATGGTGTGTGTCAGACCTTAAACACTCATTCACACTACTGTCCTTGTGTCCTTATGGATCATTCTGCTTTGCCCTCACTTTTACCTCACTGTTTCTGTCTCCAGCCCAAACAGAGGTTTTGCATCATGGACTATTTTTTTGATGGTACAATAGACGATTGTCTTCAAAAACATATTCATATGTATTTACCAAGAAATGTTCATCCAATTAAATGTTTGATCTGGACATTATGATAGGCTTTCCTACCCACCTGCAAACATATGTTGAGCAAGACCCTTAACCCTTTCTGCTCCAGGGGCGCTGTATCATAGCTGACCCTGCGCTCTGCGCTCCAACTTACTAAGATAGGATATGCAAAAAACACTGCATTCCATTGGCTCTGTACACATACCTTTCACAATGACAGTTGAATATTTATATTTTATATTTATATGCATGCTCATATTTCTATGCACCCTGCATACGTCATCAGCACTGAATAGAAACAGAGCGAAATTAATATGGGTGTTTAAACGGTCTAAACAATGATGTCATTTTTGCAGTATTTCTTTTGGACAGGTAGAATTAAGGTGTAATTCGATTATTTTGTGATTTGATAGTAACACAAAGCTTACGAATGAGCTCAACTACTTTTACATTTACATTAACAGCATTTGGCAGACGCCCTTGTCCAGAGCAACTAACATCTATTGTTGAGCAGTTGTTTTAATCAAACCGAACATGAAAAGTGTGAACACACCCTAAACCTCAGGCTCAGCTTGAAATGTCGAAATCGATGTATAATATTTATATTTATACGCTTGTATCTCTAATTCCATTCGGCATTGTACAGACGGGAATCTGTCACTACCTCCTGCATGGCTTGTGAAATGTGCAACAGGACGAACGTGCACAGAGAATGAATCAGAAGCCTGTGTGTGCAAATGAAACAATGAAGACATCTTTTACCTGCAGAACAAAATGAAGACAAAATTCAAACAAAGTACTTGTGTGTGAATGCACTTTAATCTGCGTATGTGTTAGAGGACAGGACAGAGCTTAAAGACTGGCTCATAAAAATACATCATGGAGCAACAGATACTGTGGAAATTTCGTGTTCTTATAGGAATAACAGTGCTTTAATGTGCCTTTGAGGATAGATATACATGACTGTGATTGCGTGTAAGAGAGTTTGTGTGTTGGTATGACTCGGCTGTAGGTTTGTGAAGGCTCTCCATATGGCCCAAGAGAGAAAAGCAGGATGGAAATTAAAAATGTGACATTTTCATGTGCGCTTCTATTCCTCTCAGCTCTGCTCCATCTGTAGCATAAAACATGTAGGTCACATGCAGCATGTCATTACTACAGCACTTGCTTCAATAACAGTATACACACAAGCACACAAACACACTATTCTACATCTGTCTGTCTGCCGGTCTATTCATTTATCTATCTATCTGCCTGTCTGTCTGTCTGTCTGTCTGTCTGTCTGTCTATCCGTAGGTGTAAGTGTCTGCCGGCCGGCCGGTCTGTTTGTCTGTCTGTCTATCTATCAATCTATCTATCTATCTGCACAGTAATTACATATACAGCTTAAATAAACACTTTTTAGAGCCCAGGTAAACTAAAACATCATAAACGTCTACTACAGTTAAAACTATTAGCTGAAGTGCTAACCTGTATCTGCAGGATGTTAAGCTTTTCACTACTGCTACATGATTGGCTGATATGAAATTGCAAAAATAAAACAGGGTCACAGGTTGGAGTTGCCACCTGTTCCCTGCATCAATAAAGGGCAGGGTTTGTCCCGTATCTTCGAATTAAGCAGCATTCTCACTGCATTCTGTCACGACACATGCTATTCTTCCTCTGATTGCATAATTCTCGCTGTCATCATCAATTTGATGTCCCGAAGAGTGTGGGAGAAATACATGGCTGGAAAATGTCCGTGGAAATAATTTGTCAGCGTGTGTTCTCCGTGGCGCAATATTCCATCAGCTTACAGAAAACAGCACCTTTCCACAATTCTTCATACCTCAAGCATTTCCTGAGGACAGTGTTATGACAGTTTTCTAATCACCTCTATCATTTTCTAATTGTTTACATAATTGTTTACTTGGATTCATATTCTGCCTAGTTGTTGAAAAATAATAATTCTAGTATTAAATGCTAAGAAAATAAGCATTTATATATTACTTATCCAGAGCGACTTCAATTTTTTTCTTTTATACCAGTGGGGGTTAAGGGTCTTGCTCAGGGGCCCAAAGATGGCAAATTGGACTGCTAATTTGAAGATTAGGGTTCGATTCCCAGCATCACAAACACCTTAACCACTGAACTACCACTTCCCATCAGATGGTGTTGTATTTAAATTAAAAAATGTTTGTAAATATGTCAAATTTTTTTATTTTGATTGTTCATTTATAATTTATCAATTATGGATCTGTTCATTTAATCAGTTAGTAAAATATGGTTCAAATCTCACCTATTTCATCTAACAAGTTCCTTTAAGGTCATTTTGTTTTCTGACTTTCAGTTTCTCGTTTGTATCATGTGTATGAGTTGTGAGTTGTGTCAGTCATGTGTCATGTATGAGTTGTTAGTTGTGATAATAAAAGACTGATTAAATCTGTTCAGATGGATAAATATTTAATTATATTTAATATATTTTATCTCTATTGTGATGTTCATCGGAATCAGTCTTATGTTCTTAAAAACAGGTTATAATTTATCACTGCTTGAACTCCATTGGGCCTGTTGTCATCGCGGTCCCTAGGGATGTCCCCACCCTAGTACAGGTGTTCCTATTAACTTGGCTGTGTATATGTATATGTATATGTATATGCAAACCTCTGGGGTTTTTCACATAGTCTTATATTGTCCCTTTCTAGAAACCTGTAAATGCAAAACACTTTGTTACTAACACAATTTGCATTTTTTTATTCTGATGTATCACGTCATCTCCTGAAATAGCTTACCTTTCTGCCGCAGCTGCTGTTCTCTGTTTCTCCTTCTGTCTGATTAATGAAGCATTTCATTCTACATTGCTGATATTTTTAGTATAAAGATGAAGAAAAAAACCCAAAGACTAACAAATGAAAACAAAATTTAAGCTATTCGTTTTAATCATATTCAGTCATTCTACCGAATTAGCTGGCTCTTACTGATTTAGTTAGGTTGGGATGTGCCACTCATCAACAAATCCGTTAAAAACAAATGAAGATGTGCTTGGCTTTGGATTCGATGTGTGTATGTGTGTAGACAAGACCTGCCACTCACTCTGTCGCTGCCACTAGCTGAGCTAATCAAGTCTGTTGCTAACGATCAGAGCGCACTGTCCAAATTATCAATATCTAATACACACACCTCTATGCCATTGTTGTGCAGTATTATAAACTGTCAGCCAAGATTCAAGGAAAGACTTTCTCATTAAATTTAGACAAATCAACATACGCAAACATGGACAAGATTTATAATGTTCTCATAAGATTCTTTGATGAAGAGATGATAACCCCTCGCTATCAAGAGCCAAATATTAACTAATGTTAAGAGTATAATGCTCAGGTTTTTTAATGTCCAGGCATAAGAAATTATATAATATAGTTTTATGAAATGATCTATTAGCTTACTAAAAATAGAAAGCTCACGTCTAAGAGAAAATCTGATGATCATTTTTACTATATACAGTATATGATTGTAAAAGTACACGAAAGCACATGCAGTGCTGAATCTAATATTACTGTTAGTAATATCAAACTCACGGTGAAGTCTGCTATTGAGGACACCACAGACTGTCATTGCAGTGACAATGCATGTGTATTAATGTTGTTTTCTTCAGCTGCTCCCTGTTTGTGGTCCCCGTAGGGTATCTGATTTGCATATTTAATTAGATGCAGGTTTTTATGCCAGATGTACTTTCTGACCCAACTGTTTGACTTTATCTGCGTTTGGGACCTCACTTAGACCTTACGTGTTACTGGTGGGGTTAGTTTCTTGCCCGGGAATCGAACACAATGGCACAACGGCAATAGTGCGGAATCCTTAGCCAATGGAATATGCATCAGTGCTTTAATGACTAATAATACAGTTATCAAAGGGCAGCACGGTGGCTTAGTAATTAGCAATGTTGCCACACAGCAAGAAGGTCCCAGATTCGGATTCTCGGCAGGGGGTCTGTGTGGAGTTTGCATGTGTTTGCGTAGGTTTCCTTCCACAGTCCAAAAGCATGTATGTTAGTTTTAGTGATGATTCTAACTTGCCCATAGGATTGAAAGTGATTGTGTGTGGTTGTTTGGCTGTATGTGACCCTGCAATGGACTGGTATCCTGTCCAGGATAAACCGCTGCCTTTTACTCAATGACAGCTGGGATAAACTCCAGCAGGTCCCTGTGACCCTGATTAGCAGGTTTAGACAATAGATAAATGAATGGACTGTCATCAAAATGGTTACATTGCCATGTGGTATCCAGTGTTGAATACAAAACCTGAGAGAAACCAGCAACACTAGTCATTTAGTTTGGAGTTTGTAGATTGGAATGAGAAATCACTCAAGTCTCTGACATTTGACAAGCTGTTGGATGACAACAGGGAAATTAGGAACAGATGAGGAGAAGTAAAATAGCAGGCAGAGAAGTAAAGACGCTATCTCTCGTCGATCAGAGTACACCATCTTCCAGATTGGATAGTCATCAAAATGTCACTTTTTATCCTGAGTTATTTATTCAGGCTGCTTGTGAGGTTATTCGCTGTTCTGACACTGGGCATGAGAAGCATGAGCAAAAAAACAGGGCCAGAGGATATTTGCTTGAGAGCTGAGTGTTTGCAATCAAAGCTGGGCGAGATGCACGCTTGGAGAGTAAAATCCTGACCTCTGCGTTATTGGAAAAGGTCTGAAAGCTTTCACCAGACGTTCAGTCTCTGACATTCATATGTTCTTTTCTCACCTCTGGACTTCTGTTAGCCCGAGTCTGACATTTAAAAACATAGGATGCAAGCTTCAGCTTCTCTGTGCCCCCAGCTAATACATGGGAAACATTCTTCACCATCCTTTTTAACTAAAAAAAGCCTGTTTTTTGTATTTCTAGCTTTATAAAGACTTTAGAGAAGAATGTTTTTAGATTTAAAACTAAGTTTTTCTTATTCCTGAAATATTTGATGAACAGTGGGTTAAAATAGATTTATTTTTTTTCCTCCTTTCTTCCTTCCCTTCTTCGTTCCTCACTTCTCTCCCTCGGTTTAATTATTTTTTCTTCAACTTTAACAGATATCCTACTTTTACTGGACTAATATCTTTCAATTAATTCCTATAATATTCTTGCAAATTTTTCTAAAAGATTTAATAATCCCATCCCGTCATTTTAAAGACTTAAATAACTAAATGATTTTGGCATAAAAGAAAAACGAGAGAATAATAACACAAAGCTCTGGCTTTTTTTTTTCTTCCACCTTTCCTTTTTATTATTTTTCACTGTAATGTCTGAGGGAACAGCTGGGGAGGAAGTGATGTCAGTGAGAGCATTGTTTTGTCCATCTGTTGTAGGCCAATGTTTTGGCATTTTCTGGCCGCAGGATGTCTAGACACAACATTTCTCTAAAAGCAGGCTCATGATTGCTCGCGTCCAGATGGGTCCTAAAGGCTGACAACGCATCATCTGAGGAAAGAAATGTGCTTATTGGAAAATGTAAACAAAAACATTATCTGTTCACCGCCTGCTGCACGCAAAGGACGAATATCTTAGCAAAAATGTAAACTCACATACGCTAACAGACGAACTTCTTATTTATTCAACTGAGTTCGATTAGACTTCCTGAGAGATTGGGCGTAAAACACTCACCCAGGCAGATTAAAAGGGTTTCGCGTTTTGTGAATTCTGAGAAAAAAAAAAAAAAAAAATGACATGCCATGTGTCCCGGAATGCCAGACAGAGACATAGATGAGTTAAATCCAAACGGGTGTGTTTATTGAGATATAGAGGAAGTGGGTTAAATAGAAGATAGCGATGAAATCCGAAGGGAGACAAAGGATTACAGAAGATGTGGAAAAGCTGGAGGATCACAGAGAACGTAGGAGAACAAGAGGAACTTTATAGAGCCAGTGGTGAGGGGTGTGAAAGAGAGTTGGAAACGGGAACCTGGAAATAGGAACTGAAAAGTAGGGAGTTAGCAAGACAAGTAGCGAGTCTAGTACAGGGGAGCCTAGCATAGAAGGTGATGGAAAGTAAACGTGATTGGAAAATGACTAACATATGGAAAAATGACTAACATATGGAAAGATTTGGTGGGGAGATAGGTGTCACCATGACGCCATTAAAGTTATCAATAGATGCTATAAATAGAGTAGGTTTATTAGTTTACTTCCTGAAACAATGATCTCAGTGCCTAAAATAATAATTATGCAATTTATGCTAAATATTTAAAATAAAGTCCACCGACATCCAACTAATCAATAAGGCATATTTACTCGCCTGTCAATTATGTTGCTTAGTAATTCAGAAGCTTCCATTTTCACACTTGTTCTCAGACAGCCTAGCGGAGGTTTATGTTTTTGTTTATGGCTTTGTGGATCAGGAGAGCCGAGTTGTACATTTTCAGATTACTATACCTTTAGGACATGTAGTGACACGTTATATTATCCACCGCCCGGTTAAAATATATATGAAGTTGTAACAAGTGAAATTGGAAACCGCCGCAGTGAAGTCATGAGCAAAGCTCTGACTGCTACTCTTTCTTCTATGCATAATCCTAACTTCTTAAAACACTTTAAGATCTTGAGAGCAGGGTTTGTTCATACTCTATGCTATGAGCCTTCTCCATTCAGCAGGGACCTCCAGGCAATCAAGTTTTTTTCTCAAATTCTAAACACATTTGAGCCAGGTAAAGCTTGAGAATTCTGTTTACTCAAGTGTGCTAGAAGCTGGAACTCAAAAAAAAAAAACATGACCCTAAGGAGAGGATTGAGATCCTCTGTTTCACTTACAAAGCACTTTCAATGGATCAGTACGGCAAATAAACCGTAATGCTATATTTTCCTGCTGCCTGCACAACCAAGTGTGCTGAACTGTAATGCTAAACTTAGAACACCCCCTGCCCAGAAACCATACGGAGTATAAAGCTAGGAAATCCTAAATATGCGCCCGATCCGAATAGGAAGTTCGACACCACACTGTTTGAAATGTCAGACTTTAGTAGGGGGGTAGACAATGTCTGCAAAATGTCTTTCTTGAGTTATTGTTAAAACAATACTGATAATCAACTGATCACTAAAGGTACAGTAGGATCTTGAAAAACGCTAACTGTAGCCTAAAAGCCCTGAAAATGCCACCTGAACGCATGAATCCTCACATACTAAACAACATAACTACAGCATGTGTTATTCATCAGTGGGAAAACTTCATAGTACAGTTAGTAACAGTACTAAAATACCAAACATAAAAATAGTACTTGATTACACGCTATTGCTGTAGTTTAACTAATTCGTAAAGGCACACAAACTACATAACCTATGTGTTACTATCAAAACACACCAAAATCCAATCCCACCTAGCTGTCCAAAAGAAATACTGCAACCATGGTTTGATAGTACATGACTCCGTCCATCATTCCTTTGTTGCGGTGAAATTGTCCTATCCCCTTGTCCTGTCCTGTCAACTGCAGGACATGTAGACACGTTCTTAATAACTTTAGTGTCACACATGCCAGGCGTTTCTTCTTTTATGAAGCGTAAGTTTCCAGTGACTGTAAAGTCGCAATTAAAAAAAAAAACAAACGCTAGAAAACACAAAACGGGAGTGGGTGTTACAGACACTCCAGACTCTCTCTCAGTTCACTCTGTTCACTCCCCTCTAAATACTAATTACACACACCTGCAGCACATTCCCTAATTGCACTCACACCCTATAAAAGGGGGGCTTGATTGTCCGTATACCAGCATAATATTCCTGAACATAATGCTGATAAATAGACATTACGTGGTTTCTTGAATCTATTACATCGAAGATCAAGGAAGCAGAACATAAAGAGCAATGACTCTAACAAAAGCGAGATAAAGATAGACAGCGACTTTGAATCATTCTGAGTAGCAGAGTGGAGGGGGGGTTGTCAAGAGAATGAAACAGAAGGCAAGAGTGGGTATGGATTCATGCCGTGCAGGTTCACAATGTATAACATTTACATTTACAGCGTTTGGCAGACACCCTTATTGATTTTTTATACAACTGAGCAAACGAGGGTTAAGGGCCTTCCTCAGGGGCCCAGCATTGGCAGGTTGGTGGTGCTGGAAATCAAACCTTGATCTTCCAATTGCCGGTCCAACACCTTAACCACTGCGCCACCATTTCCCCTTTAAGATGTGCAGCTCTGAATGGTCTGTGCTGAGGAATACGATTATAACCTTGCCTAAACGGACTTTGGTAGGAGGCCAGATCAGCCCACCAATTAGAAGGCTTTATAAATTAGTCATCCGTTTACACGTTAATGGGCCGTGCTTTATTAGCAGCATGCAGTGAGAACAGAAGATGAGGAAGGGAATGATTTGGCTTTAGTAACTCGCTGCTAGAACTCAGACACACTGATGGTATTTCCTTGTCACGATTGTGGTGTTGAATATCTTTGAATGTGTTTGTGCGGATGTGAAAGATGGTAAATTGTGATCGAGGAAAATAAAGCCAGACTGCCAGGGGGGATTGTAGGCCGTGACATTTTCTTTGCTGCATTCTCTCTTCTGCCATCTTTCTTCATAAAAAGCAGGAAGGGAAAATGGGCCAGTGGTTGACAGGTTGAGGTTAGGCACAGACACACACACACACACAAAGAGAAATGTAAAATGGCATCCTTGCAACAGACCTTTGTCTCTACAAGTGTGCCAGTGAAGACAGCAACATAAAACACAACGCTGGAGACTCCTGATTCAGAATGACAACACAACGGTAAAGGAAACCTTCACCCTGCAATATTTAATATATTTATACTGAAATACAGTATAGGGGTAATTACTGCTACTGGGGCTCATATGGGTTATATGTATTTGTATGAGGACCATGTCATTGTGATGTTAATGTCACAGATATTGCTACTGTAGCAAGTGCAATGTTTTTAAAACAGCAGAAAATTTTACACATAAATATAAATGGGATTGATTAATTCCTCAAAACAAAAGGGATTATTAAAATGATAAAAAATAAGCTTTTCACATAGAAAAGACAATAAAAATAAATAAACTTAGTAAATAAGAGGGGAAGTGCAGGGGTTAACATTTACAGCATTTAGCAGATGCCCTTATCCAGAGCGACTAACATTTAACTCTTTTATACAACTGAGCAATTGGGGGTTGAAGACCTTGCACATGGGCCCATTGATGACAATCTGGTGGTGCTAAGAATCGAACCACAATCTTCCAGGTATCTGTCCAACAGTTTAACCACTGTGCTAAGACTTCTCCCAAAGTTAAGGTGTTGGACTGCTAATTGAAAGATCAGGGTTTGATTCCCAGCACCACCAAGATACCACTGCTGGGCCCCTGAGCGAGGGGTTGCCCTGGATAAGGACGCCTGCCAAATTCAAAGTTGTTTCTGGAATATTTTACTGGAATTTTACTTCTAAGTATTTCTTTTAATATTGTTATGGATTTATTTTTGTTAATTCTCCAGTATCTGGGTAAGGTTTTATTGTGTTTGGTTATGTGTTTAATTCTGTTTTTCAGTTGTGTCTTTTGCTGTCTCGTAGGCAAAGGTCACGCCTTAATCACAGTGGGATGTAATTCTGGATAAATACAAGCTATTAACGAATAAATCATTTCAATGTAAATGTAAAGGAAACAGCAAATGCTATTATTCTATTTTTTTTTTTTTTTTTTACAGATGACACTCGCTTTCATTCGTTTGTATATCTGAAGAATATAATTTTGTTCCCCAGTACGCTGTGACCTCCGGGTCAGTTATGCGTTGGGGAGTGAGGTGGGGCTTGGGGCTGTGTTATTTCATAGTTTCCCTGAGCTCCTGCTTTCGGCATCTCTTTCCCTGACTGGTTTTCACTGCATGCCTCGCTATTTCACTGCATCATTTCTGATCTGAACACACCATAAAAATTATGAAAAAAGTACACCACATACATAGGGTAAGTGTGCCGTGTGTGTGGACCGCGTCTATAGGCTGGGCTGCACTACACACTTTACTTTTGTATTACATTACTAACCAGCTAAAAAAACATATGTTAATATATAAATAATAAATGTATAAATAACAGAAATACATGGCACGTGTGGCATTGCAGTTACTGGCCAGAGATGGCTGGTGTTTTGAGGGATTGGGAAAGGTTTTGGGCCCTGTTGCCCTATAGCCCATTCCCTGGCACTCCTGCTGTAACAGGACATAGTCTGGGGGCAAACCTGTAGCTTGTTGTAGCCACATAGAAATAAGACGCAGCGTTAATAATTGACAATTAGTATTTATTTATTATTATTATTGTCATAGCTTTTGCCATTAATATTGCTAATAACATCTGAAAATAAATCTACACACACACACACACACACACACACATGATTACAAGTGGTCGCGCAGTGTGTAAGGTGTGGGACTGATACCTGGAAGATTGGGGTTCAATTCCCAGCACCACTAAGTTCCCACTGCTGGGCCCCTGAGCAAGGTCCTTATCCTGCATTCTTTGGATAAGGGCGTCTGCCAAATGCCATGAATGTAAATATACAGGATAGAAGGGTTGTTATTTGTTTGTATGTTATATGTCTATGTATGTTATATTTGTATATGTTCACTTAAGGAATTCTATAGTTGGTACATATGTCATATTCTTCACTTCAAAATCAATTTTTTTAAAATGTCAAAAATGAAGCCCTAGTTTTGTGCAGAGGATGCAGGAGGCAAAACAGCTGTACAAAATGAGGCTTTAAAGCATTCATGCAGCATCACTCTATTCCGACTGGTGCCACAATAAGTAGAAATCCATTAGGCATGTCAATGAACGGGCACGAAACTAAAAAAACTTAAGCACATCAAATAAATCCTTTGTACATCTGAGGGTAAGATATTGATTCTAAATGTTGATCTACAGGTTACTTAGGATGGGGCTTTTATTTAAAGTGAGTTATAGATGTGAAAAAAATGAAATCACTATCCAGACTTAGAACTTAAACCGAATTCAAGGAATTAAATGAGTGCTTGGGTAACGCACCAGTTTTCTCACTTCTTTTAATAATTATCACATGCTGTTTAAACAAGGTTTATATTAGAGACGTTATTTATTGATCATTTGCTATAACTTCCATTTCCCCTGTACACACACACACACACACACACACAAACGGAGTAGGATAGGAGGAGATAAAAGCAGCTTGTAAAAAAATAAAATGTGCTGCTTTTCCCGGCAACATCCTGATCCCACTGACACGCAGCAACCTGACTCCGAAAAAAAGCACATCAATTCCTTAGATCATGTTTTTTCTATAGTCAAAAACACACAAACCCAAACATAAAGAACAATTCTTGCTACTACTACTGTATATTTGTAATATTAGACGAAACAATGTAGAGATGAATGATTGCTGATGAAAGGACAACGCAATATGCTGTAATTGCTGATTGGTTTTGTCGTCTGGAGAAAAAAAAATGTTTGCTCTAGCTTTAATCTGCAGGATCACAAATGTGATTTTTATCGAACTGAGTGGTCCACAAAGTCAAACCCATATTAAGCCTGCACCCTTTTTCAGGTCGGTGTCATTTAGAGGCGATGCATCCATGTTTCCTGGCAGCACCAGACAAAGAGTAATATTGCAGGAAGAGCTGAATATAGCTACGAAACACACCGGGGAGAAATTCTCAATATAGTTTCAACAAGCAATATTCAAAGAAAAAAAAACAACAACTCTGTACTCTGTATACTGACATTTCCAACACATAAAATATGTATTAAAAGACAAAAACTTAAAATGTTGCTTTTTTTATAACTAAAATAATGGGGATTGTTTCTTTCAGGTCTTCACTGGTTACCCCAGGTCACTTCAGATTCCAACGCCAGTCCAAAATAATACACTGTAAACTGATCAGCATCTCTGAATAGTCCATAGTGTGTGAATTTAAATGTCTTTATTTGTCTCATACACTCTGCAGCACAGTCAAATTAGTTTTTTTCGCATATCCCATTATAGAAGGTTGGGGTCAGAGAGCAGGGTCAGCTATGATACAGCATCCCTGGAGCAGGAAGGGTTAAGGGTCTTGCTCATGGATCCAACAGTGGCAGACTGGCGGCGGTGAGGCTTAAAACTAGGTCTTCCTGGTCTTGTAGCACCTTGTGTGTTAGTATGTACTTGTTATTGTTCCCTGTGCTGGATTAAAACTATAGATTGACTGATAATTGGTTTTACCTTTTTTTAAATTTTTTATTTTTCAGCATTTTGTTTCAAATGATCAAATATTGGTTTGGTAATAGTATCCACCATTGTATGGCGCCAACTTGTGGCAGATTTGCGAAGTGCAGATGACCACTTTATGAAGTCAGCATGCAGTTAATCAATATCTGTCTTAGTTCCAAAAAAAATCAACAACAATCTCTAGTTGGCACCCAGTCCTCCGCACCCTGCAAAACTCCGATAGTCCTTATGATACTGTGTCGAATAAAAAGCACATAAGATAAATGGGTAAATGGTTAAATGAATAATCTAAGATTATTCAGATTTTTTTTTCCAAGCTTATGTTCAGCATGCACACTAACACAAGTCCGAGCACAGCGTGTGGAATCAAACTGTTTATACTTAAATATTTACAGCAAAACTATTTCCTGGATTAGAAAAAAATGACTAATTATATAATTGGTTGATTGCTATCATCAGTCACACTGGCAATACTGCATACACTATTCCCATCTTATACCACAGTGCTGAATAATGCGATTGATTAGAGAATTGATTCGTTTTTGATGACAGCAATCCTGACAGTAATTTGAGTTAAAATTCAAGTCACATGCACAGGTATTATAGTATTTTTTAATTTTTTTTCGGCATGCACGGTGACCCGCCTGTTTCAGGTTCTGAGGTTTATAGGGAGCTGTACACAGTTTATCTTTCGTATTGTGTTCATTGTGGTACAAATTTTCAAAGCTTTGTTTGCAAACAAAAACACCACCAACTAAACCCCCTAGTCATGGTGATTCAGCTAAACCACACGATATGAGCAAAAGTATTGGAACAACCAACCTTTATAGCTATTCTATTTCAAATATAATCTTACTCTATGGTTTTGACATTCAAATTCTTCCACTCAAAACTTAACACACCCTGTCCTTATCGAGCTTACTTTAATAACGGGGCATTAACAATAACAGTGTTCTTAGTTCCAGTAAAGGAAATATCACAGCATACAAAGGCATTCTATACAATTGTCTGCTTTAAATTTGAGGTAAGAGTTTGTAGAAGACAGTGTACACGAACATTTGACTATATCGTGTGGTTCAGTAGTGTAATAGAGGTTTGTGTAATTGTGTGTAATAGGCTACTGTCAAATACAGGGCAAATGCTAGTTGTTAGCATTCAGTCTGTTTTATGGGTAAATATCCACTACTCAGTATGTCAGTAACAGTCACAAAATAGAAGTTAGGATTTTAGCTAGGATCAAATTATTAGATAGGAATTAATTTATTATACAATTTAGTATCTTGTCTATATAAACATAAGATTTGTTTTCTAGAAAGTTCTTAAAGTCGTCTATGAGGAATAAGTTGTTTCACTTCTTTATTTTAAACCTCTGTTTATGTTTTGCTAGCGGAGGTATTTGTGGCTAGCTGACAGACAGTAAGGCAATACGGTAAATACAGGTATACAAAAAAGGCAGAAACAACCACAATAAAAGCATTAAATCCCTAAATACTTACCCTAACCCTAACCTTAAAGAAATATTATCTAAACACTTCCTTTGTGCTGTTATAAGAAAATAGCACCTCCACTATATTTATCTCTTTTTTTCAAACTCTTATTTCTTGTTAAATTCTCCTTTCCGATTTCTTGTCCACTTCGAGAGGCTGACTAGGCAAGGACTGCTTCTCCTTGTCACTCGAGACGAGATGATGAATAGCTCATGTACGAGGGATGAAATAGCAGAGTGCTTTAAGTGAAAAAGCTCAGGGTATGAGAGAATTAGATGGTGAAAGTATGTCTGCACTTGTGTGATTGTGTGCTGATGGCAAGTATGAAGGACATTCTATAAAAAAAAAATCAGAGAAGCCTAGTTGAAAAACGATGACATTAGAACAACATACACACTCCGACAGTTTTGTGTATGTGACAGTACAGAAGGTGGTATACTGTAAGAACAGTATTATTTTAGTATTTGTCGTTCGGGAGATTTTGTTAACTGCAAAAGATTTAAAAAAATTAATTTGAGAAGGAACTATTTGATATTTAGTAATAGTACAGCTCTAGTTTATGTGTGTGTGTGTGTGTTTAATAGAGTTTTAGCCCTTGATCCTTCCTAAATTGGACATTTTAATTAATAAAAATAATAAAACAAATTAACATTTTTGTTATATTAACATGTTTAAAGGTTCAAAGATCAGCCGCTTACTATAAGTTAACATTTGAGGAATATTTTGAAGCCTTGTATGTAAAATATTACATTTTACTGTAAGCAGATCACAATTTTCTTAGCATAAATTAACTTATTTTATAAACATTCATAAATTCTGCCAGGTGCCCTTATCCAAAGTGACTTGTGAGGGTTAAGGATCTAGGAAATGAAGGAAATCTATTAAAGAAATGTCCACTGGGGTGTGTTGAAGCTTTACAACCTTAAATTTTACCCCTTGGAACTTTACTTCTACATACACTGTATGTGGATAATTTGTGGATGCCTTAGCAGCATAATCATAATCGCAAAACCGTCCCCAACCGTTGCCACAAAGGTAAAAGTACGTCATTGTCTAAGATGTCTCTATATGCTATACGCGTTATCTTATTTCTTCACTGGAAAAGCTTATTAAAGACTCAGACACTGTTAAACTGGAACACTGACTGCACCACAGACACCCCTCAGTAAATATTATCTAATAATATTATATATAATGTATATACCATTACCTAAACTTAGTAAAAATATTTTGCCTGAATGGAAAATTTTCCCAAAGCCTTGTATTAATGTCTGGTAAAAATCCTTTCCAGAAGTATTTTAGTTAAACTAAAACACATATGGATGTGATAAGAAGGGGTCCCAATACAGTTAAATATATATAAGACATCAGTGTTCAGAAATTAGAGCCCGCCTTTATATTTTAAACCGAAAGATCATTTACTTACTGGTAATTTCTTAGTGGTAAAGAATAACAATAGAAAAATGTACAGAGAATAAATAGTTATGCAGATCAAGTGATACAATTAAAATATAGAGAGATTTTATTCTTGTTTTTTTTACCTTAATGAATAATAACAATGATGGACAGAAATAATAAGATAATTTACAGCAGTAATATTTGTGATACTAAACTTGATTAATGACCTACATTAGTTTGTGCTAATTGTTAAAATGAAACTGGATTTTTAAATATTTTTTTTACACAGCACTTTATAGCATTATGTAGCATCATATAAATCTATTAAAAAAATCTGTCAATCTGATTAATTAAGAATCACAGATGTAATGAATATCCCGAACGGCTTGGCTCCATGGAAAGGCAGTAATAAATGCCACTTCTGTGTCTTTATTATTTATTATATTATAATACCTAATTTTTTTACAATATTTTACTCTTCCTTCTATTTTTCTTAATTTTTCTTTTTCAATATGTTTTTTTCTTATCTCTTTCTAGAAGCCCAGACAGTCATAAAGAGCATTTCGCTTCATATCCCACTGTTCACAATTATGTATTCGTCCGATCTCTAGACTACATAAAGCATGATCTAAGCAACAGTATGTGTCTAGAGACATAATAAAAAAAAGGTACAGTAATACAGTGTCAAAATAATGTAGACAAATCGGTCTAGTCTAATAAATGCGGTCCTTTTAAACGGTCCACGAAATGCGAGCAGTTAGACGCAGTAAACGGTGTGCGAGCAGTGAAATTCAATAACGTACGACATGGTAATATGGTATATGGAAGGAATATCTCAGTCTAATATATTCTCTGTAAAAAAAAAAACAAAAAAAAACAACTATTAGTTAAACAAAGCAATTCTGTGTGATATTGTGCAAATAAGCTGCATGAAAGACAAGTTGTACATCTTGAAAATGTGCAGATATTGTCAGGGGATGAAACTGGTGTGTTTGAGATACAGATTGCCAGAGGATAGAAGCTGTCCTTCAATTTCTTGCAGACCCGAAGAGAGAGGGAGGAAGGGAGGGAGGGGTATTTTGTGACTTGGGTGGGCCTTTATTATGGCTTTGGCCTTGTTCTAGCAGAAGAAAGTGTAGATGTCATCAATAGCAGACGTGATATCACAGCATTTCTGGCACAGCTACAAACTGTGACAGGCCTAGTGGGTATTTCTTGCTTATTTGAACGTTTCTGTGAATTTCGAAAATAAGATTTAGATTTAGAGGGCACTTAGTGGGAGGTTAGCAACGCTTCCCGCATGCTTGACCGCTACGTGGGTGATGTATGAGGCGCACCTCTGTGCTCGGTTCAGCTGTGATCAAGATTCTCTTTACACCTTTGCCACAATCTCTCCCTGATGAGCGGCCATGGGAACAGCCCGCAAATGATGACAGAGAGCCCTTAGCCGTCATGACAACAGGAAGTTTTATCCATCTCTCTCTCTCTTTTTCTTTCTTTATCTCTCTCTCTCTCTCTCTCTCTCCTCATTTCTCCCCCTACCTCTTTCGATCTGCCTGGGGAGTTAATAACTTTGGAGAGTATTAATGTATAAGGGTTGCTGGGCTCCTCAAGGGACTGTGATTAATCTGTCTCACACATGCGCACACACACACACACACGTATAGCACTGATGGAAAGCTTCATCCACTTTGCTGTTCCACTCAGTCACACACTGCCAAGACGGAACCATTTGTTAGATCCACACCAACCCACCCACCCACAAATACACACATACACACTCATTCATTCGTGCATCCACACACAGAAGCTCACTCACATCCATGCGCATCCATTTTCATACACACATCCACAGCCACCCACAAACACACTCATACACTCTCATCCGTACACACATACAACTCCTCCACATATCCACTCAGACAGATGTATACATACACACTCACTCACCCACCCACCCACACTTACATGGTGAGCTTATTCATTGCTGCAGCTGCACAAAGGGAATAAAGGCATCATGGCAATTCGACAGAATTATTTTTAATGTATTTTATCTGATTTACGGATCGTCAAATGTGATTCAGCCTAGAATACAGGTCACCTTTTTTTTTTAATTGAGACACTACGATCTAGACGGCTGACACACATTTATAAAGTCCGTAATTAAGATCAACTAAAAGTTCAGTTTAATTTAATTTACCTTATTTGAATAACACTTTAATAGGGAATGTTGTCACAATCCTGCTAAACTCAAATGATATCAATACAGAATATAAATTTTAAAATTCCTATTGAGGGGGCAGCACGGTGGCTTAGTGGTTAGCACTGTTGCCTCACAACAAGGATAGGCTCCAGCAGGTCCCTGTGACCCCGAATAAGGGAATAAGCGGGAATAAATGAATGAAAAATTCCTATTAAGGTAAAAATGGCAAAAGAAAAAGATGATATTAGGAAGACACCTTGAAATAAACCAGACTCAAAAGGGAACACATTTTCATCTGAGAGATACTGTGATTATTAAATCTTTTTTTTTCTTTTTTAAGAGTATGTACTAGAAACCCAATTTCCAGAAAAGTTTGGGACATTTGTCTAAAAACAAGCGTCTGACAAAGTCTGGCACAAAAGTGGTCAGCCTCAACACAGCCTTGGGTTGTAAAGGCTTAGCCATTAGTAGATTCTCCTTTATACCTGTCTTTGATACAGTAACCTTTTACTGGTTTACTTGCTTATTGTAGAACCCTCAGAACGGTGTTAGCAACATTCTATGTTCTATATTAACTAGAGGTAATTTAACTAAAAAGTTAAATTACAGTATGTTTTTATATTACATGAACCTAAATGTGATCTGTCAATTAACAGTTTAAAGATTTTAGACTTTTTGCTTTTTACAGTGTCACAATTGTTTTGGAGACAGGGTTTAATATATCAGTGGTGTACAGTCGGGGCCAGTAAGGTCTCCTCTGCTGTCTAAACACTATCAGAAGCTGACCTACACTTACAAATATAAGGTCAAATATTTTTTTTACATTAAATAAATTGTATTATTTTATTCCCAACAGTTTATTCTCTTCATTTAATAGCATTTCTCTCAGCTGCACTGCTTCCAGTATATGAATGTTTTTTTGTCCAATCAGATTTTAGTGTCTATGTCATGTCATGTTTCCCGGGGCCTTTAGAATCAGTAGTGTTGCCCATGTAACTGAAACTATATTAGTAGTGGCAAATTGTTTATTGGTCAATATTACTAAAGACTGTTTCTTTAACCAATCAGATTTTTAAGGTCCGCTAGCTGGCGCACGATGACATCAGCCTTTTTCTGTCCTCTGATTTGTTGATCAGTGTAAATTCTTACAGCCTAGCACAGACTAGCGAAATGCGTATTTACAGTTGAATTCGAATTTTTACCCCCACAACAGTCTCAGAAATACTTAAAAAAAACATTTTTTCGGAAAAGAACCCCGAAGATAACTAGCTTGTCGCAGCCTTAAAAACAGTTTGTTCACCACCCCCAGACCAGTGCCACAGACCGGTAACACTACCTTACAGCATTTAAATGTATTTAATATATATATATATATTTTTTTTATGTTTTTGTGATTTTCTAATAATATTAGAATAAATATTGATTCTGAACTGCTCCAGATGATGTACCTGGTACAGTTGCGGTTGTAGTGTAGAGGTTTGGAGTCTTAACAGTGTTTTTTGCTTTAATAAAAATGGTACCAAAATGGTAAACTCACTCGATTACCTCATGCAACAGGATTTCTATCTGCTTTTAAACACAGCTTGAGCAGATTAAGTCCTAATCCAACCTCAAAGATCCTCAAATTTGAGGAAAGGTGCAGAAAAGTGCAGAAAAACTGGTCACTGGTAACTCAGGGGTAACGCAATTTAACCCACCCCCTAAAGAGAGAGAGAGAGAGAGAAAAAGAGAAAGAAGTAGTAGTAAAGTAGTAGTATAGACAAATGTGTGCTTCGGCACCTTATTAGATATTGCAGATACCTAATATATATATATTTGTTTAGATATATTTAACTGATTTATCGAATTGATTCACACACTTGAAACAGCAGCGGAGGTGAAAGATGATTTCCTCCAGTTCACACATGCACGTTTACTGCGCCTCTTACTCTCCCATGCAGTATTCATTAGAGCATTATCGCGCTAATCGATTAAGCTGATGAATGTAGGATTGTATCACCACTCCATATCACAGGAACTGTGTGCGTGTGTGTGTGTGTGTGTGTGATGAGCGATTTCCTCCGGGCGCACTTATACTTACACTTATGCTCACACTCACGCTCGCAGCAATAGAGACTCAGACACGGGTTCTCTGACAGCAGCCGCTTTAAATCATACTACAAATTACAGCCACCAACGCTGATGGCAATTTAGTGCCATTAGGAGATCTCACCATAATGTCTGTGTTTATCACAGAGGTGATCAGATCCAGGCTGTGAGATGCGGACGGTTAATAGGAGTCGGCATTCGTTTGTAGAACGGATTCTTTCTGGGCGAATAAATCTTTGAATTTATTCAGCGATTCGGAACTGGAATGGGCCTGTAGTCCTGTTCATGAGCCATACAATAGCTATTATTTTATTGCCTGTTGTGTGGATACTCTGTTCTTTAATTTATCAGGGTGCATTTTTCGCTCTTTATTTGAAATTATTATATGGTTAAAATAAAATAGGGGTTTTTAAATTTTCTGGTTTCTAATCAATAAATTAATTCAATAAGTTTTGGTCTCGTCTGTCTGCAAGTTTGTGTATATTTAATTGAGACTCTCTCTCTTTTTCTCTACATCATTATCTCTCCATATCTCTGTTCACTCCCTCTGTTCCTGGTTTTCTCAGATTCTCTTTCCGTCCATCTTTTAGAATCTCCTAGACTCTCTCCTTTTTGCTCTCTCTTTTTCTCTGTCTCATTTTCCAGTCTTTCTCTCTTCCCCCAGCCAACAACACACACACACACACACACACACACTGCCTCTAGCGTTATAAATAAAAACAAAAAGCGGTGCACTTCTTATAGGAGTCGGTTTTGCTGACCAACCTATTCTGATAAAGCTCTTTTCTGGTTGATGCAGGATCTCCATTACTATTTCCTTTTTTTTTTTTTTTTTTTTTTTTTGCCCCTGCCCCTTTGTTTGCTCAGCGGTCTCTCTGGCAATCATGGCATTTGCAGCTTCGAGTTGATGAGCTGCTGCTGCTGCTGATCTACTGTAGGTTAATTTTTTTTCCCCAAAAAAGTCTGCAGGTGTTCCCAGTACTGTCTGCAGTCACTGGGTTTGTGCTAATGCAAAGATAATGTGTGTGTGTGTGTGTGGCTAGCACATGCACATCTACTAATACATGTCTATGTGTGTTTTCCTTCACTATAATGGCCATCGTATTCAGAATGGATGTGCTTGTCTGATTTATAGAAGCCATTGAGCAGATCGATAAAAGCTGTAGCTCTGCTCGTGAAATGGTTAGTGTTTCTGTGAGTCTGTGTTATTTCCACCGTCTCCATCTCTTTTTCACATACTTACATTTACTTTAGAATATAATATTTGTATTCTAAAGACAACGAGTATAAGTGTATTTCTCAAGGAGTGGAAAGAAACGTTTTTAGCTCGAATAAGATTCTATGTACGCTTATGTTGTTCATTATTTTTTTTCCTATACTGCTTTGAGTTTAATTTGACAATTTAGCATAAGTTCAATCTTAAAAGTTCGTTTTAACCAGGGGACCATGTCACTTTCACAGCTAAAACTATTTGACCAGTTTTTTAAGAAATATTACTAGTACCGTCATCTAGTGCTAGCATCTTATCTCATTGTTTTCTCACTTATAATGATAACCCACAATTTGATAATGTCTGGTCAGAGCTTAGGGTGTCTCGATACCACTTTTTATATCCGATATCAGGGTATCAATACCGATATCCTGATTTCTTGATCCGCCAATATTAAACAATTTAGATGTTAACACGTTTGTCAGGAGGAAGTGCACTGTGCTTTACCCAGTCTTCTAAAAAGTATTGAGCTCAAATAGTGCAATAAATGTTCTAATCCCACAAAATGACTCTGTTATGCATTTCTGCTGCATTCAACAGAACCAATTAAACATTTTAAATAAAATTTTAAAGTGCAAATATGTGCAAATTTAGAGAAGGATAATTCCTGTATCAAATACTGGGTGGAACTAAATCTTCAGTGTACTTCTATTATAGGTAAACCCTAACTTTAATAAGTCATTAAAACATGTTTTTCTATGTCTAGGCACCTTCCGAAGTAAAAGGCTATTCGGAACATGCAAATGAATTAATTAACAGCAAAAACATCAAATTCTGCAATTCTTCTTTTTTCCTTTTTGTTTTTTTGTTTTCTTTGTTTCTTTTTTAAAAACATAATAAACAGATGAAAATATACAAACATATAACAATAATACTTTTTTTGTGTACATTCACAGTCAAGATAAATGAATAAATATATAATTACATAAATAAATACTTTTTATATGTTATAATAATAATGCAAGAACACTAATCAATAGTCAATAGAGGAATAGAAGTCAATAGAAGTGGGTTTTTTTGTATGTTTCCAAGAATCGAACACATTTTTATTGCTATTATTTTTATTTCTCTATCCGGAAATGTAAAAAAGTCGAAAATGCACCTATACATTTTTGGTTATAAAGAAAGAATTTGCCAAACAAACATTATTCTTACAACAAAAAGGCGCATGAGTTTCTGGGCCTTGTGGGACTAGAAGTTCATTGGCTGAGCTAGTCATTTGCATAATCTGTGGCAAATGGATAGACTTTACAGCAGTCTTACAGTTGGTGGGCTGAATCCTGCTATCCCCAAACTAATTGGTCTGTCTGAGGGGGGTTATTGTTTAGAAAGTGGTGTCAGGAAATGTGTCCAGCGGACATTTTATAGCTTGTGTTGTTGCGTTTTTTACCATTTTTATCAGAAAAAAAATGTAAATAACATTGTTCTCTTGAGTCTTTGTCTAAATTTTGGCCTAAATTTTATTGTGCGGCTGTTTATCGTCATATAAATCTGTTATAGACTACGTATCCTGCAGAGTTGGATTGCTTGGGTGTAAATACATCAGCTTTGTTATTATTTACAGATCAGTGCATTTAAAAGTAAGTAATTCAGTTTTTTGGTGTGTTTATTGGTCTGATCGGCTTTCAAAAGATATACGATTTTTATGTTTAGCTTTGACCAAGTTCGACGTCAGTTTAGGATTAGGTCTGGTATCGGATCAGATTATACTTCTACTCCCAGGATATCCGATCCGATTAGATTTTAGACTAATTACGGTACTGAGTATCGGATCGGCACAGCCCTATTCAGATCTGCATTATAAATCTTTCACTATTAAAAAGAATAAAACTAACCCAAGGAAGAAAAAAAACAAAGTAACCCATAAATCCCAGAATCCCTGTCTACAGGGACTCTGTCTGTTTTGTATAATACCTCCTATTTTAGATTTTTATTTTAATAGATGTTAAATCTGCTGTTTGCACTACCCCCCCACCTACCTGCACACTCACAGTTCTTACTATATTTATATAATGTACATTTGTTTACTTCATCATGTGTCACTTTCCATCCATTCCACTCATATCTGTTCATTCCTTCTTTATTCTTTTATTCTTATTACCAAAGAGGAGGTATAGGGGTGCGATAAACGAGGACATGAAGTTAGTGGGTGTGAGTGTAGAGGATGTAGAGAATAGGGTTAGGTGGAGACAGATGATTCACTTGGGCGACCCCTAAAAGAGAACAGCTGAAAGGAGAAGAAGATTCTTTTATTCTTATTTCTATTGGCGCTCAGTCATGAAGAAACATTTCACTACCTGTCATATCATGTCTTTCATATAGACGACGAATACAATTTTTATCTGATTTGATTCGATTTGAAATAGGCCTTTTTCGCTATTTTTACTCTTTCAAAAGACTCCTTAATTTAAGTCTGGTCTTTAAATAATTATATTTAGTCCAACCTCAAAAATGAATTGTTAAATATTTCTTTTTCTCTACTGAAAGCACTAAACATACCGATGTTTTTACAAAGAAGTGACGAGCGAAGCAGCTGGATCCTAAAATAAAAGCCGAGACAGACATCTTTAATTAAAGCCCAAGCAAACGAATAAAAAAAACACTACAAGGCAAGTGAACAACTCATGTTTTCTGATTGAGAGACAGAAATAACATCGAAGCAGGATGTCTATGACAGTAATTGGAGCTCATAAAGTAGTTTTAAAGGTAAATCAATGATTTCTGTTACAGTGTTTATTGGGATCCACTCCTGTTCCTGTTATTTCAATTAGTAACATAACAAACTGCAGGGTTTTTTAAAGGTCCAAAAATTTAATTTTTACCTGTTTTTTGTTTTGTCACACTCCACAGTGCTGCCTAAAGGCTTATAAAAATCCTTAGGAATTTGTAGTTTTTCCTGTTCGTTCCTGTTCGTTACCTAGTAAAAAAAATCGCTGTAATATTTAAGCTTCTAAAATGTAAGATGTTTTCTTTAACCACTGCATGAGGTTATCTGAAAGCTAACCTCATGCAGTGGTTATTAAGATATTATTTATATATATGTTTGGATCTGTTATAATGTAAGTGATGACAAAGATTTTCCCTGTAACAATAAAAGAATTTTTCTGTAGCATAAATCAATGGTGGTCAGTTATTACGGGTATCTGGGGTACCGCCTTTCCTAAAGAAAGCCACATCAGGGGGCAGGGTGGCTCAAATGGTTAAGGTGCTGAGTTGTTAATCTGAAGACCAGAAACACCTGGGTTCAAGCCCCACCTCCGGCAAGTCAACCACTGTTGGGTCCTTGAGCAAGACCCTTAACCCCTCCTGCTCCAGGGGCGCTGTATCATAGCTGACCCTGACCCCAACTTACTAAGATGGGATATGCAAAAAATGCATGCATTTCATTGGCTCTGTACATGTACCTTGCACAATGAATTGAATATACTTACCATGTGATGATATGTTAAATATATATCACAAACTAACAACAAAATAAAACTGTTAAAATCATACTGTTCCAACGTTATTATCATTTATTAACCAATTTAAAAAATGAACTGTAATTCGTAGCTGTATATTGTTCGTATGTGTGGGGGTGCCCCTTTTAATAAGCATGTGATTAGAGGGTGAGCTCTAAACGGCTTGCTTTAAATTCCGGAAATGGTGTGCTACAAATCCTATAACTTTTCTTAATGTAATGGGCTGTTTTGACGTAAGTCATGCCTTTTTCTGTTCTTCTTCTAGTGGGCAACATTAGTATTATAGCCTTAATCTCTAAATCCGATTGATATAAACAGCTGCGTTATTTGTAAAATTGCCTTGATTTCTTATTTACTGCGATTGAAGCCACGTTGACCTCAAATTTACCAATTCATGCAACATTTATTGCACTTTTAAAATCTATTGACTTTGAAATTAACATACAAAATGTTAGCTAGCAGCAACTATACATCACCATCAGCTATTTACAGTCCTGCATGAGTAACAGTTAGAAGTTTGTTTGTACCGCTTCCCATTTTTTTGGCACCAGCTGCCACTGCTATCAACTAAAAACTTGCTGTGCTGTGAGAGGAGTAAAAATTGCTTACCAAAATAATTAGTCGGGGATCATTGTGCATAAACAAAGTGTTTAAATACTGACTGTATATTTCAGATTCTCTCTTTTTAAATGATATTTGTGCTTTGAGTATGAAACTTCTACAACCGCATAAGCAGCTGCCGAAAGCTTAGAACATTATTTTCTTATTCAAATCATAAAAAAATTTGTTGATTGTCTTTTTAATAAATAGTCACAGATTTTAATAGCAGAATGTGGCTTTCAATGCAACAAACTGTTAGCAGAAATAGTCCTATAAGTCAAGCTTGAAGTTATCAACAGCATGAAGGTGGTTAAAGTGTGTTAGTGGTGAATGAAGCTACAATTTAGACTGAATGTCAGGATTCATCACTTCGTACGGACACAGCTATCAGCGTAAGAGCCGCGGGATGGCGGAGACCCCACTGATTGTAAAATGCTTTTTTAGCACTGATTGGCTAAATCACTCTCAGGATGGAGGCCAGTCATTTCGCCAGACTCTGTCCATTATAGAGTCGGGAACTGGTGCTGGTGTGATGAGCTGAGTAAAGCCATTTGGAACATGACAGGCCAAAATAGGACACTTCCTTCGAAATGGCCTGTAAAAGCAAATGGCGTGATGCGTAGCAGACTCAGAAAACGCTTTCTTTATTAGGGTTAAATGTGCACTTCTATTCATCTTTTTTTTTTCCTGCAGAGTTATGAAGCGATATCTGTTCATCTGTATCATAGCCAGAGTAGGACAATAGAGATTCTTGTAAGAAGGACATTTTTTTTAGGAGTGTGTGGGTGAGCTTCAAGCTAGTCATCTCTGAAGGACAGCTGTCAGTCAGTGAGCTTTTCCTGAGCATCACTGGGAGTTGGTCATGGTCTCCTGTAGTGAGACAGCTGTGGCCTGTCAAATCAGAGTGAGTGTAAGCTGCAGTAGAACAGTTTATAATCAGGTTTTAGCCCTCCATGAATAGTTAAGGGGCGATGCCTCAGCATTGTCTGCAGTAATGGCTTCATTTAGAGGAAGAGGGCAGGGGTGGAGGAGAGCCACAATGCTCCTATAAAACCTGGCATTACAGGGGATGGTGCATAGCCATAAACCACACACTGCAGCTTCTCGTTAAAAATAGATGATATTGTTTTGCAGGCACTGGAGGAGTTATTCTCACGCCAATAGTTCCTGGAAGGTTGGCCCTGTCTTTTACAAGCAACCATTTTTTTCTCACACTAGTAATGTCTACATGCAAATCTCTGTACACTTACATGCCTTACCAAGTGAAATGTAAAAGCTTTTCTGGCTTAGCCATCGCATGAACACTGCTAATTGGAAGATCAGCGTTCAATTCCCAGCACCACCAAGTTACCACTGCTGGGTCCCTGAGCAAGGCCCTTAACCCCCAATTGCTCAGTTGTATAAAAGAGATAAAGTCTCTCTTGATAAGGGTGTCTACCAAATGCTGTAAATATAATCATTTTTTTTAGGCGTGATGTATGGAATGTGTTTCAGGACTGCTGATTCTGTGCAGATGGCTGCATGACTGATCTTTATCACATCCATGCATTTTATTGTGAGCACGTCCATACTCAAAACTCAAGGCCTATTCTAAAACTGAAAAAAGGGAGGTAGAATGTTCAAAAGCGAGAAGTTGCTATTTTTGACGGAGATGACTGTCGCCAGCTGTGCTCAACAAATTCCCTTTAACACAGAGCGGGCAAGCTCGGTCCTGGAAGGCCGGTGTCCTGCAGAGTTTAGCTCCAACCCTAATCAAACCCACCTGAACCAACTAATCTAGATCCTGCTAGGTATATTTGAAACTTACAGGTAAGTGTGTTATAGCAAGCCCTCCAGGATCGAGATTGCCCACCTCTGCTTTAACAGGAAGTTTTTAATTGCTAAGTTCAATAATCTAAACTTATGTGACTGTCATGTTTTAAACCAACATCCCATTCTGGATGTATTCCCACCTTAATATGCAGTGTTCCAGGAACAGATTCTGGATCGGATCCACTGTCAGCATGCTCAAAATAAAGCATATTCTAGATGCACACGAGAACAGAATCCCGAGATCTCTTTGGAACAGCATGGTGGACGACCCCACACACCTCTCACACTCACTTTTTACCCTCCTGCCATAAGAAAAAAAGGTATCGTAGCATTCGGGCCCTCACAACTTGACTGTATAACAGTTTTTATCCTTCCATCGAACTCGCAGAACTGTACTACATCAACTTAAACACACACAGCCTTTCTGTGACCCTGTGTAAAATCGGTAGTACAGAAAATTGATGGATTAAGCAGGTCAGTGATTAAAGCAAAGTGCATTAAATTTGAACGTTGACTTGGTAATGATAATAATAAAAATAAAATTTGCATTCTTGTAAAATTGGGAATGTATTATTTAGAAATCCTATAACTCACCTCGTTTCAAGGTCACAGCACATCTTCTAGCTGGGCTGAGTAGTGATAATGACACATTGCTAAAGGCTGAGCAGGAAGTGAGATGTCATTATTACTGCATCGCAAGGACTCACTAATAAATTTTTAATTTGCACTCAGCGCAATTAACCGAGTCCCATGTGGCCTGCGAGCGTGTTCGCTCCGAAACGTCCATCAGAAGTGTCAGACTGCTCCTCCCTTTCGTCTGCAGGAAAAATGAACCTGTTTCTCACACGTTGTAGAAGCAAATAACAGAAAATATTTGCATTTGACATTTTAGGTTGCTTGGCGTCCCTGGAGTTAGCCATACTAGCTAGTTTTGGTCTTTCCAGAGTTTCCTGCTGTAATAAATTACATTTACTGTGTTAAGACAACACTCCATGACCCGAACGGTTTACATCTCTGCAGTCAAGTCCTCTGAGTTTTACATACAAACACACACACACACTGTTAAAAAACCCTGTGAAAACCCTGCTGTTGAACCTGAACCAGAGGGGAACAGAGTGGAGACTGATGAATTGTATTGTTGAACAAGGTGAATCCTTTTTTTTCTATCATTCTCCAGAAACTTTGTGAAAGACTGAGTAAGGTATTTAACCCTGTTAGTCTCTAAAGCTTTCAGACTGGTAATGGCGTGTTCTTTTGACTTTTTTCTTTTTTTTTTTTTTTTTGCTTTGTCCTTTTCTTTAACTGTAAAGTAATAATAATTCCCTACCATTTTATTAAAAAGTTCTTCTGGTTGTCAACTATTATATAAATCATGCATGGATGCTGAGCGTGTGTAAGCACATTTTTAAAAAGTGGTTGAATTATCTTAGCTTTCTTAATAATAATTATTGGATAGGTTTGTCAACATTTAGGATATTTTCACTTGATACATTTTTTTACCCTGTCCGAACTCAAAAACCTAAACAATTTCATTTTTTTTTAAACTGAACTACAGTGAGGGGAAAAAATTTTGATATTTGCCCAGTAACGGAGAAATGATCAGCCTATAATTTTTATGGTCAGTTTATTCTAACAGTGAGAGACAGAATAAACCACAAAAACACATTTCAAAACCTTATAAATTGAACTGAATTAAAATGAATCGAATTGAATTGAATTGAATTGAATGCTTTAATTGGCATTGTATACCTTTGCATACAACGGTTTTTTTTTGCAAACATTGCATAAAAAATTTTTTACCTTATTTTCAAACAAATGAGTCTCGCAATTAATTTTTCTATGGGTTTTTTTTTTGAATGATTATCTAATCCTTTTGTTGGTACACTGTCTTCTAAATAATTAACACTGTCCATTAAAGCAGTAAAGCAATAGCCACCGTCATATAACAGAAAAACACGATGTACAGAAGATAAAAAAAAAAAAAGTAATTTAAGTTAGACAGATAGATAGATAGATAGATAGATAGATAGATAGATAGATAGATAGATAAAACTTTATAGTCATTGTACATGTACATAGCAACAAAATGCTGTTTAGCATCTAGCAGAACTGCAAATAATGGAACTGCAAGTAAGTGCAGATAAATATGTATGTACATAAGGCGGTATGTCGGTATGTGCGTAGAGGAGCAAGTGCAATTATTTACAGCATATAAAGTGTAATTATACAATGTGCACATTGTCTACATTGTACAGAAAGTATATATAAACTAGTGCAATGTTATGAATTAACAATATGAACTTTATTAATAAATTATATTATACCGAGAAAAATGCAACAGAATGTACAGAGTGAAGCAGAACTGCAGGATGGTGAAGTGTAGTGAGACATGAGAGTCCTAGTGGTGTAGTGTAGAGTTCAGAAGATGTATGGTTGTGGGGAAAAAACTGGCCCTGAACCTGCTGGTTCTGGTGCAGATGGATCTGTATCTTCTCCTGGATGGAAGGAGGTTAAACAGTTTGTCTCTAGGGTGGAAGGAGTACTTGATAATTATATGTGCTCTGCGCAGACACCTACTGTGGTAAAGAGACTCGGTGGTAGTTAGTTGTATAATAATATAGCAGTGAAAGTTGGTCAAGATCTTGTGGGTATAGATAAACTTTATTTAGTCTTTTCAGGAAGTAAAGACGCTGTTGTGCCTTCCTACCCAGAGTTGAGGTGTTCAGATGCCAAGTCAGATCCTCAGAGATATGGATGTCCAGGAATTTAAAGCAAAAGACATGCACTACTTTGGACCCGTTGATGTACATAGATAAGTGTCTGCTGCTGTTAGCTTTCCAGAACTCATAGCCATGTTTATGTACTATAAACAAGGCTACAGACGATGAAGCAACAAACAAATTGCGAAAATTGTGATTCATATAAACTTAAAACCGCTCATAAGATTTAAATGTGATTCTATAAATTTCTATTTTCCCATCCCTTTGTTATAGTTATAAATGATTTAAATTAATATAATATTTTTCTACTCATCATGTATACAAGTCTGTCTCTGTTTCTTTGTGATATCTTTTTTATTTCAGCTATAAACATAAACTAAACAGTCTTCAGTGTTTCCTTTCCATACACACCTTAGTATAAAGCTCAGATGTAAACACACGTTTGGACTGTCATGGTCCTATGAATATTCTTTGTTTTTGATAATATTTATTATTATTATAATTATTATTAGTCAGTCTTCCTATTTCTGGAGAAACTGCAGAAAGGTTTACAACAAACGAGGCAAAGGCGAGGGTAATTTAGGTGACATGCAGGAGGTTGATAGGTACATTCACATTCACAGCATTTGGCAGACACCCTTATCCAGAGCGACTTACATGTATCTCTTTCATACAACTGAGCAAATGGGGGTTAAGGCCTTGCTCAGGGGCCCAACAGTGGCAACTTGGTGGTGCTGGGAATCAAATCCCGATCTTCTAATTAGCAGTCCAACACCTTAACCTCTGTGCTACCGCTTCCTGTAAAACAGGACCATTTATAGTCTAACTATACAACTATTAAAAGAACAAAGCTGTTTGGATATCATGACAGTAAGGACTTGTCTTATATGTACTCGTAATGTCTGTCATTTGAGGGTTTTTCAACATCTCGCATAGCTCTGTTTTGCTGCTGTTCTATTAAGTGTCTGATGTTCAGATACAGCACTCTGGTCCCCCTCAGTTCTGTGCTCTGTCCTCCTTAAGCTCTCAATCTAGAGCGGTGCAGTGCTCTCTGATTTTTGAAAACTAAAGCATGGAGAAATTTAGGCTGAAGACCTTACTAGACCTTTACTAGTGTTTTATTGATCTGAATCAAAATGATTTTAATGCACCAGATAAAAGCTCTGGATTGCCTCTTAACAAGCTAATGGCATGTAGGTGGAAAACGAAGTGCAAAATTGAAAATCTATGAAGGCAATAAAAGCTGGTTTAAAAAGCCAAATAGAGAAAAACAAGTAGCACTTTCATAGAATTGTGAGACGTTCGACAGTTTCAAGCTGTTTTTTGTGATCAATATAGGAAGAATGCACAGACCCAGGAACTAAAATCATTCATATATTAGTTCTACTACTATTCATGTAGTAGTAAAGGGGAGTAAAACACTGCTGCTTTCTGAATTAGTCGTAAAAGTGTCAGTTAGAATTTCTCCACATGAACAAATCATACGACCTTCTCTAGACAAGCCATCAAAACTGTTCTTTAAACTTATTTAGGAAAAGGTTCAAGCTAAAGCACACATTCATGCTAGTGATGTAGCGAAGTACCCTGCATAGACTTAACAGAGTATGGAAGGATATCGGTAACCAGAGGATAATAGTTGGAGTGAAAGGAGAGGACAAACCGGACCAGGAGAGAATACCACTGTAGGGTTAGGGTTAGGCAGAGATGGAGGTCATTGAAGTAAAGTGAGGGCCATTTAGAACACATATAATGTGAATGTAGCCTATAAACGTGAGCGTAAACAAGACAAACGTGAATACATGCACTTATATAGTGAAGTGAGAGTGATTGTGAAATGAGTTGCAGGTGTGACTGATTAGAATTCGGGTGATTGTGTGAGTAGGATTGGTTGTTGGTGTCTGGGGTTACCATTGACAAGTGAATTATACACATTATGTAAGAATTTAGGACGGAATTTTTATTATCAGCACTATAAAGCTGTGCATTGTACCTCCAGACTGATTTTATAAACAGTATATGGTACATATAAATAATCTCTGATTTGACCTTTAATTTTAGATCAAAGGCATTTTCCTGTCATTGACCGCGAAACGCAAACAAAAACCAGAAATTTAAACAACATTCAGGTTCTTATGCCATCCAGTAGCTAAATAAAATAAAAGGTGCCGTTTACCCCCATGGCGCCACTTGCACCGGTTTACCCTAATGGTAAAGTAATCTTGTGGTGTAATTTTTTGTTACGAATCAATGGCTCCTGTCTATATGAAATGTGCTTGTTGATTTCCCTAACGCAATATTAAAAAAAAATTAGCTAAGCTTTGTATTACCATGGCTACATTGTTCAAGCACAGCTAATACGTAAATACTCAGACTGTTAGTTAACTCATCTCATCTTTTAATTTGCTTCCTTAGATGAGTTAATGTATAGGCTTGCACTTCATGCTTATTTTTACATCAGTTTAATTTAATTAAATGTAATAGGGGTGTTGCAGGCGTCCAATCAAGTGTAAGCGAGAAAGAGGAAAGACTTGAGTGGTTGTTCCTGGCTGAGGAAGGCAGAAAAGTCTCTCTGTGATGTTACATTATAAAATATTAAACTGTTAGAATGCATTAAAGTTTTATGCATTAATAAATGAAACATAATCATTGCTGTGTTGCTGTAATAAAACAGAATCCAGAGCAATTAGTTATATGAAAATAAAGCACTTTGGGGTGGATATCACATTCCGTTGGTGCGCCATAACACATCACTTCCCCAGGCATGCGCTATATTCTTGTAACACTACAGTCTGTTGTGTTTTATTTATTTACATATGTTTAATGATGGAAACAACATGTTTTAAAATGTCTTAACTGCTTATTGCACATCTGAAAACCTGGAGCTTTCTGTGTTTTTCTATTTATTTCAGGGAAGGCTTGAAATAGTCATTGGGTATTAGGTTGTGACGGTGAGGAAATGTTACCAATAGTTAATTGACGTGTGAAAACAGCTTTAATACTGACATCATTGTGGGTGGTGTGTATTTTTTGGTGTGTTCGCGTTCTTGTGGTTTTTAATTAGCCTATAATTGCCTGTGTGCATTTTACTTACACTTTCGAATTAGTGGCAATTGGAAATTCGGTAACAAAACAGGAAAAAAAGACAAACTCAGTTGTATTAAGCACAGAACTGTTATTATTATAAGGAATATCTTATATGGTACATGAAATTTGACTCCTGCTGCTGATCTGCGATGTCATTGGAACATAACCGGTGACATAACCGGTGTTGTAGCTTAACACCATCAATATCGTCTAGGGCAGCAAGCCTAATCGTATACATATCTTTTTCACATTAAACACTGCTTGTATTTTTCTTCGGGCTAAACAATTAATTCTGGCTTTTTATAATATGATTTAATGAATCTTGGATTAATATGCTTATTTGCATATTTGCTATGTCAACTATTACTGCTTTATTTTGTGTCATTTTATTCTTTACAGCCTTTTTTATTATTTTGATTTTATTTTTTATCTTTTGTGTAGCTGAACCAGACATTTGTAGATATGCACATCCTACTAATTTTTCACTGTCACTTGTTCCATCCCCCACCCCACCCCCATCTAAATTTACTAAGTTGTATTGTTAAAGGTTGCTATGACCTGGTTTTTATGTAAGACAGTTCAGTTTCTAATTAAAAGTCTGTTGCTAAGCATCTAATCGTAGCAGATCACATCGTTTTCAATTTGTACGCATTTGGCACTGCAGTGCAAATGCATATGCAAAAGTGGTAATAGTATGAATTATTAGTATAAAAATATTACGTAACTCACGGTTACATGTGTGGGGGTTTAGGTGTAGGTTGCAAACCTAGGTTAGGCATAGTTTGAAAGACCTGCTATAGTCAACATGTTAATTTTGTCGCTAAAAAATGTCCGCCATTGTTGCCTCTGCTTTGTTTATTGTGAATTTAAATCTATATTAAAGTTCAATTGCTAAAATATTAGCAAAATAGTTGGTGAGAGATAAATCAATGTGAAATATCTGTGCCTTGAGTGCTTTATTTTCTACTATTACAGTTTTATTTCCGTAATTATGTCTACTGTCTTCTTCCGAAATGGGAAAGGCACTTAATTTGGCTTCATCTGTTTTCTCTGCACTTTCAGATGTCAAAACATTTATTAGTACTCTTACCCTGAGACCACGTGTATGATGCAATGATGTTAGAGCACTGTCAGAGACTGTTGTCATAAACACAGCTGCAGACTTCTATGAATTTTTGTTGGGATGCTTAACAAGCTTCACTGGGTTATTTTAGGAATCTGTAACCCTGCTCATATGGAATTGTCATTTTCACCCAGTAACAACATTATAACCTGTCAAGGCTTTGCAAGCTAACGTTCAACTGGTCTTGTCTAATTGCTTTTATTGCCAGGCGTTTATATTTAAATGCAAATCCTAAAGCAATTAACAGGTCAAAATTTTTATCAAAGACCTGACAGTTTTTCTAGGAGATGTCCTGATTGTCCTCTACTCACAGAAACAATTCTGTTTTTACCAAACCATCTCTACCTCATCAAAAAACTCAGAACTCAGGACTGGAACCCAAAACTCTACTTTATCTGTGTACCTTAAAAATATTTGACAGGGCAAAAATACAAATACACCTTACCTCCTCATCCATATGTTTTTGAACAGCCTGGTCCAGATTTAGTCTCACTCCTATACGTCTATAATAATCTGCACTCTTCTAGTATTGCTTTTTACTATATTTTTTAGCCTGGCTGTAGGGATTTGCCAGGGTGACATTGGTGTTCCGGTTTGTCTCAAAGGTGCTCTGTGGTGTTGAGGTCAGAGCTTTGTGTAGGACATCAATTTTCTACTTTCCAAACCATGTCTTTATGGAGCGTGCTTAGCAGAATCATTGTCGTGCTGGATTTCTTATTCTCAGTTAAGGAAAATATATAGTACATTTCTTTATTTGCAGCTTTAAAACACTTTGACTTTTGCACCTCCTTGCTGGCTCGCTAATGGTAAACGAGTTTTGTAATGTAGGCTTCTGTTGATAAACATGCAAAACTACACTATTCTAGGGATAATTTTGGGACAAACCAAGCAACAAACCGCAAGAAGGTACAGATTTGTTATATGACCTAATTCCTGTCATCTCGAACCACTCTGAGCATGCTTCTCTGACCTCTTTCATCAACAAGGCATTTCCAATGGCCTGCTGTTGACCTAACAGACCTGCTGCTTACTGGATGCATTTTGCTTACTAATTTTTGTACACCCCAGACTATTGTGTGTAAAAATGAGAGAAGGTCAGCAGTTTCTAAATCACTTAAACCATCCCAACAACCGAAGGATCATCTAAGTCAATGAGTGGAAAACTTTTAGGTTTACAGTTGCAGCTATTTGAAAGTGTGTATGTGAATGTAAAAGTTAATATTTTAAGTATTGTGACGCCTGACCATGACTGGTAAGGATGTCTGGAGTGCAGTCTGTGTTTCAGTGGGTTGACGTAAAGGGCTCTGTGTGAACATTGAACATGTAAGTTCTTCCACACTGACCATAACACACCATGTCTTTGTGGAGCTCAGAGACTTTCTTCACAGAAGCTGAAACAGTGAAGAAATAATATAATTCTATAATATAAAAAGGACTTCTGGAACCATCTTGTTCCTCTGTTTGGGGAAGGTGCACCTATGTTGGTGTTTTGTTAGGTGTCTACAAAAAGAAATGAATAATAACGTACAAAGGAAAGTTTGCGCTTTCAACTCGTAGGAACCGTTTGGGGAAAAAACAAGTATAGCTATGCTGATAATGCGTTAACAAATGTATAGTTTATATGTTGTATCTACAAAAAAAATGAACACATATTTATTCTATTTTAATCTGTATTTATGTTGTGTTTTTGATTCTTCCCACAGTGCATGTGAAGGCTGGGACGTGTGAAGTAATTGCAGCCCACCGCTGCTGTAATAAAAACAAGATTGAAGAGAGGTCTCAAACTGTCAAGTGCTCCTGCCTTCCTGGACAGGTCGCAGGGACAACCAGAGCTGCTCCATCCTGTGTTGATGGTAGAATCACATCCATTCTCTGTCTCTCTCTTTCTCTCTCTCCCTCTCTCTATCTCTCTCATCCTTGCATGCTCTGTCATCCTGACCTTTTAAAAAAGGTCAGCCTATAAATGTGTTCTACAAAATGTTTGCACGGAAGTGTAGCAAACACCCTGTACACCCTCATGAATAGGTGCTCTGAAGGAAGTGTTGATATTAGAAATTCCTCTTGCGAGCCGCAGGGCATTCTGCAACACTACAGAAGAAAAATAAAAACAAACCACACACACACGTTTTCCCCCCCTTTTTTCCCTGACACACCAACACGAAAATAATATTAGCGAAATCCCCCCCCCCCCCCCCCCCCAACCCCGGACTCTTCCGTCTGCTATACCTTGTGATTAATTTAATCCTCTGTTGGCACTGTCTAATGCCGCACTCATTTTACAAAGACTAAGACCACTTTCTTTCCTTTACCGATTTCTTGCACTTGCCTCTCTCTATCTCTGTCTGGCTGATTCATTTAATACTGTGTCAACACCGGGCACTTGACGGCACAATCGATTTTGATCTTGTTTTCTTTACCATAAAAGCATTGTCTGTGTGCTCTCCCCCACACCCTGCCTGAGAGGAAATGTCAAATAAACCTTTGCTTCATCCAGCTTCTTCTCCTCCTTTTTTGTTTCCTTAATACTAAATTTTCTCAAAGCTAAGGTTTTCTTGCTTCATTTATGCGAACGGGTATTCAGATCACTCGGCATGAGATGGATTGTTATGTTGATCTTTTTCCATTATTTATATTAAGCACACAGTAGAATGTGCTACGAAAATTATTAACAATTTAAGCAAAAACATATTTTAAAAGTAAAATAAGGTGAAACAAAATGGAATTCGCTATACAGAACAAAGCAAAAAAAAAGAATAGACAAAAAAAGAAATTAATATTTAGTAGTAGTGTTAGACATGTTAGTGGAACAAGCATTGGTAGTAGTAATGGACGTAGTAATACCAGTTTTTTTTTTTTTTCTTCTCCTTTTTCTTTTGTATGAATGCAGCATCTATAGTAGCACAGAAGTGGTGGTGTCAGATGCAACCTTGTCTGGATGGCGAAGAGTGTAAAGTTCTACCCGATCTCACAGGTTGGAGCTGCAGTACTGGCAACAAGGTTAAAACGACAAAGGTTAGTGTGTGCACACACCTACTCACATTATTTCAAGTACTCTTCAAGCACAAACACACTACCTTTAATCTTGAGTGTGTGTGTGTGCTTTATAAGTGTTCCAGCCTCCAGCATTACCCATCAATTTGTTCTGCCGGTTCATTAGATAGTGTATAATTATGGTAATTCTTCTTTTATAGAGGCAAACCCATACTGGGCAAACACACACACACCAGTAATTAAGTACCTTGTGGTATTGAGACTTTGATTGTTTTAAAGCTATTTTAAATCCTCTTAAATTTACAGTTCAGTTTTTGTTTAAAGATATCGTAATTGATGCTCATGGTACACCACTCTGTCCGGTTAGATTCTACTGGATTTCTGGGAGACGTGTGAGTCCTATTTTTACAAAAAGTCCACCTAAAAAAAACCTGTTTTAATGCGCAAAATTGCACAAAGTAGAAGTAAGGTGGTGGCTAAGTGGTTATGGTGTTGGACTGCTAAATAGAAGAATGTGGGTTCGATTCCCAGTACAAACAAGTTGCCTTTGCTGGGCCCCTGAGCAAGACCCTTAACCCCTAATTGCTCAGTTGTATAAATGACATAAAAGTCTAATGCACTGATAAGGATTAGCTAAATGCTGTTCCAATAGACTCATTCAATTTGCATAGCAATCTTGAAAAACCCAAGTTATGTTTGTATATCAGTTTTTGTAGGGACATAATTTTTACTAAAGATAAACAATACTAAGCTCATGTACTCATAATCATAGTCATAAAAACACTCCGATACCAGAGAACGATACCTCATGTGATGCCACTGACTGAACGTTTCAGTGCGCAAAGACTCCACCAGCAGTAACAGAATGACAGAAAAAGACTCAAACCGGGCAATGGATAACTCCAGATGGATAACCACTTCCCAAAAAAGTACAGACATTGATACCGAGTACTAGGAAAAAATATTGGTACTCATATTCAGACTTTGAAAAACAGTATTGGTGCATCCCCAATTTTTAAATGATGCTAAACAATACAAACTTTAATTTTGTAATATTTAAATCTGCTTTACATGTCAGTCCAAAACCTTTGTGTCCTCTATAAAAACCATCTGGCATCAGTCTAAAGATCTGCTATACAAGACTGCAAGTTAACCCTTTCAGAGTGATCAAAGATACACTATAAAAGGAATATAAAACACTTATATTAACACATAAATGTTTTAACAACTCTTTAAAGTAACTTTACAAAAGAACATTCTCATCCTCATCCTCATGTGCCTGGAGGTTGAATCGGATTGATTCCTAAATTAATTAAGCAAAAGGTAAAAAGCACAGCAATCTCTTTATCCTGGATTTGTAATTTCCTTTATTGAAACCATGGCAAAGTGGACAACCGATTTTCAGTTTCTCTTCTTGTCTCTTGTCATTTCGTACTGCTTTACAATCTACTTCTTCTCCTTCTGAGTGCGCTCAGTAAATATGAGAGGAATAAGCTATGTCAGGATCTGAAAAGTTTTGGATGTGACATTAAAAAAAGAAGTCACAGAGTAGAATCAAAGGAGACACCAAGAAAAAGAAAATGTGACAGAAGAAACAAAGCTGATAAAAACCTCACAACAAGCATGAATTTCCAAAGTACTCCAAAGAACTTCATTAGATCAGACAAGTGGAACCCATACCTGTTAGTGAATAAACCTAAACATCTAAACCAAGAGTAACGGTGCTCCGCTATGGCTGGCTGATGTTTCCATTAAACTGCAAGATATTGTTTAGTTGTTCATTGTAGGTCATTGTTTAACAGACCACAGCTTTGATCAATGGTCATGAGGTTTTTTATTAGGGTTTATGGATTAAGAGGTTATAATTTGAATTTGAATTTGCTGTGATCTAAAAATAATTAAACACTTATGTTAGGTTAGGATTCCCAGCATGTGAATCATTTGTCTAAGTGTCTTTGGTGTTTGTATTAAAGAATTTTTAGTTTGATTGTGCCACCGTCTCTATAAACAGTGGCGTAACTTTCGTCAAGCTTTCGTCTAGCCTTGGGTTCGGTGTTTGAACCCCTACTTGTATTTTTTTTTTTATCAGTTTCCTATAATAAATTAAATAGTTCTCTTTCTGTGCATCTCCTTCCAACACACAAACAGTGACACAGGCAGAGAAGTCAGCTAAGCTATGCTAGCTTTTGTTTATTTCCTGTCATGTCCTTGTGTCTTGTTCTCACTGGTTGGTTGGTTATTGTTTTCAGGTGTTCCTTGTTTAGTTAATGTGTTCCTTGTGTATTTATAGTCCTGTGTTACCTTGTCTTTTGGTGGAATGTTGTTGTTTGTGCCACTATAGGTGAGGGCTTGGTCATGTTAGTGGTCTTGTTAAGTGTCCAAAGTAAGTAGTCAAATTGAGATTATGTTCTTGTTAGTTCACAGATGAGGATTATCTACTCTTCCTTGTGGATGACCGTTAACCTACTTCACGAAGGATCGTAATTCGGCAGTTTGACTTTTTTAGCATCTTCGAGTCAAAAATAAAAACCTGGATATTTGATGCATAAGATTTCAGAACAAAAAATTCAATATTCAAAACAATTTTAAATACCACACAATTTTCCGTTTTGTTAAAGTATACTTGTCAATAATTAAAATTTTCATGATTCAAATAGTTGCGTTATATTTGATGCGCCATACATCCATCGATAGACACTTTCTCCACATTGTTGTACAATTTTTTGCTGGACTGGAATGCATCCAAATAGTATCAGCATGTGACTATCCTTGATGTCCTTACTGAAATCTGATTAGCACTACAGATGAGCAAACTGATGCTTTTAATGATAAATTGTCTTTTGTATGTGACAGAACACAGAGCATGATGAAAGCTGGACTGTATGCTCAATCAATCATATCGATCAATAATATTGACCTGGCCCTTAAGGGCCTATTACAGACATGCTGTTCATTATAACAGACAGCAGAGACAAGGGGACAGAAGGGGCCAAGGACAGGGTAAGTGAGGGAAAAAAGAGAGAAAGAGAAAGAGAGAGAAATTCCAATTGTTAGGGGGAGTATACCTTCAAAAGGGCGCCACAGATGGAGGAGTGCAGGGGCTAAAATCAGACAAGGATTAGCTGCTGTCGAACACAATACAACACAGTCATTGTCTCTCTCTCTCTCTCTCTCTTTCTGTCTGTCTGTCTGTCTGTCTCTCTCTTTCTCTTTCCCAATCTCTTTGTCTGTCTCTTTCACTTTGTAAGAATGAGGCAATATAACACCCAATTTACTTCTCTGATTATTTGTGTCCTTCAGATAAAAATCAAATTTGCTTTCATATAGAATGACATCAGAACATATTTAGCAACATAGACAATGTAAAGGTTAGATAATAAGTCCTTAGAGCAACCAAAAGAAATTAAAAATATATATAATTAATCATATTCAGCAAAAGCAGCAGACATAGATAGATAGATAGATAGATAGATAGATAGATAGATAGATAGATAGATAGATAGATAGATAGATAGATAGATAGATAGATAGATAGATAGATAGATAGATAGATAGATAGATAGGCTGTGTTTCACCATGCCTTCTAATTAACAATGTGTGGAAATATCTCAGCCTTACACATAGCACCCTGCTGGAGATTGTGTGAGCATTGGGCATCATGCCATTACACCCTCCTCTTACGTTTGCACCTTTTCTCATGCCAACAGTCTGGGCAAAATGCCATATTCTAAGTGAATGAATCTGCTAAGTGCCAAATGCATCAGATGCTACCCTGACCGAGGGATGGGCACAAGCACGTTGAGTGCGCCTGCTGCTACCACAGGGCTCCTACGTGCTCTGAGGGCGTCAGGGTGGGCACAAGCAACCCTTTCCTTCCTGCTTCCTTTTTTATGAAAGCTGATATTAATAATTACACAGCTTGATTTTCGGTGCAGTGTAGGTTTTCGTTGGGATCAGACTTTTTTTAAGCTAATAAAAATGGCAGCATGTAATTATTTTAAAAACCGTGTCAAATAAGTAGCACGGATGCTAATATTATTAGCAATAGAATGTGCTTTGTGGGTGGTACAGCAGTCGCTGTCACACACTCACAGTGCATTTTATACTTTCTGTGCTGTTTAAGTTGTAACAGTCTTGCCAATTAGAAAAACTGATCCTAGATCAGAGCAAATAACATAGAAGACATGGATAATACTGTTCTTACTTCACTTGTCATTGAGTGCTTTAAGCTGGTCAGGAATTATTAAATCAGTGATCAACGGTCCTCTTCTGAAGGATCTACATTCCAACACAATTGAATTCCAGTCCTGCCCCCACACATCTGTTCCAGATAATCAGTCTGATTGATCAACCAGATCAGCTCTGTTGGATTAGAACTAAAAACAGAGTAGAAGTTATTAGAGGATAAAATTGCTGATCAGAGTGAATGCAGTCAGAAATAATAAGAAAAATATAAAAATACATCCTTCCCCAACATGTGACTAATCTCACTAATATTATTGCAGCTAAATAAGCAAAGCTTTAAAATCAAGAAAAAAAAAAAAAAGAAAAAAAAAATCTTATGTAAAACAAAAAAAAAACAAAAAGGTACCAAAACCAAAAGTGTAAATAAAGTATAAAGGTAATTATATAGTAAAGTAATTAACGTAAATTGAAGTTTTCTAAATAGGTTTGTCCTTACAGTGGACATGGACAGGATCAAACACATACTATAAATACAATACTACAAATACAAAATATGCAAAATATCAATTAATGGTAGCGCAGTGGTTAAGGTGTTGGGCTACTAATTTGAAGACGGGGGTTCAATTCCTAGCACTACCAAGCTACCACTGTAGGTCCCTGAGCAAGGCCCTTAACCCTTAATTGCTCTTTTTTGTATAAAAAAAAGAATAATGTAAGCAGCTCTGGATAAGAGCATCTACCAAATGCCACTAATATAAATATCTGGCGGGCTTTTTGATCCAGCAAATGCTGTCAGCAAAAGGTCTAAACTCTATAGCAGCTTTTATTAACCAAGAGGTTGTCTAAGTGGCAAACCAATCACAGATTATTTGGTTCAGAGCTAAAAAAAGAAAGTTAATTTCCCACAAAAACACATCGGCTTGAAATTTTGGAAAGTGCAAATTGATGTAAAATTGACTGTAATGTAAAAACACAACAGCTTCCTTCTTTCTTGAGAAAAAGAAAACATTACAATGGTTTTGTTTCCAGGAGCGCTGTGAAAAATGTTGACACACACATTTCCCAGTATGCCTGTGAAATCCAACGAATCGTATGGCGACTTTCATACTCTGGAAATGTTTTTAAATTTTAAGGCAATTGAGACTAAAATGAGAAATAAGCACTTACTAAGGATAAAAAAATAAATCAATATTTTAATTTGCAGATTTTAAAAATTTTCTCCTGGCTAGTTTAAGTGTTCAGCACACTATTATAAGTATTGATATTATTATTATCATTATTATCTTTCATTGAAATTAGGAGGCACTGCTCTAGCACAACAAAGAACCCTTTAATACATGGTGTGTTACGGCTGGTGTAAAAAAACTTTTATAAAAATTTATAAATTAGGCATCTGAGCTCCAGACCTCCTCACCTAACATTAGTGTCTGATCGCAATAATTCTATTCTGGATAAATTAAAAAATCCCCACATTCCATTCCAACACCTAATGGAAAGCATGGTCAGAAATTTGGAAGTTATTAAAAGAGTCAAACTGAGACTTAGAATTTTTCAAAAACACATATGAATATAAAGATTAAATCTTATAATACTTCTGTCCATTTATTGTGAATGTGTTATATACATTTGATGGTTATGAATGGTTAAAATAATTAAATATTGCATCTGTAACCTAATATCTGCATTTCCTTTTCCAGGTCACTCGGTAGTGGCATGCTCCAGCAAAAGGAAATGAAATAGACGTAAAGGAAATGGAAAGACTTCATCAATGTTAAAATAACACGAGAACCAAAGCAGGAAGGTCTCGTTTTCCACTCTATTAATACCGATGAGGACCATCATACTACTCAACTCTTCTCCATCCTCCATACTTGTAATCTGCTGTCCTGTGCATTTTCTGGAAACCTTGTCAGCACAAACACATGGATAAAAGACTGTGCGCTCTCTGGAATTCGCCATGCATCTGGATTTAATCTTATGGTAGAACGCTAATCACAGAGACAACACACTGCTAACGTCAAAGCTGTTTTATTTGTTCAGGTTTCTCCTCCTTCCGCCAGCTGCTTAGACTTTCAATTGTGTTATGTTTTTTTTCTTCTGTATTTCGATGCTTCCTGTAACCTCATATTTTTAAACTTGTTATGAAAAGTGACATTTTTTGCTCTCTTAAACACGCCCCTCCCCCCTTCCAAATCCTTGTTTCCTCCCTAAAGCATCTTAACTTTAAAAATTTAGAGCTGCACTTATGAACTTACTGACCATCTATAGATTATTTTGTTCCTTTTCTAATAAAGAAATAATGAGTAAAATTTTTGACGCAAAAGAAAAAAACAACGGTAGATGTTATGGTATAATGTGTGAAAAGATTACAAGTATCAGATTCTTAGAACCAGAAGAAATGAAAAAAAAAACCTCTAACAGTTTTAATATTGATGTTTTTAACCAGCCTGGTAACTGCTATTGAGTACATGTGTCAGTATTATCTCAAATAAATAAAGCTATTTCAAAGGAAATGAATGAACCTAAGCGTCTGTGTTTCCAAATGAATCCAGTGTGTTTGCAGTTTTTAATTAAGCATTAACAAATAAAAGACCAAACAAAATAATAACAGCCGTATAAAAATACTTTAATGCATTAACACAATTTTCTAATTTACCCATGTCTTATTATTTGAAGTGCCAGTATAATCATTATGTTTTTAATGATCATATTATGAGACGTGGAGGCTTAGTGGTCAACAGATTTTCTATTCTTTGGGGTTTCCTCAGGATTTCCCCGTTTCCTACCCCAGCCAAAGATACACATTGTAGGCTTTTTTGGCATCTCTAAATATTCAGTTGTCTGTAATTGCGCTGTCCATGGTGCTGAGAGTTCCCTGGGACAAATGCCAGACTCCCTGCCATTTTGTGTAGAATAGGCAGTACAGAAAATAGAATAATAATCATGCCTAAGATCTGTTTAACAAGCAAAGTACTGTTTGACTTAAGACTGCATAACTAGGGCATAACTGGAATAATAATTTATAAGACCACTATCTGTTGTTATCCAGAAGAGGAAGGTTGTCTTTTAATTTCGGTCGTTCTTTGAAATCACATGATGTTATTTTTTTGCAACTGCCTTCTTTCATTTGTTTTTTTTTTTAAGGTGATTATTTGTCACATATACTCTACAAAGTTGAAAGTTGAAGTCAGAGCACAAGGTTAGCTATGATTCAGGCGCCTGAAACAGGAAGGGTTAAGGATCTTGCTCAAGGACTCAACTGTGGCGGGCTGGCGGCGATGGGGCGTAAACCCAGGTCTTCTTGGTCTTCCAGGCATCAAGTGCCTTAACCATATGAACCACAATTTATAGAGATCTAAAAACAATATAATTCTCTATCAAAATTTTGCTGATTCTAATTTGTCACAGCATCTATTGTGTAAAATTGCTTTACGAATAATATAGGAGACATGGAAAATATTGTTCTTACTTAACTTGTCATTGAGTGCTTTAAGCTTGTTAGGAATCCTCAAATCAGTGATCATTGGTCCTCATCTGAAAGAATACTTTCCTACACAAATGAATTTCAGAGCTGATCCTACACATCTGCTCCAGATAATCAGTCTGATTGATCAACCAGATCAGCTCTGTTGGATTAGAAATAAAAACTAAGTAGAAGTTATTAGAGGATAAAATTGCTGGGTCAGAAATAATAATATAAAAATTCTCCCCCAACATGTGACTAATCTCACTAATACTACTGCAGCTAACTAAGCAGGGCTTCACAGCCAAAATCTATAAAAAAAAATCTTATTGAAAGTGTGAAGGTATTTCTAGTAGTAAAATTAAGGTTTTCCAATGCGTTTGTACTTACAGTGGATATGGACAGGATTATTAAATTGTTATTGCATTCAATAAAAATAGCAATAACATCATCATACACACAGGCAAACAACTCAACAGTAAGTTAACCTTGCTATGAAATACTCTGAAGTTTGGGAATTTAAATGATTATAGACCATCAATAAAATTAGCAAATCAAACATACTGCATCAGTTCAGTTCAGGCCTCATATGCAAGCTTTCTATCAGCTGATTTGAAGAAAAGCAACCCAAAGCCCTAACAGCTGATCGGGCCTAAGCATTCAATTGGCAAATCTTAAACAGAGCGCCTTATTTAAACACTGTTTAAACGTCTGTTTGCTCTGCTCCTCGCTTTACAACCCATCTCCTCCACATCTCTTCCCTTAATTTAGCTACTTAAAAATGTTATTTTGTTGTTATTGTTGCTCTGTTCTTGGGGGATTTCTGCTGCTCTCCTATTCTTAAGATAGAAGGGTCGCCCCTGAGAATGCTGTTGTTCCCTTAATATACTAGTGCAACATATCAGTGACAGAGTATATTATAGTATTGAAAACCCAGTCATTTAGACAGTTTGGTCTTAAACAACTGCCTGAAGTATGAGACGCTGTCCAAGACTCTCTTTAACTGACTGATGGAATTATGCTGTTACTCCTGCAGAAGACAGAAGTATACTTGCATTTTTCATCTAAAATAAATCACCAAAGAGCAATGAGAACATATTTGGATAGTGACATATTTAGATGATTATTGCCTGGTGAATCATTATTTTATTTATTTGTAAATATTAATAAATTACCAAATCATAGGACAAGAACAGAATCGGTCAGGAATGAGACACAGTTAGAGCTAGTCAGGTTAAGCAGATTTATTCAACCAGGATGCTGGGTTATCACAGACACTGGAGCAGGAAGACTGAAGATGATATCTAAGAGCCAGGTGACAGACAGTACAGGGATCATTACTTATCTTTGGTGCTGATGTAGGAATAGATGAGAAATGAGGCCAGAGCGTGTGGGTAGACCAGACAGTGAGGGAGTAAGAGAATGGTATTTAAATAGAGGGCTTGCGAATGACTGTTAACTGGCTACTGGCGCAGGTGATTAGAATTTAGGTGATTGTGAATGTTCAGGGAACGGGTTAAGATCTAGCAGCGATGGTGACTCCATGACAGAATCAGCTTCACACCGAATCATGGATATTTTTTCGATGGAACTTATTGCTAGATGTAGTAACGAAAATTTGCCCTAATGCTCTTTTGCACTGTAATTGGCCTATTACTGTGGTTTTTTAGTCTAATCCTCCACCATCCACATAGCACATACCTGCACTGTGTGTGCTGTGTGTTTGTGTGAACACAATTTTTAATATCACACATTTAATTTATGAATAGAGTTGTAATCTTTCAGTTATTCACTGTTTACTGGGAAATACTACTTCATAAACGTAGAATATGCAAATTCTGTTTGTTTTTATGTAAAAAAAAAAAAAAAAAAGCTTGCAGTTTCTGATGCACAGTAAATCCGTTCTGAATCTGTAAGTCTGCACAGACTCTCCTCTCCACCGATGTGTTTGGGTGAAAAGTTCAAAGTAGACGGCATATCAAATATTATCAAAAGGAACTGTCTGAACAGGACAGAACAAACTGAGGTAATGCTCCACAAGGGCCTTTGGCCTAGATTCTATTTCCACCAGAAAACACACAAGACACTAGTCACTGCTTTCTCAGTGATACACAGTTAAATCCTGACTTGTGCATAAGTGCATGCACATAACTACATTACTGACACATACACACAATGTAAAAGTACTAAAAACTCAGAGAGGTAAATATAACAGGTACAAGAGTAACACTGTGGTGTGGGTTAAAGCACTGACATCAGCCAAGGAGTTGCAGTCAGGTGACGTCTGACTATAGGTTTCAGTTATATAAGTTAAGTTACATCTCTCCATGAGCACTGACATCTTAGCAGGAGTTAGAGTTACAGCATTGACATACGACCATGAGATACAGATACAGCACTGATATCCAAAAATGAAATACAATTATAGCAATGACATTTGATCATGAATTACAGTTACAGAACTGACATTCGACCATGAATTACAGTTACAGAACTGATATTTGATCATGAGTTACAGTTACGGTATAAAATCTACATCTGTGTTTGAAATACAGTTCTGGCACGGATATCTGTCCATAAGTTACAGTTACAGCACTGACATCTGACCATGAGTTACAGAAGTGACAGCTGAGCATGAGATACAGTTACAGCACTAATGTCTGACATTGAGTTACAGTTGCAGCACTGACATCAGACCATGAGTTACAGAACTGACAGCTGACTATGAGTTAAAGTTACAGCACTGACATCAGACCATGAGTTCCATTTACAGCACTAACATCAGACCATTGGTTACAGAAGTAACAGCCGAGCATGAGATACAGTTACAGCACTGATGTCTGACAGAGTTACAGTTGCAGCACTGACATCTGACATTGAGTTAAAGTTGCAGCAGTGACATCAGACCATAAGTTACAGAACTGACATCCAAGTATGAGATACAGTAACAGTAACAAGAACTGACATGCAATTTGGTGATAACCAATTTGCAGTTAAAATACAGACACCTGATCATGTTATCTACTGACACATTAAAGTACAGACAAATGGAGAGTGGTCCTGTTAGAGCATCTGGCGTTAATAGTACAGTCTGAATTTCAGTCATTAGTTTACAGTTATTTTGACACCCGGAATAACAGAGGCGGTAACAACATCAACACATAACTCAAAGGTTACAGTAACATCACCGTAAACTGACAGTGGTTTATAGCTGATGTGAGGATAAAATGCTGCGGTTCTACAGATGGTCACAGGGCTACTTTCACTACTGCTTATAATGACACATTAAAAACAGATAATTGAATCTAGAGACAGAGTGAATGATAGAGAAAAAGAAAAGGCTGCAACAGAGATGGACCACACCTACTCGATTATGTCTCCTATATCTTATACCTCCATTATATCTTATTACTCCAAAGCAGTATGTTAATATCTTACACCTTCAGTTAGTCACAGAGAATTAGATACGGTCCCATGTTCATTACTTTCTCTAAACACAGGCTGATCTTCCTTCCAGCTTTTAACAGCTTTTTTTTTTTAGCTTTTAGACATCAAGTTGTTTTCTAGTTAGTTCGATAATGCAAAGAGATCTAAGGCTTTTATCATAATGGATGCTAAGGAAACGGTCATAATAGCAATGTATTTGCAAATGCTGCCAAGACATCTCTGCCAAGTCATTGTGACTACTGTGCTATGAAGATTACTTAGCACAAGCCAACTGGCATACAGTGGCAGCTGGTGCTTTGAAATTTGTTAGTGGGGTCACAAAAAGAATTGTAGGACTGTGAATAGCTGATGGTGATAATGTATCATTACTACTAGCTAAATATTTCAATTGTTAATATTAAAGTCAACTGTTAAAGAAGGCAATAAATTACCCATGAATCAGTGAAGGTGAGTTCAATGTGGGTTTATTACCAGTAATTAGGTAATCAAGGTCATTATTTTAGATGGTTTAGCCATTTATATTAAATGGTTTTAGACAAGAAGGCTATATACTGATAGAAGGGTTCGAGGTGCACTTCTGGGGGTGGGAATTTGGAAAGAAATCATTTAGAGACCCCCCCTCCTTAAATCATATACTTTACAAAAGTTCAGATGACACTATACAGTTTTGTTTTGCCATACTATTTTTTTATTAAATAAATGATATTGATAATGATGATTAAAATTACAATAGTACAACCAAATGAATTTTTATTTTATTTTATTTTTATTTCACTTAATAATTTATTGTTACCATGGTAGCGCCCCATATTGACCGGTAGCCACTGATAGCATGTCTTCCACAGATGCAGGAAATGTATTACCTACTCACTCACAAAATTAAGAATAGAGTAAGATTAAGAGTAGACGGTGAGATCAGCAAGAACCTGGCGTTTCTGTAACACCCTTTATGTACCAAAATGTTGATAATTTATGTCCATCATTTCTGAAAACAAGGTAAAAATGCAACAAAATCTTTAGTGTTTAGTGAATCATACAAGGATAAGACAACTGCATTTCCACAAGCTTTGTTTTTATCTTCTTGACACCCTTAAAGAACTAATAACAGGGCTAAAAGTCACTAAAACACTCCAGCCGCTTTTAAACATTGCGACAATTAAAAGAACACACTTGTAATTTATTGTTTTGGAATTTAACTCTTGACCTTTTTAGGCTGTGTAAATATAATTATGCAATTATGCGACAGAAAGAGAGCGGAAAAGGAAGAGAAATGTTAGCTAATGTAATTTGGTTCTGCAAATTAGCTAACAATGATGCTATATGTACATTCCAGTTTTACCTGAGCACAATTATAGACATAATAAATAAAAGCTCTCGCGCCTCATGAAAAAGAGGTCGAGCTGAAAACCATTGCAGATTTTTTTAAGCAGGTGCAAAACAAACACCCAAAACTTGAAAACAAACAGAAACTATAAATGTTGGATACAAGACTATGATCAAGGCTGAGAAACATAAGCAGGATTATTATTCAGGTGTGAGTGATCAGTGGGATATTATTTTGCCTTATATGTAATATGATGTTGGTGAAATATAAAAAAATGACAATTTCTGAACTTTTTGTGATTTATAGCTTAGCGTTTGATTCCTGGGCAGGGGTCTTTCTGGGTGGAGTTCGCATGTTCTCCCTGTGCGAATAGGAGTGACTGTGAGTATGTGTGTGGCCCTGTTATGGACTGGCGATCTGTCCAGGGGGTACCCTTCCTGCCTTTTGCCGGCTGGGATAGACTCCAGCAGATCCCCATGACCCTGAATTAGGGAATAAGCGGGTAAAGAAGATGAATGAATGAATGATTTATACACAAACAGACACTGATACAAATGTACAGATTTTATCTCACACACACACACATACAGGAGTAATTAATCTGAAGTTGTAGTGTAGAGTTAATTGCTGTTATTACTCATTATTACTAATTTATTACTGCTATTGTCTTGGTTATCTATTTCTTTCCCTGTTTCCCTGATTGCTGTGTTCTCGCCCTGGTGTGCATTTATCCTCTAGGAATGCCTGTAAAACCTGCAGTTATTTATTTGTATCTAATAAGACATTGCTAAAATGAAAACTTTGCACCTTTTGCCTTTGCAACATTGCCTTTAGAAGCGAGCAAGCAGAGAAAACAGTGAAAAGGAAGTTCTCCGTCTCCCCACTGGCCTCACATATGCTCTCTCTCTTTTCTCCTCTCACTAACACATTTATGATGTGTACTTGGAAGCAGCATGTGTTGCCTATGGTTGCAACCGTTTTTTAGAAGAGTGGGAAGAAGGGTAGCAGGGGGTCCAGTTGTTTTTAATTAAAAAAAAAGTCAGTGTAAAAAGAATAGCTGATGCAACATTCTCATGGGATCACCCTTTTCATGAGTAACTGTCAAAGCTGAACACTGACGTTGCACATATTCGGCTACAAATGTTGCTGATTGTAGTCCAGGCCGTGTGTCTAAAAATAAAAAAAGTCTGTGAAGACTTTAAAGATAAAATGTTTTATTTTTACCTTCTTAGACATTTTATTTGTATAAAATAGCTCACTAGTTAACTGAAAAGTAGACTCAGACTCAGAAATCACGTCTACGAACTACTGGCCGGCACAAAAAAACTGAAAGTACTTGAGAAGTTTCAACGTCTTAATCTCATTGGCCGTATTTTACACGATTTAATTCAATTTTATTTGTATAAGGCTTTTAACACCCCTAGAATGCAGTAACAGTAAAAAAGTTTCAGTTTGTCCCTAAAGAGCAAACCGGTGGTGACTGTGGCAAGGAAAAACTCCCTGAGATGAAGTAGGAATAAACCTTGAAAGGAACCAGACTCGACAGGGAACCCATTCTCATCTGGGTGACACCGAATGTCTGTTAATTACAGCTTATGGTAACGGTAATCAAGTGTAATGCAAGCTGTAACCTTGAGTCGGTGGATCAGAGTGAGTTTTAGTCTATCCTCGAAGTTTCTTGAATTCGAGGAAAGGTGCAGGAAACTGGACACTGGTACCATAGGGGCAAAATAAATCCACCCCTGAGAGAAAGAAAGACAGAGAGAAAAAGAGAGAGAGAATTAATGCATTATTAAGTGTATTGTTATGATTTTCAAAACATGTATGTAAAATTTTTAATGGTCTATTTAGAAACAAAGGCATCTTGAGACTGTGGCTTTTTTGCTTACAGAAAAAGGAAGTCGTTGTTATTATAACTGTGCCAATAAACGCTTATGATTGACATTACCTAGTGATTGGTCGCTGTACATGTCAGTCAGATTTCCTCCTGCACATTCCTTGGCCAAAAAATGCTGCTATGAAGTTCATTCAGATATTGCTTGGATGATGGTGTCTGTTAATGTTAATGGCCTAAAATATAACAATTTTTTTATTCTTATCTAGTGGCCTGGATGTAATAATTCAGTTTTATACCAATAATAAAACCCATACAAATGATTAAAGGATGTCCAAATGATGACCAGATTAAGTACTAACCTTAACTGGGACGAGTCTTATGTCTTTATGTGTAAATAATAACCACCATAAGTACATACCTAACTACATGTTTGCTAGTTGATGTTTGCATGTAAGTAATTTTTAAAAAGCATGTTTCATTTAGTTGACCACTATGAATTTATTAACAAACATGTACTAACGAGCTGTCCTATGAAATAACTACTACAACAAAGCCAAAAACAAAGCAACATCCTCTTATCTTAAAGCACTCATCACTCCTCACATTGCACCGCTCTCCCTTAGATTCACAAGATTAACTGGTTCCACCAAGGCTTTTTCCTGTTCTGGCACTAAGATGGTGGAATGACATCATGTCAGAAAGTCTTAGTCGCTGACTGTCTACAAAAGACGATTGAAGACCTACATCTTTTTTTACATTTCTCTATTTCTATGTTTCTCTTTTCAATATTTGTAGGGGTTGTTACGTTTTGTTTTTCTAATCTAGTGTACCAGTATTTATCTGTTGAGGCTTAACACACTATTTGTTGGATAAGGATAAGGGTCGTCTGCTAAATGATGTAAATGTAGACAACAACCAAAACTCTATCAGTGACAAAATGACCAGAAAAACCAGCAGGTTATTCCATGCTGCAGCAAAGTTTCTGTGGTCTTTTCTGGATGGCCATATAGAAGAGGAAATCCTAACTTGTCACACATTAAAACAATGTGTTTTTTAATAAATATATATAACACTGTAGTAGTAGTAGTAGTAGTAGTAGTAGTAGGTAAATTGATTATTATAACAGTTTCCTTTCTATATTCATATACAGTCAGAAATCTTTGAAAGGCATAAACCAACTGGAGCCGTCAATCTCTGGATACCCCTGGATCCTCTTAAGGTTGGCCCCTTCTCACTGAAGGTCTACCAGTGCTGGCACAATCTCTGGATACCTCTGGATAGGTATAAAAAGGAAAACAGGTTAATTATTCATATTTTTAGTAAATGCCAGCAAAATCATAAACACAAAACTCAAAAGTCACAGTTTCTTTTAGTATCTCGAATTTACCCAAGGGATGTACACATATCCCAACTGCTGTAATAACTGGATGTGATCAGTTCCATCACTTTACACTTTTGTACACAATGCAGCTTTTAAGCGATTGATGTTTTGACTCCTCTCTCAGCATGAGAACTTTAGTGTATATTTAATTAAAACCAATCAAAGCTCAGACAGCATTTCCTATTCATGTCCTGTCATCGTCTATCAGAGAGGAAATCAACTTGAAATGTGTGTGTGGGGGGTGTTATGGTTCTATAAGTAATGCTGAGTGATATGGCAACCATGGTGTGTGTTTAACTGGTGCCTCATGGGGAGAGAAAGTAAACACCAGCTGTCTCTATAAGTTTGTTTCCTGAATTCAAAGCATGCTGACACTTTTCACCACAGCAGGCTAGACTGATCTGATGGCTTTAATGCTTTAACAATGAAAGGCATGTTTGACTGAAAAGCTTCAAGGTGCCAAAGATGCAGTGTATGATGATCATAATTATCATATGCAAATTATTTTACCATTTTATGGAATTAGTGCTGCAGGACTTTTCAGCACATTAACTAGATTAACATAATTTTTAAATGGCAGTAATAAAATTAAATCTGTGCAGTCTGTCAAAGCTGATGGTAATAATCATGCAACTTAATGCCATATCCCTTCAAAGATTTGTACTGCACTGCATCTAATAGGTTTGATGGGACTATTAAAACAGTCAATGGTTCTTTTTAATGAACATATATTGTGGCTTGTTTAACATATAACACCTGTCACAAGAAGGGACTTATTGAATTTTTCTATTTTTTCTTATTGGCACAGTGTTTGTGACTTTCAAATCTGAATGAATCTACTAATATTACTGGTGCACTTTTTTTTCCAGACAGTTTAAAGAAACTGTGTCATAGTTTATTCATTGCTATTTTGATTTATCAGTATATGGGTCTATTTAAAGAAGAAGTAAAAGAATTTTTTTGATTTAGGCCCTTCCTATTTATTTTTATTTAGACTTTTGTATAAACCTCAGGGGTTCTGTATTCGAGCAACAGACCCCCCCCTCCCAAAAAAAATGGTTGTATGTTGAGTAATAACAGATTTTGTATTGTGTAATTACAACCTGTAATTCCAAAAATAGATAAAGCCAAAATCAATTGCATTGATTTAATGAGAGCAGCCAGCTGCAATAGTCCCCGTGTTTTAGGCCCCACTGCAGAACCCCTGGCAGTTTCAGAAGATTTCAGACATTTTACTTCAGTTTGACTTTTCCTTCGATGACCGTCAAACCGAGAACCAGAAAGGAAGGCCGAACCTCATGATGCAATCAACGTGACAACTACAAATCACCTCGGAGAAAAAGTTGAAACAAGACCAGTGGACAGTACAGCAAGAAAGGAAACGTATTACTGCATGTAATAAGCAAATGTAATGGTACACACTGTTTCTGTTTGCTACCATTTACCGACAGAATGTGTGTTACCGAACCTGTCACAAATTGATAACATAAAACTCCATTTTGTGTGTGTCTGTTTTTGATGCATTAAGATTGTCTTACAGACTGACGTTATGGAAACTGATATTCTACAGTGTGACATGGCCACCATTCTTGACAAGCTACAAAAATCTCAAAAGACTAATAAAAATCGCAGTGTAACTCATCCTCTTATGTTGTAGAAATCCTTGTATCGGATGTATGTACTGTTAATGATGTAGGCTTGCTTTACTATTCTTTTGTCTCGCTGTCTTGTTAGTTATTTTCGCTTGCTTACAGTTACCAAAATCTGCACTTGCATCCTAGTAGATCAAATTGTTTCTAAACTGTTCATATAATATAAACAAATTTTTAAAATATACCAAATAACAGAACATATTGAAATTATTTAAAAAGAACTGGAACACAGACAGACCACCACAGACCTCTTTACCTGACGTTAATGCATGATCTCTCTAATACTATTGAATTTGAATGAACACATATCTCAGATTCAAACTCCAAATTGTCGTCGGAAGCTTTTACTAGAAGACTGGAGGTTAATCTAACAGCCGAATGGGGAGTAAACCTGGAAAACTCATATATGGTTGTGATGGTCAGGTGGCCACAAGCATTTGTCACAATAGTATATATATAAAATGACATTCAAACAACAACTAGATAAATACTAGACATTAAGTGGTCAAATATTTAGCTGGGAATTTACACAAACAACAATCATTGTTTGAGTAGGAGTTAAATAAATTAACATTAAATAAGAAGTAATTCCGTCTGACGGCAGCATTTCTCTCTCTCTCTCTCTCTCTCTCTCTGTCTATATCGCTCTTTTTTTCTAGATTAGTGGAATGAAAATAGGACAGAAAGGCTCATTTCTAGGACAGATCTCCTCTGTTGACCCCTGACATCTCATTTGCCCATGTCAGTCTTGTAGGAAGTGGGGAAGCCGGCAGAGATGTTTGTTCAAGCTTTTTGATATCTGTCCTTTATGTGTCCGGCATTCAGTCATTTTTTTTCTGCCTTTTCAATCTTTCACCCACCTCTTCTCTCTTTCTGTGCCTCTCCATCAGAAGGTTGAATTACTTGGCCGGCTTATTGAGTCATGCCCGCACACTTTGCTCTGTTTTGCTGAAGTGTGAATCTGGAAGAATCTGACCTTGTGTGACAGAGGAGGAGGGGTCAGAGGCGAGAGAGAGAGAGATCAATAGACAGGAAGACTGAGTGTGTTTTTTGTATCCTTGTGTGTGTGTGTGTGTGTGTGTGTGTGTGTGTGAGAGAGAGAGAGAGAGAGAGAGAGAGAGAGAGAGTGATCGAAAAAGACACTAAGACATGTGGTAAACGTGGTTAAATCTGTTCCGTCTCCTCTCAGTCTTAAAAACAGCTTGCAGACAGTAGTATCAAATAACCTGCATTTTTAGTGTGTGTGTGAATGATGCTTTTTTTTTCCATAAATCCAAGGTTTTAATGACTTTCTCTAAGTGCTTGGTTAGGCAAGAATGCTTATTAAAATAGAAATACAAGCTTTTAAAAAAGAAAAAGAAAAAGTCACGAACACAGTCTATCCGTATCCCAGCTCAGTAGGTTGAGGTCAGAGCACAGGGTTAACCATAATACAGTACTCCTGGACCTTAGAGGTTTAAGGGCCTAGCTCAAGGGTCCAGTAGTGGCAGCTTTGGCAGTGCTGAGGCTTGAACCCTGAACCTTTAAATCAGTAAACCAGAGCCTTTAATGTTTTAACCAGGATTTGTTATAGCTTTCTCTAATGATATAATTGTTTTTGCACCTAGTGACTTATATCCAATATTAAAAACCCATTAAAGGTCCAAAAACGTCATGCCGTTAGCCAAACTTTTCATGCATATGGCACAAAAAAACTGCAAACCATTTACGTAAGATGTCTGTTATTTTTTTTAACATCTCACTTGATAACAAAGCTGTTACGCTTCAGTTGGCACATATGAGAAGGATGCAGTTAACCGTAACAGAATAAGCACCGACAGTATGAGGATCAGCTAAACGCTAGATCTTTCAAATGTTGTGAAATTTATAGTACAGATTTGTTAATTTGTACCACTTTTTTAAGTTATATTGTTGGGCATTTTTTCCTTTATTAAACTAACAGGGCAGAGATGAAATGGGACGGATAGAAAGAGAGAGAGGGGGGACCGGAAAGGACCCAAGCCGGAATCGAACCCAGGTCACCAGAGCATAACAGAGCACATTTTTCTAAAAGTTGCTTCTAAAAAGCTGTTTTTTTTTTCATGGACTAATAAACGGATTCAATCAAACTGGGATTGGTTGCCTTACATGTCAGTTAGACTCGCCTATTAAAAAGCTGAGAAGCTGAGTCCAGACCTTCTGTTGTCAGTCTAAAGGTCTGGCTATGCGAGACTAATAAATTAAATAAGTGCCAATTTGGGTAATCAGTGAAGAGCGAGGTCTTCAGTCTTGCTTTAAAAATAGGCAGTGTCTCAGCTGTTCAGTTAGCCAGGAGATGATTGTTCCACCACCTGGGGTGCCAGGATAGAAAATACTCCGGGTGTAACCCTTATTGTAGAAGACCTGCGATTGTTGTACTTGGAATATATTTGGAGGATATTTGTATGTTACTTGTACTTGTTAATTATTTAACAAGTGTCTGTTTCCACTTGATGAAAAAACACTTAGTCTAAAAGCATATTAATCTGTGATTCTGCTTATATCTCTCTGCAGAACAGTCTCTGTGCGCTTCTTCCAAGCTGATATTGACCCACCACCTGAGCCACCAATTTCAATTTCACTCTAAGTATCATCTGACGAAGGGTTTGGCTTGGCCTCTGCCAGCTCCCCAGTGCCTGCAACACACTCAAAACTAACTGTGGCAGCCAGTCTAAAAAATGACATCAGGTCAGACTGAGCAACAACCCACAGCAACGGATGCACTTTTTCACAGGGCATCTGTTGCAACAGAGTTAGTATTTCCATCTTGTAAGAAGTTTTTGGACATTTTTTAATAGGATTCTTTTATTTTTAGGTTGTTCATGCATGCATCATCTCTGCCTATTATGCAGCGTTTAAGTAGCACAGTGGTTAATGTGTTGGGCTGCGAACCAGAAGATTGTGGATTCCATTTCCAGCACCACCCTGTTACCACCGCTGGGCCCCTGAGCGAGACCTTTAACCCCTAATTGCTCAGTTGTATATAGAGATATATTTAAGTCGCTTTGAATAAGAGTGTCTGCCAAATGTATAGAACTACTGTTACAGAAAATAATGTTTTAAGGGAAAGAAATAACAATAAGCTTCTATTTTATCATTTTTCTTATCATTGTTCTTTTTTGTTAAAGTTAAATTTGTCAAAAACAATTTACATGATTCAGTAAAATATCAATATTCCCAGAATATACTCAAATACCCGAATTAATTGGTAATAAATATGACTAAAGTGCATATACAGTGAAAAAAACTAAATAAAAGTTTAAATATTTTTAATAAAATTGCAATACAAACAAGAGCATTTACTGTTTATTCATTTTCCTTCCCAGGATAGGGTGGGTTTCAAATGAGGGCAACAAGTTGGGTACGGTTACAAATTGAATGTGAGTGATAAAGGGGGAAGTGTTAGTGCAGTGGTTATAGTTCTGGACTGCTAATTAGAAAATTAGGGGTTAATTCCCAGCATCGCCAAATTCCCACTGCTGGGCCCCTGAGCAAGGCCCTTAATCCGCAATTTCTCAGTTGTATAAAGGAGATAAATGTTGTAAATGTAAAACCAACTAGGAATAATAAAAATACCCTTTGGTTTAAATCATACTAACTTCGTATTTATTTCTATAAAAATAGAGACATGATTATATTATGATTATGAGAGCAATATATAAATACAAATAAACACTTACATCTAACTATTGCCTTTTAAAGTTAAACATTCATACAGTTGTTGATGTACAGTTTTGACTTAAGTAATTATTTATTTGTAATTGAAACATACTATATTTTGTAACTACTGTAAAACTGATTAAATTTCTGTAGTAATTAAAGATGCTTGCTGAAAGAAAAGTAGAACAGTTTTTATTTTCAACAAATTGCCAGAAAAACCTTTCCAATCCCAACTTTTTAGGAAGTTGCTTTCACCAGGTCAACCCTGATACAGCATCCCTGGAGCAGAAAGGATTAGGAGCGTTGCTCGAGGCACCAACAGTGGCAGCTTGGTTGTACTGGGGCTTGAACCCTCATCCAACTTAGAAATAAGTTTTAAACACTGAATGCTCACTGATATATTAAAAAAGTGATGCTGTCAAAGTGTTGCTGTAATTTTTAAAGAAATAGTTCTAGCCAATTTTAATTCAGCTCAGCTACCTAATTAAGTAGGTAATCATGATTATTTCTAAATGTTTTTTTAATTATATAGATTAAAATCAAATCAATGTTTCCTGAAGTTTTTTTGCTATTATTATTTTTAATTGTGTTTAAAAAGGATATTAGTAAAAACACGTTTTACTTTGTATATCCGAGCTTGTTAGGAAGCTGGGGTAAGAGTGCCGGGTCAGCATCCTGGACCAGAGAGGTTAAAGGGCAGACCTGACCTTCTAATTAGTAAGCTATAGATAGATAGATAGATAGATAGATAGATAGATAGATAGATAGATAGATAGATAGATAGATAGATATACAGACAGACAGATCAATTGATCAACAGATCAATCAAATCTCTATGATTCCCAGGTTACATTAAACCATTTTGCTATTATAAAAAATAAAATCAACAATGCTATGGATACCTTTATAAAACAACACTATACAGCGTTTTACATGTGTGGTATCCCAAACTGCTGTCACAGATTCAAAAGTACACCGTTGTCTGCAATGTCTTTGTTCGTTACCTTTTCTGGATTGACAATGTCCTTGTGCACAAAGTGAGCTCTGAAGGTTTGCCGAAGTCAAAGTGGAACAATTTCAGTGGCTATATTTCGTAACCCTAACCCCTAACCCTTACTCTTGAGATGAACTGGAATACTGACTATGTGACATTCCTCATTAACGAGTAGCACTGCCTGACCTTACTGTTCTTATAACTTTCAAAGCTCTTATGGATAAATAAACACAATTTCCCACAGCCATGTTTTCGCATCTGGTGGTAAGCCTTTCAAGAAGATTGATTGTTGCTACAGCAACAAAGGATAAAAAAAATCTTTGGATTGAGAAACATATGGGTGTGGATTTTACATACCTTTAGCCATTTAGCGTACAGTAATTCCAACATCATCTAATGTCTTGAGAAACTTGAAACGAAGAATAGGATCAAAAATCTCACAAAATCTCCACATTTTTTGACTGACACTTTTCCAGGGTGGCTTGTATTTGAAATCCTAAATCAATACAAATTGGGTTTTAATCTCTGGCCATGCTCCTTCATGTGTGAGAGGAGAGAAAAATGGGTTTGGGGAGTTAGTTAAAATTGTAACATGTCATTCTCAGGCAGGTGAAGAGTGTCTGGAGATTAATTTTCAGCATGAGATTCGAAAGTTCAATGGAGTGAAGGAGAACGAACAAGAGAAGCAGGGTGCACGGTCAGTAATAAATTGGATGTTTGTTAGTCAGAGCAGGCTCTCTCCTTTGAGATCAGGCATCATTTGTTGGTGATGCAGGAGTTCATTCATCATTAATTACTGCATCCATGTCAGACAATGTTATTCTCTGCTGCCTACCTGTGGGATACACTGCAGTTGAGTGCATACACACGTCAATCTGTACCTTGTTTATTCCTGGTGTTGATGTTGCCATGTATTCCTTCTTTCACACTAAGCTGCACATGCCTGCACAGGCATTTTCTTATGTTTGTCGAGTAAACAGGATCGATACACACAGATAATATCACATAGAAAGTCCACTGCGACAATGGCCCTGAATAAGGAAACATCCTTTAGAATAAACAAATAACGTCTCATTACCACACCAATCAGTGGGTTTGCTTAAACACTTTCTACCTGAGTTAAAAAATAACAGATTTTTACCCATATCTTTCTATCTGTCCCAGAGGGAACATGGTTTTATTTATAGAGCAGACGCTTCGTATAACCCACGCAGACCATGCCCTGTGCACAAGGAGGATAAATCTCCCTTCTTCAATCGGCATTATTATTAAATACAAATTTTATTGGAATATAATGCCGTTATTGCTTATAGTGAACCAGATAGTTTCACTTAAAGGTTTCTGATTTTTCATCTTGGTGAGCTTAAAAAATTTATCATCAACTATAAACAATATTATATTTTTAATTTCAATGCAGTATAGTAATTGTGTCCAAATTTAATTAAAAAAAAGGCTGCAGATATTGCTATAGCCACATGCACTGTACATTTAAAACCAGGAATGGTGCTATGGTGTGTATATAATTGTAGAGTCGTGCTAATGCACATATGTATATACACTTATGTACACTACAAATCACCAGGGATGGTTGACGGTTGCACCCACTTTACAGGTTGCCATGCCAGATCCTTCAGTGGACATGGGGCAAACTATGGTCTGTTTTTCATGGAGCAGACATCCTGTCTAGGTTTAAGGAATGTTTGTTTCATGGTTCAGACAGAAACAACAAGACTAAGTTAACTGTTTAGTTGGTCCAGTTCTGGAATTTGCTATTTCTGCAGGAACGGATGTTCCTAAAGTGCTTTCTGTGATGCTAGGGAATTGCAGGCCTTTTGCCTTTCACCCTTCCAGGAAAGGCTGAAACCTCTGGGCCCCATGTAAGCATGTACAGCCACAAAGCGACCCCGTGGAGAAAGTTAGAACAGCTATTTGTCTGTTTTTCTGCACTCAAGAAGGGGTCAGCAGCCACTAAAGAGACTTTACCTCTCTCTCTCTCTACCTTATAAGGCCTCTGGACTCCCTGTTCTGGAGAGGGTTAATGTTCACTCGACAAAGGGTATTGGCCTTGATTGACTTCCAGACTCCCTGTGTTCTAAAGAGTTCCAGACTCTAAAGACTCCTCAAGTATTCCAGTGGCCTTCCCATGACTCTTGTGTTCCTCGCTTTCTGGGTAATCCTGTATTCGCTAAGTTCTTCATTTGTACTAAAGACTTTAAGAAAATCCAACCTTCTCTGGAATCCAACCTTCGAGTTCTGGTACCAGTTCTGATGAATAAACTGGTCTGTTTGGTTCTAACATCTGTGTCCTAAGTCTACTTCCCGTTACAGTAAGATAAGTGGATGTCCTTAAACCAAAATACCTGTTCTTGTCTTTTGATTAACTTTGTTGATCTACTTTGAAAGTTGTGTACTGTATATAAATTAATATTTTGGGTTTTTTAACTCTCATAAACTGTTCTTAAATGTTTCCTATTTTCCAACTAGATGTGATAATGTATTACGATACCCTTTGACTATACTGAGAAAAAGCAAATTAGAAAAAAAAATAAAATAGAAAGATATAGTAAATGTGTGTGGTGTGTTTGTATTTTTTCAGTTTAAAATGTTCTACTTTGTTTTTTATTTTTTATTCTGACTAATGTAAGTTAAAATGGTCAGGTTTTATAATGTATGAATCATAATTAGGTTCAGAGATACAAATCAATAGCTGTTAGCTGTGTTGTGCTAGAAATATGTACAACTAACATTAAGTGGTGTTGGCAGCAATGTGTTTTAGTTGGAATTGAGAAAATTTTCTTGATAAAATCACAGAATGATTTGTACAATTAAATCGATACGTACAGTAGTACAGTAGTAAATATACTGGTGTTATTCAGAAATTGGACATTATTAATCAAGGCAACCACCAACCAGACCTTCCTGTAAAAAATAAAATGTTTTGATTAAAATATGGTTTGTGAGTAAACGATGCAAATTATTCTAAATGTTAGAGTTGGTTGAATATGTTATCGTGATGATGTCATTTTATAAGCATTATTAAAGCACGGATACAATTAAAAAAATGTGTTTTTTTACAGGTATAAAATCAGCTTTTATGCATACAATTCTTGAAAATATTGAGCAAATCATCCAGCAGTTGCTATCATACCTTTGCTTGAATATCCATTCAGCCCTTGTTCATGTTGCAATTGTTTTTTTTTTCATGCTACAAAGCAGATGGAAAGTAAGTGTTTGTACTTAAAGTCATCCTGATCTAAGTGCATAATAGAAAATTATTCCGTTTGTTTATCATTAAAGGCGAGAATGTTCAGATTTCAGCTACAGAGACAGATATGAATAGAGAGAGGGCAGAAGCAGCAGCACAGCCGATTAAATAAAAAAAATGCACAACTGACTCTGACCTGCCCTACTAACTACACCAAGACACAGAAGATAGATCATAGCATGCACTCTGTCTCTTTCTCTCGCTTTCCCTCACTCTGTGTTTCTCTCTTTTGCTCTCTTTTTCTTTTCTTTTTTCTTCTACGTAAGGCTGTCTTACCGAGATCAAACCTCTAAATAAAAAAAAAAATATTGTTAGTCTATCTAGGAGGTCCATGTATTTAGTATTACTTATTATTTAGCACAGTGAATATATTTGTGTGTGTGTGTGTGTGTGTGTTTATTGTAGTTTATCAAAATATACAGTTCGAAATATAGTTAGATATTGATTAGTTGTTGACTAATTGTGAGCTTTTTTCGACTATTTATATCTTCTGTCTTATGGTTATGTCATAAGAGACACTGCCTTTCCATTTTTCAACACCGTGCAGTAGTTAGGCGTTCATGGGTCATTGCTCCTGATTTTCATTTCCAGCTTTTCGCTAAACTCCGGACTCCCTTCTCTCTCCTTGCTCCATGGAGCCTAACTAACGCTCCGCTGTGAATGTTTTATTATAGATATCTAGATAGATAGATCATCAGATGGATAGGTCATTAGATAGATAGATAGATAGATAGATAGATAGATAGATAGATAGATAGATAAACACTTTTTGTATTATGTGAACATTTTTCTCGGTTTTGTATGAGGCAAACATTTACAGCTAACGTCTGGAGGTGGGAATCTTTGGTGCAAACCATAGGAGCAGATTGCGCTGGATGATGTTTATAACATGTTTATAACAAAGGCACTGGCCTTTTTTGAGTAATGCAGATTTTAACTTTGCTAGCTATCTAAAACGTATATTTCCCCACCCATGATCTTTTTTAATATTTATTAATATCATTAATATTTGGTCCAAGTGAGATTCGGTCAAATGGGCCCCTTTCTGCTCTGCATTGCCCTGCAACACCCACTTCCTTACACCTCCCTTTTCCTCACAGCCATCCACATTTAAGTTGTATTTGAATTACTTGAATTAAAAGGTTTCATAATCCTTTTATTTCCTTAACAAAATTACTGAGGAAAAAGGTAAAAAAAAAAAACATATGGAAATATAAATAATTAACTATTAGTGTTGGAACTTAGAGACAAAGCTCCTGAGTTTCACGAAGACATTGTGTGTTATGATTGTTGTCGAAGAACTCGAGTGATCTGCACCGAGGCTTGACCTCAAACCCACTTTCCTGGGTAACATCTTTTGTGATAAACTCTAACACTGCACCTCAGACTCCCTCAATCATTATTAGTGCCTCACTAGTACTATTAGAAAGCTTTTACAGCAGAGTAGCGGTTTTTATAGGAGTAAGAGTGGAACTAACTCTGTAATAAAATGTTTGAAAAAACACATACGGATCTGATGGTCAGGTGTCCATATAATAAAAAAAGATAAAAATTAATTATTTAAGAGTCATTTTATGCTCTTTTTTTCTCTGCAGAACCAGAAACCAGAGGGCATTTACAGCTAATGTCTGGGGGTGGAAACCATAATCTTTGGTGGAAACCATAAGGCAGATTGTGCTGAATGATGTTTATAACATTTCCCAGTGCTTTTTTATCTTCTCTATGGCTAAATGCACATCCTAAAATCCTACAAATACATGTTGGAAACGATTTAAAAAAAGGGTTTATGTGCCTTGTCCCAAATACACAGCAAGGATCCGGTACTTTAAAAACAAAGTGTTCATCTTCAAGTTATTGCAAGGCAGATGGATAATCAGGAGGAAACACTAATTTGTGGTTCCAGTTGTTTTAATGGCTGCATCTGTGGCAGCTTTTGAGGCGTTATATGGTTTCGGATGGTTTCCTAGAAATGTATACAATTAGTTTAATGTTTCTTATAACTCTTGAGTGTTACTTTAACCATTTTAATGCTTATTTTATTGATTCATTACTTCTGAATCATGTTTGTTGCATTATGGATTTGCCAGAGGCATTAGATGGAGCACTGTGAAAGCATAACGTGACAGAAAAAGTCACAAAATGTCATTTTTAAGATCGGCTTTCATTTTATCTGATGTGCATTGTGCGCTCACCTAGTCACACTCTAAGTAAAACGGCTCAATATATAAAAGCTTTAATTGGCGAAGATGCCATCTGATTGACATTTATTGCAACCAATCTAAACAAAATTGTTTCATTTCGGTGTGTAATGTCGTATGTAAAGTTGATGTTCCTACAAAAAGCCAACCTGCAACCATGCAATCTGTGTTGTTTGTTTAGGAAAGTTGTGCAAATTGATTTATTTTTATTATAAACTTTAAATTATTTGTAAAATCAAGCATTTTGACGAAAAAAATATAAAACACAAACAACCTTTTGAAAATTTGGTAAAATCCTACCAATCAGATTGACTTTTAAACTTCTTACAGGTCTTTAGCCAATAGTTTCAAAGTTTCAAATTTCAGGCTGGAACGAAGTTTGTTGTGGCTTCATAATGTTTTACGTCCTTTGGGGTTTCATTTATTGATGCATGCAATTTTCTCTACTTAAACATTTTTTGTGTAATTGTTTTTAAATGAAACTTATACTAAATGCAAAACTTAGTGAGAGGATAATGTTTGGTTGAAGATGATGGTATAATTTAATTTGTGTTAAATTTATATTATAATATATTATAATATTTAATTATTTTAATAAATTGCATTTGTAAATTTAATTTTGTTTTGTTAATAAACATTTGTTAATAAGAATAATAAAGACGTATTGGTATTGTATTCACAGTAAAGTTTGAACTCTCTGCATTTGTATTAAAAAAAAGTTTTGCTAGAGTCTATCTCAGCTGTCATTGGGTGAAAGGCAGGGGTACATCCTGGACAGGTCACCAGTCCATTGCAAACAAACATCCACATAAACCTACCCTCACTCCTTTGGGCAATTTCGAATCACCATTGAACCTAACATACATGTTTTTGGACTGTTGGAGTAAACCGGTGGAGTACCTGGTGTAAACCCACAATCAATTTTTGGACAGTAAAAATCAGATATCTGCATAACTTCAGATATAAAAGTTAAGCAAACTCAGAAATGTCAGCATTAATGGTAAAAGGCAAAGCAAAATGTGATGTTGGGTTTTTAAAAACAAAAAGCTGAGACTGCACTGGGTTAAGGTTCACCTGGACTGAAAAGTTAATGACTGGAAAACAAAGCTTAGTTAAATGAATTTCTGCTAAGCCACACAGATGGTAGGTCAGAATTTAAAACCATCAACATAAATCCATGGATTCCACCTGCCTAATTAGGCACAATTAGAGCCAACCAATGCTAATCAATTATCACTTAAGAGTCACAAACTGTTTCGGTATTGTCACTGATTGTGTGTATCTTTTCGTGGCTGCAATTTACAATCTTTTTAATGACAGTAAGTTTAATGTTTCTCAGTGGCCATTTAGTCACTGAATCCAATCAGAAAACCCTTGTAATGTTGTAAAATGGAAGATTTTCAGAAATTGTGTTATGTTATTACATCAACCTGAAGGAGAATCTTAAATGAACGTTTCACAAATCTTATGGAATCCATACCATGAAGAATTAAAGCCATGTTGAGAGAAAAAGTAGCTAGTATATAGTGTGCCTAATAAAGTTTTCAGTGAGTGTATATGTCTAAAATCAACACTTAAGAATGCTTTGATACCAGAACTTTAAAAAGCCAACTATTTAGCTTATAGACAAAAATCCATTCCATGGTGGTTACGGGCCACTTTTAAATACCAAAACCCTTTTGATTCATGCAAAAAGAAAAGTTTTTCAAATAAACAGAAACAAATAGAAACAAATTAGTTCTGTTTTAGTGTCGATTGCCCCAATACATCAAGCACATTTTGTAGCGGACCCTTAGAACACGGCACTTTCAATTAAGGGTCTCAGATACTAAGTGAGACAAACACCACACTATCCATGATTTAAAATGCAACTGTAAAATAATTATCCTTATTTAAATATCTATATAATTTCCTGGCTGGATTTATTGTCAGGTTTATGCTGTACAGAACGTGTTTAAAGATAAATTCTTAAGATTTTTACAGGTGTAGGACCAAAAAATTTTTTAAATGTTTGGTACGAACATTATGATAGGATTTCCTACCTGCCTGTCAACATATTTATTCGGGTACCGGACAGGATATGTGATCAGCCAGTGTTGCCAAATAGAACAGTTTTGTGGTTCTAAATTTAATAAAAAATTAGTAAAAAGTGGTTTGGGCAGGTGTACAAAATTTGGGATCAATTTGGCTGTTTTGAAACATGTATATTTTATAATGAATGGAGAGTTTTAAAGCTATTTGGCAACACTGTCATCAGTGCGTTCACATATTGCGGAAAAAAAAAGGCTGCTTAAAAAACCTAAATTAATATCTAATTAATTATGTTGCGTTTTCATGCTACGTTAAAGGCCCTAACAGATGTCACCATGGTTGCGATATATCTTTTTTTGGTGTGGTTCAATTATGGTGTTTTTTTGATAGTAACACATAGTTTAGCTCCACATATAATCTCAACTACATCAGCAGCGTGTAATCAGATACGATTTTTATGTTTGGTATCGTAGTACCGTTTAGTAAAGTTTTCTCACTGTCGAATGACGCCGGATGTGTTGTAATGCCGTCTCTGGTCGTCTAGTTTGTGCACGTTTATGCGTTTAAGGGGTGTGGCATTGTACCGCAAGAGTGGGGTTTTTAGTGCTATCAGGCTACAGTTAGGATTTTCCAAAAAGTCTTACTGCACCTTTAAAATAAGTTGCATCCTAGTGAATAAAATATATGTAAATGATCTCTGGAGAGTTTCTATGTACATTCTAATCATGTAACTCTGATTAAATTTTGACTTCTGCCTTGTACTTCTGTCACTTTTTCTAATAAAACCGGAAAAAAGAAACAACGTCGCATTGTGGAATAGTAAATGATGAACATATTTGTTATCGCCGCATGAAGATAACACCCGTGTTTTGAGGCAGGAAACAAAGTGCATTTAGGCAATTTAGACACCCGCTGTAATCTACATTCTCATCTTTAGCCATTGTGAATTATTGAGAAGAACAGGCTAGCTGAGCAGAAATCAAGCCCCAGCATTCCCTTTACAGTATTCAACGCAGATCTCTCTCCTGAGGGCTTATGCAGAATATTTAGAACTATCTCTCTCTCCCACTCTCTTTATCTCTCTAATCCATCTTATTACTTTTCTCTGTTATTCTTTAGTTTTACTGGAAGGGATAACAATAGCGGGAGAGATAATTGATAGACGTGTTGTTAGTGAAATATAGCAAAGGTTTTTAATCATTTTTTTTTACCTATTTTATAGTCAGGAACTCTGTTAACTATAAATTGTCAGTTCTAGATGAGTCTTGTAACATTACCAGTGTATCTGAAACCAGACAAACGCACCCTAAAGAGACTTTTAGAAGTCTGACTACTTGACAAAAAAGAATGATGCTTACAGACGTAGGTAAGAACGAATTACATTCACAGTCATACCTTGTGCAATCGCGTTTCTGGAATTGCGAATTCACGGAACTTAACTAATTTGCATTCGCAATTTACAGATCTGTAAAACTTGCGAAAATCCTTGAAAAACCCTGCAGTGTTTCCTCAAAAAGAACCTGCAGAAGTTTAATTTTCAAAGTAGTTTATGCTTTTAAGTGTAAAATCGGTAAGAAAATTTTTTTTAATGAAAATTTTACTGTTTTGGGGGAAAAGCTAAAGACATACAAGAAATCAATAAGGAAATTCTTAAAAAAAAACTAACTTTGCCTTTCTATATACTGTACTGTACCTTTTACAAGATGTTATACCCAATTGCAAAGTTTATTCCCTTTGGAACACCTACGATTACATAATTATTAGAAATTACTGTAGTTCATTTACTATTTCGTAATAGTAATTAAATGTTAACGTAAATTCAACACAAAAATTATACATTTTATGCTAGTGTTCATAGCAAATTCATACTGTATCGGGTTCAGGCCATGACGTAGGCTTCATGCTGACACGCTATTGGCTGGAAGGCTTGAAAGTATCCAATCACACAGCAGGGTACCAGCTTTCCTCGATGCTGATTGGCTTGTAGTTTGGATGCTTTGTGTATGTACTGTCACTAGTGTATGAGTGAAGCTGAGGTTCATCTTCCCGCATCTCAGTTCAACACCGTACAAGTGTGATAAGTATTTTCGGTCTTTTTCTCGATTTTTACTTAATTCTAAAAACCCACCAGATGCCTAAATGTTGTGCGGATTCTAAAGCTCCTAGCAGTGTTTCTAAGCATCTGAAGAAGAAAAAGTTTTAGATCAGGCTCAGAATGTGTGTACAAAAGCAACACTTTAATGCTGAGAGTGTGTTCCTGCATGTGTTTCTTTCTTTAAAAAAAAACGCTTATGTAGACTAGACCGATAATATATCTGTGTCGATGATTGTGTGTGTGTGTGTGTGTGTGTGTGTGTCATTTTGGGGCTATGGTTGGTTGGACTTTTCATAACAACACTAAGAATCAGGCAGAGGTTGCCACAGTTGACTTCACATATCACACCTGTGAATCCCAGTGCACACACACTCACACATACACACACTCGCATGCATGCACACCATGACCCCTTGTAGACATACACAATAGCAAGCGTTTATCGCACTGGGAGATCACACAGTAAGCACTCCAGAGGATTGTGGGATGCCTGCAGCTTTTCAACAGCAAGATCAATGAAGTAATTAAAGATTCACAAGTTGAACCCTTGTGGACCAAAGATTCACGTCAACATTTTTCATCTTTTTCTGTGTCCTTTGAAAAGGATTTTTTTATTGTGCATGAAACATATAAATAAATAAGTTTCACACCCTGTAATTGCGAGTATCCCCGGGAGGAAATGTTTGAATATCTAAAGCACAATATCTGAATTAGATTTGTAGGTATGCTTGAATGATTGAGTTATTGAGAGCTCAGGAAAAGAATGCAGTAACATCAATCACACATCAGTGTTGTGGTAAAGCAACATATACGCTGAGTAATCACTATTTTATGTAGAATTTGTGCATATGCTGACTGTCGCTGAGTTTCTGCCTGTACCAGTGTATTAATAGTTTAACGCAGACCTGAATAACCAACAGAGGGCACACTACCACCGCCCCACTGCATTAACTTTAAAACCCACTTTTAGCTACATTCCATTGATTGTTTTCCATCTTTTCTAAGAAATCACAGCTAGGTAGCCTATTTAGACATTAAAATTTACATTTGTGGCATTTGCCAGACGTCCTTACAGAGTGACTTACATTTATTTCATTTATACTGAGCAACTGGGGATTAAGGGCCTTGTTCAAGGGGATCTTAACCACTAGGCTAGCACTTCCCCATGTTTAGAAATAGAAGAAGCCTGTATTTTAATCATATATTAATTATAAAACTGTCAAATTCTCTCTAAGCATACCATAGTTTAAAACGTATATCGGTTAATATACTTTCCTGCAGGACGTCTCGTATTATAATCTGATTGTAAACTGTAGCCAAGTTTTACTTGCTGTTTTTTACATAGATGGTCAGAGCACAAGGGTAGCCTTGATGCTGCCCCCCTGGAGCAAATATGCTGTTGGATTAAGTTCGGGGAGCTCAACAGTAGCAGCTAAGGCTTGAACCCCAATCTTCTGATCACAACCCACAGCCTTACTCATTTAAACCATCACTGCTCACCACTATAAACTTTTTTTTGCACTCAAGTTTGCTTCTACAGCTTCCCATCCAGCCTGTCTCTGGGGGAAGTGATAGTGCAGTTGTTAATGTTTGGACTGCTAAGTGGAAGATTTGGAGTTTAATTCCCGTTTCAACTGTTGGGCCTTTTAGGACCCTTAACCCCTAATTGCTTAGTTATATTAATGAGCTCTGGATAAAGGTGCAGTGAATAAGGAAACATCTAAATTTTAGCTAACTCCTGCTGTCATTTTTGCACAGGTTCTTCTGTACACAGTCAAAAACTCTTTCTAAGGCAGGAATGTATTTCAACAAGTTAAATCTATATTTATTTTAGGAGGTTAGCACGTATAGGCAGGTTAAGACCCAAAGCTGCTTAAGTCGATTTTAGTGGCTGCATGCCGATCACACATTTAGATTTTTTTTTCTTGAGTAGTAATATAACACAACAGCATTTAAACCAGAACTTTTCAACACAAGTTTTAGTCTTTAAACCTAAAAAAGAACAGGAACAGCGAATACAAATTAGAAAGCACATTTCTTTTCTGCCAAATGTAATACAATAATGCAAAACAAACAAACAAAAAGAAAGAATAATATAATAAATGTGAATGAAATGATTGAAAGACTAAAACTGAACTGAAACTAAAATTGAACAAAACTTGACTGCTGGGAATCAGGGTGTTGGGCCCCTAAGCAAGGCCCTTAACAGCCAATTGCTTAGATGTGTAAAGGAGATAAATGTAAGTCGTTCTGAATAAGAGTGTCAGCCAAATGCCGCAAATGTAAAAAAAAATGGTTACAAAAAAACAACAAAAACAGACAAATAATTAGCATGTCAGTATCTTTAAAAAAAATTGTATTTCTGTCTATCTTTCTATCTCCAGATGTACGTATCTTAACATACTGTCATGTTTCTAAAAATGTGCTAGAACAAAGAAAGTTGATTGTCCTGATGATTCCTATAACCAAAGTTAAAGAAATAGTACGCTAATTACATAACATTGATTTGTACAACACTGATTAGCTATTTTTACCTGGTGAACGAACATGTTTTAAATCAGTGAAGTATTAACCCTTTGAGCTGTTCTGCTAAAAATAATTTGAATTTAACAGTGCTGCATTTAATACATACAGAGTACTAGTTTGTCCATAACATGCACATGGTCGCTGAAAGAAGTGGGTACGGATAAGCGTTCTCCTGCTGGATTAAATCAAAGTCAGTAAAGTCAGAGAAGGAGTAGAATGTTATTGAGTAAAACGCTCTGAGAAAGTGTAGTGCTGTTTTGCCATCTGGAACAATTCACTGTAACAATGTAGGGGAGTAAGCTCTGTTCCGCTCCTCTAGCTTTTACCCTCCTACCTCTTTACTGATGGCCCCGGGGATGACACACATCGGTGGATGATGATCTGGGTCATAGCACGAATATAACAAGACATTGTCATACCTGACACATTACAACACAGCTCTCTATCAAACTGACCTGTGGGCCACAATATAGGAGCCTTAATAATATCATCGTAGGACTTTTAACAAGTTTCTCTCCTCAGACTTAAGCAGGAAAATACAGTATTTCAACAAAAATAAAAAACTGGGATTTTTTTTCGCAAGCCTACACATATTCGGGGTTGAGGGCCTTGCTCAGGGACCCACAGTGGTGGGTTGGTGGTGCTAGGAATCTAACCACTAGGCCATCACTTATGTTTATGTTTCTTTTTATCTTGTTTCATGTTTGTGTTATATTTTGTTTTTTTCATGTTTGTATGTTTGTCATGTATGTCTTGAGTTCATGTGTGTTTATTTCCTGTTTTGTCCTTGTTGTGTGATCCTTGTTCCGCATGTGTTCTTGTCATGTGATCCCCTTGTTTAGTTGTCGTGTTGCTATTAGTTGATCTTCTGTATTTATAGCCCTTGTGTTTCCCTTTGTCTTTGTTAAGAATTTTGGTTGTGTCCCTGTACCAATGTCATGTCATGTCATGTCAAGTCAAGTATCTTGTAGTCTAGTTCATGTTTGTTGATTTCTTGTTTGTGCTATGCTGTGCTAAGCTATGCTTATGTAAGCTAAAATAAGTTAAGCTAAGGCAGGTTAAGATTAGTTTATGTGTGTTGTTGGACACTTGAGTAAATAAACTGCACCTTTGGGTTCAAAACTACTACTTGCTTCAGTGGAGATTTGTTACGTGTTCCCAAGATTTCTTCAGTTAGCAGTCCAACACCTTAACCACTGCGCTACCACTTATTCATTTATCATTTTGGTTATGTTTACTTGTTAAACAGTGGTAGTGCAGTGGTTAAGGTTTTGGACTGCTAGTTGGAAGACAATACCCAGCACCACCAAGTTCCCACTAATGGGCCGTTAATGCCGAATGCGTTGAATGTACTTATGGTTTTAGTTCTGCTAAACCATCCTTGCAAAGAAAACTCTTATTTTCACATAAAAATAAAAAGGTGTATGCTTAACAACATACAAATATTCACAGCAAATTAAAACAATTTTTTTTGCTACTTTTGTGTGGCTCAGTACATCCAGATAAGCTGAAGTCATGATGCACGTTTTGCTGATATGTTAAAAAGCATATCAATTAAAGCAAATCAGGTTACCTTTATTTTTTTACAAGTGCTGTGTTTACTCACGGTGCAACTCAAAATGGTGGTCTCACATGCAATTCTAAAACTGATCTCAGGAAATGTGTCATATATAATAGCTCAGATATTAAAAAGTGATCGCTAATAAAAAGGCTTAAACAGCAAGAAGATTTATATAAACCTGATTTTCAACCAACCAACTTTCATTTATGTTTTTATATAATAATCTTATGACAATCTTAAATGTCTTTGAAAAATAGAAAATCTTGAAATGATACATTTTTTTGCTTTCTTTCTAATGATGATGATGTTTCTGCTGTGTCCTTTTTTTTTCCAAACCGGCTGCACCGCATGATGTGTCATCCCGTTGAGAAAATTTGACAGATTCAAAATGTCTTTCAGATCCTTTTGCTTCCTTCTTGTAATTTAATTACAGACACACAGACACACATTTTTTCTTGCTAAGCCCACTATGAGTCTTCAGAGAGAAAGAGAGGAAGAGTGGCCTCCTTTTTTTCTTCAGTAGTCTTGCTTGCTGATCTGGTTGTTCTGAGATTGTGCTTCCTAATCACTTTGTGTGCATGGTGGAGCGTGTTGTACAGTACACTCTGCTGAGGGAATAATGAACTCTTTGTTCTGATGCTGCATCCTGAGGGAAGCTTCTACTTTCCCATTCTTTCTCTTTCTCTCTCTCTCATTAATCCCAGAAGTGTTTGTCTCTGTATTGTTACGATGTGGGTCAAACGAGGCCATTATGGAGAGAGCTGTTACACTACTTCATATCAAGCAGGTGCTCCGCTAGCTTCACACTGCCAGACCAGCCCTCCACTCTCCAACAGACTGGATACTGGATACTGGATATACTGTAGCTTTAAAAAACAATTAACACATGGTAATATTAACTCTTACACATTAGGATTAGACGTTAGACTTTAGGCCTAGAGATCGTTCACTGAACATAACTGAACATGCAAATAACATAAAAACCTTTACAGGATTAGTTGGATTATGTATGTAATAATAATAAATAATAATAGATAATTGTATAGTATATATATATATATATATATTATACTATATATTATATATATATATATATTATATATATATATATATATATTTATACATGTTTTTAGCCCTTTTTGCCTTTAATCATAAGACAGAGAGAGTTAAAGTGGGGAAGGGGGGACAGGACCGGAAAGGACACGAGCCAGACTGAAACCGAACACGAGACCAAATACTGATAACCTTTAGAGACGACCCTGGTTTCATTTTTTTTACTTTTTTTTACTTTTTAAAATTATTCATAGCTAAATTTATAGATTTTTTTTCAATACATTTTGTAAATTTGCCCTTTTCTTAATTTTTTTTTTTTAGCATAACAGAAACATTGACAATGACTTTTGTAATATCACAGTTCCATGGTTCTAACCATAACAAAGAACTAAAGAAACTCTAAATGATTGTTTTGTATGTCAATGCAAAACTCTTTGTCCAGATCTTTTACTGATAACAGACATTTCACTGTATGTTATGTGTGTGTATGTGTAGGTGTGTGTTAAGGCTATTTGTCCCTAAAAAGTTCATAAAATCTGCTTATAGTTTTTGGGGTCATTTGGCTGGTAATTACAGAATTGTATAAAATGTACCGCTGGTAACTAGAAAGAAAAAATAATATAAAACTGATGTTGATTTTTAAGGTGAAAATTGATGTAATATGTAGGTTTAAGAAGCTACAGCAATAATTTGTATAAAATGTATATATGTGTGTGTTAGCATTAACATTGAAAAAAAAGCATCAAACTTTATGCCGCTGTTTTGAGTTATTATATTCCTTTAGGTTAAGACTTTTAATTAATTATGGGAATTCAACACATCCCTCTCGTACATTCTTTTACCTTTTCTTTCTCTCCCACTTTTTGTCATGCTTCAAACTACTCCCACTCCACTTTCTACAGCAGCCACTGAGATTTAATTAGCTTAATTAAACACTGTAATATACTTTGAGTTAATGAGCAGGGAAAATTGTTTAGTGATGTAAACGGAGTCCATACAGTCACGCAAGCATGCAGTGTAGTAATGCATTTCTAATGAAACATCACGCAATGTGTGAAAAAAAAAAGAAAACAATTTTGCGAAAATAAATTAATATTTGTTCATCATAATGATGCTTATGCAGCTATTTGAATATCCACACAACATAAAATGCAATCATGTAAACAGCTATTAGATGACTTGCCTTGCTGCGGTATTTACTGAACCTGGAAGCAAATTAAGGCTTTGAAGACAGCGAATAAACTGCTGCCACACATATTGTAACTTTCCCCCTTTTTTTATAGACAAGACCATCAAAGTTTTGCTGGCTTCCAAATCAATAATTCAAAGTGTTGATCATGCTATCAGATATAATTAAAAAGCAATGTGCTGTCAACTGAATACTTACTGCATACTGTAGCACTGGGGTGGTACTTAATACTGTGGAGTTCAGCATGGTCTCTCAAGCTCACTGTAATATTCCTGAGAGCAGAAAGTTGATGAATATTCTCTTTCATCATCCTCTCGGCTTCTCTACAGGATTTTGCTTTCTTTGAGCAGGCCTGATGCTGATTAGCAGAGAGTCTGATATCAAAGGGGAGGTTTGACCTCTCTCATTTCTCTTATTTTAACCTCAACCTCTGAAGCAGCTTCAGAAATGTGAGACTGTAAATATGGTGCATTATGACAAGGGCCCTCTGACGAATACTGATTGGGAGAAAAGATTGGCATCCTTTTCTATACTATTCTATTCTATTCTATTCTAAATAAAATAAATAAAGGTTTTCATTTGTTACATATACAGAGTTGGGGTCAAAGCACAGGGTTATAATATCAGTGTTTAAATTATACTAGTTTATTTTGACTTTTTGTCAATAATTTTCCACTGCCACTTCTTATTTCTTGTATTATTTACCTTCCTGTTATTTTCAAGGTTTTCTTTTGATTTACCCTGCATTCTGCCATTTTTTGACATTTCCGGTGTTAGCTGAATGTAGCATCAATGCATGGATAAAGCATTTGTGTGAAGATTGTTTTGGGAGTCTTAAATCTAATTAAAAACAGGCAGAAAATGTTTTTGTATTTTTGTCTCTTTTTGCTAGCAATTGCTAGATTACAGAAACGTTTTGAGTTTAGTTTCATGCAGAAACCTAGTATAGTATTACAATCAGGGTATTTACAACTGTAACTGAATGATTTATTCAGAAAGTAATAATAAACACGGTATTTATGTTTATAGAGACAACAAACACACTGCATGATACAGGACCTGAAAAGAGATATCTGACTCTTACACCTTACCAGGCATCAAGGTACTGTAATGATGTCATCAGGGATATTGAGTTAGTAAAGTGTGTCAATAGAGGGAAGTTTCTCATGTCAAACTAATCTTTATTTTTCAGACCTGACCTCTACATAGTGATGACCTCATCTCTTAGTCAGTCAATTGCTTTGTGACCTTTAGCAAAGGCTGTTGAAAGACGCCATCCGATTGGACCTCGACCAGTGACTGGTCCCCCAATTAGGAAACAATCAGAAAAACAGACTGAAAGAACAGACTAGACTCAAAAGAAGGACTAGACGCATAGTTTAAGTAATAATCTAAAAAGATGATGTTTTAATAATCTAACATGTATAAGACACCCCATAACTGACTGGCGGGGAAATTGCACCACATCCTCCCAATCAATTGTCCTGCAGTGAACCGTCGATGACCCACATGTTGTAGGAAATTTACATAAAGTAATAATAATGCGGATTCCACAATTGCCCTGAGTTGCAACTCACCCATTTGTTGGCCTTCCAACCTTTATTCACAGACCACCAACAATCTATTTTATTAATCATTTCCTACATGGTCAAGACCAGCACACTCATATTTGGACCACAATATTAGAAACACAAAATATTTAAAGAACTTTAATGTCCTGCAAAGATACCCAGTCCCAACCCTACTAACAAAAAACTAAAACAGAAAACTGTTTGGTTGTGTATTGGTTGTGTAAACATACTTTCATGATCTGTACTGCAAGAACCCTTGAGCTTATCTCAGGGGCTTTATGATACAAAGCATGGAACGTCCAGGGACACCTATCGCACAGTACACATCCTTTCACAGACTACAAACAATTAAGCCATGCTAATTATCTCTTCCTGGACACTGGGTAGCTCACAGGGAAAATGCAAACTTCAAGCACTAAATTTAAATCCATAACCCTGGAGGTGTAAAGGAAATGTGCTAAACAGAATGTTACCATGCTCCTTTTACTGCAAATATTTAATTTTAGCCACTATATAATTACATTTTTAAATTGCAGAACTATATAAAGCAGATTTATAACTCAGTAACTTTGCATTTATTGACTACATAATAAGTGGCTGCTGTACTGTAAAATGAACTGTAGATTTATAGCTCTTTGACTTGTACTCGACTGTGGAATTTTATATACAGGATTTCTCCATCCATTGCACACATGCAGTACTGCAGTACTGCTCAGACACGTCGTTTTACTGAGACTTATAAAAGTAAATTAAAATATGCACCAGAAATGCAAACCATGTTTCTCTTATTATAGCCTAGAATTTTCATCCGGTGCTTTCCAGTTCTGGGTTTGTTCATGTATGTATGCATGAGTGTTTTACTCAATTACAGTGTTAAACAGCCGATGAGAAATTCCTGGGCAGAAATCCTAACTCATGCCCCCCTCAGCTGTACAATTAATCTCAGACTACTGGATATTCCTCTAATTACTGCGGTCCTGTCCTAATTGAGAAGGAGCTCATTAAGTCTCTGTTGGAGGGGGAAATGTTGAATAGAATGATTATACACACCGTTTAGTGTTCCTTCGCTACTAGCCACTTTAAAGTCGGTGTCATGGAAAAGCCAGCGCTGCAGCGTGGTGAGAAGTAATGACCTGACATAGAGAGGAGAAAAATCCGGAGTACTTTCTGTCTGCTAAAAATAGAATGCTTGGTACCTGAGAAAAACAAATATAATAAAAAAGCTACATAAAATATTACAGAGATATTTAAAAATAATCTTGTTATTTTCCCCTAAACACTCATTGGGTTTGGACATTGTGAGAAGAGGTCAGCTAGTAATGATGGTTTCTACTATAGTGGTGGTATTAAGTTGGGTAAATCCCCACTAAAGGCCCAGGTACCAAATGTACCCACCAGTGCCCATTTGTCATAACCTTCCAGTTTGTCACCTGTATCTTTCTTGCCACATTTACTTTAAAAAACACACCTGTCTGGGTTAAACTCATCTGTGTCTTGCATTTTGTTACAATTGTAAGGTTTTGATCATCTTTTATATTTTTATGGTTAATGTTCTTGGTTTATGTTTATGTTCAAATTTTATGCTTTTTTAAATTATTGTTCTTTGGTTACTTCCTTTTTTGTCTTAATCATGTGATCCTTGTTCCTTTTGTCTTCCTGTCACGTTATTTCGACTTGTCCTTGTGTCTTGTTTTTCATTGGTTTGTTTTGGTCATGTGTTGCTTATTGGTTTAGGTGTCTTTTGTTTAGTTAAAGTGTTCCTTGTTAGTCTTGTGTGTGTTTATATATATATATATATATATATATATATATATATATATATATAGCTGCTGTATAGCCGCATATATATATATATATATATATATATATATATATATATGCTATATATAGCCGCATATATATATATATATATATATATATATATATGTGGTGTATATATTATGTGTGTTGTGTGTGTGTGTGTGTGTGTGTGTGCCTTTGTGGATTGTTTGTGTAACACTGCTTGGTGAGTCAAGTTTATGCTAATGTTCATGGCTTGTCAAGTCAAGCCAAGTCAAGTCAAGTCAGTTTGGTTTATGTTTATTAGTTTATATCAAGTATGATCTAGTCAAGTCAAAGTAAAAAGTGACACTGTTAAAAAGCTTTGACAAACATTATTAAATTGAGTAACAATAGCTTTGTTTTGATTATCAAGTGGCAACTATCTGTCAGAGACTACAGTTATTCTTTGTTCATTCATCATGCTGCCATGAATAAGTATAAAATGTTGAATGACATCATCAAAATGCTGCTGTATTTTTCAAAGTATTCATGCATCATGTATATCTTTACCAATCTGCAGTACAAACTAGCTATAGTTTATACTTTAGATTTTCTATGATGTGTGTACTGTATAGAGCTGTGTGTGTTTGGATGGAAGGATGAGATGGATGTAATCTGGTGGAGAATACTGAAAAGGTCAAACAGCTCTGTGGGATGATGTAGCAGCTGACTTTATTAGTAAACGCCATGTCTGAACTTCATCAGTTTTCTCTCTTTCGCTCGCTCTCTCTCTCTCTCTCTCTCTCTCTCTCTCTCTCTCTCTCTCTCTCTCTCTCTCTCTCTCTCTATTATTCAACCCTAGGGACAGAGACAGGATAGAATCCCAGACAAAGGACTAACATGTAGCTTACATTCATATGGAAAATGAATCTCAATATATCTTTTTAATGTTATAATTTGTTTATTTTGTAACTTCTAGGGTTTACATTTCTTAAAATATGTTGTACTCTCTCTCTCTCTCTCTCTCTCTCTCTCTCTCTTTCTCTCTAAATTGACATCCAGATACCTATACATACAGTTTGTATTTTTATTGATAGTTTTAAACATTTTTTGGCCATTTTATCAGATGCACAGATGCAAGTAGAATATTACACAAAGTGGGAAAAGAAAAATACAGTATAATATCACCCCCTTTGAAAAATAACATTTTAAGAAGTATCTTAGTGAACACAAACAAAAATATCCAAAATGTTGACAAGTTTGTAAGATTTATGGTTCTTGGTTCTTTTGTCATGTTTTATCTTGTTTCATGTTTGTTTCATCCTTGTCATGTGATCCTTGTGCCCCATGTGTTCCTGTCACATGATCCCATTGTCAATTGTGTCATGTTTCCATTGGTTCGTCTGGTGTTTATATACCCCATTGTCGCCTTGTGTCTTCATGCGTTATTGTTCGTGTATCATTGTGGTGCATCTGTCATTGCTTACGCCGCGCTCGTTGAGCAGAGTATACTCGTGGTGCGCTAGCTGAGCCGAAGCTCGCTAACATCGCAGATCCAGAGCTCGGACACACCGCCCTTGCTGAGACGGACCTCACTTACGCTGAGTTGAAAATTGCTCACGCCGCGCTTGCTGAGCTGGAGCTTGCTGAAACCACACTCATTGAGCTGGAGCTCGCTCATGCTGCCACACCTGTAGCGGCCCACGCTGTGGTCCACAGAAGTTAATATCTCGACAGGAGCGTCTTCTGATGAGAAGAGTTGAAGAAAATCGGCATGCAATGTTACTGCAGTTATCTAAAGAAGTAGAAAGCCAAAAGAAAGAAGCCTTCTCTAAAGCCCAGACACAGAGAAGCCTGCCTAAAGCTTGCCAGGGCCCATGCTGACAAAGATGAGGACTACTGGGGCTTTATAATTTGAAGTGATGAGACCAAGATAAATGTTTTTGGAACTGATGACTTTATAACTGTATAGTGTCACAAAGAGAAGATATGCAAAGCAAAATGCATGGTGTCTATAGTGAAACATGGTTGTGGCAGTGTCCTTATGTGGTGCTGCATGAGTTCACAGATTTACTGCACTGTACTAAAAGAGAAGATGCTATTATCACATCGCGCCTTTGGTTGTCATGCACATTTCCAACATGACAATGATCCTAAACACACATCTTGAGCTACTGTTGGATTTCTGAAGAAGAACAGAGTGAAAGTCATTCAGGCCCTACAAAAAAAACTAGATGTAGTAGCTTTTGTTGTGGGGTGTACTCATATTTGCATCACCCTAATTTGAGTACAACTGAACTTTTTTGTTTTCCAGGTTATATTATTAACATTACTTTTTTATAATATCAGTTAGGGTTAGGGTTAATCAACAGATGTTGTATTAATCAACAGATGTCTTACCAACATTTTAAAGACTGTTATTGTGTTTGTTGGGATATTGTTTAACATATTAGGGGGTATACTCTTTTACGCTAACCACTGTATGTTATTATTATTTGTTGTTTAATTTTAATTAATCTAACAACATTTAACATTTAAGATTCTGCACACTTTAAAGGTCCCTATGCAAATGTATGTAAATAAGTGACGTTGGCAAAGTTAATTGCTTTGTACAAAAGGTCATAATTTCATATATAATCTCCTCTATCGAAGATAGTGTTCAGGTGATTTGCTCTAAAATAACTCAAGTGCACAGTCTAATTAAAGAAAAAGATACTGTTCCCCATAATTGCCAATGGTATAAACTGTAATTAAAAAAAAGTAAAAGCATTCAGTCATCTTTATATCTGATTGTAAGAAACAGTAACATTTCTTTCAATTGCAGTAAATCCAATAGGTAAACATGAAGAGAAGGACTTAATAAACAGGCTAACAACAGGTGATCTCCTATTTTTTCAAAGGTTAGCAAGTATGATAATACCGCTAATAATACAAACCAATTAAATAAAAATATATAGGTGCTCCTATACAAACTTCCCTTTATAAAAGTATAGTAAAGATAGATTATAACAATGTAGAGGGCCTTCATTTTTACAGTTGCTCTCACAACTGGTAATGCTAAGCTTTAAACTCAAATTCAATTATGCCATATGCAAAATTGTACATGTAAAAGTATGACATGCGATGAAATGTGTTAATGAAAGAATAACAGAAAAGAGGTAGAAGAACAGGGTTCCAGTAAAATAAAGGGAGTGATGTAATGCAAAACTTTTAAAGGCATTTAGCTTAACATTAGTTGCTGCAAATGGCTTTGAAAACAGTGCAGAATCTGGTCTGCAGTGTCTGGGAGGTGGCCCAGCTCTGTTAATAGACGAGACAGAAATGACCTAATTAAACGCCTAGCGAATGTAGCGTAATAACAGTTGGGTGTTTCTAATAGCTTTGGAGCTCAGTGTGTTTCATGGTATTTATTCTCTTTGTGAGATTCATGAGTATTGTTAAGAACAGCCAGTTCATTTTCATTAGTAAATTAAGTAAGTAATTACTGCTTAGTTCATAATGAACTACTAAGCTATTACTTTGTTATTAGTCTCTGAGTAATTAACCAAGATTTAATAGAAGTTCAAAACAGCAACTTGGTTATTTATGTAATGTTACTCCTTTTTTTTTTTTTTTGCTTGGTCCTTGTGAGTTATGAGTTGTTGTAGTTACTAATGCTAGAGGAAGTTTGTCATATTGGGTGAGTGTGTCGGAGTGTTTTTCTTCTATATAATGGCAAATTAAAAGTTAATTAAAAATTAAAAATTAAAAATTTTTGGACTAAGTATATAATGTACTGTAACACCTTGCCACTAAGACCACTATCTATTCTCTGGACCTACAGTAAAGTTTCCATGTTTTAAACCTTTCTTTGCAAATTTATATGGCTTTGGTTTGTCAAAATCTGACATACAGTATCAATGACAGCTGTTTGGCAACGTCTGGAAAGCAGGAACAATTAAAGACCCAGGCTGATATTAAGGCTTAAGTCGTGAATTTCTACTATTTTTTTAATCTAGTTAAGTACTGTCATGAGTCACAAAATGCACAATGTACCATAATAATAATCTGTTCTTGTTTTATTTTTGCGTAGGTTTTAGGGCAGTAAACTACTGATCGGAAGGTTGGACTATTACCATATCAGTTGTTAAAATATGATAAAATGCAGGTCACTTTAGATAAGGGTAATCTAGTAAAATGTCAGTGGTAATATTTCAACGTCAGCTCTATAAGGAACAAGCCTTCATGTCCAGCTCTGGTTTTTGACGCATAGCCGAAGGGTAACCTTCATAGAGACACGTTCGAATCACACGCTCCAACTCGGTGACCTTTATTTAAAACACTTAATCTATAACAGTGTCAGTCTGAATTAGCATATCAAAGTGCTAATGTTACTCATGGGTAACCAGGAGTATGCTCGTTTTCACTGTCCTGGTATCTCATATTACGTTTTTAAGTACACTTGACAGATGGTCAATAGCCAACACTAATGCAATGCTATTACGATACAGTTCCTGCAAAACAAAGTAGGCCTTTAACAAAAAAAAAAGTCTCTTTGTGTTGGCATTGGTGACGTGGCACTGACCTCCATTATCCAACATTAATATAAAACAGCTTACGTTGTGTTTTAAGATGTTGTCTTATCTGAATGAACAGTTTCATGACCAGATTTTTATTGAAATGTATTTCATCAATAATGAAGTGGCATTTTTAACATTCTATTTCTGGATTTAGTCCTAATCTTACCTTAATAATAACATCCAAACTTTTAAAAAGGCTTTACATTTTAAAATGTGGCGATGAGTTGATTTTCTAATTAAGCCACAAAAACACTAATGACTTCAGACACTACTGTTGGGTGAAGGGTCTGGGGTGGAGACAATGTTCTGGTTTAGAGGGGTTAGAGGTCAGAGTTCTTTTGTTCCAACCATCAGACAACATGTCTTTATGGATCACGGGTTTTGTGCACAGGGGCATTGTCATGCTGGAAAAGTTTTTTAGTAAAGTTTTCCTGAGTTAGTTGCAGCTTGCAACTAATTGTGTGCTCCCACCTTTGCAGCAACAGTTTGGAAAAGGTGTCTAGTGATGGGTTGTTTTTAAACAATTTGTTTATATCGAACAAAGCTTTAATGTGACTCAAGGAGAGCAATTCGTTCAGTCGCGCAAGCAGTCCTCTCTGGCTCAGACTGCATTGGTTACGTTTATAGAGAGGTCATGTGATGCACGAACGACTGAAACCTGAAGACTTGTCATATAAGAGGTAAGCTAATTATAGACTGAAGACCCAGATAAACAATTATTATAATCTTATAATCAATAATTAATCTTTTCTGTTTCTTATAGCATTATCGTTTTGTATTGTTTACAGTCTTTGGTTAAGTACTATATGTATTAGGGAAGTAATGACATAAATGACCCAGGAAAAGATTTGTTTATTTTGCTGAACGAGATTCAAAGGTCTGAGTGGGTAAAATAGACCGAACTTCCCATCACTAAAGGTGTCCACATGTTTTTAATCTTTATAGTGTACTTCTTATGCAGAAATGTTTTTGATGAGGTAATGTGTGTAAACATAAAAAATAACTGTTCAAAGCTACTGCTGCTACAAATTTATCACAAAGAGAGCTATGAAAAGTCTCAGAATTGAGGGAGGCAGTTAGTCTATGCTCATTTATTTGCCAGCAGTGGCACATTCATTCATCATCACATGTTCATATGCCTCATCAATTGGTTTAATTGATCATGTGCTGAACCCGGAATGAATCAAAGAGAGTAATGTTCATTTCTTTCTTTTCATATATATTGAATGAACCTCATTTTTTTATGCTTCAGAAGGTTACACACTTTTTCAGTTGATAAAGGTCCTTCTATTGACAAAGTTATATAAACCACTATTGATGTATCTCAGTATGGGATCAAAACATGTTACAGCAATTCTGCCAAAGCTTATTAGTCTTTTAATTAAAGACACAATAGTCCATTTTCTTAACTGAATCATTTAATGTTTATTCCTTTGGCAAATCTTTAAATGCGCTTTACTCCAGACCAGAATAGTTTTCCCTGTCTTTGTGGATTATTGTTTGAGTACCTCTGTGGAGAGAGTCTGTTCATGCGTCTGGTTTTGTTAAATGTTCCTGTTCCTGGTCTATCAAGTTAAGTTTAGTCTAGTTCATGTTTGTGTCTAGTTCTGTTAACGTTTAGTTAAGTTCATGTCTGTTATTTGTTTAGCGTTTTGTAAATAGTCACTTGTAAATAAAACCGCACTTGAGTTCAATACATCTTACCCCAGTGGAGTACCTGTTACATGCTACCCTTGTCTGTGTGTCATGTTGTGACTAGCTGTCTTTGTCATGTGGTTTTTCAGTCCATCTTGTCATTAGTTTGTTCATGTCATGTGTCCCCATTTATTTATTTATTTATTTATTTATATTTGTCTCGTACCCACTGTCTGGGTTTATTTCATGTGTTTTTGTAAATCAAGCCTCATCAAGTTAAGTTGATTTTAGTCTTTATTTATTGTTTTGTCATGTCTTTTTTTAAATAAAGCTGTACTTGGTTGTCAAACACTTGCCTACAGTGGATCAATTACAGATAAAAGAAAGTGGTAGCGCAGTGGTTAAGGTGTTGGACTATCAACTTGAAGACCAGGGTTTGATTCCCTTCACCACCAAGCCACCACTGCAGGACCCTTGAGCAAGGCCCTTAATCCCCAATTACTCAGTTTTATAACATGGAATAATGTAAGTTGCTCTGGATAAGGGCATCTGCTAAATGCTGCAAATGTAAAAGAATCTTAGTAATGCCATATCAATTGCTAATAAACAGATAAACATTCTGATGAATTATAGTTAATGTTAGATACTACTAACTTATTTACTACTAAAATAAAAATAAGCAAACTTGAGGAAACAGTCAGCGGTTTTATTAAAGCTGTAGGACCAATAATTACATAATTACAAACATGTAATAACTGTATGTAAAAATCAATTTTTATGTTTTAAAAATATTTTGTTTCTCAAGGGGGTTGCATCTTATTTGTAGATTAAATATTTTAGCAAAAGTAAAATAAAGTTTATGAATAATTTTTTAGGAATCTTATATAAAGATTATTATGTCGATGTAAATATAATTATGTGCTATAAAAATCTAGCTAACTAACTAACTAAGCAACTGACTAGCTACAAGTTTGATTTAATAATTCAGTAATTTATACTGCATTCCTTCTGTCTTAACTGCTACTATTCTACAAATATGTACCGATCAGTTTGCACCAACTTAAAAACTAAAGAAAAGTAGACAATTTCTATGTTAAACCAGCTAAATAAAACTAAATGTTTGACTAAACATCTAGTAATTATAGTCAATAGTCGACTCTTAGCACAATCAAGAGTCAGTTTCCTCCTTAACAGGACACAACAATATTTTTGCAGGTTATATACAGTAAGACATTATAAATGCATTAAGCTTTATATAATTTATTGATTATTTCTTTTAAAAATTTATTAACATCAATGACTCTGTTGCACAAACTTAAATATTTTGCATTAGTGTATATATAGAATTGGTATAATATGTATGTGGAATTAAGATAACCATTAAACTGAGAAAATTATCTTACAAACCCCCGAATGCCATTTTGGTTATTATTAGCAATTATATTAAACATGGGCCGTTAGGTAGCAAACAACCGAAAGAGGCATCTGCTTCTCATCTCTCTTTCTCAGCTGTTAAGTTATCTTTGGTATTAAATTTGTTTCATCTCTAGTCATGTGCTCTAGTCATGTGCTTATTTAAAACGTACAGTAGTCAAGCATTGATAGTAAACGCTAGCCATGAAAAACAGTGTTCTGGTGTGAGATAATTATTTTCACTCCCCCGGAATTGTCTATACAAATGTCGACATTGCTTTATTACACCTGCATCATATTTGAGCCTAATGTCTTTTCTGTAAAATTGTAGCTTCCTTTATCACTATTTTTGCCGAGCAAAGTTTGCAAGTTTGCTTTCCTTTGATAATTAATCGCTAAAAAATATCCAGATTGTTGTCATTTCCTGCCTTCTGTTCATTAGCATCGCAGCCCACATGTAGCCTTATGCCATATCATATCACCTGCTATCACCTGCTTGTATTAAGCCTGTTTGTATAAGCGCTGTATAATACTCGATATTCAGTATGATCTGACACCAGTTTCAGTAAAGATGCATTTTTAGATGCACTTAAATGGTCTTTAAAGAACATGTTAGCTAAATTGTTTTTATATATATTATTTACCATATGGTCCATGGGCAAAGATTTCAAATGAAGAAACATATCAGACAAGTCAGTATTTCTTATTTTTCTCTAAAGAAAAATAAATAATTCATTGATGTGAGCGTATATATAGTTTAGTTTATTAGTTTATTATTCGACCAAAGTTTTTAATTTGGGAAATATAGCAAATAGCTTACAGGGTAAAAAAACAACAAACAGTTTCATGAAGAAAGAGTGACATTTTTTCTGTCTTTCGCTCTCATGTTCTGTTTCTTTACTTCCTAGCAGATGGTGATTTTTTTATTTTTTTCCTCTGGCTGTTTCTCAGCCATATCAGCCTTAATGAAGGCCACCCTCCGCTTTCCAACCCCCCTAAATATCACCTCATATTTCATATCTTTTAAATTAGTCTTTTAGCAGTTTATACAGCGGGGAAATGAAACGGGATGCTGGATAACCTGTACACACAGACGCACGAAGCCAGTCATCTGACTAATGTACACAACTGGCGAGAAGGTGTGTGTGTGTTTGTACAAGAGTATGGGGGGAGGGGTATCGATTTAAAAGCCCTAACTAATGTGATGCAGGACGTCGTAATGAAGGATGTAAATTTCACATTGTTCCATTTGCAGACACGCTTCTTGACGTCTTCTGCTTTCCCCTCCTGTAGAAACCTGAATAATTCATTGCTAATGGACAGATAAATAATGCTTCTCAATTTGCATTTGAGGGTAATTGATTCTCTGGGATAGAAGGAATAATAAAAGCCCTCCTCCTCTCCACTCCTCTCCACTTCTCCCCTCCTTTTCTCAACTTGCCACCTCCCTCCGTTTTATTAAATGGCACACCTCCTATCGCCTCTTTGACTCTCTAATATATTTTATCTGCCCCTTGATAGTACCTCTTGCTCTCTATAATTTACTGTCTCTCTTTCTGTCTCTCTTTATATATATATATTCACTGTATTTCTTTCTGTCTCTGTCTTTCTATCTCTCTCTTTTTTTCTCCAATGTAAAAACCAAATTTAAAGTTGGTTTTATTGGTATGACAAATCAGGACATTTATATTGCCAGAGATTGGGTACAGGGTTGTAGAGAGTAAACAGGGTATCGCTTTCTCACTTGCTCACTGTCTTTCTTTCTCCTTTCTTTACTGTGTCACTCTAACTGTGACTTCTTTTTCTGTCACCCTTTCTTTCTTTCTCTCTCTTTCTCTCTTTCTCTCTCTCTCCTTCTCTATCTCTCCCTCAGGTATTTATTTGCTTTTCATTACTAGGTGGCCTATCTATGACAGCAAGGTAATAACCTTGGCCAAATGTTGGTAAACAGTTCTGACAAATTAAAATCACCTCACTCAGCGCTGCTGGCTGCCGGGCCAATAAGAGCAGGAGGTCACGAGCCTGTTCCAAAGACAACAACCACTCGAGTCTGATCTGTAACAAAAGCAGCTTCAATCAGGGTGCCGTGCAGCACAACTTAGCATGGATATAAAGCTCTAGTGTTGGACCATTCATTATCCTACCCCCCCACCCCCACACACACACACACACACTCAGACACTGTAAAGTGAACGATGCAGCGATTTATTCTACCTGCTGCGAGTTTATTTAAGTATAAATCACCCAGCTGGCAGCCAAACCTAATCAACAAACAGCACTAAAGTTTCATTTTAGCTTTGCTACACATCCCACCTTCTCTTTCAAGAGCGGATTTTTGCATGTGATGACAAGTCTTTTAATAGTACCTGAGTAACACAACACCAGCCATGTGATATATCCTGCTGACATTAAGAACAACAATTATTTTTCTGCCACTTAATGAAATACCCTAAATAACACACCATGTCTTGATGAGCTGAGGGTCTTTGTACAGGGGCATTGTCATGCTGGAAGAGGTTCTTGGCTTTTTACAGTGCCTTGAGAAAGTATTCATACCCCTCAAACTTTTTCACATTTTGTCACCTTACAACCACAAACTTGTAATGTATTTTATTTTATTGCAATTTTTTATGTAATAGACTAACATAAAGTAGCACATTATTGTGTGAAGTAGAACAAAAATGATACATGGTACATTCAACATTTTTTAAGCAAATAAAAAGTGTGGTGTGTATCTGCATCAATACTCTGTAGAGCCACCTCCCACAGCAATTACAGCCGCAAGACTTTTGGTGTATGGTTTACCAGCTTTGCACATGTAGAGACTGAAATTTTTTGCAAAAAATAGCTTCTTTGCAAAATAGCTTAAGCTCAGCCAGATTGGATAGGGAGCCTCTGTGAACAGCAAAAGTCTTGCCACAGATGCTCAATGGGATTTAGGTCTGGACTTTGACTGGGCCATTCAACACATGAATATTATTTGATCCAACCATTCCATTATAGCTCTGGATGTATGTTTAGGGTCATTGTCTTGCTGGAAGGTGAATCTCCTTCTCAGTATTAAGTCTATTGCAGACTCCAACAGGTTTTCTTTCAGGATTGCCCTGCGTTTATCTTCATCCATCTTCCCATCAACTCTGACCAGCTTCCCTGTCCTTGCTGAGGCATGATGCTGCCACCTCCATCCATGTTTTCACAGTGGGGATTGTGTGTTCAGGCTGATGAGCAGTGTTACTTTTCCACCACACATAGAGCTTTGCATTTAGGCCAAAATGTTCAACTTTGGTCTCATCTTACCAGAGCACCTTCTTGCATATGTTTGCTGTGTCCCCAACAAGGCTTGTGTCAAACTAAAAACAGACTTCTTATGTCTTTCAACAATGGTTTTTTCCTTGTCACTGTTCCATGAAGGCCAGATTTGTGGAGTACATGACTTATAGTTGTCCTGTCGACAGATTCTCCCACCTAAGCTGTAAATTTCTACAACTCCTCTAGAGTGACCATACGCCTCTTCACAGCTTCTCTGACCAGTGCCATGTCTTGGTAGGTTTGCATTTTTTTTTCCATTTTTGGATGATGGAGTGTTCCTTGAGATATTTTTTTATAACTTAACCTAAATGTCTCCACAACTTTATCCCTGACCTGTCTGATGGGTTCTTCATGATGCTGTTTGTTCATGAGTGTTCTCTAACAAACCACTGAGGCCTTCACAGAACAGGTGAATTTATTCTGATACTAAATTACAGACAGGTTAATTCGGTTTGTAGGAAATTTATTGCACTGGCTTTTATTTAGGGGTATCAGAATACAGGAGGCTGAATACAAATGCATGTCACACTATTTTTATTTGCTTAAAATTTTGAAAGCTGTATATCATTTTCGTTCCACCTTACAATTATGTGCTACTTTGTATTGGTCTATTACATAAAATTTCATAAAAAAACAAATTTGTGATTGTAATGTGACAAAATGTGCAAAAGTTCAAGAGGTATAAATACTTTTTAAGGCACTGTACACAAGCTTTCCTGAGCAAATGCTGACACATGCATGAGTTGAGTTTACACTTACAGGAACTGACAAAGTTTCAACTGAGGTCACTGGTCTCAAATGACCCCCCCAACAGATTTTGGTAGCACTAAAGCTGCTAGTGTGAAAGCCCCCTCATTCAATCTAAATAAGGAATAATGTTATACATCACCCGCTGTGCTGTTCTTAGGTCCTGCGCAGGTAGATTAGCACTGGAGCTAAACACTGCAGGAGAGCAGATCTCATAAATAGCGCTGAGTCTCACTGCTTTACATAATCTTAAGTATATGAAATATTCATACGCTCAAGATAAGTGATTTGCTTTTGAATGCACCGCAGAGGTTCCTTTAAAAAACTACTACGTGGGGAGCAAAACTTCCCATATATAAATCAAACATTCATAATAAGCAACACTTAATCAGAACAGTGCACTGGTTATTACTTGACGGCCTGCTACACCAGAATGAACATACATTAGAATGTGTGAATGTTTGTGTGTGTGCGTGTGTGTGTATCTTTCCGTCCATCTGATCCAGCCTCAATAAAGCCACCCTCCATTTTCTTGGTTTAATCCAGTTGAATGCCTCTACTTGGTATTCACGACCACCGCTATGGAAATAAAGAGAGTAAAGCCAAGGGCAATCACCGAGTGTTCATCAGGAGGCGAGCAGTGAAGTGGGGGCTGCGGGTGGAGGAAACACTCATGCTTCATACTGCAGCTACAGTCTAAAATTAAAAAGAAAAACCTGTCAAAAACATAAGAAGGATTTTTACTGGAAAGCTAACTCCCCATTTTCTCTCATTCAGTGCACTCGCTACACCTATCCGAGCTGTCAAACTTGGTAGAATTATAACATACAGTCTGCTATGCTTGACTGGATTCCCTGTGTATAATAAGCCAAAATCCTAAAATGAAGCTCTGGTGTAAATGTCTTCCAAAGAAAACTTCTGAGGGCAGAATTTCTTTACCTAAAGACAAATAAAAATCAAGTCAGGACTCTGACTTTAGTTTCAGTAGTCATGGCAAGACAATACCTTAATCATTATACCATCACCTCAAAATCATTGCTATAATTCAGGGTTCTGTTTTTCAGTCAGGAGCCCTTATCGGCTGTAGCGTGAACTATCGTAATGCACTCCTGACCGGCCTTCCCAAGAAGACCATTAGTGAGCTGCAGCTCATACAGAACACTGCCGCCAGGATTCTGACTAAAACCAGAAAATCTGAACATATCACACCTCAGGTCCTTCCACTGGCTGCCAATTACATTTAGGATTGATTTTAAAGTACTGTTACTCGTTTATAAATCTCTCAATAGCTTATAGGACCTGAATACGATTCAGATATGCTCAATGAATACAAACCAATCAGATCATTCAGATCATTAGAATCAAGTCAGTTGGATTTAATCTAAACAAAAGGAATCTAGTTTTTAGCTATAACGCAGCCCGCAGTTGGAACCAGCTCCCAGAAGAGATCAGATGTGTTAAATCAGTAGCCATTTTTAAATCCAGACTCAAAACACATCTGCTCAGTTCTGCATTCACTAAATTAGCGCTGTAATACGTTCCAACCGGCTAAAATTATTTTCTATTGTTAGCTGTTTCCATTTAAGTTACTTCAATTTTTAAATATTTATTTTAAATCTCTCCATTTTTACTGTTGTGATTTTTTTTTAGACAGGGAAGTTACTAAAAGTATTATAAGAGTAATTCATGATGTGTGATGCACTTGTGGTGATGTGTTTACTGTGGTGATTTTACCCCAAAGTGATTTATTTCTTTCATATCAAAACAATGACAACCTCCCAAACTCCAAACAACCGGAAAACGATAGCTCTTATTATCAGTTGGTATAAAGCATTTTCTCATCATCTTGTCTTGTCACCAAGAAACCACAAAGCCTTCGGGTTTTATGACCTCTAATGTAGTGTAAACTTTTAACTCTGACCGTTTCACTAACCATTTCACTGACTGTAAGGACAACATCTATAAAAACTCAAAACGAATTTTTACAATCGATTCGATGTTAATAATTAATGTTGAGAATCTCATGGGATCATCTCTACATTTAAAACTTAGCTCAAATCTTATTTTTTATCTATGGCATTTAAAAACAGATATTTTTAATGTTTTTTTTTTACTTTGTTGATTGTAATTCTCTATTTCATGTATTGTTTCTGATGTTCTTTAGGCAGTGGAGCTAAGACTCACAACATAACACACAAGTTGTTGTTAAATGTGCGTTACAAATAATTAACAAACCAGCTAAAGTTTTTAAAATAATGTTTTTTAAAAAAACATTCAAAACAAACTTTTAACCATAAAAATGATATAATTAGTATAAGAAATAGTAATTATACTAATTATATATTATTAGAAGTAATTATATAATTAGTATAAGAATATAATTAGTATATGAAGTAGTAAATTAGAAATAGATTTTAACCTGTGATTTAATTACTGTATAAATTATTTATGTGGAGGCTTTTTCTAATACAAATTATAAATCTAATTGTCAGAAGATCAAATCTAATATGACCTGTAAAGTGTCATTTTATTGAATTTTTAATCTTAGTATTTTTTTATTCTTTCTTTTTTCTTTTTTTTAATTCATTTTAGATTTAGACAGACAGTCCAAAAAGCATTTTAATTGATGTATAGCTATTTACATGACCTCATATTTTACATTTTAATTTTAATTAAATTACACACAAAGTAATATAAGTATCCTTCGTTCTGGGGAATCAACCCAGCCCCTCGTATAAAATGGAAAGGTTGACTCAGGAATGTAATCTGGCACAAAACCTGTGCAAAATCAAATATGTCAATCAATACTCTGCTGTGAAGAATCCTGATGGGAGCAACTGAAAGAAGAAGAATATTGAAAGTTAATGAATGGACAACAGAGCAGAGCAATCTATTCTTCAGAGTTTAAATGAACACCGAAAGCTGGTTATTTACCAAAAAGCTAGAGCTTTAAGGTGATTTTCACATTAGTTTGCCACCATATCTTTAATTTTTGTTTCTTATACAGCACGAACTGTGATTGAGGCATGAACACTCCTGATTCTAAGAACAGAAAAGACACAAACCCAGCGGCTCTGATTGTCATTCAGGAAGGCACTCGTCCTTGGGTAAGGAAAGAGTAAAGGAAGCAGTCATTAATTACAAAACAGCTGAGGACTGAAAGACGAATGTGACAGGATGACCCTGAGAATGCACATATGTTCTTACACACCGCATACTAGCAAATTCAATTTATACCACAGACCGACTTGCACTTGGAATGCAGGGTGATAAAACAGTACACGCCCATTTGCAAATGACATGGCAATATTTTTTGTTAATTCACTAGGATGCACTGACACACATCACTCGAATCTAAAGGTATGTGTGTTTTTCAATGATATGTCATTTTGGGAGCTACATTAGCATTAGCATATAATTGGAAAGAGAGGTATTCCATATGAAATTTTGACTTCAGTATCTTGTCAGTATCTTGACTTTATGAAGTCGGATTGGAGGAGTCAGCACTTCCCAGATAGACAGTCACTACTTTTTTAAGTTTTACCCTTGGATTTTTAACTGGCTTATATCACCATTTTCTTTCTCAATTTCCTGTGTAAAGACCATTTCTGACCACCTAGATGTACCTAGATGTACCTTTCCATATTTCACATATATACAGTTTATAAGACATTGATATGGCAAAGAAAATAAAAAAATAACCACCAACCAGTAGACTGCTGTATAGAAACAGATCGAGTAAAGTATTCCAGAGAATTAAACTCAGATTTTGAAAAAGTTTCTGTGGCAAGACACTGTTACACATGACAGGATTAAAGCAAATATTTAAAAAGCATAGCCCAAATCATATTCAGGCAACATCAAAACGATAATCCACATCACAAACAAAAATATGTGAGAATTAAATATACAAGCCGGATTCAGGAAAAGTTAGGACCTTTATTAAATGTAAATAAAATAAAAACTATAAGCCTTTCAAATGACACAATCCAATATTTTATTCACAGTAAAACATAGATAGAATAACAGATATGTAAACAGGGGCAACAAAGGGCTGAAAAAGCAATAAATTTTGCAACTAATTAAGTTAAAAAGTTAGGAGGAGTGATACCTTCCAGCGTTCAGTTTAAAAGCCAGCATCACTGATGCTATGGGGTGCATAATTGCATGGGCAGCTTGCATGTTTTTGGAAGGCACTATGAATGTTGAAAAGTATTTGAAGGTTTTAGAGCAACATATGCGTCACACCAGACGATGTTTATTTCAGGGAAGATCAACGCAAAAACCACATACTGCAGCTATTCCAATAGCATGGCTTCATAGTTGAATAGTCCGGATGCTTTATTATCCTGCCTGCAGTCCAGATCTTTCACCTATAGAGAAAATTTGGCTCATCATCAAACGAAAAATACATCAAACACGTCCACAAACTCTTCAGCAGCTGGAAACTGGAATCAGGCAAAAATTACACCAAATTCCAACACCAAAACACCAGAAACTCATAACCTTGATGCTCAGATGTCTTCAATTTGTTATAAACAGAAGACGAGATGCTACACTATAGTAAACATGCCCCATTCGAACTATTTCAAGACCTGTAGCAGGCATCATTGTAAAATTTTCTTAGTTTAAACATTTATGTTATTTATTTTAAATTGTGAATAAAATATTAGTTTATGTGATTTATATTTATGTGATTTTTTTGTATTTTCATTCATTTGTTCATCTTCTATATTTCTGTATGCTCAGTCCCTATTTCAGGGTCACGAGGATCTGCTGGAGTTTATCCCAGCCGTCTCTGAAAGCACAAAAGGCAGAAGGGGTACACCCTGGGCAGGTCGCCAGTCCATCACAGGACTACACACACACACTCCTATGTGCAATTTAGAATTACCAATCGACCTAACATACATGTTTTTGGACTGTGTGGGGAAAAGCTGAAGAACCCAGAGTAAACTCACACAAGCACAGCGAGAACATGCAAACTCCACACTGATAGGCTCCTGCCCTGGAATTGAACCCGAAACCTCCTTGCTGTGAGCTAACCACAGTGCTAACCACTAAGCCACCGTGCTGCCCTAGTTATTTTATTAAGGAGTAAAAAAAAATCTGGAATTCAGGTTGTACATTAAAAAACATGGAAAACACAGAACACTGGCAATACATCGCAAAGAAACAAAGAGACACAAAATAACTAACATGTACAAACTGATTAAGCACTAAAATAGAACAAGTTTTGGCAATTGAGAGCGGTCCAATGACAAGGCGGTGGAGATAAGACTCACAACATGACAAAACACACACACTGCACTATGAACAAAGCATGACAGAAAATCTAAATGAAAGCATATGACAGCTCATTAAGAACTAGTTTCCATAAAGTCACTTTCTGTTCTTATTAGAAATCAGCATAAATAAATATGATATGATTATTGATACCTCGTCTATAGAGATACTCAGAAGTGTTAACCAGAAAAAAAAAAATCACGTCAAAGGTTGATGTATAGTAATATTATTTAACACATTTCATTTAACGCCTGAATTTAATAGTTGCTCTTTATTAATTTGTGTCTATACTGTTACTGGTCCCCAATCTTTTTTGTACCAGGGACCAGTTTCATGCATGAAATTTTTCCATGGACAGGGTAGAGGCGCAGGGGTTCCAATAAAAAAAAAACCTTTCTCGGAACTTACATTTATTTCTTTTATACAACTGAGAAATTAGGGGTTAGGGCCTTGCTCAGGGGCCCAGACTGGCAGCTTGGTGGTGCTGGAAATCGAACCCCAGTGTTTCCAGTATTAGTCCAACACCTTAACCACTAAGCCACCACTTCACCACTTTATATTAGGTAATTATAATAACAGGTGTGCTTTTTTTTTTGCTGGCAGTCTGTGGCCCTTCTGCTGTCCCATCGTTGGCTTATTCCTTCCTAAAAAAGATCTTCAGTGATTTTTGTTTTTGGTTAATTTTTTTAAGGGTTGGCTTGTGCTGCTGATGCGTAAAATAGCGTGCCAAAGTTAAGTGCAGTAGTGAGGTGAGGGCGGAATGGACAACAGAGCAGGATAATAAAAAATAAATAAATAATAACTATAATTTTAACCACAATTTTTTCCCCTTGGTCATAAGCCTGGTACCATCCACGGACCGGAGGCTGAGGACCCCTGCTGTATATTATATCCAGGTGGATTTATAATTATCAGTTAAGTTTGGCTCTTTGTCAGATAATAAACCTTATTTTGTATGATTTTACCACATACCTGTACAAGTGTCAGAAATTGTGAATCATGCTTTTTGTGACAGCTGGATATTTAAGGTATTCTCGATTTAGTAGTGACATTGAGGCATCTAAAATACGAGCAAAGCTACTGTTCCTAATACACTTTTAATAGCAAAACACACCCTGCCATGCTGCTATCTCTATTTATGGCACACAACAGTCTGTAGATTTTAGACAGAATAGGATGTGATGTGTCTGCAGCCTAACACAGTATTTTGTTAAGAGAAACTAGAGGTAAGGCTATAATGGGCACAGAACTTAAACTATACAAGATTGTAATCTTTTAGTAACTAGTATTTTTGGTGAGATAGCCTCAGATCTGGTTTTCGACTGATAGGGGTAGAACATGTCCTTTGGTGTTTCAAATCTATTTCAAGCTTCAACGTGCTTTTCGGTGTTTATCACGGTTGTAAAGAGAGCTTTAGTTATGATAGTAGCAAATTCATGGTAGCCTGAACCAACCTAGTCATTTTTTGATTTCTTCTCTTATCAGCAGAGAATTTTAGTGCACAGAATTATTCATTCAAGGGGGTTAACATCTTTGGACATCAATTTTTTAAAGAAAATGTCAGCAGGTTTCCACATACCAAACCCTCTAGACTGAAATCAACAACTAAGCTATGATTAAAGACAAAAGAATCACATTTCACGTTAATAATATAGGTTGTGTTAGTGCCACTCAACATAGAGGGCCAGAGAAAGAGAGAAACAGATAAAGAGACAGAGTAAGAGAGAGAGACAAACAGATAGATTGATTGATGGATTGACTAATTGATTGACAAACAGATAGATTGATTGATGGATTGACTAATTGATTGACAAACAGATAGATAGATAGATAGATAGATAGATAGATAATTATGTACTGGTCTTATTGTCTCTGTGTGTTTGTGTATGTGTGCAGAACGGAGCACTTGACGAATGAATGAGTCTTTGGGCGTCTATTATGCAATGTTATTGAGAGCTTTAGTAATGTGCTTAGAAAAGCAGTGTTTTGAGTGTGTTGTGATGCACATTTTTATATTAAAGACATCGAGCTCTCCTTAGACGATCCCCTTTATTTCATATTCAGCCTATTTTTACACGCCACATTACAAAGCCAAGTGAAGCGAGGCAGAAAATTCGTTGGCACAGAAATCTTTCTCCAGTGTAAAGTGATTACATGGAGGTAATCTTGTTAAAAATGTATATGCACTGTACACTATATTGCTTATTTATGGGATACTTTAAGAATGCAGAAAAATATATATATATATATTCTGATTAATTTTTACGATGCTTAAATTGAAGTGACTTTTGTGTTTTTGCAGAACTGTAAAAACATTCATACATTTTGAATTAACTGCTTTATCTGGCTTTGCTGAAGGTGGTGCTTTGATTGAGATGCTGTCGATGGGATGCCGATATATCGATGTTGATATTGCACTTCAGAAGTGAATTAGGTGGAAGAAATCCAAAGGACTAGAAAAAAAAAACAATAGAAACTCCACAATCAGTAACTGAATTAGATTAAGAATCATGGATCTGTGAGATGACAACAATACCTTCTGCACAATTGTACCACCTACAGGTGTCACGGACACGTCAGGCTCTTCCACATGGCACTGCTTATATTCCCCAGAATACTAATCACACACACTTGACTTACATTCTCTAATTACACCTCACACACTCTTTAAACCACTCACCTTCACTCAGTCGGTGTCTGGTCTAAGCCGCCAGAAGAAGGACTCTTTCCCATGTCTCCTCGCTTCTGTGTTTCCAAGATTTCCAAAGTTTTCACTTACTTTCAGACTCTTAAACTTCCTGAGTGTTTCTGATGACCTTTCATAGACTCCTGAGTTCCCTGCGTCTTGGGTAATACTATTCTTTGCCAATACAAAAGACTTTAAGTTCGTTTGTATCCTTTCTTTGAGTTCTGTTGTCACTCCTGTAAAAATAAACTGGTCTGTTTGGTTCTAATGCCTTTGTTCGAGTCTACTTCCTGTTAGAATATGAGACAATAACTCTACCTAATAACAAGTAACACATCTCCTCTATGCAGCAACTGACACACACAGACACATGCTGTATATAAGGTCCTATTTGAACAGTGACCGTGTCTTCTGGTGCATTATTTAAAAAGATTCGCAATGGTGAATATTAGTTAATGTGAGAGAAAAACATCAGCCCCCGGCACTGGTGGTGCATCCCGGTGACTGATGCAATGTTTCCCTATTGATTGTCATTATCTACTGCTGGAGGCAAGGTCAATACCAAACAACTGTACTCACATATTCAGACTTCATTTTTCTCACTCACAGATTTTAACTCCTTATTCTCAGGTTCTTTGCTACATCATTTCTAAATGTCCTCACAGTGGACAGGATTTTGTATTGGATTAACATTTCAATCAACAAATCATAATCATCTGATATTGACCAAACCCGCCTTAATCCCTTTTTGAATCTTTCCCTCCTTCTAAACCAAGATGTAATATTATAAATGTTTTTAATAAAAGACATAAAATATTTAAATGTCTAATATATTGCATGCTGTACTGAACAATTGCACATGCATGTGCAGTTTGGTTAATATGTAAGCATTTCCCTAACCAAAAATAAATGTGTGTGTGCAGTAAAATGTATTTACATGTGCATGCATAAATAAAAAGTATATTTATAAACTTTTTTTAAAAAAATCTGATTTGTGACGCTTAAATGTCAAAAGGTTGTGATTTAATTACAAAAACATAAATCCTTTTTTATAGTAAGAATGTTGCTCTACTGCTCTACTGCGGTTCTACGGGTTCCCCGCTTCAGTGCATTTTATATTCAATTGTTCATTAGTGATTGTTTATAATTCACTGTCCACTTTCATAAGTGTTTATTTTGGACTATTTTAATTGATAGAGTCTAATGTCCCTAATGTTGTCCCTGGACTATCATACATTATTTTAATATAGTTTGTCTCAAAGATGGATTAAGGCAGGTTTGATCAGCAAACACTGATGACTTCAGATGATTATGATTGGTTGATCAACAAAGATGTTAATCCTACTTGGTAAAATTACATCCACCATTGTCTCACTGCAGTTACTGAGAAACTTACACTGCCTTGCAAAAATACACTATAAAAGTCAGAACGAACTATAATTATTTTATATACTGTTTTCAATCATTTTAAAGCTTTGTTTTTATTATTTTTTATTTTGTAAAGCACTTAAAATCACCACTATGTATGAAATGTGCTATAAAAATAAATGCCTTGCCTTGCCTATATGGACTAAAGTATAAGAGAACCTGATTTCATATCCTTACGCCTATTTTAATCATCCTATGTCCCATTTTGTCTTACTCGTCCTCCTCCAGTAACTCATAATCACTACGGAAAATGATGTCCGCCAGATTTTAGAGCATAACTGTAAGAATTTGCTCATTCAGCCGTTGGTGTCAGGTTAAGAGGTCTAAGGTGCAATTATTGTTTTATTTTATTCCAAAGGTGTTCAGTGGGGTTGAGGTCAGGACTTGACACGGGACATGAGCTCTTCCTATTACTGTATGTAAACAGGAACGTTGTCTTGCTAAAACAGTGTTTGGCCCTATTGGTTTTAGTGAAGGAATAGTTTAATGCTACAACATACGAAACCATTTTAAACATCTGTGTGCTTCCAACCGTATAGGAACGATAAACTTAAGCGGTTGAGATGGTAGGGTGTCCGCAAAGACTCTTCGTTATATAGTGTGTTTATTCAATTTTCCCTACGTTGTTATAACCTGGGATTATATTTTATGAATGTTTACCTATTATACGAAAATGGTTAATCAATACAGTTTTAAAAATATGCTATTAGAATACGTTGGATGTCCAAGCATTTATAAACGAACATATTCACTCTGCTGGAAAGAAACAATGTTGGTTGTATTGTGCTAGGAAGATGCTGTTCATCTGTAGGAACTAGGAAAATGGTCAGGATTCAGAGCCAAATGGAAAAAGGCAATTCCCTTATGGTATTTTTTGAAATATCTATTAAAGGATAGATATTGGGCAAAAATAAATGTTAAAATATAGTTTAAAATAAATTTACATACATATCTTTTCTACAAATAGATTTATTGGCAGTTTTTTGAGTATCTAAAAAACACCCACAAGCAAAATTCAAACCTAGGTCACCCAGAGAGTGATAGTGCCCCATATGTCAACACACTCCCCATTAGGCTACGACACAAAGTACACATTTACTGCAATTGGCAGACACCCTTATTTAAAGCGATTGGGGTTAAGAGCCTTGCTCCAGGGTCCAGCATTGGTGGCGGTGCAATACCTTTATCACTGAGCTATTGCTTCATATAACAGTTTAAGTTTTTAAAAGAAATAGAAATTTCTATAATACAATATAAATTCATATTTTTTATTTCTTAATAAATAAATTACTATATGGCATTTATCTATAGACAGATAAAAATTTGGCAAAACAATATAGATATAAATCACGGTAAAAATCAAATGGAAAAAAATAACAACTTCTAAATATAATTGTTTACTACCAGTTCTTTTAGTTCAATTTAACATTGAGACAAATTATCTATAATTAACTATATTCATAGCATTGAATAAGATGATTATTTTATTAATTGAATAATTCCAAAGCACACCCTCTATAACAACACACTCTCTATAAGGCAGAGAGGCGTATTTACATCTCGCTCCAGGAGAGATGTAATATGTAATTTTTAAGTCATACCAATTGCCTATATTACACAACTTCAGTGAATAATTTACTAAATAGAGATTAAAAAAGCCATATTAGTACCTGAGTGTGTGATGCCTAGCTTCATAAAATCATAGTTGCAATGCCCAAATAATGATTTGCTACAGTGATTACCAGGCACGTTTGATGAATTACAAAAATATACAAATACAACGTACCTCTGTGTTAAAACAACCGTAATTATGTAGAGGTATGTGGAGTACTGAAAATGTCATAGGGATTATTCATTAACACAATGCATAAATCAGGGGAGTTTTGCTGACACATCCAATCGATCACAACTATTGAATTGCTTTACAATCATACCTAATAAGGTTACAGGCTTGTTTGTAAGGCTAATTTGGCAGGAGTATAAGTAATTTTCTATTAACAAAACAGTAATGTTTTCTAATTTGTTGAGGTGTTTGAAGCAATGCATTGTACTGAAGTTGGTAAAATAGTGCATCAGGTGTGATATTCTAAAAATAGCAACAATGTTTTTTTTAATCGATTATTTTCCCAAATTGTGTAAGGTTTATTGGACTATTTCAATTTTAGGGCAAATAAATATGTTCCTGGATTTATGGCTTAAATGCCCAATCCTTGCTTAAACATTTAAAAAATTTTCAAATACAACAAAAACGTGACCTGGTATAACTTAAACAAAAAACAATACCACTGGTGCCAATAAGGTAATAAACTGACCTATAATAAATCTGTGCTAAATAGGCTTACACATACAAGGAAATAACTTTAAATACATACACAAACACACAGGAGGACAGAAACCACTACATCAGCCACAGTAGTACTATACTTCTACTACTAAAATATTGATGCGAAAATCTCTAGATAAAACTGTATTTATGAAATTATGGAAATGAATGGGGGAAAAGCCATTGTGATTGAATACAAAAGACCTTAAATTCGATTGAACATTGGCCAAACCGCTATGATCTGTGAAAAGTATGTCTGTTTTCTAATGACCGGCTTTCATTTCATGTTATTAGCGACTCTCAGAAGCTGATGCAAATGTAAAATAACATGCTTTAATAATAATCAGGCAAAAACAGGCAAAGGTCAGGTGATCAACAAACTGATCGTCACAAACAATGGCAGTACACAGGCAAATGAGACACAGGAACAGAAGTCGAAACCAGGAATCAATACCAAGAGCAGAATCAAAGAAAATTATTAAATCACTAAACAATCATTTGAAAATGTAACTGTAACAGTACCGTAATAAATGTACATATTAAGCCCAATAATAGATTCTGACTGACTAAAAACAAAAGATTGCTGCACTTTAACACTCAGATTTGTTTCAAATTTATTCAGATGCATTACATTTTATCTCGTAAGCGCATCTGTAATCTGTTATTAAGAAGACACACATACAGTAAACACACATTTGGTATATCTATTTTTTTTTATTAATACAAACTAAATTCCTGGAGGAGTTGGGATGCTTTTTAAATTTGAATAAATTAAACACTAAAAGACTTAAAATCACTTGAGCCAATATTTTATTCACAATAGAACATAAATAATATCAATCACAGAATCATGCCGATGAGTAATGCAGGGTCGCCTAAGTGTCTGAAGATTACGAGCATTCCAGCATAGGACTTTTTCTTAAATCAGTCCATTTTTAATAAGCCTTGGTTCACAGGACATGACGGCGCTTCTGGACCATGTTCACATATAGCTTCCTTTCTGCTTGATAGAGCTTTAGTTGGCATCTGCCGATGGTACGGCGGGTTGTGTTTACCGACAGTGGTTACTGGAAGTTTTCTTGGGCTCATTTATTAATCACAGAATCATACTGATAAGAAATGCATTGTCGTCTGAGGACCTAAAGACCGCCGGTAACACGACCAACAAAGATCTTCTGCCTTTCTCCAGTTTCTCTAAATCGTTTAATAATGTTATGCACTGTAGATGATGGGCTTTGAAAAGCCTTTGCCATTTAGGAACGTTGTTTTTAAAGTATTTTTTAAAGTGAACTCTTTCACAGATTGAAATCCTCTGCCTGTCTTTGCTTCTGAGAGAATCTGCCTCTGTAAGACACCGCTTTTACAACTGATTATGTAACAGACCTGATGTCAATTAAATTAATTAGTTGCTAAATGTACTTAGTGTATTTCTTAGTTTAAACATGTGTTGTGTTATCTCTGCTCTACTGTTTAGGAATATTGGCTGGATTGGTGAGAACTTGACAGGTGGCAGATTTTTCATTAGTTAAGTATTAAAGTATTAGTTAAGGTTTATTAGGTTAAATAATATAAACATTTTCTCTAAGCTAATAAGGAATTATTGTTAAAATGTTTTATCTTCAGCTTTTGGAAGACATCTTTATTTAGACTGACCTAGATTTATCTCATTTATATAACTGAAAAAATTGAGGGCTAGGGACCTTTGCTTAAGGGCCCAGCAGTGGCAGCTTGTTATTTCTTAGGGCTTATACAAAAGAAGATACGTGGAGAAAAGAATACTCTTTTCTCCAACATCATGGCAGAACTATACAACACACTCACATTCTCACATCCAACTGTCCATCATTTTAAATAGAAGAAGAGCTGATGGATCACAAAAATATGCAGCATTTATTACTTACAAGACTGCACATCTGGGAAATACGCAATCAAACAATAAAAACAAAACAATCAGAAAGAGGGAGGAAAAGAGAGAAAGAGAGAATATAACAATTAAAGGTTTTACAAGTATTACAGAAATTAAGGTTACAATAACGCTGCAGTTATTGTCCCACATGCACCCAAAATGTCCAATTATCATCAGGGGTCAGGGGCTCCTTCAACAGCCAGAATAAATGATAATAAATGATGATGATGTAAAACAGTTCTTTTTACTGAAAAGAGATTCCATTTTTCATTTTTGGGTTCTAACAAGAACAAAGACTAATCCAGCCATAGACCTGCAGCAGTCTTCAAAATCATACTGGCCACTGGCCAGTTAAGTTCTCTGGACCGGTAAGAAAACACTGTCTAAACTGTAGGCGAAAAGCAGTCCTGCTTTGCAGAAGTCCTTGCCCTCCTTCTTCCTTAGGTAAATACAATACATAATGGGGCACCCAATACACAGAAATCTATTAGGATGGATTGAATTTTCACGAGTAAATGTGCAGGTGGATCAATACAAGCCAGTCGGTGGCATAACTAAGAGGCCATCAAATTATGGATAATGAGGGTGTCTTCCCAATGTGATAATTTTTTTACAATCCATTACCATTCCATTAAACAACATTTACATTTTCTAATTAACCCTTCCCAATTTTTTGGACAATCAGATCATTTCCTAATAAAACTTCTAGATATTTTGAAACCATCTTTTTTCCTGGTTAACCCGTTTGGTAGTGTTAGTGCCCCTATTTCCCACTAACACTACTCCGTTTTTTACCCCAGTTAATTTTAGCTAAAGGAATCATTTCAAAATCCCTCAAAGTTTGTAATAACATATCCAAATCATTTCGCTTTGCCAGTTCTTGAAATTTAATGTTCTAGAACTTTAATAGATTTTTTCTTTTGTGATATTTTGCATGTACTGCTGACATAGTTGCTTAATTTAGTTTTCCAAACCCCTATCATGTTTGTAAAGAATTTAAACGTTTTTTTAAAATGTGCATCACTTAATAAATTTGTATTAATTTGCCAATAAGCACTTTCGGCTTGACAGAGTTTTAGGTTACTGTAGATAGAACTAGACTGTAATCCGAAAAACCAACTGCCATTTTGAAGCAGTTTTTCAGGTTTTAAGATGGTGCAATAGAATCGGCCTAATCTTGCTAATGACAACATGTTATCACTGGCACGTGCCAATGTATATTGTTGTTTTAAATTCCCATTAAACTTTTTCATACATAACGTAAATAATTAGCTTTAATTAAGTCGATTAGGAGAGGGAATATGTGGTTCTATGTGATTCCTGTCAATGTTATTTTTTTCACACAATTAAAACCTCTGCCTAAAATAAAAATGTGACTTAAACTGTCTCTAGCTCCATTTACAGTTATAGATGCAATGCGGAAGTCACCGATGAAAATAAAGGGCAAAAATTAGACCCTAAAGAAAAAAGCACCTAATAAGGGCCAAAAGTTCGAGCTAATATAATGCCATTAACTGTTTAGCTGGTTTTGTAGTTTGTTACAATTTTTTTCAACCTATAAACCTCTTTGTTTGTAAAACTTCCCATGGATATTCTATAGTCTTTTCCACAAAGCGTTTAATGTCTAGAAAATAGAAGGGCCAGAATCTGAGAAATCACTTTCACTGCCAACATCATCAACATCCAACTCCTTTTCATTTTCTTTGTTTTGTTAGCACAAAATTAGCATATGAAGTCCTGAAAGTCTTAGAAATTATGAACAAAGGGATAGTGAATCAAAGAGTAATTAACTTACAATGAGAGGGAGGAACCTAGCTGTCAGTCATGATGTGTTTGCAGCAATCATTCTGGAATAGGCAGAATGCTGTTAGCATGGACACATCACTGCACAGCCTTTTCCCGCACAAAGCCATCTCTTGCACATTCATCAATGATTTAGTAGCCAACAGTCCTAACAAAAGAAGCGACATGAATCATGTGTCAGTGACGAGTGATTTTTTTCCACTTTCTAAATTGCTGGAACACAGTGGAGGGCTTTAAGCTAAGACCTGCAGCAGGTTAGCTGATTTAAATCACTTAATTAAATCAAATTGAAACCTGTATGTAAATTTCGACCTAAAAACTATTCAATATAACACATTTTTGGCATATCACTGTATGTGCCTACAAGATGATGGGGAAACTTGACGGAGAATAGAGAGGAAATTAAGAAGGTTAAAAGAGCCAAGAATGAAGGACTTCGGAAGGAGGAAAACAGAATTCTGGAAAAGACTTTCAGGTGCTCCTAAATAGAATTCTGGTGATTTTGTAAATTGCTTGGTAGTCGGCGTGGTAGTAGGTTTGGGTGAGGAAATGGGTGTTAGCGTGACAATAGGGTTTTGGCAGCTGTTTTAAAGGCCTTTTATTCCATTTGAAATGCCAATGCAAGATTTAGTAGTAGTTAAGGTGTTGGACTGCTAATTGGAAAATTGGGGATTGCTTCCCAGCACCAAAATCTGCTACTGTTGGGCCCCTGAGTAAGGCTCCTAACCCCCTGTTGCTCAGTTGTATAAAAGAGATGTATGTAAGTCACTCTGGATAAGAGCGTCTGCCAAATATTTTAAGCGTAAACACATATCTCTTTATCTAAACTTCTTCAATTTTATTGCTATTATATGCATTTACATAATAGCAAAGCCTTTTGTTTGCTTTGAACTGAATAACAATGCTTTTGAGGCTACACTTGATTAGCTGTGCATGCTACATTTTTGGAAAAGAAAAAAAATACACAAAATAATTTTTCTTGCAATAGAATATATCTGCATCTTATTTTAAAGAGAATATTAGTCAAATTTAAATGCTACTAATAAATATATATACAACTAACATGGCTAAAATTTAGTCCCATATGAACATAAATATTTACTTTCTTTTAATAATTCTCTTATTAAAAAGAAATGAATATTTATCAACCAGGCCAAAACATCTGCAGTGTACAAACTAAATGTAGTGTATATAGTACAAAAACTAATTTTATATCTTTCATTTTTATGAATAGCAACTTGCTTACATGGTTAGAGCTGCTTTCAGATTTGATTAGGGTTTCATTTTCTCTGATGAAGTGAACTGACACATAATGTTTGAGCACATTAGGATAAATTCTGTAGCAAATAGAAAGCCTGCCCCTGGAAATAGGAGTATAAAACTTACCGGAAACCCAAAAGATCATTTAAGCTATAGAGACAATGCATGTTGACGGGTGGAGATTACCTGTTTCGTTTAATAATGAGTTCCAGGTGTGATTTGTGTTTGATTACTTGGTATCTGCTCTTATTTTTGCCTCATTGGGTGAAATTGGACAGTGGCACTGTAATGGATAAATATAGTCAGAGAGGTGTTTGTACAATTCTTTGTGTGGTTTTACTCTAAGTAGAATAATATTGAATATGTCTATCAAAACTGCCTGCCTAGTATCAAAATATTTTGGGATTAAAATCAATGTGCTGCTTTGCTGTAATGTGATTGATTGTGTTCTCATTTAATGGATGGGTGTGATAGAGTGAGTCTCATTTTAGGGTCAATGCTGTAAAAAATTTAAAAACTAAATATAAATTGATTGACACAATCCACCAAAGGATCAATGTTTCAGACCAGTGTTCCCTGTAGCATAGGGATAGAGAGTATAGCTACTCCGATTTAACAGCTATCCATTAACTTTGCTTGTCATCAGAGTGTAACGTCAGCTTTATTTTTATTGCTACACTGTATGGTGGACACATCTACAACTGTGTCGTTTCTCAAGATGTTGTAACATAGTTCAAAACACATAGTTGTCTAGGATGTCTGCCTAGCATTAAAATTTTCACTAATAGGATAAAACACTGTTTCTAATATGACGTTGCCCCTGTGCAAGGCCCAAAGTTTTATAAAGACATTTCATGTTATGGTTAGAGTGGAGGAACTTGAAAGTTACCAAACCCTGACACAAAATAAATGTAATGATTAGATGTTCTACTACAGTGAGGGGAAAATATTTGACCCCCTGCTGATTTGTACATTTGTGTACATTTGTCCACTGACAAAGCAATGATCAGTCTATAATTTTAATAGTAAGTTTATTCTAAAACTGAGAGACAGAATAATAACAAACACATCCAAAGTTAATAATTTATTTGCACTTTAGTGAGTGAAATAAGTATTTGATCCCCTATCAATCAACAAGATTTCTGGCTCCCAGGTGTCTTTCACAGGTAATTAGCTGAGATTAGGAGCACTTTCTTAAAAGGACTCTCTTAAAGTTACCTGTTGTTACCTGTATAAAAGACACAGAATCAATCAATCAAACAGATTCCAAATTCTCCACCAAAGACCAAAGATTGGAGACCTACACAAGGCTGAAATGGGTTACAAGACCATTGCCAAGCAGCTTGGCAAGAAGAACAACAGTTGATGTGATTAATCTCTAATGGGGGAAACACATAATAACTGTCAAATTTCTTTGGTCTGAAGATCTCACCTCATGGAGTTTCAATGATTTACATTTACAGCATTTGGCTGACATCCTTATCCAGAGCGACTTACATTTATCTCTTGCTTTGGGGGCAACTTTACGGGCAACTTTAGTAGTACTGGGAATCAAACCCTGATCTTCCAATTAGCAGTCCAACACTTTAACGACTGCGCTACCATGAAGGACTGAAGTCTTGCAACTACAAGAAACATCTGACCCCATTAAGGGTTTTGCCACTAAGTCTTGTACTAAGTATTGTTTTGTGAAGGGGTCAAATCTGTCTTTTACTGTTAGAGTAAACCTACTATTTAATTTATAGACTGGGCAAATTTACAAAATCAGCAGGGGATCAAATAGATTTTTCCCTTACTGTACATTTGTAGTTTAAGTGTGTGATTTTCTACATAAAGTGTGTAAGTTTGTACATAATTTTGGTAAGGAAAACAGACCTACATGTTCGACTGTATATATATCTAATGTCAGCAAAGGAATACAGCAAAACACACAAATACACTTCAGGTTTATTTATTTTTTTATGGTCAACCAACATAATGACAGAATGGAGAAAATGTGTTCACACTGATTTTGGCTGAATTGAAAGTTTTTGAAACTGTATATCTTCTAAGATTTTTACACACAACAATTTCTACAGTTTATACAGAATCTTTTAAAAGCATGATGTTTTGCATGCAAAAGAGACTTATATGAGAGAAAAATAGCCGAACTGATTCAGCTAGACAGAAAGGTTAATCAGATAAATGCTGTTTATAACGAAAAAGAAAAAGATTTCAGAAAGCACAACATGGTAAACCTTGAAATAGATGGGCTACAATAATAATTTAAAAAAAAAACACATACACTGCATACCATTTTCTGTGAGCCAAGGACAAAAATCGGATGTTGCTTCTTTTGCATTGTGCTGCTACCATGATGGTTAGCTGATAGGGATATTTGCTTGAATGAGCACATGTTTGATGTTCCTAATAATAACCATAATAGCAGTCAGCAGGTAGGTGCTAAAAGTGCTAATTCAGCACAGTTTTGTCTTCTTTAGCTGACACCTTATTATCAGCTATCATTATCAGGTAATCAAATAATTGTCCTAAAAAAAGCTTTAAAATGTGGTGACCTTCTGTTCACAATGGCAGGTTTATCTAAGACTATTAACGCTGATTTACCCCTTACAGACCTGGCTAATGAAAATGTGATTTGCAGCTTTTTAAAAGGCTCCGCCCCTTTCCACCCAATTGGGCTGTTCATGACATGCCTGAGATACGAGCTTTAATAAGCCTGCTCACTAAAAGTCAGCACCAGCCTATGAATTATAGATAAGTGAGAAGAAACGGTGGTGATAAAGTCATTCCTTTATTACTGACTCACTCAGAATTTATCCCTTTTATAACCGGGCGGAGACCCAAAGCTTTCTCTCCTGACATTTGCGATCAGTGTGCTGCTCCCAACAGACCCTCTGACAGATAGCATGCTGCTGATTGTGCAGATCAGATATTTCCAATGGAGAGCGACGGAGTTATGAGAGCTAAAATGCTAACTGTTTTCCGGTTAGATTTCAAAAGTGTTAACACAAATAAAACCGTAAAAGCTATGCTTGGCAACATTATTCCCTTGTCTAAACTTGAAAAAGTCTTATTTGAAAAATTCGCCACTGTGAGACTGTTTCAGAGCCATTGACTTCCTTTTTATTGGTGTACTGCTGTTGGCCTGATACGGTAAATCTACTGGAATGATACCTACATTTTCTCCAATATTTCTTGGCCCTGCTCCATCATACAGGTCATTTAAATACCTCCTAACCCAAAAGGGGGGATGTTAAATTATGTAGCTATTTATTTTAGGGGCTTTATGATATTTTAGAAAGAATTTAGCTTTGCAGGTACATCCCAATCAGCTTCTTAGATCCCTAAGTTTAAGCACTGATCAGGACTTACTACTCACTGGGACTTAATTTCCAACCATATGATAATGTACTTGAATTGTAAAACAGCTGATATTTATTAACAACAGGCAGGATTAATATTTTAAGACTTTATTTTTTATTGTATATTATAATAAAAGTGTTCATTGTTCTGTTACATATAGTAACGGAAAGGTGAAGGTGTTGAACTGCTTTCTGGTATGTTGCGAGTTTGAATTCGAATGTCCACCACACTGTCATTTCTGGTCTCTTAAACTAGTCAGTTGTATGAATGTAAGGCTGCGTTTATATTGCAGGTCTCGATGCCAATTCCGATTGTGTGACTATATCAGATTTTTTTGTCAACTTGGTTACATCTTCTTCTAATATCTGCAATTATACCATACCAAACAACCCAATGAAGTAAAAGGAAGGAAAAGCAGCGCGATAATTAATGGATGCAATATTTAAAGGTCGGCAAAACAACGCTCTCTATAGAATGAAATTGTTGCAGCTTGGGTGTATGTAGCTAAGTTTTATAAATAAATAAATAAATAAAGTAAACAAAAACAATACATTAAAAAAATATAAAGTTGCGTTAAGCTATAAAGGTCACTAATAATGTCCATCTGAGTTAATGTCATGCACCACCGTCGGTGACTTAATGGCGTTTGACTCGCACTGACAGGTAAAAATCTGATCTGTCTGCTTACATGGCAGATGCTAATGCAGGTATCTGATTCATTTCCACATACAAATGAGGCCTGATATCGAAAATATCAGAATCCATGTGATTTTTTTTTCCTGTTTAAACAGCTGTCTGCGGATCTGTGCCACATTGGAGGAAAAAATCTAAATTGGGTCACTTAATACATGCAATGTATAGGCCTTGCAAAATTTCTAGATAGGAAAAATATTTAAAATTACTCAGACCCAAACCCATTCTTAACTATATACAGAAATTTTAAAAAATCTTATTTTGTCATTGTGGACAATTTACTCATGTAATATACTTTTAAATGACACTATTTCCCTTTAATGCCATTCTGTATACATGGTCCACCTTGATACTATACCACTAAAACATTAACATAAAATATTTATCCATAACTTCTAATTAAATATGCCAAAAAGGCACTGTGTTATTATTAAAGTCTTGATAAAGCAGATTGAATGTAACACACCTATCATCCCATTCGGTGATGCATTGTAAATTGCCAGTTTACTGTCTGGGACTGTATTTTGTATACCGCTTAATCACAAAATAAAGAGACCTGAGTCTCCTCTCACCAAGTAGTTCAATCAGCCCGACTACCTCTCTACATCTCTATTTATCTACAGGCCACATGGTAATACTTGGTGATCAAACTCCGTGATTACACCATAAACATGTCCCAGTGGTGCTTTTCATCACAGCTTTAAAATCTGCTAGCTGCAAAACGGCTTATCAGAGGAAGTGGCAGAGCTAATGTAAATACCCGGTTCTTTTACTGTTAAAGTTAGAATTATTAAGGGAATACACACACACACAGATCTAATGAACAGATGTGTCACTGTGTTATTTACATTATTAACAGTTACAAATAAAGATATAATATTTAATAGAGATTTTATAGAAAGCTTGCAAGAAATTAGACTAATAGTGTAAATCTTAAGATATTAAAGGTTATTGATACAAATTCATTGTTGGTTATAGAGGGTTTTTTATCCTTAGTAGCTACATAGTTATTTTTTTCTTTTTTTAAATTTTCATTTAATTAAATTTTAAATATAACAGCTAAATTAAAAAAAAACAAACATGTATATATTTTAGTAGCATTTTATTTAATATAATAACAATATAAAAACAAATTATTATTATTGTTGTTGTAATTATTATTATTATTTATAGTAGTATTATTATTAATATTATTATCATTATTATTGTTGTAATTATGATTACTATTATTGTTGTTATTGTTGTTGTTGTTGTAATTATTATTATTGTTATTATTGTTGTTATTTTGATTATTATTATTATTATTATTATTATTATTATTATATATTTTTTTAGTTTTTGTGAAATAAGTAGTCAGTCAGTTTTTATGTGCATGTTTTTTGTGTGGTAGTTCTGTATAAAAAAGGATATACAATAGATACAAATAGATACATTCTGTTACATGTCAAAAAAAAAAGACATTTACTCAAGAGAAGCAATTTAGGAAATGAAATAGATTCCCAGAAATCAGGATGTTTTCCTCAGTAATGCCACAGTTATCCAGTAATTTGTAAGACTGTTTTAAAAGTATTTTATTCATTTAAAAGAACTTGGTTTCACTCTTCAGGCCTTTTTTTGTTGTTGTTAGCGACACTGATACAACATTAACATTAGGAAATGTTCCATGCATCATTATCTGCCATTGCTTCACTCTGTAGGTCTCTATACACAAGCTCATTCATCACACAGAGCAGAGGCGGAACAGCAACGATTGGCCTAAAACAGCAACTTTACAAACAGAAAGCAATCTGACAGTATTAAAGCAGTGCATGTCTTTCATTCAGGCAGCTTCCTTTCTGTTCTAATGGTAATGGTTATAACATTAATATGTTCTAATGTTAAATGGCTATATGAACATTTAACTCCAGCTTACTTATAAAGTCTCTGTATGTGTTTGTCAAGAATTTCTCACCCCTGTAAATACACCCTGCTCACGGAAAACACTAAGGACTGTTGCAGATTTCTTTCGCCGCCTCTATAACCTATTCGAAGGGAGATAATTATGGATTTTTATTTTCTTTTTTTTTACATACACACACCTACTGAAGTTACACTTTGCTTCAGTTACTGGTTTATGGAAAACGGGGGAATATTTTCAGGTGCCTCTGTTTGTTTTCTGCTCAGGGAGCAGTCGCCTTCTGCTACCACATGACTGCTGTAATGCCGATTACACAAACACACAAAGCTCTTTTAAAACACTTATTTGGACAGCCTCCAAATTTGCACAGATTGATTTAGCAGTCTGACCCTCTCTGTTGTGTTAATATGGGAGAATAGGTGATGGATCATTCATGAGTTTGTTCAGGAATGCCTTTTATAACTTTTTTTTAAAATCTCTGTTTAAGCAAAATAAAGAGAATAAATTAAATTAAATTAAAAAATATATATATATATACAAACCAGACAAGCAGAGGCACTTCGGTGAGCCAGGAAAGCTAATAGATTAAGTTTTAACCTCTGTGGCACTCGATTTATTCAGTCGATTTGTCAGGATGGGCTTAACTAAAAATGTAAAATGATTAAATTCAGCATAGCAACACTGCATTCATCGCCCAGAGTTCATGACTTGCTCTATGGAGTGCTTAGTCTAAATACCGCTAAAATAACAGATCACATGTTCAAATGTTACTTAGAACTTAGCAACAAAATAAAAAATATATATAAATTTCAAGACAATGTAACTTTTGTTATATTATAACATGTCTATAATATAACATAATATAAGAATATTTGTTGTCTATGGTATGTGCTATTATAAATTTAGTCAGATTTTGTAAATAAATAGTACTTTTACTATTTATTAGTACTTTTACTAACACGTTTTTTTAAAAGTGTTAATTCATTTTTTTCACTGTCATTTTTATTTCACTGTGAGCCAAATTATTTACAGGCAGTAAAACATGACAAAGTTTATTTAAAAAATGTAAAACTAAAGCAAAAATAAGGGTTACACAGAGTGCATATTAGCACTGTCAGGGCCTTATGCCTGAAAGTGCTTAGGGCCCACCAAATCAAGTCCACGCCTATATGCATAGACCTGGACACACACCGACTACTCTTCCTGGCTTTGTTAGTGTTTCAGGACTTGCATATAATAATTCAGAAAATGCCATTTTTAAAGAATTTTAAAAATTGTCAAGCAGGTGGATATGGCCACGTGCAATTTTTACCAGAATCCCTGCCTTTCTGCTTTTCTTTTGGAAGGACCTTGTAATCCCCAACAACAACAGCTCAAGAACTAGAGCTCCCTAATCAGTTCTTCATTCAGCCTAGGCGAATAACCAGAGCCAAATGCTGTGCAACACTTCAGCCAATGATAATTTATAGAGATTTATGTCATGCACTTGCTCATTTATTGTAAATGAATCAATGTGCCCTTTTGAGGCAGGGCTCAAATGCCACAAGACAAGTTTATTAGAACAGGAAGGATATAGTTAGTGACAGGAAAAAAGGGTGAAACATAAATTTTACACTTGTAAGTCTACAAATGAACCTCTATGAGGGGTTGATAATAAGTAGAAATAAATTAATTAGGCAAACAGCAGACTATTAAACCAACACCAAATAAGCATGAAATAGCACTGTATCAGGGGGCCCTGTAATGTCTAATGCAGTCACCGGGGAAAGCCAAATAAACTTTTTTGTAAATAGAAGTAATGATACATCGTTTGGTAGGAGGAGTTTTTAAAGACAAATGAGTAAAAATGTGGGTATTATAAAAATCTCATATAAACATTAATGTTGGAAGCAGAAAATGAGCAGAAAAATTGAGTAAATAAGCAGTTAATCGTTATATCTGGCCTGGTCCAACAAGCCACAGGTGCATCTGCGCCAATTATGCCACATTTACACTCCATGTAACAAGTGACACAATTCCATTTTTTTTTTCTTCTAATAAGGCTTGAGTGGGATATGATCGTGTAAGCAGGAAAAAAGCACATGGATTCTGATATATATTTTCATCATTCATCATTCTGCCATGTAAGCAGACAGATCTGATTCTCACCTGTTGATACAAGTTGTATGTTTTAGGTTCTAAGTTGTAAGTTTTGTCATATTTTTAACATTTAAATTAATAAACAAACTAAATCTCAACAAAGAATTTCAACAAATACAACTGAAAAACTTATTACAAAAGCTGTGTGTAGACATTTGATGCATGTAATCAATATATAATAATCATATCAAATTTTTTGTCATCATTAGAATTATCATTTGCATTGGTCCATATTTAATTAAGTCCATATTTATGTTATGATTTAATTATTATTACTAAATTTTTTTTTGTTTATTTTCCCTGTGCATCGATCGATTTTTTTTTTACAATTTTATGTTCCAAATATTTATTATATCAGTCAATTAAGAAGCTTTCCATTTTTATCTCTGGTTTGAGCCATTTATTTTTATAAGCCAGATAATTGTTCAGAGAAAAATATCTATGAATGAATTGTTTGTAGTAACACAGTTTTTTAAGCAAAACAGTTCGAGTATTTTATGCTGTTGGTTTAAAAATTGTGGCATTTTATTGAACTGTTGAACATCTCTATTTAAAAAAAGCTTTCGTGCTATTTTGACTAACCACCAAATACACTATAACTATGGAATTCCTGTAAAAACAGTATCAATTAATATTGTATAGCATTGTGGCTGTGTTTATAGTGTTGGTAAAAAGGTAATTTCCAAGAAATTATATATAAAGGGATTTTTTAAATTACAGAACCCGACTTGTAAAAATAAATGCATCTTAAATAGAAGAAAGCATTTTATATAGAAAAGGATAAAAAAAAAGATGTGGCACTTTAACAAAAAGGCTAAGCAAGAATGTAGAAACTGAAAGAAGAACTTTAAAAAGAAATCTAAAGAAATGAATGCATTGTCCAGATTGATTACACATCCTGATATCTCAACAATGTCAACCTGCAAAACAAAATGCCAACTAATGTACAAAGATACATTCCGCATCATTACAAACCTTATTTGTGTGCAGGTATGACTGTACTAGACATCAAAACACATTAGATGCTCTAAATATTTGCTTAAGCTACACAATTCCTCCGAAGCATTTCAAGGCAGTTCAGGCATGACAATCAAATTTTGTGTTAAAAAATATAAAAGAAAACTATGTTTTTTATAAACTTTATTTTACATCACATTTAGAATAGAACATTTAAACTGTAATTTAAATTGGATGTCATATGATGCATATTATGCATTTAGGTGTATAAAATTAATTTTTAAAAAATGTTTAAACCAAACCATAAAACAATAGTGAAACAATGCAATCGTCTCATATACCTGATGCCTGGAGTGTCTTTTCAAATCAATAATCTAGGTCCTATTTTGTCACTCATCATAATTGTTTCATTTAATTGTGATGGGTTTCAGAACTATTGTGACCCTGATTCCCTAGAACTCTGTCCATTAGGAAAGTACCTAAACCAGAGGTGGGCAGTGCTGTTTTAAGTGATAGCGCAGTGGTCAAGGTATTGGACTGCTAATTGGAAGATCTGGGCTCGATTCCTGGCACCGCTGGGCCCCTGAGCAAGGCCCTTAACCTACAATTGGTCAATTGTATGTCACTCTAGATAAGAGTGTCTGCCAAATGCTGTAAATGTAAATGTTTTTTTCAAAATTGTGCCTGGCTAGACTATCCGACTACCATTTTGTGATGTGTCAAAATACTCCTCACAAAGAAATGAAGCCTTTTCAAAACATTTAACCCTACTGTGACCTTAAACCTGTTTTGATCAGTCTCAACATTAGTACATATGTTGGTTACAGTATAATAATTCCACGTCTAAACTACAAACCTTTAATCATTTATTTTATGAGTATCTAGGACAGACAAGTAAAAATGGCAGACACATGAAAAACTTGACAATCTCTACTGAATAGTAATATTAATATACTGGCTGGGGCAGCACGGTGGCTTAGTGGTTAGCACTGTTGCCTCACATCAAGAAGGCCCAAATTTGAGTCCTGGGCAGGGGCATTTCTGTGTGGGGTTTGCATGTTCTTCCCGTGCTTGTGTGGGTTTGGTACTCCAAAAACATGTATGTTTGGTGTTTCTAAATTGTCTATAGGAGTGAGTGCGAGAGTGTGTTTGGCCCTGTGATGGACTGGAGACATGTCCAGGGTGTACCCCTCCTGCCTTTCACCCTTTCAGAGATGACTGGAATAGGCTCTGTGACCCAGCATTAGGGTATACACAGGTATAGAAAATGAATAAATAAGAGGCTGCTTCATTAAGACAAAAATAAATGTTTCTTTTGGTTAGAAAAGGTGTGAGAAACTGTAAGTCTGAACAGATTTAAAGATTGTTTTATTTAACACTGTATAGCAGAGACCTAAAATATCTGTGCTTTCAGAGAATACTTCCTATTATTTTGCACTTTCAGTGAAGGGTGAAACACACACTGTAGCACTAGTGATGAAAATCTCTGAGTAATGACCAGGCTTCATTTATGCTGAGTGAAGTCTATCTTTACTTATTTTTGAAGATCAGGCACTAAATATGGGTGATATGATTGATTATAAGGTAGCAGGATAATTGAAATTATTTTTTTCCACCAGATAGAGATACAGGAACGCTGCTGAAATGACTGACATGTTTACTGTTCTCCATCTCACGTCTGAAAGCAATTTTTTTTCTGCTTTCTCTATAGAGGTCACAAAAAATAAAGTATTTCTTTTTATATCTTCATATTATTTCTTTCTCTGTCATTTGTGGTATCTTTAAGGTTGAAAAAATAAATTATTGATATTGGTACAGTGAGGAAAAAAATAATTTGATACTCTGCTGATTTTGTATGTTTGCTCACTGACAAACAAATGATCAGTCTTTAATTTTAATGGTAGGTTTATTTTAACAGTGAGAGACAGAATAACAACAAAAACATCCAGCGAACGCATTTCAAAAAAGTTATACATTTTGGAATAAGTATTTGACCCCTTTGCACAACAAGACTTAGTATTTGGGGTGGCAAAGTTTCTAGCTGGCCACCAGGTTTCCACACACCTCAGGTGGGATTTTGTCTCACCCTTTTTTACATAATTGTTTATTATTATTATTATAATATAATATTTTATTTACATAACCTTCAGCTCCCTGAACAGATTTTCTATGGGATTAGGGTCTGGAGACTGGCTGGGTTATTCCAGTACCTTAATATGCTTCTTCTTGAGCCACTCCCTAGTTGGTTTGCCTGTGTGTTTTGAGTCATTGTCATGCTGAAATACACATCCACAAACCATTTTCAATGCCCTGGCTGAGGAGGTTCTCATACTAGATTTGACAGTACATGACCCCAAAAATTGTACCTTTGATGAGGTGAGGTTGTCCTGTCTCCTTAGCAGCAGCCGCAAAACCCAGAAAGCATGTTTTCACTTCTATGTTTGATGGTGGTGATGGTGTTCTTGGGGTCAAAGGCAGCATTCCTTCATGGCGAGTTGAGTTGGTGAGAAAAAGCTCAATTTTGTTCTTATCTAACCACAACACTAATCATCAAGGTGCTTAGTGATGGTCTTCTAGTCAATTACAGTCTTGTGTTTGTCTACAATCTTCTTCCTGACATCCTTGGACAGCTCTTTGGTCTTGGCCATGGTGGAGTATTTGGAATGTGTGTGATTGATTGATTGATTGATTGATTGATTGATTGATTGCTTTTAACTGATAATTTCATTAAAAACCTCAGTGTGTCTCAAACTACTTCGTCCTCTACTCCTGTAGTTTTTGTGTGCTGACACATACAGTCATTGGTGGAAAAAATAATTGTGAGTCCAGGCTTTTTGTTGTATTTTTTAGCTATTTGTTTTGGTTTTTTTATGTATTGCAATATATCCTAATACATTGTATCGTGAGGCCCTTGCCAATACACAGCTATATTGAAAAGATTAATAATTTAAATCAGAAATTTTCCCAATGTGGGACGAACTAAAGTACATCTTACTTTACCTAAAAATATTAATAATTTTTAAATGGTCAGAATTTTTACTTATAAAAACATGTATAAATTTGAAAAATACTATATATATATATATATATATATATATATATATATATATATATATATATATATATATATATATATATATAGATATATATATATATGTTTATATGTGTATTAATATTTACGCTTGTCCCTGCGGAGTAAATTGTATCAATATTTAAAAATAACTTCCACTGAGCGACATTGAGTACGAGGCTGCCTGAAGTGCGATTTTTTTCTCCCTATTAAATGTAGTAGTGGCTGTGATGTCACTTGCCATGTGCACACACTCCAGCTGCAAGCCTTCTAACAGCTTTGCGTTACTGCACCACAGAAGCAGTTCAGCAGACGTAGGTAATGTTGTGCTATATGAGATTTTTTATACTACTAGCCATCTTGTTAAAAGACTCCCCCTGTGCCACACACACACACACACACACACATCTGCAGATATAGAAAAGTTCTTCAGTGCCTTTTTTTTAAACGACTTTATGTTTTTTTGCCAGTTTCTTGCACTTTTTATATGTTTTTTTCAAGCTTTTTTTGCCTTTTTATATGTTTTTTCCACTTCTTGACCTTCCACAACATTGTAGTGGAGTTCAAATTGAGCTTGTTAAGGTCTTTTTACAGATCTTTAATTGAATTGAGCTGCACATTTAGTTTCTTTATTTGAACTGCTCCAGTATATCTTGGGCAGCCGACGTTGGTTCATTTGGTTAACTTTTTTGCCCTCAACCTCGACTAGATAATTGTAAGTTACTAAAATCAGAATGATGCAACCACCCAATGCTTTACTGTGAGAATTGTATTCAGAGGGTCTACGTTTCTGCTTAACAAAGCACTTTTTGTCTAGGATAAGTTGAAGTTTTAATAACATCATAATTTTACCAATACAGTTTCCAATAATGTGACTATTTTAAAAACCCAGGATTATGTACATATTTACTGCATATTTCCTCAGCGAGCATCTCCAAGAAGCTTATAGGTTCTCCAGAAAGTGGTGTGTTTACAATGACTTTGTGTTTACAATAAGTTGTTTGCTTGCACCAACATAAATTTACAGCTTTTATTCAATTCAATTCAATTTTATTCAATTTTATTTGTATAGAGCTTTTTACAATTGTTTCGGCAAAGGTTTTGAGTTAAGACATCAGTCTTAGATTTCACTGGTTACAAATGCTTACTTTCTTACTTATTTTTGCTGCCAAAAACCTCCCTGGTAGCACAGTGGCACAGCAGGTAGGATTGCTAACTAACTCACAGCCTGCTACCCGGTACCCTGAAATAAACAGGGCTAACTCACAGGGTCCTTACGCACATTGTTCTTGTAATAGGCTCTAGAGAAACTGTGAGTCTGACCAAGAAAAATGAATACTGAGATTGAGTGAGCAAGATCACCTACTTATGCATTGTTGGTATCATAAAAGAGTCTGGAAATAATAATAGTTTTTATGAACATATATTGCTTAGCAACTTTAATTTTATATCTGTTTTCCACATGAAGATACTGCATACAAAATAGCTGTTTTCTAAGTTTTGAATTGCTTTATCTTTTTTTGCGGTGTTGGGTTCAAATTATGCATCTATAATAGTTATTATGATGTTATTAAGTTGATAGCAGTCTTCAGGCATGTTTCACTAACGCTGTGTCTACATAATTTGTCATGATGCTTTGCTGTAGGCCAACTGCACTCTGACTGATGACTAAATACGATTGTTTACCGGGCATGAGTGGATTTCCTATCAATGCCTATTTGCTAACAATAGTTGTTTAACCACAGACCACTGCTGAGAAGTATTTCCACAGTGCACACCAGAGGAGTAAATAGCACTAGGCATATGGAAAATGAGATTTGGAAGCACCCATAAGTCAACAGCAGGGCTCAGAATAACCCTAATGAGGATTTGTGCAATAACAGTTGTGTGCGCAATGCTGTGGAACATTACTTTAGACTCTAGCCTCCTCCTCCTCCTCCTCCTTCTCCTCCTCTACTATGGACTGTAAAAGGAGTAGAGCCATGGGCGAGTTCTAAAACCCTGATCTTTCCCTGGGTAAATATTTCATAGTGTTTGTGTTGTAAATTGCACATTTTTCACATCACCAGCAATCTATGTTATTGTGAATATGAAAAATCTTTATAAATAAGTGGTTAGGTTTTTGACCTACTGCTCATAAGTCGGAATAGCAGCACTGTCAGGCTTCTATTTGCTGTTTAACTCTTGAGCAGGGTAATTAAACCTCGCTGCTTCAGCTCTGTGACCCCAACTCTTCATAAACTGATGTACTCATACTAAATACATTTACAGGCACAAAATACTTTTGCTTTAAAGGCAACATTTGAAATGAAAGTACAAATTTCTACAAAATGAACTGTTTATATTTTTTTAAAAAAAGGGTTGCATATATACATTACAGAAGATTTTTTCTTTGCATGTTCCTGCTTGTTGGAAGAAAGTGCAAAGTCAAGATCAGGTTAGCTGAAGAACCCACACCTCTGATTCTTTGGCACCTCTGAGTTTTTTTTCTACTAAATACAATGATAGTGGTAGCTCTGGGTAACTACTAAGAAGGTTGAGGGTTCAAGCCCCAGCACTGCTATGCTGGGCTATCAAGCAAGACCCTCAACCCTCCCTGCTCTTGTCACTTTCTAACAAGCTCACATTTTACTGTAATGTATTGTATGTTTATACATGTGACAGAAAGGCTTCATTTTAGAAATAAATATGAAATCATCTTTTTTACATATATATAAAGATCATGTGCTGAAAGGTAATTGTGTATGAATTTGTACTGTAATGTAAGTTATTGCTTATAAGGTATTATTGTTATTATAAAATAAGTACTTTGTTAGTTCAAATTCAAGAAGATTTACTGTCATTTCAACCATATATAGCAGATGCAGTACACAGTGAAATGAAACAACTTTTCTCCAGGACCCCATGGTGCTGCACAAAAACACAGAATTACACAACCTAAAAAGACTTAAGATAAATACTAAAGAAAAAAGTCCTAGCAACATAAAGTGCATATGTGCAAAATTGTGCAAACAGTGCAAAACAGACAGTCTTAATAGATGATAATGTATTAAAATTGATTGATAATGTATTAATATGGATTATGGTATTACATTAATTATATTACATTATTATATTAATATTGATTATATATTTTGGAACAATTTTTATTAATAATTTATTAATATATATTAATACGGCATAATTATTTATTCTTGTTTATTCTAAAATTAGGAAAAATATATTTGATGATAAGACATTATTGTAATCAATTGTATTAGGATTTTTAGAAAACGCTTCTAAAAAAAAACTATTTTATAAATAGGGATTCTATAGCACCTATGACAAAGATGCATGATTTCTGCCATCTCCACAAATAAAGTGGGAAAACACTGCGGTATTTATGTTTCCCGTTACAATGTCTTACTTTATCAAGTCTTTTATACACACACCACACACTGAGGTAAAGCAGCATGAGCGATAGTAGGAAGTTGTGACAGGAGTGATGAGGGGGGTTGTGACAATACATTAATATTTTTAGCATAACTTATTATTATTTTGAATAAAGCCCTGCTATAAATTGATTTCTCTGGCCTAAGAGAGCGCATTTGCACAGGGTCATAGGTGTGGCAGGATTGGACGGTTGGGATGTGATAATGAGAGAAAAAAAAAAAAGACGGAAAGGCTCAGAGGTTAATGATGAGGGACAGAGAGTCAGACGGATTTGGCTGGTGGGGGGGAGGATGAGGAGATGCTCATCATCTTGTCTCCTGTTACCATGGAGACATGTCCCCGTTGCCCTCGCTCTTTTGTCATCTTCCTTGCGCAGCTCATCATGTGTGCATATCAGCTTATGTGCATCTGCCTGCATGCTGTGACTCCAAGCAGCGGCATAGCAGAGTCACCGACGTGCACACGCTTACTACAGCACCTTGCATGTGTGTTTGAAAACACACTCTTGACACTAATAACACAGTTCAACAAGGTTTAACAGCACCTATTAATCCATGTGGGTGACGTAAACAGGGTGGGGTGTTTTTGCATTTGTAATACTTAATATGCAAAATTACAGTTAAAATACAGACCACAAAATGGAACATGGATTTGTCTTATGTGCATGTGGCAACACCGACAGGATTTATAGCACGTTATTCCAAGCTCATGTATAAGAGAAGTGGTAGCTTAGTAGTTAATGTATAGAAGATTGTTGGTTCAATTCCCAACCCTATCAAGCTACCAATGCTGGGCCTTTAACCCTCATCTGCTCAGTTGGATGAAAAAAAATGAGATAAATGTAATCCACTCTGGTTAATGCACGACCCTGGAAATCTACAACTCTTTTATGCCTCTGTGTTCCGACTGTTGTCAAGTCCTGTGTTGTGATGCTCCTGCTGTTTTCTCTTAGGCACCTCTGGATATAATCAGACATGTGCCACTAATCCCTGCCAGTTTTCTGATACCATCACACTCACTATCCCACCACAGGTCTAACTGACTGTGTGAGGGTCCAGTCACTGTGGAAGCAATGTAGGAAGATAGCTGTTTATGGCATGTCATATCTGAACTGTGTTAGATTTGACAGTCGTGAAGGAGTGAGACCGGATGCAATGCGGTAGTCAGGATTTATTGCGTGTGATGCAACCAGACAGTGTTTTAATGTGTACTTCAACATGTTCAGGTATTGCACACATATCACTGTGATGGTCGTGTCCCTCCTGTCTATAAAAAAGTGCATTTATAGTTAAAGAGCTTGTAGATTCTTTGGGGTACAGGAATTTCAATATTAGTTTTTTTTTTCTTACTGCTTTACCTCCAGCATCCTCTTAAGGAAAATAATTTGGAGCCCCCTAACTACCCCCCCATCTCAAGGTTGTGCCACGTGCATTACCAGCTGTCTGATTCTTAATCACACTCAGCTCATCCACCACATCTTGGAATGCTATAGATCGGCTCGGTATAGATCCACCTCCAGCTGATTGGACTATTGATTGAGGGAATGTGTCTTAATGCCAGTTTAGAGACAATAACAGGTCTGGGCTGTACTTAAACAGATTTTATGTCCAAATCTAACACTTTCAATTACTGTTGACATGGAATACAAAGTAGTCCCAGGTGGGGTTTCTGTTTAACATACTTAGTCTGCTTATATGTTCATTTTTACCTTCACCAGTTTTAATGTCACACACAAATATTACCAGGACCACAGAGAGATCTTTTTATTGTTAGTGGTATAGCAGATAACAATTTACAAGCTCTCGGTATGTGTTTGTGTGTGTGAGTTTCGGTGGGTTGTGTGTGCACTCCTTTGAGATTTCCTGCAGTGCTTCTTGATCTGTGCTTCAAAACAAATTTGTTGCCTCTGGTAACAAGCATCTCTGACCTGTTCACATGAAGGCCCTGTTCATTTATCCAAACACACCTATGCAAACAGCAAGGTCAGCTGCCAGTTGACGCAGACAACATATTTGTCTTCATTAGATGAGAATTCCAGGCTATGCTATTTGGCAAAACGCTTTTCACAGCTCTGAGCTGGAACACAGAAGACTGCAATTGCTCAAGCTCTGGAGAGCATCTCCGAAGCAAACATTAGGATCATGAGCACACAGCGTCACTGATTCGGTTAAATCCTCAAAAATTCCTGCTTCGGGACATTGTGTGGGATGCTGTTATTGGATGAAATGCATGGCTCAGATCAAGTGTGAGATTGGGATGTAATTAGGAAGATGCTGACTATTCAGCAAGGTGCCATGGAAGATTATCTACTAACATTTAAAGTGCATTTTATACATAGGAGCCTGATGATCAATAAAAGTAATCTAGTCAAGTTAAAGTAGGATCATGTGTGCCGATCAGCTAAACATCAGCAAATAATCCTGCTCTAAAATGTGGGTGTTTTTATTAGAGCAGCAATATTCTTTTGCGGATGCTGCACAAAAGCGCATTGACTTAAGTCAGTAGGATTTTGTGTTATTGGAAATCCTTATGTATCCACAGCGAGTAATCTTCTTTACAGAGCCTATATATCTTTATTATTTTTACACATTGGGCTAAAGTTAAATTGGATTTTTTTCAATGTATATATGTGAAGCAGACGTCTAAGTAGAATCCATTTTGCAGTGATAGGCTTTATTAAAGACTTTAAAATAATCCACAGACTTGATCAATAAGCAGGCAAAGTTTGGTACACAAAGATCAGAATCGAACCAGGCGAACAAATCCAAAACAGTAGTGATCCAACGGCAGAGCAGAGGACATAAACGTGAACATAGACATGAACGCTCTGCATGTTGACTAGCAAGCAATACAATGTGGTCACATTCCTGCTAGCTTATAAAGATAGCAACAGGAAGTAGTGGTTATATACGTTACCAGGTGCTGAAGTTTTTGTAACGATTTTGTAATGATTTTTATGAACTTGCTGATCGGGTCCATGTTAAAGGCTGATCATGTAATTATAATGTAATATATATTATATATATAATATAATATAATATAATATACTCCTCTATAGCTTGTTATAAAAGAGTGACAAAACATACAAAAAGGCGTCATCTTCACATTAACACTTTTTTTCATTTAACACAATTTATTCATGCCGACACATTGGCAGGATATTAACATTTTTTAAGTCCCCTTTATTAAATTTTACACTTTCAACCTTGAAGTTAATTAAGGTTGTGAAGAACAAGTGCTTAGTGTTTCTTTGACTCACTCGCTCCCTGCTTTTCTTGATCTGGGCACTTTTTCTGCTTCCCTAGAGATAAAATTAGGTTGTTTTAAACAGTCATCCACCTGATCAGAACACTTTAGCAACTGCACCCATTTTATCAGCTACTTAGGTAAGTTTAGTTGCACATATGGATAAAGTGATGTGAGTAGGTTGAGCGTTATAAGAGAGAGAGAGAGAAAAAAGAGAGAGAGAGAGAGAGAGAGAGAGAGAGAGTAACACATTGGGAGAGAAAAGTTATAGCAGCAGCAGTGTTCACAGCTAAAAGTGTAAAGCTGAGAAAGTGTTATCAACTTAACTACCCATCAGCTCCTGCACGTCACATGATCATGTGTCACTAATTAATCACACTTGTTCTGGGTTATTTTAAATGAAGCCACTTATTTAAGTCACTGTGTGTGTCTTTTTAAGACATTTTTTGTTACCTGTTGTGTGTTGTTATTAGGTGTTTAAACAGTATTTTTTTTTTTGCCCCAGGTACAACTGGTTGAATAGCATCATGTGTAATATATAATGTGCACTTGGCGCCTCCCTCCGCCGCCACCCCCCTCTGTTTCCTGACAAAATTATTAATACTGTGTTGAGACATGAGCATGAAAGATCTTTAATCTCAGTCATCTCACTGTAAAGAGAGTGTCAGGAGTTTCACCGGAGAATGTTGCCAAGCCAGATCTCATTATTGTCTGTTTCTGAAGACAGTTTTGTCATTTTATGTCAGCTTCTATTTTTATGTCAATTATTTCCAGGAAAGGAAAGAGACACTATATGGCCAAAAGTTTGTGGACACTTTCTAAGCACAGCCATTATTTCATCAGTGCAACTAAGAGACACAAACTAAGCCCCAGAATTTCATAAAGACAAGGGTGATGAGGTTCTTGATCGGCGGAAGTGCAGCTTTATCTACTTAATGAGGGACAGTGAGAGAGAGAGAGAGAGAGAGAGAGAGAGACACTATGTCAGTTTAAAATTAGATTAAAGAAGATCTCTCCTAGCCCCACTGATCACCTTGTCTTCTAGACAGCCATCTGAATAAGACCACTTAAACTGCTGGTTTGTCTGGTCAGAGGTAAACTGATCCCCCGACCGAGCCTGGTTTTTCCCAAGGTTTTTTTCTGCATTCTGTCACCAATGGAGTTTTGCTTCATTGCCGCTGCCGCCTCTGGCTTGCTTAGTTGGGGACATTTAATTTACAGATACTTGACTTAAACCATGATGTTGATGCTAGACTTGCTACTTGCTATATTTAAAGCATGTTTCCTAGTCTGTTTCCAGACTCCAAATCCAACCTATCTCATGTCCTTCTCTATTGGCTCTGTGGACTTTAATAAACGCACCTGTCTAAATTTTGCTAATTGGTGTCTTAGCCTGGCATTTCGTTACAATTATAATTTTCTATATGAAAACTTTTAAAATTATATATTTTTTTTGTCCTGAAACAGCTTCCTATGTGTAACTTATGTAATCTTTGCCATGCAAAATTATCAAATCAGACATGCCCATTTTTTTTGCTCACAGTACTATGACATAAGTCTCTGGCCTATTTATTTTGTTGCAGCACAATGACTATGTATTCCAACTTCTGATTTTCGTATTTCTGATTTCCAACAAACTGTGTACACAAACCAGCAGTGCTTTTGTAGTTAATCCAGTTATCGGAGTGCAAAGCAACAAAATGCAGTCATGATTTTTAATTAAGGATCAATAAACTCGTAGCACATCTGCTAAAGGCGGTGAAGTGCAGAGCAGAGTTCACACTAAGTTGATAGACTGCATTACCCATGCTGCTCCTATAGCACTGCTTATTCATTTCAAGGCTGGGTAACAGAGTACAATTTAAGCTTAATGCCCATTTATGTGGCATGGGCAATTTAGAAAATAAAACCAATTAAAAGCGCCAGAATGAAGGTTTTAGAAAGATAACAATTAAATGACTGAAAAAAAGGAAAAAATTCTTGCGCAAAAAAAAGAAAAGAAATTACAGTTTCTATTTATAGTCCATCATACCATAAGAGCTCTTTTTGTAGATATGAGCTGCTAAACTGTGCTAATCATTTTAGCAAGATCAACCAATTCGGCTCTCATTAAGATTTAGCAAATGGTAAATAGACTAATAGGTGAGAAAATGCCCTGAAAGACCTTAACGTGTGGCAGACAAAAAAGTTTTCTTTTCTACTGCAGCAGATGAATATATTAAAACATATTATTCCATATCTTTTATTAGTGAGGTCTGGAGTATTTCTGTCTTTCTTTTTCCTTTAGTTTAAAAAATTTAAAACAGACACATTAATATTTTGGGGTTGGGTAACAATCTGTTACAGAGACGCCAGGCTCTAAATAAATAAATATATACATATAGTAATTAAATTAATTAACAAACTATGTATTATAGTCACTATATCTTGGACTCCTTATAGCATGCTAAGTGCTGCAACTGTAAGGGTTAGGAACTGTATTTCTGAGCCTTATAATACATTTTATTGGGTGCCTTTCAGATCACTCAAGGTCGACTTACAACAAAGGAATTGTACAATGACAAAATAACCATAAAAATAAAAGAACACATGCACAGATGGAGAAACAATCGAGTGTGGACAGTAGTTATGTGGGGTAAGTTATTTTAAATAGGTGAGGTTTGAGGCTGGTTTTGAATTTAGGTAACGGGTCTAAATTACGGATGTCAGATGGGGGAGAAATCCAAAGGTGAGCAGCACAGCTAATGGCTTTGTTGCTCATGGTTTTTAAGCAATCAAAGGGGGTATGAAGGAGACTCAGTGAAAAGGAGCGAAGAGTTGGAGATAGAGTGCAGGGCTGTATGAGGGCTGAAAGGTAGGGTGAACCAAGGTTATGTAGAGTTTTGTAGGCAAGAAGAAGAGTTTTAAATTTGATCAGCTTGTCTAAGGCACAGGTGTCAAACCGCCCTGCAGAGTTTAGCTTTGACCTGAGTTAATTACACCTGATCTAGCTAATCATGTCTTTTAGGCTCATTTAAAAAATCCATGTTTTGTGGTTTGGAATAAGGTTGAAAGTAAACGCTGCAGGGCTTTTGTCCCTGAGAAGCTAAGTTTGACAACCCTGGTCTAAGGGACCAAACTTTTGTTATTCAAAAAGATAAATACATCTTTAGAAAAAAATATATTTTTCCAAACCTAAAAATTGTTAATTTTTTAGTTTTAAGTAAGCTTTAAAGTTTACTTTAGCTATAATAACTAAGTTTAATTGATAGTAACACTTTAAAATCAGGCAAAAAAAAGTAGAAAAAGAAAAAGAAACTCAATGTTTATACTTTCTGCTATATTCAGGGCATTGAGTTGTTCCCAGGATTATTAAGCTGATGGTGCAAAGTGAGGTGGGGAAAGAAAAAGGCAGGGATGATGAAGCAGGGACTCTTTGATATCAGAGCTGGATAATCCACTCTTTCATTCTGCTGTCATGTCTTCATCCTTGTGCCAAAGTGCCCTTTCATTAACCTTTGACTCCAGTCACCGCTACGTTTGAAGTGCCTGGATTTAAATTGGCTTACCCTTCTCTTGACGTTGTTTTTTTCCCACTTTCTTTCCCTGTGTGTTCTTTTTTTCCAAAAGTATAACTTTCTTACAGGTCTCTTAAAGTGCAGAGGTTGGAGGGATCTGCCTTGTTAAACAGTCTACCACCGATGTGTTTCAATAAACTTTGGTGCAGTGTTACACCAGGGTAGACAATTTCTAAAAAATTGAAAATGCAACACACTTACCTAACACTACATACATTTTTTTCATGCCTGGTACATAGAGGACACAATGTATTATTATGTGCAGCTAGTATCAAAATATGCTAAATAGCTATGTACATAAGACAAAATATGACAAGTTTGACATGAATACACTCATTATTTAAATAAAATACACCAGAAGTGCGAATAAGTATGAACACCTTCCCAGCATGCCCACTAAACTGTATTTTTCCACAAAAGGTCAAAGCTCACATTTCTGGAATGTCATTGGAGGTTGAAACATTGTACTATTATTTCTTTACTAAAGTCCGAACACTGTTCCAGCATGACAATGCCCCTGTGCACAAAGCCTCTAAACTTCATAAAGAAATGATGTGTTACGACTGGTTTTAAAGAACTTAAGTGGTGGTGTTGGATTGCTAATTGGAAGATCTGGGTTTAATTTCCGTTACCACCAAGTTACCACCACTAGGCCCCTGAGCAAGGCCCTTATTGCTCAGTTTTATAAATAAGAAAATGTAAGTCACTGTGGATGAGGGCGCCTGCTGAATGCCATAAATGTAAATGATATATGTCTTTTGCTGCTCAGAATACTAAAAAATACTTATATGCTGACTGCAGTCCAGACCTCCTTATCCAACATTAGTGTCTGATATTACTAATGCTGTTGTGGTGGTCCATTCTAGAAATTCTAAATCCAAACTTCAAAATATAGCAAAAAGTAGTTTTTAGAAGTTATTACGTTATTAAAGTCTTATCCAGACTCTATCCATTATATCGCCCTTATCCAGAGCGACTTTTTTTTATCTCTTTTATACATCTGAGCAAATGGTAGTTAAGTGTCTTGCTCAGGGGCCCAGCAGTGGTAACTGGGTGGTGCTGAGAATCGAACCCCAATCTTTCGATTAGCAGTCCAACACCATAACCACTTCTACTAAACCACAGGTCAGTTCCTGGAGGGCCGGCGTCCTGCAGAGTCTAGCTTTAACCCTAATTAATTGCTCCGGATCCAGCTAATCATGCCTTTAAGGCTTGTTCAAAGTAAGGTTGAAAGTAAAGTCTGCAGGCGCCGGCCCCTAGGAACTGAGTTTGACACCTCTGTACTAAACTAATGTATGTAGACCTATGAAGGCTGTCTTTAAGTAAAGTGGTCCATAATGTTTCCTGGTTACTTTGTGTAAAAGTTAATGATGTGCTAGCAAAGATTTGTTAGCTAAAGTTTAATTAGGGGATGCTTATTGCTTGTGTAACTACTGTCTGAGTGATAATAGTACGTTAAAGGAGGAAAACAAGCTTCAAAGTGGAGGAGACTTGATGAGTATTGATCGGAGAAGAGAAAGGCATGGCAGTGATGAGAGAAAAGGGGAGAGGGGGTCTTACGAAGGTGGAAACAGTTAAAGCTTGTGTAAAGAGGTTATGTAATGGGGTAAAAGGTGAAGCAAGACTTGAGAAGAGTATGAGAGAGAAGGAAAAGGCTAAAGCGGTGAGATAAGAAGATTGAGAGATTTATTGATAATAATAATAATAATAATAATAATAATAAAAGACGAAGAATAATTCCAGAAAAGAATGCGTAACCCTAACCCTAGAACATATACTAAGTGAATCATTATAATATTTTCTAAGACTGATCTTTTTAACCTGATCTTTAATAAATTTTTACACAGTGATGTGTAAATAATGTTTTTTATTGGATGCTGTTTTGGATGCTTTGAAAACTAGACAATAACTGGAGATATTTTTTTTTAAGGAAAAGAAAATATAATGCTTTAAAGTTATTCTGCCAGACGGATCCCCTGTTTACACCCAAATCTTAGGCTTATTAACAGACAAACAGGAAAAATCTCCAAGCGAGAGTAAGAGCTGTCTAGAGAACTGAGGGTAGAAGTGTGGCGTTTGAAGAAAATGGGTAAATATTGCATTGTGCAGCAAGAATGCAGTTAAAGATTTATTAATCACTTTGTGTTAGCACTGCAAATAGTACAGGCATCCAAACAGCATGGGGAGGGACAGGGACATGTCCTAATAATGGGAAGGCGAAATACATTTTTTAGGGCAAGTCACACAGCAAAAGTTTTAATTCAGCATTCCAAGTATACATCCGGATAAAGATAGACAGGACGGCAGAAATGTTTAAACTTTTCATGAACTTTTCATGAATAAATAAAAAAGATTTACAGTTTTTACTTTTGCATTGTTTCTCACATCATTTGAAGTTGTTGAATCTTCGGCACTAGAAAGTCAGAGACAAAAAGACATCACTTTTATCTCAAGCTGTCTAGACAAACTGCGTCCTCATGCTTTGAGTACAAAACGACATATCGGTGCGTTTGTTAAATGTAGCGGGCATTGCAACATGTCTGACATAGACTTTTTCATTAATTACCGCTCATTATGCTTTTTCATGTGCATGATCAAAGCCATGTGTCACTATAAACATGCTGACATGTGTCTGTGTTGTGTTCATCTCGGCGGAACCAAAGCGGTACACTCACTCCCACCGGATCCTCCTGTGATGACTGCTAGCAGATGTTCCAGCACACTAGGTGATCCATTAGCAATTAGAAAGTACACAGAGGAAGAAAGTGAAACAGGTATTTTCACTCACCTAAATGTTGGAGTGAATGTTCTTTATTTAGAATATGTTCGAATATTTCTCCTACCTTAAACAATGTATATACAATACAATAATATACAATGGGCCAAATATTACAAGTACTGTAGTATTACGATTTGAAATATCCATATTTATACAATACCTATGGCTTCCAATGGGATTCTTCGTACAATATCTCCATACTGTGCTATCCCATAATGCATTTGGATTGATAGTGAAAAGCTGAGCATTGTGGTTGTGGTTAAAGTGTATATATATATATATATATATATATATAGATATATATATATATATATATATATATATATATATATATATATATATATATATATATATATATATATATACACACACACACAAAGAGAGAGATTCTTTTTAGAGGGGTTGTAGCAACACCAACATATTGTTACAGTTGGGGGTGAAATAGTTGTTTCCAGAAATAAGATTAAAAATAGAAGTAAATTTAAAAAAAAATCATTTTAACATCTTAAGCACTTAAGAATATTTTAACTTGAAGGTTTTTAAAAACAAGTTTGTGGCTAGTCTGACATATGAGGTTGTAGTCTGGATTTTATTTATTTATATACACACATACAGCAAACCTTATGTATTGTATCACCAGCCAAGTAGATTAATAGCACCAAATTTCAGTGGTACTGTCACCTCATGTGGACGTGATTTTGCCAAGTAGGACGTGATTTTGGATGTACAACCTTTGTTGATCCTGAATTAACATTTCAATCAAGCAATCATAATCATATGATGTCATCAGTGTGTGCCAACCGAACACGACTTAATCCTTTTTCACACAATTTAATCACAATTTTACGATGTAACAATCACCAGCCATATTTTATAAGCATTAATTTGGGAAAAATATCTAGGAATTTTACTGCACACACGCATCTATTTTTGGTCACGTTTTTGAGGGAAATGTTCACACATTAACTAAACTGCACATACATGTTATATGCAATTGTTCAGTAAAGATTCAAGTGAAGATTCAAAATTGGATTGAGGTAAGTTTGGTTGACACACACTGATAACATCAGATGGTTATAATTTGTTGATTAAAATCATGTCCACCATCACCTTATGCAATTTTCGATGCAGATACTATTCTAAACTTAAATAAATAACATACTTTCATCAAGCAACATAGCTTTCTTCAGGAATCCCATGTAAATCCCATTTTAGTGTATTTTACTGTATCTTTAATACTTTAAATTGTGCTACCTGAACCATAAAAACACTGAACCTTATACAAGTTATAAAAGGTTTGGTCAGGCTTGACAGGAAGAAAAAGAATTAAAGAGTGATTGAAAATGCATTTTAGGTGGCTTTAATATAACATTCGCAAAAAATATTAACAGCTTATCTGTCAAAAGACTAATTAGTTTTAGACAGAATGAAGAAAAAACTAGAAATAGCAAATACTTTATACACAATAAAATAAATAAATAAAAACAAAAAAAAAACATAAATAAAATAAGTTAAAAAAACAAATACTTATAAAAAATAAAATAAAATAAACAAAAAAACAAAAAAAAAAAAAAACAAGTGTGCTATTAACCACTAGCAAAATGTACTATTTTTTTACTAGTACTAACACAAGTGGGTGTTATTATAAGATCAGACCACAGTGGCCATGTTTAAGAGCCGTGATAAGTTTGTGACTTGCGAGAACTTCATGCATCCATGCATTGCGTGTTACTTTCTTTTTGTGTTGTGGTGTGAAACCGCTTTCATAATTTATTAATCAAACAATTCCGTGTCATCAGACAGCTGTTGCTTGTTTATGCTAAAATTGTGTGAAATCGATAATTATTGCAGATACTGATCCCACAAATGTGTTATTGCTCTATAACAGTTTTTAATTAACTGATAATTGCAGCAAAAATAAATACCAACGCAAAACACCTTTCCACATCTATCATACAGAATGTGTAAATAATTTAACACAACCGTCTAACATTGTGGTGTTAGAAATAGTGTTATTAGACATATGGGTTTATTAATGCAGGGTTATTTTGTGTCTGTGTGTTTGACAGTGTGTGGTTTATCATAAACATACAACGGTATGTTTTCTCACAAAGGAGTATTGTTTCCCTCAGTCTCACAACTCAAACACCGCTAGAGTTGTGCCAGAATTTTAATAGGCTCATTTTATGTTCTGCAGCCATGTAGAGAGACAATAGGTGAAAAGAACATATGATTCATCACTTCCTTTCTTTAGCTCATTACTTCTACTATTTTTAAAACATAGCACAGATCTTGGGACGCATACACTGTAGCAAACAAACCAGGAGCTGAGACTGTCTGTGTTTTTTTTATTTTATATTACATTCTGACAAAAGTTTTTTTTGTTGTTGTTTTAGTTGCTAAGGTGGCTTTGTGGATAAAAGTCTGAGTTAATAATAGAAACATAAAGGTCACGAGTCCAAACTTAAGCATTGCACACTGTCGGGACCTTGAGTAAGACAACTTTTTTAATAACACTTCCCATCACATTGTAATGTTTCAGCTCAAAATATTATTGATTGCACATGTTTATTAATGGGTTTCCAATAAATCACAATCTCTCCGTAGCTTGATGAAATATTCTTCTTATAGATATTGCATTATAGTGAGCAGTTTAGCCAGACATCTTTTAGCTGAACCAGCATCAGTACTGCAACTATGACTGGAGTCAGCATTCACACACACACTGTTCTACGGCACGACTGTCAAAACATAAGCACACTACTCAAAGACCCATAAGGAAAAAAATATATGCACATACACACATAGCTGCTGTCCGCTGACGTAACATCTTCATCAGATACAAGTTCTCCTCCCAGGAGTCGGATTTCAGAGTGATTAGTGATAATAAATTTGGGACAAAGTTAGAGGACTGCCAAAACTAATTTCACTAAATAGAAGAATGTTTCCTGTAGAACCTTTTCAGGATTCAAGTTTGCATTATTCTACCCTCATGTCCCTAAATTCACTGCCACTAATCAAGAGCGATGGTGGAAAGATTATGCTGCTAGTGTAGTTATTATTAAATCTATTATTATTATGCTGCTACTGTAGTTAATATTAACTCCACCACTGTTGAATGATTATAGTCTGCTGGGACGTATCACAGTGCTCATTTAGTGAATGCAGAACTGAGCAGATGTGTTTTGAGTCTGGATTTAAAAATGGCTACTGATTTAACACATCTGATCTCTTCTGGGAGCTGGTTCCAACTGCGGGCTGCGTTATAGCTAAAAACTAGATTCCTTTTGTTTAGATTAAATCCAACTGACTTGATTCTAATGATCTGATTGGTTTGTATTCATTGAGCATATCTGAATTGTATTCAGGTCCTATAAGCTATTGAGAGATTTATAAACGAGTAACAGTACTTTAAAATCAATCCTAAATGTAATTGGCAGCCAGTGGAAGGACCTGAGGTGTGATATGTTCAGATTTTCTGGTTTTAGTCAGAATCCTGGCGGCAGTGTTCTGTATGAGCTGCAGCTCACTAATGGTCTTCTTGGGAAGGCCGGTCAGGAGTGCATTACGATAGTTCACTCTACTGCTGATAAAGGCATGAACAAGAGTCTTCAGGTTCTGATTGGAAACAAAACCCTGAATTCTAGCAATGATTTTGAGGTGATGGTATAATGATTTAGTTATTGTCTTGCCATGACTACTGAAACTAAGGTCAGACTCCAGAATTACACCAAGATTCTGGAGTGATTTTTAGGGTTTTTTTACGCCTAGAATTAAGGTGGGCATTCCCCTTGAGAATTTCATCTTTGTTTTCTGAACAAATACTGGTAAAGATACATTTATAACCTACAACCTAGTTATGTAAATGTGCACACCTTAATAAAAGTGTGTATACTTCTCATTACCTACTCATAACTTAAGTATTGGGACACACATCCATATGTGATTTTTAAACATTCCATCCCAGATTTAGTCTCACTCCTACTTCTATAATAACATTGCACACTGAAAATGCTGTGAAAAAATAAAGCTGTGGAATTTTTTTTAGGGTGAATGACACTGACATAGCTGGAGATCTGGGGTTCAGCTGGTTTTCCAGTTCAACGCAAAGGTGTTCCAGTGGGTTGAGGTCAGGCCTTTCTGTAGGACACTTGAGTTCTTCCACTTTAGCTATAATGCACCATGTCACTTGAGCATTTTCTATACTGAAGCAGTGTTAAGGCCTCTTAGGTTCAGTGAAATCTGAATGCTATAAATTTCCCAGACTTTGTGTCTCAGTGTTAACACACAAAAGATTGTAATCAGGAAGAATTAAACTGAGAATGAATTATACATTCGGTAATTAGAATCACATTCCAGTTTTGTTTCTGTAAATGAATGGAAACAGGAATGAGGTCACACAGGTTTTGCTGTGTCCCTCTTTGCTAATAGAATGATTAATTTCTACAGATTTAATTCTGAGTGAAGCATAATTGCTGATATCTCTGAGCAGCCTGATTCATGCTGAACAGCAGGTGGTAAGGAGATGGGCTTGAAGAGCTCCAAGAGCAGCCAAACGCACACAAACGGACGAAGTTAGAAGAAACAAATACCCAAAATGAGATGAAAAAAGAGAGACAGACAAAGAGATAAAACAGATTAATAAATTCAATCAAATGTAGGAAATAGTACATGTTACACCAATTAGAATACTCTACGCATGAACATCAATTTACACTACCACACTAAAATAAAAAGATAAAAAACTGACTCTTCTAAAAATGACTCTTACTTATTAAAGCATTGCAAACTACTTCAGAGTAAAAATCATGTATAGTCACTGATGTGATGATAATTTCCCTAAAGGGGTATCTCTACAGTAAGTTGGTTTGAATCACGATTGTTAAGCAAAAGCTAAGAATATCTACAGCAGCTCCTTACATGTATTGAATGGCTTGTTGACTTAAATGGGCTTTACTCTGTTTCAAGTTATTGTTTATCTGTGGAATTTTCCCTGCATAATTTTTCTCTTGAAAAATAAAATTTTAAATATTTTTGTCCTTGAAATGATAAACGAAATATTAAATTTCCAATATACTACAGACTCAAGCAAACAATACAATTTATTATACAGCATCTCAGGGAGCAATAGGTTACCATTTATTTGTATTTATTTTCATCTGCATATTATCCATTCGAATATTTATCTATTGGTCTATTACATCCTTTTATCTATGCATCCATCCATCCATTTATACAGCTATCCATCCATTTATACAGCTATCCATCCATCCATTCAGTAAAGAGACTCTAGATGCAATTAGATCTAATAAGTAGAACAAAATTCTAGATCCATCCATTCATCTATCTATCCATCCATCTGTCCATCTATACCTCCATCTATATATTTTTTGATTTAAGACATCTATCTATCTGTTTATCCGTCTATTTATCCCATTTAATAACCAATCATTTATCATTCATCCACTCATTCACCCGTTTCTGTATATATACATTCATCCAATAATCTATCTAATTAGTTGTCTGTTTATCCATCCACAAAATAAATATAATAGCTTGTTAAAGATTAGAATAAAATTAGCTGAGAAAAGAAGAAGTAATAAACATATTATTTCGATAATAAACCCAATATATCATGATTTGTATAATGTTAATAAAATAATATTTGATGAGGGGGTCATATTACTGTATATAATACACTTATTTAAAAAGTTTCTTTTAGAAAAAGAAACGGTATCCCCGACTAGATTAAAGACAGAAATTAGAGTGTGAGAGACACATCAACCGCATCCTATTGCCTCAAATGTCAAAAGGTTTGCTAAAAAAAAGTACTAGTCTAACTTTTATTCATACATCGAGTTAACAAAAGTTTAAAGCATTTGTCATTTTTATGCAAGTATTTTTACTGATTTGCCTGTACATATTTCCAGCAACAGGTGCAAATGAAATGCATTAAAAGTTTATTTTCTGTGTATGTATTTGAGCCTAAGCTGTCACCATGCTCATTCGTGTGTACTTATACACAATATGCAGTAATATCAATACAATCATTGTGTCTCTCAAATCAATTGTAATTTGGAGCAGCTATATGGAACATATGTCTCTGAAATGACCTGAAAAGCCTGACACATATTGTAACCCGTTTATCGATTATTCTCATGTTTGATGATGCTGAGATCTGATATTGAAGGAGGAAAAGGGCAGTGTGTCTGTATCATACATTTAAGATGTTTAAGATCCACCTGCAAATAGGGTTTGGATTTGTCTTTGTGTATGTTAAAAGTGTTAAAACCTGATAAGAATCTTTTAAATCATCAAATATATTTTGGAGTAACATCCTTTCTCTTTTTTTAAGTTCTTTCATGGCATGTAAGTACACATTTGTTGATGACATGCAAAATAGGTAAAAGTGTAATATTTGAGGTGATAAGCACACCTAATATTGGAGCTAAAGACCCACTTTAATTGTTTAGCCCCATGTAAACTCTTTAGCTTGTCCGAATAAGCTTAATTGGCGATATGTACACTCTCTTTTGCATCCATATTCTCGGTTGCTTTAAGATCTGCCTAAAGTTACGGTCAACGACTTGAGTCGAACGATCCAAACACTATCTTATGTCAACAATCAAGAACGGATAGGGCATCAAACTGCATTAACCCAATATTTGGACGTGTAGTGTCTTTATCATGCCCTTTTCATGCATGCTGGCTTAGGCCAGTGCAGCAATGCAACTTCATTGATAACATGTGTCTGTCTATTATTGTAATTCAATCACATATAATTTTCCTTATTTTAATACATATTTTGTTTCATGTGCCGTAAATAACACTGGTGTGTTGTAATATGTATCAGTATTTAAATATGCATGCTAAGTAATAGAGAGTTACAAAAACTGTGTTCTGTCTTATCTCTTTATTTACACACATTCTGTGTTCCATGTTATTGAGTTGAGTGAAGTGAGATAATCAATGAGAATTATAAATAAGCATTGGCTACAATTGTAGCTCCCAAATATCGCGTAGTAGTTATTATGTTATATTTGTGTGCTGATAATACAGTTGTCACTTATTCTTACTGTAATCATGCGGTTTTTTAAACAGAAGTGTAACAGATTGTAACAGAAGTGTGTATTTTTACAGACTGTACTCAGAGATATCCATTCTGTGAACCTATGTTGTATGATAGCGGAAGCAACCGAGCTAGCTGAGATTAGCTAGTAAATTAAACATACATATATATATATATTTTTTTTTTTTTTGCAGTTATACATTATTGAAATTGAAAAAAGGAAATCTTCCTCAATTTCTTCCTTAAGCCCCATTTTCCCTACCAACTGTAGGTTGAATCTTACAGTAATGCTAAAAGATCGTGTATTCTCTTAAATTCTTTATTACAAAAAATTATAATAAAGATTTTCACCCTTTTACCCTGTTTGATCATTTTATACACTTCTTTTAATTGCTTATATTTAAGTCTTTTTTAAAACCAGACTAAAAACAGTATCACACATTATATTCAAAATATTCATTTGCACGAGCGTGTTGATACCAGCAAGATATCAGGTTTTAGCATTTAATCAGATATATATATAATGAATAAGTCATATTTGATGGGGTTTTTTTGCCATGTCTGTGTTTTTCCATCTCTTTACTATTAATTTTATCCTAAAATGTTGTAGATTGATTCTGCATTTTGGTCTCCATAGTCGCTAATCTAGGTTGGGTTAGCATATGAACAAGACCCCATACTGTTACTCATGTATAATGCAATCGTCTTTGTTCGTAGCATGTGTTTTGCTATGTGTTTTTCTGTACTCTTAAATATTTTAATTGCTGTCTGGATGCGAAAATTTTATTTTAAAGGAGAGGGTGTTACTGACATCACCCAGCAGAAGAGGAATAAGACTCTAGATGCAATTAGATCTTATATAATTGGAACAAAATTCTAGGTGCAAATACCTTTGTACTTTTGTACAGATCATCCTTTTAAATATATACTGTAACTGCATAATAAGACAAATTATTGCACACAAAACTGTGCACAAATTTAATAATAGAGTCGACTCTATTATTAATAGTGTCTAATCTAATATTAAAGTATTTGTGTGTGTGTGTGTGTGATGAGTATATGAACACCTGGCAGAAACAAAATTGATGACCAATATGCTCGCACAGCAGCTCAGTGGTTAAGACTTTACACTAGCAATCGAAAAGCTATAAGTGTAAATCTGGGCCCTCAAACATGGCCCTTAAAGCTTAACTGCTTAGTTGTGTTAAAAAAAAAATTGCATGTAAGTCACTCAGGCTGAAAGCAGCTGCAAACTGTCGATCAAGTGCTATACTTGAAAGTACCTGCAGAATCATTTCCATTCTTTATGCAGCAGCTTTCATGAAAACGCTGTACACACTTCTGTCTCTGGTGGTAGAATGACAGATGGTGGACAAGCTTGAGAGAATTATGGACAAGCGCAAACACCCCTCCGTGCCATACAGGCCAAACAGCTGTGCAGCTTCTTCAGTACACCACAGCAGCTTTCTTGTAACAGAAAAATGTACAAATTGTATTTTTTTTCTCAAGTGCTATTCGACTTTGCAGGAAGTCAGCAAGAAGGGATGGGGAATTAAGCTGACAATGAAGTTGATGGATATACTGATTTTGCATGCCCATCTACTGTTTTGCAAATTATTTCTAATTATTTCACTGCACATTTTACACACACCCTTTATTGTCATTTTACTTACTTTTTAGGCTGCATTTACATTGGAGGTCTTGATGCCCAATTCCGTTTTTGTGACTTTATCTGAATTTTTTGATGAACCGCTTACATTACCTTTGAAAACTGACCCATGTCCGATATCTGCATTTGCACTGTGCACAAACAAACCTGCAACTATGCAAAACAATCCATGGTGGACGTAAGTAAAACCGTCACGATAATCAAAAAACACAATAGACGAAGATGAAATGATTATTTAGAATGTTTCCCCATCATATTTAAGCCTTTTGTGTGTGTGTGACATTTGTTACAGCGAACAAAACATACAAATATTAAAATACAGAGTTGAGCAAAGTTATTATATATCACTTTTGGTGTCCACCTGAATTGACATCATGGGCCATCGTCACTTATTCAATAAAGTTCGACTCGCACTGACAGGTAAAAATCTGAATCCGATCTGAAAATAACGGAATCCATGTGGGGTTTTTTCTGCTTACACTGTCATGAGTCATATCCCATCTGTGCCACACTGGAGGAAAAAATCAGAATTGGGTCATTTGATATTAATTTTTTTTTTTTCCTAAATAATTACATGTTAACACAACTGCTCCACACACATCTGTGCAAAAATATCAGTCTGTATACAGCACAGAAAGTTGTTTACATAAATATATTTAGTCTATTTTCCTGATTGTGGTATAGTCTCAGTCCTTCCGGATGCTTTTATGTTGTGGCTGTTGAGACACACGAAAATTCCCATCTTATTACTAGATTTTCTACATTTTTGAGAAATAGATATAAATAACTACATTATTACAGGCAAAAATAATGATATTGTGGGCAGGTTGAGGTTAAGGAAGAGTGACAACTAGAATTACTGCTTCGCTCATCGTTCAGTTATTAAATCTAAATCTAGTTTTTCTTTATCCAAAAATGTTAATAATAATTTACACAGTTTGCAACATGGTTAGTAATGTTTAAAGAAGTTTACTATTTAATTCTAAAGTTTCAAATAATGATTTAATTAATTAAATTAAATATATCTATATATATATATATATATACACTCTGTGGCCTTTTTAATCATTGCCTTTTCCACAATTTGATTCCTTTTTCCTGGCTATGAATAAAAAGCACAAAGTGAATCAACCAGAAGCCTAACAAGCTTGCTGGTAATGCCAGAGCCTAAAATAAAACACCTTGGGAGATCCTAAAAGCAGTGTGTGGCTATGCTTTGTATTTGCTTGAGTATCATATAATTGCAAAGCTTGGCTGGTGTATTGCATGAGACCGTAGAAAAGCTCCATTCTTGTCAACAAAACCCAAGCTTTCAATACCCCAGACATTAATTTTTACTCGTACGATTGGCGCCCTGGTTCAGCAATACCCTTCGTCTGCCTTTTTTTCTACCTAATTTGTCTAGGTTGTCGATGCTCACTTGGCAAACTGCATGTGGATGAAATTGCCTTGATTTCACACTCAGATGAATTCCCTCGAGTTCCTACTGGATCATAAGTCAGAAAAGGGTTTAATAAAGAAGCTGAGCTAAAGCCTTCGTTGGGTGGCATCATCTTAGTACATGCACAGAGAGAAAAAGAGCAAGTGATAGTGATGGCATTTTTGGGAAAGTCTGAAACAAAGTAATGACTTTCAGCAGGTTGCGGTGTATTACAGATAAACAAGTTAACATCTGGCTCGGCAGCAAACACTTAAAACCACAGAGAGAGAGCACGAGGTGCGGTGGGGGGTGGTTAGGGGGGATGCATGACACGTTAATCTACAGCAAACACATTTTAGAAAGAGGCCTACAGAGAAAAGTGTATATGGTGTGCACACAGAAGCTGTGTTGGGACCTGGACCTGGACCTGGTCCTTACTCACTATAGTTAACAAAGAAAGCCAGACTGTCTGATACGATTTTGGAACAGTCCTCTAGGGTAAAACTGCACTCTGCAATCAGAGCTATCAGATAATTTCAGTGCCCTGTTCATTTCAGCGATGCAACAGTGATGATGCAACTGATTTAAAAAGGCAAGAATTTATTACTTCTTTTTCAGTCAGTTACACAATACATTTACATTACATTTCTCTCATCTACTTATCCAGAGTGACTTACATTTATCTATTTTATTTCAACTAAGCAAGTGGGGGTTAAGGGCCTTGCTCAGAGGCCCAGCAGTGGCAACTTGGTGGTGCTGGGAATCGAACCCTAATCTTCCAACTAGCAGTCCAACACCTTAACCACTGCGCTACCACAATGCGATTCCTACAGTGTGACTCCAACAGCAACACCATTTACACAATATGTATAAATGACACAAAACCATAAATCGGTTAAGGTGTTGGACTGTTACCAGAAAGACCGGGGTTCAATTCCCAGCACCACCAAGCCACCACCGTGGGTTAATTCTTTTATGAATCTTAAAAATGTGTTGGTATTTATTAATTTTACAAGTGTATAAGTTACTTTACATACCTTTACTCCTCAGGCAGTTTCTATAAATCCTTTCGCCCCAGTGTAAATGAAAATTGTTGCAGTCTATAGTTATAGTGTTACTTGATATTATCAACGTTACTATTTAAACTTGTATCACAATTTTATTATTTTAAGCATCAGTGTGTCTTTTACTGGACCAGAGTATTGGGACTGCCATTTGCCGTGTTTACTCAAGCTAAAATTGTGTGTGTGTGTGTGTGTGTGTGTGTGTCTTCAAATTTCAAAACATTTGGTTTTGTATTAAGGAAAACTATTCTGAATAGACTATATGTGTGTTTGTGATGCATTATTTAATTAAGTGCAAATTATTTATTAGTAACCTTGTAAGCGTTCATTCTTTTTCCTAATTTTCCCAATTTTAAAAGTAAATAAATAAATAGGAACATTCACCTCTTTAATATGTGCATAATGATTTAGATTTCATTGATCTTTTCATGATCTAGATGTTTACATTGAATATTAATAAAAAAGTAATTCATGAAACTGATTGTGGACACATTGTGGGAAAAGCCTAATTATAAGCAATTACAGTATTTTGTATTAAAATATAATGTATGTAATTAGTAGTCGGAGGACTACTAAGACTAAAACAGATGTGTATATTAGTGTGTGACCTGTTTGAGAGCAGTGCAACCCTTACAAAACACATTCTAGATGTGTGAGCAAACACTTGTTTGCATGCATACACACACACACACACACACACACACACACTGTATGTGTAAAATGTTTAAAGAACCTTCAGTTTTGCACCATTGATATTACAGATATTAAAAGTCTTTTTTTTTACATCAGAGGGTTATCTAATATTTTTTAAGATAATATTTTTTAGTATTTTTTAATTATTCTCTTGATGTCTGATAGCTGGGTCTAATTTCAGTTTAGCTTAGGTTTGTTAATAAATAAAAGTTAGTTAATCTTTAATGAATAGTTATATATATTTGAATAAATGGAAGTAAATTAGTGTTGGGCAGTAGTGACGCTTCTCCTTTAACTACATTTCTCAGTAGCGCGATGGTAATAGCACTGGTGTTTACTGAATCTAACAGCCTTTCAGTAGTAAAGCTCTTATGTTGATGATGTTGCGTCACGGACTTCCGGACAGGCAAATTCGCGGAGAGCTACTAAAATAAAAAGAGCCACACCGCGAGTTTCCAGTCAGGCACGTTGGCAGGCGCAACCGAGCGCGGTTGCCGGGCAACGCCGCCATGCCGCCTAATCAGCGGTATGCGAGGCACCTGACCCACGCCTAGAAAAGAAGAAAGAACGGAGCAGTCGGTGTGCGGTCATTTAGGTAGCACCAGGTATGGGGAGCAGCCCTGGTATAGGTAAAGAAAAAAAAAAAAAAAAAAAAAACCCTAACTAACGAAAGAAAGAAAAAAAGAAAAAGAAAAAGGACAGAAAAGAAAAGAAAAGAAAACGAAAGGACAAAAGAGAAAAGGACAGAAAAAGGACAAGAAAGAAAAAAAAAGAACGCAAGAAACAAAGAGAAAAGGACAGAAAAGAGCAAGAAACCGCATAAAGAAGAGAAGACAGGAAAAGAGAAATGAAAGAGAAAGGACAACCAAGAAAAGAAAAAGAAAAAAAGAAAAGAAAAAACGCAAAGAAAGAAATGACAAAAGGACAAAACTCTGAAAAGAAAAAAAAAGACAAAAGAAAAGAAAAAAGAAAAGAAACGCAAGAAAGACTAAAGACGAAAAGAAAAAAAAGAAAAAAAAAAAAAAAAAACAGAAAAAGAAGGACTAAGAAAAAAGGAAAAGGAAAAGAAAAGAAAAGAAAAGGAAAAAACCGCAAAGAGAAGAAAAAAGGACAGAAGAAAAAGAAGAAAACAGGAAAAGAAAAAGGAAAAACGACAAGGGAAAAGACCAAAATAGAAAGAAAAGGAAAACGCCAAGAAGTTTGGAGAAAAAAGGAAAAGAAAGAAAAGGCAAGACAGGAGAAAAGGACAGAAAAGAAAAGAAAAGATAACCGCAAGAAAAGGACAAAAGAGAAAAGGACAGAAAAGAAAAAACCGAACCGCAAGAAAAGAAAAGAAAAAGAACGAAAAGAAAACGCAAGGACAAAAGAGAAAAGGACAGAAAAGAGAGCAAGAGAAAATGGAAAGGGAGAAAAGGACAGAAAAGAGCAAGAAAGAGAAAAAGACAAGAAAAGAGATTAAAAGAAAATTTTAAGAAAAGATGTTTGTTTGTAAAAATGATTTTGGTTTTCTTTATTATTTTAAACAGCAGAAGAGATTTTAATTTGTTAAAGTTCTGTGTCTCATGACTGTGAAAACGATTCCCACATCTAAGTACCAAGCACACATTCCTTTTTTGTCCATCAAAGTTTCCAACTGGATATACCTCTCTCCTCCTTGGTTCTGCAGAGGGGCTCTAGCATTTAGTGCGTGCCTCAGGAGCGCATACATATCAGATGAAGTAGTGCAGTAGCGTCCACACAACCTACATTTACCCATCCTGAATCACTAAGTGACGCCACCGCTATTCACAGAACCGTGTGGCCAACAAAATTACTTCTGTATGATGTTGATTCCTCTTAGTGTTTGTTACAGTGGTGGGTAACCAGCTTTTTTTCACCTTTTGCTTCAGATGGTGATGTGACTAATCAATGATTGGGCTGACACAAGACATTGTTTAGATGGTAATTCCCAAATGAACTTTCTAACACAACCATTGTAATTAAACAAGTTAGCAAAAGATAGATACCACTAGATACCTTTTTGTAGCGGGAAAAAAGGATTAAATTTACAGATTTTTTTTCTTTCTCTATCCTCAGAATGTCAGTATTCTATCCCCAACACCTAGCTACATCTCCAGAAACATTTCGTACTTAATTTAGGTCCTTATATAATAGGGGTGAATGAAATACTTTAACTTTTACGTTTTACTGTTGTCTGAGAATTCTAAATGTTTGTACATTTAAAATGTCCAAATCACTGATTACACTGAAGTCTGCAGCTGGGACGGTACGTTTTTCCCAAAGGTTTTAGCGTGAAAACTAGCACAAGTGTGAGAAATTGGTATTAAGTAGTAAGAATGGGCGGTAGCAAAAGAATGGTAACAAGGTGGAGCAAAGTAGCATTTATCTGGCAGGAGGTATTTGTAGAAAGAAAGAGGGTTTTTTTTTTTTTGAAAAGGTGCACCGTTCGTGGAAGATGGGTCTGCCTCAGACTTTTCTCTGTTCTGGCACCAATGAGCTTCCCATAAATGTTAGAAGAGCTGATTCACTGACTGTCTTCAGAAGACGATTAAAGAGCAACCTCTGGATCACTTGATATTTAAAAAATGTATATACCGCCCCTTTCCAACAGTTTTTGTGGGTTGTTACTCTCTGATTTGTAATATAATGTACCATGATGAAAGTTGAAGCACTTTTGTACATGGCTCTGGATAAGAGCGTTTGCTAAATGCTGTAAATTTCAATCTGAAAGGCTACGTAAGACTTAACCAGGTCCAGTTTAAATCTTTATACAGATTTGGCGATAAATGGATACTTATATATCGCCATTAGCAAACATTAACTAAAAGAGACAAAGTTCCCTAAAGTGTATATGCAATTTTAAAAATTTCAGATGCTCCTAACTAATGTAATCATTAGTCACATTAAGGCTATAATTAAGACTATTCAACGAATTTAGCATGCTTGTTTTAGAAAATTACCCTAACGCTTAAAGTAACTGTGTAAAACTGTAGACTAATAAATTCTCATTTGCATCAGTTGCCACTTCTTGCTCACATTCCTTAAAAACTGCACGTTTCATTAATTTGGGCTGTGTTTACCTTGTATATCCTGTGTGTCCTGTGGGTGTTTGAAGAATCAATAGGGCCATATGTCTTAGAGAGAGGGGACTACGGAGAGACAGAGCAAGAGTGGTTAAATGGAAGTGGCTGTAATGCTAACAGCGCTGGCACAGCCATAAGTAGCTCTAGCCAATCGTGTGCGAGTGACTGGAATACATTGTAGGCTAATTAGCTTGTTATGGTGGCAGGTGACAAATGGAGGAGAGGCCATGTTGCTGTGACATTAGCTGTCATGCTACGAGTCGCTGTGGCATTAGCAGAAGAGTGAAAATGTCAGTGTAAATAGCTTGAGCACATAAAATGTCACCAAGCTTCTTCCTCCTTTAACACCACATCCCTCCACCTCTTAAGGTCACTTTTAAAAAAAACACACAGCTTAACAAATCCTTTATGCCCTGCAGGTACCAAAATTGTTAGTCAACTGATTCAATAGTAGTATTTTTTTCTATAAAATAGCACCAAAATGATTTATGCTAATCATTAGCAAGGTCTTGCTTGTGATTGCCTATGATTAGTTTTGCTGAGGTTGAACTGTACTATTTTACATTCAAATAATTTGGGCAGCACTACAGATTGCATTACTCCTTAGGTGGGGAAGTGATAATGCAGTGGTTGCCAGCACCACTGTGGACCCCTGAGCAAGGCCTTTAACCCCCAATTGCTCAAGTGTATAGAAGAGATAAATGTAAGTCGCTCTGGATAAGGGCATCTGCAAAATGCTGTAAAGTTAGTAAGTTAGTTAGCATCACATCTGACAGATCTGAGTTGAAAATATTAGCGACAGAATCACATTTTGACATTTAGTGACACCCCGTCCTCTAGGTAGCAACATGCCCAGTGTTACCCCCAGGGTTTTCCAAGGTATGAAAGTGAAATTCAAAAGTAGATGACTGATACTGTTACCGGATTTTGTTGGCGAGCTGCTGAAAACTTTTGGAGAGCAAGAGAAGTCAAAGAAGATCTACAACTTAACTCAATTCACAAACTAAGGACCAAGTTCTTGTGTGCTATGAATGGTAAAGAGCTAGCACATAGCACAACAAGCTATATTATTTTTGTTTGTTTGTTTTCCTGTAAATGAATAAGGGACATGAAATGATTCTGGCTTTGACAGTCTGAACAGCTTTACTAGGGGAGCTCTTTGTCAGTCGTAAATAATAAGCACAGTAATAGCATATGGCTGCATTAGCTGAGATGTGTATGTAGTTTACAGTTGCGCACTTAAGGAACTGACTGTAACTCTACGGTACATCACTGTGATTTGGTCACCAGCCAACTTATACAGATGAACATGATTCCAGCTAAAGACGTTGTCCCAAAAAAGGCCTGAGCCAGAATCAAACCTGGGTCGCCAACAAAATCCCATCAGCACCACGTGTCTATCGGCGCACTATCCACTATGTTAACAGGAAAAGAGCTTTTTATTTAAAGAAAACACTTTCAGTTCATTTCCGTCCAATTTATATAAAATGTCACAGAAATGTACTGCAAAACTCTTCAGTGTTTGCCATGTTAAGGTCAGTGTGTTCATTCACAGATTCCTGAATGCACTCATTTACTGTATGAGTGCCTCCTAAAATATGGACATTCCTCATAAACTACATGGAAGCTCTGCTAAAAATATTTATGAGCACTGTCTATAACCCACAAGTCATCATGTGTTGTACACTGTGAAAACATTCTTTAAAGTAATCAGGGATTCTAACCAAATACTAAGAAAAGTAAAAAAAAAAAAAAAAAAAAAAAAAAGGTTTTGGATGTGATCATGGAATTAAAATAGTTTTTACTCGCATGTTTTTAAAGGGTTTTTAGATTTAAAAAAAAAGATTTAGACTCTTAAGTTTCAAATCTGGTCAAAAGGTCTTTTTTTGAAGCAATTGTGTACACACTGTGTAAGGCAGTATTTAGTACCAAAACATCAAACTATTTGGTTGTGTTTGGTTGGTTGAGTGAAAAGCATTAAAAACTGAAATTATGTTTTAGCAAATAAACTAATCAGCAAATCTCTATTAAATGTAATTGCTGTATTTCCTTAAACTTGTGACGGTTTGTTTAGTGCTCAGTGCTGATAAATACATGTGCACTACAAATATGCCTTGCCTCATTGACCTCCTAAAGGTCCACTTTGGTAAACCCTCCCCTGTGTTTGTGTGGGTGTGAGTGTGTATCATTCGTCACACACTATTAAGGCACTGCTACATCAACCTCCGATTCTTAATCAGCACCCCAGGCACTGAACCTGGTTATGCAACATCCGCTGCTGGAGAAGCTGTTCTGCTGCCCTATGCCAAATTGGTCTCTTATGGGTTTGGACTCCATCAACTTTGTCTCCAACTGGAATGTTCCCTATTTACTGAGATGGTTTAAAATAGCCATGTTTTTATAAATCTAAGGTGTTACATCACCTATAATTTACAGCTCTTTTTTCTTGGGCATTACATGTACATTTGCAGCATTTAGCAGACGCTATTGTCACAAATTGGTGTAACAACAAAAAAACTGTTGAAAAGAGTAAGGGTATCAAGAGCAAGGTATTTAAAGGCATTAAAGTCACACAGACATTTGCTGATGAAATCAGTTAATGACAATCAGCTTTATAAAGATAGGGTCATTTATGAAATTATAATTAGCTATCCCAATTTTATACATCCATAAATTATGTAACAAAGATATATATTATAGTTTCTGAAAACTGCATTAAACACAAAATATAATATGAACAAAAACAACCTTTTTTTCTGTCTTGTACTATATAGAAACAAAAATGCAAATTGTGAATAACCTCTGCCTAAATAAACTTATACATTGTAGCTTTAACGTATGTAGCGTACGTATAAATTATGTGAAGTGAATAATTTTTATTGAAAATTTCTAAAATGGTGAAATGTGCAAAAATAATCAGCAAAAGTTGTTTGGGTTTTTGTTTTTTGTTTTTGTTTTTTTCATTGTGTGTGGGGTGTTTTTTGGTTGTTGTTTTTTTCAAAAAAGGTTTGGGGAATTTAAACAACTTTTTACATAAGCCTACATTAAATTTGGTGTGACCTGCCAGCTACAACTTTTCTTTTCGGTTAAATGTTTGAGTGTAAAATTAAGTAGAAAATCTTTTATAACCTTGCCCAATAATATTTTAAGATAATAGTCTTTGTAAGTATAACCACTGGTCTCCCGTGGCTTTATATATTTAGCTTGGCGGATCTCATGTGTTTGTTAGACTAATGTCTCCAGCTTAATCCTTAGCTTTGACTAAGTGGAGTTGTATTTGTTCTCCATATTTGCATAAGTTTTCTTTTAGGTTCTCAGGTTTTTCCCCTCTATTTACTCTTGGTTTGCCTACAATAAGTTGCCATTGGACGTTAATAATTGTGAGAATGTGTTTTATAAACTTAGAACTCTGTGATCAAATGATGTTCCATCCTGACATTCACTTTTTCTGTAATAGGCTCTGCATGTATTTGCAGGTAACGCAGATATAACTGCAACATAATGGTGACATTTTCATTGAAAAAAGTTTGACTTTCTGCAAAGAAAAGCATGTAATTTCATGGTGTATATATGTTGCTAAAAGTATGTATCACTGAATAGTGCCTCAGAAAGTACATTTCATGTTCCTTTCACACAAAAGGAACATGGTATACGGTCTAGTATTATGCTTTAGTTTTGACGCCATAATAATAGCCTATTATAACAATTAGCTTTTGAACATTTCATGTCAGCCATCTTTTGATCTCTTATGGCAAACTGCCCCGCTAGTCTGGGAGTGTAAAACACTTTAAATGAGTAGAAGCAGTTAACCAGCACCATTTCAGTGAGAAGATTGTGTGGCATTACAAATTTTGCATTCATTACATGAAGCACAGCCTAGAATTATAGTTGGATTTTCTATTGGCACTGTTCCACACATGGCAGGGATATGAAGAACATCTGTTTTGCATTTTAACAACCAAAGCTCTGCAGCTATCCTGTGATCTAATGCTGCAATTTTGTATAAGAAACATAGCAGGAAATTTACTGACACATCCTGGAGTCTTTTTATTTAGGGTATTTACCCTGGGTCTGCTTATGAACTCCCAATCTTTGGAGAAGGTGTGAAAATATTTCGTTTTCATATTTTGGATATATGGTGCTTCTTTAGATTTATTGGCAAAGCTACAACATAAGCACTTACAAAAAAATCATGCAGCTTTTTCATACAACACATCTATAAGGTAGATAATAATGTGAAATTAGCACTAAAATATTTCAGACTGCAAATTTATCTTTTCATTTTGTAACGTGTCTTTTGTCACAAACTTTACAGCACAGTAAAAAAAAAAAATTTGCGCATAGAAAGTTGGGATAAGAGTGCACGATACAGCCCCCCCCCTGGAGCAGAAAGGGTTATAAGGGTCTTGCTCAAGGACCCAACAGTGGCGGTGGAGGGGGCTTGAACACAGGTCCTCCTGGTCTTCCAAGCAACAGCTCCGCAACTAACTATTTGAGCCACTATTGACTATGATGCATAATGCCTACGTAGCTGCGGTTATATGCATTAGTGATTCCTTGAAACGGGGGGGGGGACTCTTTTGCTTTATCATGCGCATCGTTTTATCATCATGCTTAGCCTACTTAATGTTAGAATTACTGTTGCATGTGTAACCTCCCATTTTGTCTCACCAAAACCTGTTACAAGTCCCTGTGGAACAAATCAAGCTCTGAAAAAGACACGGTTTGATAAAAGATTTTAAAATCCCTCACCGGTCCTTGTCACCTGATATTTCTGCTCAACCTCGGTAATGGTCTTGTGGCTGAATGTGCTAAAAACACAGCTACATTCAAGGATCAAGTGGAAAGCTATTTGGGAGGAGTAAAGATGTGTTATTGAAGGGCAAAGCCACTTTATATTTTTAACAAGCACATGTGGGTGTGATAGTCAGCTGTCTATATAATTTTGCCCATATAGTGTATTAAACCCATCACATGGGCCTATAAATGTTCCCTGATGTTGTTCTAAAAAAACACACACATAAAGCACTTATAAATAGCAGAATTATTATTTAAAATGTCATTAATTGAAATAAAATGACTTAACATTCATGGACATGTGGTGGCAAAAATGTTTGTGAACCATTTACTTAGTTAGCTAAATAGCATTACAACAGACAAGCAATAATATGGTGCTTCTATCACACCATCAGCTGGCACATACTTCCACATAGTACTTGAAAGCCATTATTGGATTTAAGACTGGATTGGGCTTGTGCAAATTCGCAAGGCCAGATAGGTTGATAGGCTTTTTGACATACTATGGTGTCAGTCTTGTCCCCAAAGAAAACACGATGTGCTGACTGATAATGCATGCAATCGGGCTTCGGCTCTGTCTGTAGCAACAGCCAGTAAAAATGCTACCTTAAAAAAAAAAAAAAACTATATACATGCATCTTCCAACAGTTCATGGCAAGTTGCACAAAACTGCAGTAGCAGAGGCAGGTGATGGATAGCTAGCAGCATTTTAACAGGCTGCATGGTGCATTACAAGACTAATAGAAGTATTCTGCAGTTACTGCAAAAGACACTTGGCACTAATCATGCACGTTGTCCTAAACTATTTGGGCTTAACAACAAACTTTTTGTCATTTTGTTTCTTCTTCTAATTAATTTTGCTTTAAATATACAAACAATTGTAAAATGTTGACATGGTTTTAGCAATTTTCATGGACTGAAAAATATTTTAAATATTAAAAAAACCCGTAAGTCAGCGTCGGTTACCAAAGTGAATTTAAGACCAAGAAACTTTTCTTATTAAACAAGTTATGACCAAATATCTGACCATTTAAATCAAATCAGTTAAAATTCCTCTTTTTTTTATCTAATTTTTGAAACTATATTCCTGTAAGACTGATAATGCAATGCAATTTCTAAATCATTCACAAATGTTTTATATAATTTTGCCCCTTAAATTTTTCATTGCTGACCGGGATTATACACTTTGGCCACCAAATACCTTGCAGGTATTAATATATAATATAATATAATATAATATATATAATATATCTTTTTCTTTAATGACTTTAAAATTTGTTGTTTGACAACCTGTTCATCAATGCTAGTCCTACAAGGAAGCGTTTAAACATGGCAAAAAGAAATGTTGTAGTTTTTGTAGGCTGTATCAGTAACTACATCGTACAAACAATGTCCTTATACCATTTGTGAGGCCAGAGCTCACGATTAAGACATTTAGGAATATCCTACTATTTTCTCAACACGCATCAAATGTTAGTGGATAGTTTTAAAACAATGGTTTTTTTCAATAGATCTCTTATTCTTTCATGCACAAAGCAAAAGTCTAAGTCTGTTATTTTTTTGTTTGTCTTATTTGGACATTCTTTGGACAGTGTCTGAATAGATACATATATTTACTTCACATATACAGCATTTAGCAAACACCCTTATTCAGAACAACTTACATTCATCTTTTTTTATTTATTAATACAGCTGAGCAATTGGGGGCTAAGGGCCTTGCTCAGGGGTCCAGCAGTGGTGCTGGGATTCTAACCCCATTCCTTAACCACCATTTTCCTACCCATATTTCTTATCCAACAGCATTTATTATCTGCAAACCTGATGCCTCAAAAATCATCACACACTCACTGTTTTCTGCTGACAAATTGAATCACTGGCTGTCCCTAATGTGAGGTGATGTGGGCAGTTGTGTATTTAATATGCTTGTGTACAATTTTGCAGGGTAATTAGTGATAGACAAGAGCACCATTCCGCAAAATCATTTTTGAAAATGGTTATAGAAACTACTAATATGCAGGTTTCATTACAGAATAACCCTCATCCTTCTATTGCCCTCTTATTCACACACACACACAATGCTTTAGTCACTTCATTTCCATTTAATAGTGATTCCCTTCCCTTTCCCCCATGTTCAGGCAAAAGGGAAGGCTCTGTAATTGAGGTTTACACGCTTGTCTTACTGAAAAACTGCAGCTCAAGTCTAGTAGATGCTGCACACTCATGCATGAAATTACAAACGAAATTTTATTGCCCTACGTCCACTGCATCGTCTAAACTGGAATCATGGTCAGGCTATGAGCATCTTAGTTTTAGTTCACACTGGTCTACACTTTTTCTGTGGTCTACGGCACGCACACATAATTTTCCTTTATATGAAAATGACATGGTCTTGACATAATGCTTCCAATGTAAATGTATATTGTTTCTTTATCTTTATAGGTAACACAGGGTTTTGTTTTTTGTATTTTACTTTGTGTTACTGGCTTTTAGTTGACATTATGTATCGTGATTTTTAGCCATACATTCTTGGAGCAAATGAAATCATTCAGGCTACTAAGCTACTCCTTCACTTCTGGAACTTGACACTGCCATGAGCTGAGTTTTGTTATGTAGAGGTATAGCATGACAACAGTTTTGGCTATATGCCAATAATCACCCATTATTTTAACAGATACTGGATAAACATTTTACATAAAATAAACTCTTGTCTATTTAATTGTACATTTAAAAAATGAATAGAATAAAATAGAATAAAATGCTATTTGTTTTAGATTAAATGTTTGTTTCAGCTTCCTCCAAATCACCACACTGTCATGTCATGTTCTCAACTCCATTAGCCTTCCCATTCGATATAAAACATTGATGCAGTTTTAGGCAGGCATTAGCCCCACTTTCTTAAATGCACTTATTTGTTCACAATTCACAAGAAGAATGTTTTATTGAAATCAACATTTGGAAAACCTGCATCAAGACCTTTTTTTTTTTAGCATCAAACTAAATTGTGTTGACAAAATTTTAAAACAAAACTACCTCCATTTTGAATATTTAAGTCAATAAACATCATGGCTTGTATCGCTTAAAGCTTGAAATTTATTACAGTCAATGTCTTATGGTCCCAACAATGTAAATTTTCATGTACAGAATTTGGCAAACCCCTTGGTTAAGAGCCTTGCTCAAGGTCCCAGAAGTGACAGCCTGGTGTTGAGTGTTGAACTGACACTCTTTGTCAGTAATGCCTTTTCTTAAACAGTGAGGTAATACATCCCTGAAAAAAAAAATGTTTAAGGTGATTGGAACAACAAGACTGACATTTTTCTTTTTTATACAACTGAGCAATTTGGGGTTAGGGTTAACTTGTTGACCCCGATTTTCCAATTAGCAGTCCACTATCTTAACCACTGCGCTACCACTTCCCAATGACCAGCAGTCTTTACTAGCAAGGACCCTTTTTTTTTTTTTCTTCAGACAGCTAATGAATTTAATATGTTGTCAGCCAACAGAGCATCTTTGACACTTTTAGAAGTACACATAATGAGGATGTGATGGACTAGGGGAATTCTGAGCAGTCTGACACCGTAATCTGCCAACATTTTTCCTGCCAGGGTCAATCGTCTTATGCATTCAGAGGCTACAAAGCTACAGCTACAAATCTAAATCTAGAGACTCAGAAATGAGAAATGTGATAAAGATTAGGCAAAACAGACAATTTGCAATCCAAATATTGCTGTTGTCAAAGCAGGAGGTCAGAACTTGAATGATCGGTTTTATCAAAGACAACTAGAATTTATCAAAAACAAATGTGAAAACATAACATGGGTCAGAACAAATTAGGCTTAAAACAAGTATTTACAACGTAAGGACCACCCACCAGCCCAACGACGGAATCCTGTGGCAGAGAAGACATCTCGTGTTCTGAAATTCCATAGCGCTTTTATAAAAATGACTTGGATCATTTAGTTTAAATTTTACTTAGCTTTGTGAACAATTTAATCTGAGTCCAATTTGTATGTATGTAGTGAATAGTTTAAATTAACTGTTGATCATAATTCATCAATTCTTATACACTTGGTTATCCGTTCATTAAGGGACCTGATGTCTCACTCCGGCCGGTAAAGTGGGTCCCACGGTCACAAAACTGCCAGTCTAAACTTTCTTAATATTAATTTTGTCTGGCCACTCTATGCTTGCTCAGAACAAAATACTAGTTTCCTTAGCCACGTGCATACAACTTGCTAAGCCAGGTGATGGACATTAATCCTGGGGAATGTGCCCCATGCTCTATTCACTATTAAACTCCAGTTTGTTTTATCCTGACATATGATGTACAAAGAACAAACAACAAAGAACTCCTCTTGATCTACTAAAAATAACTTATTCTAAAGAAATTTAAATGAATAAATAACAATTTATTATGCCAGGCAGGTAAAACATTGATTACACAGTAAAATACAAAATATCAAATGACATACATCAGCAGTATAAAGTAAGTCATAGAATCTATATCATACCTGGCAATCGAGACACACAGCAGTGTGGGAAGCTCTGGGTACAGAATGCTTTCTTGAGTGTTTTGTACCTTGAATACCCAACTAAAAGGAAAAGAGTCATACATTCCTCTAATCTTAAGAGCACACGGATTAGTTTCTCGTGACCTTAAAGTTTACCAGAAAAGGTTGTAAGTGAATCTGTAATTCAGATTTCCTGAGAGGGACATGCCTTTTAGAGGACTGCAAAATATCTTTTAAAGTACCTTAAGGCTTAGAAAGATAAGAATCAGACCCTTTTACTGCTTGCACCATGACCTTTAAAATGATACCAAACATGAATATGAATCAAGAATATCACAGCATATAATATACACGAAGACTTCAAATTTAACATTTTGGTTCCCTGGTCCTGAGATGGTTTTATTGCTTTATTAGGGTTTCAGTCCCACAGTCACCAGCCTACAACAACATATACAAGATATAACTCTCCGTGTTTTTTTTATATAGTGAAAGATCTAAGAAATTACCAGGAAGTGTGGGTAATTAGAGGTCATGCTAAAAGTAGGTGAGCATGATGTCTGCTGACACCGTATGAATGTTATTTCACAGAAGTGAAATTTCTCACAAATGGTATCAGGGATATTTTTGACTGCAGCTGCTTAAGTATCCTGTCCAGTTTTTATCCATCTCACCACTCCACGTTAATGAAAAATGATCTAATATAAACATGATAGGATTTATATTAGATCATTTTTTTTCACTTAGGCCATTCAGGCCATGCCAAGATTGTGTGAGAGATGCACTACAAGGCAGAGGGGAGTGCACAGAGGACACTGATGAATGTAAAATCAGATAAAGAAGTAGAAGAAAAAAAAATCTCTTTACAGATTGAATCGGAGGATATGTGCTGTCTTCTAAACGCAATTTACATGAAACCGCAGTTACTAATGTTTCTGTCCTGTTGTGGGACTGGGATTGGCACAAAGAGCCGAAAAAATGTGGATGTAAGCCTAGGGAATTAGTAATAATGTTTTCTGAGAATAAAGCGCCGAGGTGAAGTTAGAGATGGATTGCTGTAGCCAAACATGTTTTCATTCAACAATGAAATTCAGAAGAACCACTGCGGATAATCTTTACTGGATTGAACATCAGAGCAGGAATCTCCTGAAAGACCAGTAACGCCTTAGGTATTAGGATAGGTGCTCCCGAGCAGAAAGGTTTCTGATATAAACATGTCCTGTTTTGACCTTACAGATATCGTTTCAGGAAATGGTCTAGGAGAAATGCTCACTAAGAAATTGAGCGTGTGTATTGGGTCAACATCAGATGCTTTAACACAAGTCATTGTGTTAAATTTATCATTTTAAAATGATGGTCAGAGTGGTGGCAAAGTGGGAAGCATGTCGACATACATTATTACTCAGGGCATCTCTTTTTATTTATTTTTTTTGCATAGATCCTAATCCAGTAGAACAGTATTATTTATTGATTAATTCATTTTTACCTTATTTTAATCATGTCACTGTCTCTTGAGGAAATTACTGGCAGCTGTTTGCATCTTATGTCTCCTTTTCTAGTGCACTCATTCTCTTTCTCTCCAAACAAAGTAATCACATCGATTAACTGTCGAAGAAGAGACAACAGCAGAGCAGATCCCAAGCTGTCGTGTGACAGCATAGGCTGCAGATCACCAAGCTAATGAAGCTGCCACTGATCAAACAACCAATGAGAACCAATAGGAAAAAAAGGAAAAGATTGTACATTGACAACGTCTAGACAAACTAATACATGGCCACTTGGTTTATTGATTTGTGCTGGGTTGTTTTTCTTAACCTTTTAAACCAAATTTCCAGGATAAAACCGAAGCCGACCCAAAGAACTTATCGGCATACTGAAGAGAAATAGATAAGTGTGCTAATGCATAATTGGTACCGCCATGGAGTCTTAGTTGAGCATGTGACATTATTCATCTAATTATCTAAATCTATTTCAGGCTTCATTTTTGGCAAGCAAATGTAGCTGCACTGAGCTCCTGTGAAACAATGGTGCAAAGTAGTTCAGTCATTTATCTGCATGATACTCAGTGTTGTCACGTTCGGGGCTGTGCAGATGCGTCTTACAGATATAATTGTTTTTCTTTGTCTCTAAGCATTACTGTCCTAGAAAGAGAAAAATCTAAATGTGAAAACATTGACTCGTCCCATTAGCTTCCACATTTAGCAGTTTAATGGCTGCTTAATTCATATCATTGCTGACAACTCCTGGGTGAGTCTGAGATACATAGTAGTGTCTGTGTATTGTAGCTCTAAAAATAGAGACGTACTTACACAATTATTTGACAGCGATTGGAATGTCTCTTAAAACATTAAGCCTATGGCATGAGCTTAGTACAGTCAGAACTTTCCTCAAGTGCCTCAGTATTTCTTCTACCCTATATGTGTTATAGTTCTTTCTTGGATATGCCAAAACATGTCTCACTGTATATGGGATGATTAAAATAAATAATATATAAATAATATATAGTGTGTTTGTGATTATTTATTTATTTATTTATTTATTTATTTATAAATTGTGTAAAATCAGCCCACATGCTTTCATGTGATGCATGTGATGGTTTTGTTTTTAATTATACTGTACAATATATAATCGTTCCACTAATAAAACAATTGGATTTAATGGGCTCTTAACAAGTGTAAACAATTGATGCCTTACAACTCAAGGTCCCAGAGATTATTAGAGCATGATTAAAAGAGCGTGTAAAGATGTGTGTATGGTGGACTGCAATGAATGATCTCATCCCAGTTCACACCCGGGTGATCCCAGGTTAGACTCCAGCAACACTCAATTGTTTAAATGGATTTTTTTGTAGGTCTACACTTTAATTAAATACATTTGAAAAAGATTAGAGTAAGAAAGTTGATTTTTTTTTTTTTTTGTATTTGATGCTTTACACCTCTTAAAGCATGTAAAATGTGGCTAAAATGCCTAACACGTCATACCCAAAATAAATTGCATGCTGTTCCTTAACTAACTGAAGTATATGCATGGTCTCTCTTAAAAGGTGACTCAGATTCACTGCATGTCTTGCTGATCTTGAGTAAAAGAAAAATAAATTAAAGTTCCGCCAATTATTTTTTTTGTAAACTAGAGCCAAATTTCCTGAAGCCAAATTTTTAATTTATTAACAATACCTTGGAAAATAAGTATTTTACATGTTTATCTACGTTCATCTTGCTGTAAAGAATTTATATTATATTTTTGAAAACGATGTCTAAAAGACATGTTCGACAGTGCATGATTCAAAAAAACACATTACACATCACATCACTTCTTTTCTCAATAGGTTACGTCGTTCCACTTACGGAGGATACTCGTCTTTTCAGAAGTTCATCATATATGGTGTCAATTTAAATGGCAGAGGTCAGCGGCCATTTTAACTTTCTTCTGGCTTTTCATTGTTACGAAAGCCTTGTGTAAACACAGATTAAATGCTCATGGCATGAATGTTTATCGACATATAAATCTGTTATGGACTACATATTTGACTGAATTGGATCATTTTTAACCACTACCAACTACCTACACAATTTTTGTTGAAATTTTATAGACCGATGGCTTTATAATTTATTCTTGTCACTGTGCCTCATCGGCCATGTTTTGTTTACTATGTTGGGTTCCATGGATGTTTAAATAATGAACTGAATTGGGTTGTCTGGACCTGTTACAGTGTAACTAGACCATTTTTGATAGGATCTTAAGGATCAGTAGCTTTGTAAGGGAGTTTTTTCAGTGTTGCAGTTATTTGGTTGATGGTGGTCTGATTGTACGTTCTGTGTTTATATTTTTAGATTATTTGCATCATTCAAATGACAAGAATTTCATCTTTCCAACAATATGTAATTTTTTTTTTTTTGAGTTTTGTACGTTGCAAAGTTTACCGTCATTGTACGCACTGACTTTTATAGGCAACCCAGGCAAACATTAACTTAACGTTGTTAGAGTTTCTGCTACCATTATTTGTGATGGTCTGGCTGCTATGTATGTGAAAAAAAACTCTGTTACAAACCACACTGCTGCAGCACCTTACTCTAATTCTAACCTCCGATTTTGCCGGGCCTTTTATAACCCAGAATTAATCATCACATGGATCTTATCTCATACTAGAATGATTTTGCTTTTGTTTGTTGCAAATATGGTTGCACATATTTACATATTTTTTAAGCCTAGCATTACAGGTGGTTGCCTGTTTATTCCCTTTTTTTATTCATTTATTTATTCTTGCTGCCAGCTTTAACCTTTTGCCTGTTGTTCAGGGGTAAATGTGGTGCGGGGCTGTAGTTTGAGTGATGCATACATTTGTGATTTTTAGAAATAATGCTAGCTTGTTTGTAGACACAGTATCACAATGTACCATGAAGCAATATGTATATTTAATTTTTGAGGATATACACAAGGCTCCAAGCAGTGACAAGGGATTTGGCAGCCATCTTGTTTTAAAAGCAATGATAATTCAGCCTTATCTCTTACTTTTTCCTCTTTTGTGTGTAAAAATCTATAGTCCGTAAAAATTAGATCAGAAACAGGGCTGGAACCTGTAGTGTGTAGTAATTACTATATATTGTCTTATAGCCTTCTGGCCCTGTTGAAATCAATTTGTCAGATAAAATCAGGAAGATAGCGAGACGAATGCTAAAGGAAAGGACATCTTTGCAGAATTGATCGAACAATCTTCCTTCAACCTCAGCGAAATACATTTTTATCCCTCCCATGTATCTTTAACAATCTGTTCTTCCTCATTCACCTTTAAATTCCATCTCACCTTGTCTCTCACTCACCATGGATTATTTCTCTGTCTCATCTGGTTTCATACGGCTTTGTTTTTAATGCCAAGCTTTTGTAAACTCAAGTGAGACCCTAAATTATTGACACAGGGAGTGTGTCAGATGAGAATTTAAGGCAGAATGAACGGTAGTACTAACAATAATATACCCTTAAATAAACTGCAGAATGTATGCTGTCAAAATGGTTTTAATACCGATTAAAATTTACATTAGTGGGTTTAATTTTCAGCAGAATTTGTTCAAATTTCCTTTGTAACCGTTGTTTCCTTTATTTATGTGTCTCAAGCTGGTATATACTACAATAGACGGTAATTTTGAAAATATAAATAGCATCTGCTGTGCCTTTTATTCTGCAAGTGTGTTTGAGGAGGGGGGGGGGACCTGTGTGCCCGTGCCTATGATAAGCTGAATTAATGTTCTGCTAGGTGCACAGGGCAATAGCTGAAAATTGGTATAGTAGTTAATCTTAAGAAGCAGAAGTGTGTGACGCCTGTGTGCCACGTGCAATATCTCATTATTAATTTAAATAAGGACAGCCGGTCCAGCTGATGGACTGCTTATTGGCAGACTGACAAATACATAGACAAGAGTGACCTGATGCTGGTCATAAGCAACAGGTTTACTTTTTTCTTAACGCTGACGGCAAACAATAATTCAGTTAAATCTAAATCAAACTTTTCTTTCTTTGTCAATTTTTAAAACTGGTGTCTAGACATTATTTCATACTGAAAGAAAATTTGTTTTTTAATTAAAAGGAAAAATTTCACTCCAGACAAGAAAATGAGTTCAAAGGTTATATTTTAGTTAATTTGTACTTTTAGACTGTATTGTATAGTGTTTGGAAAGTTGCATGATTGTCCACATCCCGTATGGTAAAAAATATCAGAGGCGGCCTGTCCATTTGGTATCTGGGCCTACAGTGGGAACTTACCAGACTAATACACCTCTTAATACCATCACTATCACATTGCAATTATAGAAACCATCAATACTATACAAAAACGCAATATAACACATCGTGGAATTACAGAGAGAAAGAGACATTTCACGTATTAAGGATGAAAACCATTTTTATTAAAGCAAGAAACACGAGAAATATTTATCTTATAACATGACAAAAACATTAAAGATATAAATAAAATATATAATACATATAAAGGCTGTAAGCCAGTGTTACCGTTCGGCGGCACTGGTCTGGGAACTCTTTCCCGGGCTGAGACAAGCTAGTTAGCTTCGGGGTTAGCCGAACTCTCCTCACAATGTCTTTTTTTTTTTTTCCGGAAAAGTCCTCCTTGAAAACGTTATTTTAAGTATGTCTGAGATAAAGTTAATTCCTCCTCTTCCGTCAGCCATTGTGTTTTGCTAGATACATTTGGCTGTAACAGTTTTCTGGGAAAATAGAATTTAAAATCGTATCGGTTGAGGTAGCAGTCTTTTATAAATAGATATTTAAGAAATTATAAATGAAGCAAGAAACATACTTTTTATATACTTACCTACAGCATATGTAAAGTATGTTTTCTTGATTTGTGAAATGTATTAGACATAAAATAACGATTACATGCCTTCTGTGTGTTTGCCTAGTGGGTAGAGTGTTGGTAAAATATATGCATGTAAATATATTTTTAAATAGATTTGTTTTGCATATATTATATTATAATATAATACATTTTTTTTACCATTTTTCTTATAGTTCAAAACATTTAAATTTTGTTTTCTATCGTATGGGCATGTTTGTGCATTAGTTATGCTTAACTGCCTATAGTGCCCTAATGGGTGTGTTAATGATGTCTACAATGCTTAGTATCTTATTCAAGGTATACTGCCCATGATTAAATGCACACCACAGAGAATAGGAACACAAGACGAACACACACATTTTAATCATCTATGTTCTTTATCCTTAATCCTTTCTCCACAGTGCTAGTAGGTGTAATATACTAAAGGTGGGCAATAATGAGATTTGATATTCGCAGAGTTCAGTGGCTCTGCAAAGGTCAACGGTGCTCAAGAGAATCTGAGTTTTAGGCTTGTTTTCGACAGTCACTGGCATGTCATTTACAACCTGTTTTAATATAACACACAGAGCACAGGCTACTTATTAGTAATAATCCTGGAGATCCACCTGTGTTTTTAAAAAAGAACTCAAATCAGTAATTAGAGGTAAAATGAGTAATGTCAAACTTTAACTTTAAAAAAAAAAAAAAAAAAAGGGGTTTCACTGCTGGGCCTGTGTGTTAAACATCAGGAAGTGATTTTGTTTCCAGCGGTTTTATTTGGTCCATTATACAAAATTGAACATACAAACAGAGCGACAACAAATTTACTCTGTCAGAAAGAAAGCTGGTAAATATTTAACCACTTTCCCCATGAGCTGTTATTGATATTGTTTGGCATTGTTGTATGTATAAGTGTATTTTTGTCTAAGCACATCACTCTCTGTCTGTCAGAAAAAACAAACACTATTCTCCTCGTAGTGCCTACAAATAAAGACAAAAAGAAAAAGACGGGGTGTTGCATTAAAGAGAGCGAGGCAGTCAATCCACAGTGTTGGCAAAAAAAAAAATTCAATCACGCAATCTAAATTACTAAAAGGTTCTACAAAGGATTGTCACCTGTTTTGTGTGTTTGTTATAGAATAGTTAAGTGAATGAAGTTGATCTTTATTAGAAAACCATTAAATAATCTCATTTTATTAATATACATCTATTCACTTAGAATCATGGAAAACTTGGAGCAAAATTTGGACGGGCAATCAGGATGCGCGCACACACACACACACACACACACACACAATACAGACAATTTAGAGATTAAAATCAGAGTCTCTGGATTCAGGGAGGATTTATTCTGATATTTATAATGACCTTGTGTGGGCATTTTTATTAGGCGAGATGTTTGAAAAATTTTTATTTCATCTAAAAAAAGAAAAACAACTTTAGGATAGGTTTAAAGTACGACTAGACATGTGAAACACTACCATGAGGTATATTAACACAATAGCTGACAATAACAGAGAAGAACATGCAGGTCATGACCTGTTATGTCTAGCAGTATGACAATGGATTTTAAAATGCTACACTTCTGTGCTTAATCCTAACATTTTAGATGTACACACTGATTGGCACAAACTACACCAAGTCTCCTGGAATCAATAACAGATGTTCTCATATTTATATTAGGTAAAACCTTTATTAATTTTATCTGAATTTAAGTTACATTTTTTTCAATGGAACGAAAAAAAAAATACAAATATAGAGCCATTTACAATCCGATTATATGAATAAGCAGGGTTATAGGAATGTATGACTATTTTTGTGTGTAAAATAAGTGATGTAACGTTGCATCATACAAAGGTAATACAGCTTTTTTGCTGCTTTTTTTTTTAATTACAGACACTTCTTTTATGTGCTAACTTAGTTCTTAATATAGTGATTATAAGATAGTGACTGTTTGGCCTGCAGCAATTCTTTTAATATTAACTTTTGTGTGTTTATAGAAAGCGACAATGCAGCTTTTGCACAGAGCCTCACACAACCAGTTTATTTTTCCAGCACACCAGTAGGTATACAGCCACCATGTGGAAATGAGAAAGTGACACTAAGAGACAGAGGTGGCGTTTCTGTAAAAGCACACGGAGACTGTAAGGCAGCACGTTTGTTGTAGTTTTTATTTAAACCTGTATTTTTTTCTGTATTTCTTCTTCCCGTGCTGGCAGTGTAAGCTCAGCATGACTTTAATGGAAAATTCATTTTGCCTTTGACACACTGCTGTGTGTGTGTGTGTGTGTGTGTTTGTATTTGAGTGATGGAGAATGAGAGGTACAGAATATAGCGAAGAAAGATGATTTGTCTTGATTCCTTGCCTGCTGAAGAAGAAGCCCTGAGTCTGATGTTGACATGTCACAGTGTCTGATCTCAGCTGCGCATCGTCAGATCATATTCATCTTCTCTCTCACTTTGCAATAGTCTGTATCCCATAGGCTTCCTTTTTTTCTTATTGGTGTAACTCTGTATTGACTGGGTAGCAGTTTGGGGCAGTAAAACCTTAGTCATTTCATTTTCTTACATTTTATTCTGCAATAAAGCCAATAGGCACAAGATGAGCAACGTTTCTATTTCATATTTTATGTGTATGTATGTATGTTTGTGTATGTTTATACGCCCAAACCGGACCATTTAAAAGAACCATCACCAACAGGAAACTGAACTTAATTTCTAAATTATCTCTGAACATGTATTTTCACACCTTAAGTCAAATCTATGGGATATTAAATTGATGCAAAATGTGGTAGCTCAGTGGTTAAGGTGTTGGACTGCTAATAGGAAGACAGTGGGTTCAATTTCCAGCACCACCAAGCTGTTCAGCAATTTTGACCCCTTTTTATTATATAATAATAGTTATTACTAAATTAATTACTAAAAATAAAACGAATCACTAAGGCTCCCCAAACCGCGTGGGCCCTTAGAATCAACCTAACTTTCCAGCTGGGCTTGTGAACGACACTTATCCACTGCGTCTACCTCCATCACAGCAGGCAGGTAATCTCCAAGAGGTGTCAATCACCACTTAACCACTGCATATGTTAAAGACTTGTGAACAAGGAACTAATTTACCGCTGCCGCACGTATACGTTACATGTTACAAGGGTTACACTGCATATTGGCCACTATACATACCCAAAATAATGTCACAAAGGTAAAATTTCGTTGTATGGTACTACAGACCAGAGGTGCCACTAAAGGGAGGAACGTTAGAACGATTCTATAGGCCCATGCACCTTGGGGGGGAACCCAGATATCTGTTTTATTATGTGCCAACAATCTTGGAAGTAATGTAATAGTATTTTTGGTGCAGAATGGGTGTGTTGCGGGGGTCAAAAATTGCTAACGGCGCCCCTGCAATAGACGTGCACGTAACAAACTCTTGAATCTGAATTAGGGTATCTGCTAAATGCAAAAGGTAGATATCAGGTATTTAGATAAGTATTGACAGATATATTTGTTTGTAATTGTCTTCTGAATTGTAACACAACTATACTAGCAAGTACTCAGACATAAACCAGGTTATTTTCATTTGTGCTTTGAAATTCTTAATAGAAAGTAGGTTTTGTTTCATACGGAACTATGGATAGCTCCGATTAAATAGATGATATTTCTTGCAATCCATTTCTATATAAAATTTCATGACTCTTGGACACAGACGAAGAAATGATTGACATGCAGAAATGCAGAATATCAGACACAAATTGCTGGTGCAGATTCATTGTTGGGCTGCAGGCTGTAAGCATGGAGTTCATTGCGCCGCTTTCCCTTGGCAGTCGTTACTGAGAGGCTCTTTGATTGCCCTCAAATCTCACTGACAACAAATCCATCCATCAGCCGTCTTGCGACTGGCCGAGGTTCCACGCTGATAGCTCGCTGCGAGAGACGGAGACAGATGTTTTTGAAGGTTGATCAGATAAGAGAGAAAAGACGATCATATTGATGCATTAACAGAGAAGATATTTAATCCAAGCACCCGCTGAAGAGGCACTTACAGTGAGAGATAATACACAGAGATGGAACAGCTTGGCCTTCGTTTTGTTTGTGGCTTTGTTTTACATTCAGGCCACAGCTTGAACGTCCTTGAGATTTAGCACACAATTTTTCCTTGTTGTAATTTAATCGACTGCATATATTAATTGATTAATTAGGCACATGTTCATTAGTGGCATGGCTGAGAACGGGACAGTCATTACGGCTTGTAGAAGGGGCAGAAACACAGCGTTTCTGTACAGTGACTGAATTCAACGTCATATTGTGAAGCCCCTAATTAAGAGTTCATCTGAATGTGAGCCCTGGTTCCTACTTTCAGCCCTAAAAGTAGAGCTGCATATGTTCCCACATCTGCTGGTGTCATCCACCCAAGTGTTGATCCTTGTGCCCTTCAGATGATCTCCAGGCCAGCTCTAATTGTTCTGTGGTTCTGCGGCCAAAGGCAGTTGGCGAAATTTATCCGAATTTTAATCTGCAATCTGTTTGCATTTATTCATGAAGTCGCACAATCGTATTATCATATAAATGACGATTCTGCTTATTCCAAACCAAAATTTTTTTTAGATTTGTACTAGGCAGCTTGGGCCTGCATATGCATCATCTTGAGGTTCGATTAAATAAAGTTGCCATGGTACCATTAGGCACACACACACACACACACAGTGTTGGAGTCACTCCCTCACACCTGCAAGGGAGTAATTGATTTCTGTCATACTGCCCACACACACACACACACACACACACACACACTTTTGCAAGGGTAAGTGGGAAAGAAAAAAGTTTTGCGTTTGTGTGACAGCTCATAGTTGGTCCCCCAGGTGACCTGCCTGCTGTCCCTCAAATGTGTGTGTCTGAAGAATGTGGCAGAAATCAATTATTCTCCTGCAGGTGTGAGGGAGGGACTGCAGTTCCTGTCCACACACACACATTTCAGAGGCTCTGTGCCTTCATGGTGCTCAGATAGACTACCCATCTGCAGGCCATACTATAGTGATTGGTTACATGTTTATCAAATAAGGTACAAATCACAGACTAGAGGACATTTGCAAAAATAAAAGTATTTAATTTGAAAGTCTGAGGATGATAATTGTTGGACTACTAATTGAAAGATCAGGGTTTGATTCCCGGCACCATTAATCGGCCATGCTGGACTCCTGGGCAAGGCCCTAAACCCCCAATTGCTCAGATGTATAAAAGAGATAAATGTGAGTCGCTCTGTATAAAAACGTCTGCCAAATGCCGCAAATGTAAATAATTAAATAAGCTAAAGATACATTAGCAAAACTTATATGAATTGGCTGATCCTCAGGCATAGGTAAAGTGCACAATTAATGAAAAAGTGTGTCTTTGACACATGAATGAGTATGTGAGAGTATGTGTGTGTTTATATGGTGCAGTCTGCAGGAGACAGCAAGCTCAACCATTCAAATGCTCTGTCCAACAGACAAGTGAGAAAGGAAGGTGAGTCATAATCAGACTAATGGCTATGGTTATTAAATTACAGGCCTCTGGGACAAACACACACACAAAAACAAGGATGTCTTGTCTGTTGATTATTTCACAGCACTAATTTATCTGAAACACACCAACACCTGAGCCGGCTGACACCTCCTCACAGGTGGCTGCCACAACAGACCATGTGCTCTAACTCAAATAACTCCTCAGATCTGCACCAAAAACTTTTTAAATTCCAAATATAGCTTTTCATCTCTTGCTTGTTTTTTCAGAAGCGAGTCGTAACTTTCTTCTTTTTTTTTTTTTAGAGCAGACGGTACTGTCACTATCTTACTGCCAAGCAAGCAGAAATTTTATCTTCAGTGCCGAGCTGAGAAAATCAGCCTAGTTTTATTACATGGGATCCGAATTCCTTCTGTCCTTGTCGTCCTTTTTTTCACTTTACTTCAGTCCCCTTTGCTGTCTTTTCTGCGGTCCATGCTAAAGGACACACGGCTCACAGAGAGATCAGTGCAGAGAATTAAATGATTTCAATCACATGTACCAGGCACGGTTCAATAGAGCAAAACTGTCTGCAGTGTTCGAATAACTTACACTGCTGAATTTTTTTCCCTTACTGTTTTATCAAGTTTCATGTCCCTTTTAAGCTTCTGCTTATTATGTAACTTAATATTCAGTGACTTTTTTTTTTTTATTTTGATTTACTATGAAATTTAATCAAACTAATCTATCTATTGTTTACAGATATATTTAAGTACAAAAAATTAAGCAAATTTTTAAGTTATTTTTACTAATAGTTAAGCAATTCTTGTCCCGTTTTCTCACCAAAGGCGAATTTAATTATTCGTGCAAAAAGGTAACATAGAAAGTCAAAGCAAAGACTTATATAAGAATATGGAAGCTTTCTCAACAGGGGACAAATTATGTGAAATGCGTGAATTGCTGCAAATGCATGATGTTCGGCTCTCTGGGGGAAAATTTCAACTGGAGCGGAAAATTCATGAGGTGTCAGGAAAACATATCAGCAAAGTGCTATTTGACATGTCCTATCAGACAATGAGAAGAATATTATTGTAACTATCTGCAGGCACGCTAAGGACAACTTATTCGTAGCTTTTACGAATAAAAATTAATACAAACCAATATCCTATAATCAAAGGAGGCTTCAATTTTGGAAAAATATTGTAAAAACCAATTATCGCTTAGCAATTTTCTTTGTCTTGGACTTTAACTGGTTTAAAAAATAGCACTATTAGCATATACATATTGTATGTATACCATAAATGCATTGTTTTTATTTAAACAGTTGCTACAGCCTTACCAAACTAAATTAGCATCAGTTTCGTATGCATGTTGGAATGTCATTCTGCATATAAAGCAAGCTCTTTGTCACTGTATGCCAGAAAAGCATCTAGGAAATGATTCATTATAAATGTCAATGTCAACGTATATTTGAAGGCCATACTTAATATTGTGCAGTTCATTCATGTTTTAGATAGAATGCTGTTTCATAAGCATAATAATGAAAATATATTGATTTAAACAGAATAATTCAGCCATACTCTGTCACTCTGCCATAAAATACATTACTGGCAGTGGTAGGAAATACAGATTCAGCTCAAGGGAGAGAAAGTGTAACTTATAACCCACATCATTTCATCCACCAAACAATCTAAGCTAAGAATAATAATTGATGATATCTACTGCATTGTTGACAGATAAATAGGGGAATTTCGACTTGTACCTCAGGGGTTAGAGGTTAGACTTTATATCTGACTATACTTTCTCTAGATCTTACAGTTTCCTCCCCTAAAACTGGTGCTATTAGCCGATTGGCATTAATTGTTTGTAGTGTGTAAGTATGAGTATGATCGTGTGAGACAGGCTTCATGGTCCCTGCAACCCGGTGCCAATAAATGTTACAGAACATTAATAGATAGAAGAATGGACATGATATAAACGACACTTAAAGTGGATTAAGCAATGTTGTCAAACCAAAGTTTTACTTGTACAAAAGCAGAGCTTTCAGAATAAGCAGTACATGATGCCAACTGAGGAGCGATGAAAGGATGGTTCAATGGTTTTTTAATTAGTATATTTTTTTCAGAGCCTGGAGCATCACAAGTAACACACTCTTTGCTCCAAGATATTATATTTCATTTAAAGATATTGGATATATAAAGAGACTTGTGGGTGTGAATAAATGATGCAAAAGAAAATAGTGTAATGAAGAGTGTGAATGTGGCCTTTCTCCCAACCTTTAAGTTATGACATTTGCTTTGTAAAAAGATATACAGGCTAAATATGTCTGAGGCTAATTAGTTAGTTCTGTAAGCCAGGTATAAAGTTTGACAAGAGGCATTATCGACTTCTAAGTGAAGGTTCCCTGGACATGAGAGAGCTGACTTGCCAGTATAACTGAACTACTGTACACTACAAAGAAGTTTTATTAACTATGTAGTTATTTGTGCAATACATTTTTATGACCCTACAGTGGGAAGTAAAAGTTGTGAACATAAATTAGGTATTAGAAGCCAGACCAAACTCGTTTTTTGTTCATATACTAAAATATGTTTATGGAATAATTTATGTGAAAAATGGTTCCTGTTAGAAAAAGCACTAAACAATCATTTTAGTGAAATTTTTCCATCTGCATGAAACGTCTCCAAGTTATGTATGTAATGTAATGTAATAAACAGCCAACAGAAACACGGTTTTTAGCTGTCCAGCGGCTCATAAGGGGGCCACAAAGTCATCTCAATACCATAGCCAGATCTCATGATGGGAATCTAACCTCCTTTATCCAGGTTAACCAGCAGGTCCGCCTGGTATCCCTGCAATGCTCGTTTATCTCATTTATCCTGTTTCAACACTTTTAGCTCTGCCCATCTCATGTGTAACCTTCTACACTATTGCTTAAACCTCATGTTGTATCATAACGTACAGTATATGTTATGAAAACAGCTACTAGCTACTAGTTAAGGTAACATATTATTAAATATTATTAAAAATATGTAGCACACTAGAACAGTTGACCTTGTTTAAAATACAGTAGTGCAGAAAGTCTTCCTCAAATCAGTAATGTGATGTGACTTTCTAGACAATGTACAAAATGGTTGGGGCAGAATTTTTTCTGGTGTCCCCCTTATACAACAATTCATGCAATGCAAATTTTGCAAATTAGCCTGTGATGCAAATTACCCCGCTGATGAAGCAAATTTTGGAGCGATTGTTTTTTAAAGGTTGGCAACACTGCATTCAGATTTCAGCTAAGATTGGCACGTCGGTCAAAGTCAGGCTCAATTCAGCTGAAATAACTTCGTGACTTTTGCCAAACATGCTGGCACACTGTAGAGCATTTAAATGTCAAAATCATGAAAGGCTCATAGAAAAAAAAAGCCCAAAGAATCCATGTTTCTCTGGGGTTTTTTTATAGATTTGTATTAGGGAATTGTAGAGCTGAGGTAGTTTGTAAGCTCGACATGTCTAAAATATCAGTTTTAGCTTATATAACATTTCTTGATCAAGTATTTTTTACATTAATCATGAACTGTGTGGTTTCAGAAGGTCTTGTTATAATTTTGTTAAAGCACCTTTTAAAGCAATTGAAAATATAATTTTGAAACTTTTTAGAATTGGCTTGCTCCTAAAATTAGAAAGGCCACAGTTTGCAGCTTTGCAGTAATACCCTTTCATTCAGCTACCAGAGAGCCACACGGTAGAGAGAGGGAGTTGTAATTCCAAAACACAGGTGCCTTTATTGACAATTTCAGGGCAATTACATGTGGTTTCATTCTCCAGGGAACTAAACAAAAAGCCCCTAAGAGCTCTCCTAGACAGTAAAAAGAAAGAGAGAAAGAAAAAGATTTTTTACTATTTTTTTTTTTTATCTTTTTCTGAATAAAAACATAAAAGTAAGAAACACTAACTTACTAAAACCAAATACAGTCTAAATCCTGGTTTACAAATATTTTTTATAAATAATATGTAATAAAATATTGTATAGATACTGATTAAACATACAAGAAGTTAAAACCTGTTTTATTTATGTTCAGGTAGCTAGAAAATGTTGTCTTGCCTGGCTAAACTTTATTTGCCTTATATATGAGCTGTTATGATATACAGGACAAAATATTACAGATAGTGCTCTAGTGTGTATATATACATTTAAGTAAACAGCTTCTAATTAAACAGGACCCGTATTCACAAAACATTTTATCTTACCACTTAAAGTTCTCAGCAATAGCAGTAAAACATTTTCAGCTAAAAGTTTTCTATTCACAAAGATTTAACTTTTTAACTTTTTACTAAGGAACCGAGAAAAGTTATAAGCTAAGAGTAAGGACGGGGTTGACCATTGCTATGACGTCAGCATGCTTACTAACTATGTACACAGTGATTGACTAATAGAATAGGAGTCTCTGTCCGAGATTTATTTAAAGAAGTACTATAGAGCGCAATCTTATGTTGCCATGTTTAAATACATAACAATAATTAAACAAGTATTTGTTAAGCTAATTGTCAGACTCTTACAAGTGTGCTTCTCCTATACAATTAGTGGATATGCATATAAACAGCCTTTTAATTAACAAAGTCTAAAGATCGACAACAGTCATAAGATGCTCATGATTAAGGTTATACCTTTTTAAAGCTTGTTATCGTCGAATGTTTCGAGAATCTTTACAGTCTGAGAGAGATTGCAGGCAACAGCTATATTAAAATAAGTTGTGATCTAGTTTTAGTGACTTAGGAGTCATCTTCACTACTCTAAAGTTTTACATATTTAGGAGAGAGTTTTCATGCTAAAATGCTTTGTGAAATAGTTTTAAGAAATCTAAATTTAGGACTGACACGCTAATTAATTTTATAAATTAATTTTAAGCTTTTCTCTAAATCGACCAGTTATGAACTACTTTTAGCCTGAAGACGTTTTGTGAATATGGGCCCGTATTTGCAAATTCAGCAACACTGTGGTACAGTATAATTCTCTGCTAAATAAAAGAGCTGTTAAGTTTACTGCCCTTGATGCCAGAGTGTGCACACACTTATGATGAATGTGTAGGGTTACACTGTTGGCTTATGTATTTTAATATGTCAAAAGTTTAATGTGTCAAACTTTTCAAAGCTAATAGATGGGAAGAGGAGAACTTGTTTATATTGAAAATTCATTATTTTACTTCTTTTACCACCACTTTTCACATCATCCTTCACACCTCTTATTTTTAGTAAATTTCTATTTGTGGAAGACATTTATGTATTTATGCTGCGATTAAAGAACTAAAGGTAACAATTATGATCCTTTTTAAAAGCTGCGCTGACTAGCTCATTCTGGCCCAGGGGTGTCATAAAGTCTGGGGAAGTGGGAATGACTCCAAAGTACACAGGAGGCACAAGAAGCTCGACGCAATAGTGAAGGATTGTAATTACCATAGAACACTGCACATTTTCTCCAGACCATTAGCTGGGACTATCATTTTGTAACATAAATGCTTACTTGCTGCACAGAATTTCTTACTGTTCCTGTAGTCTTGACATAGATGTTTATAACCATGAAGTGCTTTAAGAAGTTTAGCTCAAACTTCAAACTATCATGCAGGTTTTCTTGCTACATTACTGCATTTTTTACAAATAGTGTTAACTGTAGGGTTACATGTGCAAAATACACAATGTACTAAAACTATAGGCTGTATATAAATATTTATGCTAGAAAAGTTCTTCATAACAGTGTCTTACTTGTTAGCACACTTGCGTCACACCTCCAAAGTTCGATCCAGGCTTCTGCCATGTTATCCCTGTGCTTTAAGGGTTTTTATTTAACATGATTAGAGCGCTATGTCGATAAAGCTTTAAATCCAAGGTGCTTAAATTTACTACTGGTACATATTCAGTACCATTAGTCACAGGTGCTTAGGACACCAACAACCCAGCAGCACGTCAAAAAGGGTGGTATTCACACAAGTGTCTTAGACAAGTCGCGGGTACCAAATCCCAGTATGTATAAATTATTGGCACAGTTTTTACCCAACCTGTTGTCTTGTGGTCAATACTTCAACCCTTTGAGGAAGTGAAATATGTATCATTAATTAATTAATATTCAATTTTAACATTATTTGCTATTCAATATTGTAGTAACGAGTCAAATGCTTCATTTAATGTTTACATCAGGGGGGGAAAAATGTGACCTCAGAGACTTTCCATGGTATTTCTGTTGGCTGGTATAGTATAGAAATACCTGCAAAGCCTTTAAGGTTTTCCATGTACAAGAGATTACTTAGCGGTATAAAGTTAAGCAGAAAAATATTGCAGTCTGAAAAGACAGTAAAAGAAGCATGACTTTGAGTTTGTTCTCTTATTCGAATATCCACACTTGACAAAATTGCTCATTTTGTCCTAGATTTCTGACCCTTTTCTGTAAAAGCTTCACATCTCTGACCTCTGACATTAAAGTAAGTGTTTCGTCCTACCACTCTTGGTTGCTGTTGTATGGTTTAATAACACTGTGTGCACATGTATTACATGGTATAATGTATCACACACAATTGCAGTATAGGCCCTTCTTCTGCTGTCAGTCAGGATGTCTCCAATGTCATTTAACCGATTTTTAGATGAAGAAGCGGCTTTGTAAGGATAAGCACTTTAGAGAAAAGTAAAAAAAAAAAAAAAAGAGACAGAAAACGTTGAGATAGTGATGACAGGAAGTAAGAAAGCTGCTGTTTCCTGTTTTTTAAACTGCTTACTGGATATGATGCTGTTATAAAGGTGTCTACAGAACTACACATCATTAACATTTAAAAATAAAACAAACACTAAACAACACTGTGTGCTAAAGATGAGAAATCCATATTCTCTGAATCAATCGCTGAGTCTCTGTCTTATGTTGCTTAAATTTGTAGGTATTCTGACTGCTTTTGCCATTATGTTCCACTAGAGGGCACTCCAAATCCAAATCCACAGAATACTTAAATTTACAAATCTTTAACGCAATTTTGAGTCGCCGTTATCCAGAGCAAATTATTATTTGTTGTTACTGAGCAATTCAGGGTAAAGGGCCTTGCTCAGGGGCCCAGCAGTGGGAGCTTGGTGGTGTTGGGAATCAAACCTGGTCTTTAAATTAGTAGTCCAACACCTTAACCACTGTGCTACCACCTTCTGACCTGGCAGGAAGTTTCCCAAACAGCTACTTGTTTCTACAGTTAAAAGGTAACATTCACTAAGAACAACTGAACGGTGATTGAAGGAACTGAACTCATGAATCCCGAGTCATATAAAGGATCGGGTTATTTAACCCGGATGAATCCTCATTTGCACTTGCTATCGTTCTGGTCTGCATTGTAGAAGTGACCCAGGAAATGGGAAATAAAAGCATTACCACTGTATAGAAGTAGTAATAAAGCAAATAATACACTTTCACTTCATTTTATCTAAGTAGTCACTACTAACATGAAGAAGTAAATTGTCATTTTCCAAGGATAACCAGACTCGGTGTTTAAGTGGATGTCATTTGCATTTAAATGCCGAGAAATTAGCATGTTCTGGCTAAATGAAAAGCACATCTCTGGTGTTAAGAGCATGCCACATTTAGCATAATTGATATTTACTTATGTGGTTACACTTGCAACTTAATGCCATAAATTAATCAGTGTCATTCTCTTATACTACTTTAAAGTCATGCTGCTATTCTATGCAGGAAACCAAATAAAACACAGACTAGACTATATTCCCTGCTTCTTTAATGATAGATGGTGTGATATGAGCTCATTCTATGCTTATGTCTCCCAAAAATGCAGTTCAGGCAGCGTTTTGTTCGGGAAATGACAGGGGACTTTGCTAGTAAAGCATGATGCTGTCATAGCAACAGCCGAACATTATCTTTAGAGGAGAATGTAGTGAGGCCAGAAAAGTGGCACTTATTCAGAATATGCAAATTTAAGAACAGGAACGATTCTTCGCTTATGGGAATCTTTAGCTTCGTTTCAGGGGAGAGGAATCTGGATATGATTTTTTTCCTCTTACATATTCTTACTTTAATACTCACTTTCTGTCAACATATAATTTTATCAAAAGCTATATTTTCGCCTTGCCAAGCGCAACATTGGATGCAATCTCCTTATCTGTTCCAGTTATTTCCTGCTACCCTCAATATCAATGGCTCCAAAGTCTCCCTTTGAGCTGATCTATGATCACTCGGTTTCATTCTCATCCCCTCTTCCCTTATGTTCTTAGGTCAACAGAACCTGACCTGAGAACAGCGACCGTGTGTATGCTGAGGCACAGCGAATGGAGTGTTATACACCACTCATAGCCTTCTGCAGTGTGAAATAAAGGCTTTTCTCTCTGGGCTGGAAATTGGCTCCCTAAGTCCTTCTATCCATCTAATCTCTTGTTCTTTTGTTTCGCTTCTTATCTCAGCACGGCTGTGTACCTGAGCTATTTCCCCACTGTCAGCTCACTTTAGTTTTGGTCTTGCTTTCTTAAAAAACACTACCAAAACAACCTGAGCCGATAGGAGCATCTGTACCCTATGCACAATGTCTAACAGCATCATCTGATTTATCGTTCTTGCCATTCCTAACTCAATGATATAGAGACGTTTACATGCTACGTGAAAACACTGGCCTTAAAAAACGAGGTCAAGCAATGTTGACTTTTTTTAATGTTTCTAAAAATGTATACAGTCGGGAGGGACATGAGATGAGAACATGCACTTGATGCCGGTCCATTGCAAGGCATCGTGTACATGTACACACACCTACAGACCATGAATACACACATTTACACGCTGTTAAAACTAATGAAGATACTGATTAATGTAACTTGACTGTTGGTCATAAATTCAAGCCCCAGGACCACCAAGATGCCAACACTGTACCCTTAACTCATGCTTACCTGTGTAAAGTAAAAAGGTTTCTCTGGGTATGGTCTTTTGCCAAATGCTAAAAAAGTTCATGTATAAATTAAAAAAAAAAAAAAAAAATCAAACCTATACGTTACAAGCATCATCACACAAAAAGCTTGGAGTATGTACTGGGACCCGAACACCTGGGACTGCGAAACAAAAGACAGGGTAGCTAAGGATCGATACATAACGCCTGAGCTATAATGAAATCTGGAAAAAAAACTAAAGATCTTATGATTTTATTTTGTGTGTTAATTTCATTGCTGTATTTTGAATTCTATTTTCACATTTTTACATCCTCCTATCAATGACTTCCTGATGAGAGTTGCATGAGCGGTATGACCTTAAGCTTTATTCTTCCTATTGTGTACTTTTTATTGTGACAGAAACACTGAATCAAAAGATTTACATTGTAATTTTAAGCAGATTAAATAACAGTGCAAATCTTGTAAAATAATAAAATGCAAAGGTTTAGACGCATCTAAAGAGAGAGAAAAAGAGGGGATTGAGAGAAAGAGAGAGAGCAACAGACGGACAGGAAAGCAAATAATGGGAAGGAAAGAAAGATAGGAAAAGGAAACACTATGATGCTGAGAATGAGAGAGTGGTTTTATGTGCTATGGGTAGTAGTAAGAGGTGGAAGCGTGGGCAGACTCCCTTAGTGTGTGCTCTAATCAGGTTTAGAAGATTGACCCGAGACAGAACTCGGAAGTTCCGGGAGCCCAGAGCGAGGTACCTGTTATTTGCGGTGAGTGATGCCTGTCTGCCTGCTTTTAAAGGGCAAAGAGACGGATTGAAATCTTGCGCTGGAAGACAGCGTGCTTTTATGAGTACAGCCAAATACATTTATCTATCTGAGCTTCCTCCCTCTGTACAGTACACTCATTTACAATAGACTCGCTGTTCATCTCCGTAATAAAGATTATTAAATATTTCTCATTTTATTAAACCCATCGAAGTCATTTTGTCTCCAAGTCTTCACTCACTGTGTGAGTCATGCACATACTGTATGATGAAACTGGGGGCATATACAGTACCATCTGTATTTTTTTTTTCTTTGAATATCCTTTAAAAAGTGCTTTTGTGATTTGTTTGTGTCGAATTTTACACTTGTGCAGTAGAACATTTTTAAGAAGCTGGAGTAACCAGAAATATTTAAAGACACCGATGCTGAACCCTTTAAGTTTACAGTTTTTCTCTTAATTCGTCTATAAATCATTAGATTCTTATTAATAACAACCCTGAGCTTGATTTTTAAATTGTTTTTTGAATTAATTTTTATTTTAATACTGTATTATGTTATAATAAAAAGTTTAGTTTATTTATAATTGTGTTTTTACAAATTTTACACGATTAGAATAATAAAATTAGAAAAATTGTTAATATTATTGTTAATAATGGTGCAACAATCTGTGGGAAGTGGTGGCTCATTGTTAAGAAGATTGTGCCTAGATGTTGCCTAGAATAAAAAATATACAGTTACTGTTTTATCACAGATACATTAATGCACAATAATTATGCCAGATTAATTGGGGTCAGAGCACGAGGTTAAACATGATGCAACAACCCTGGGGAAAAAGAGTGTTAGGGGCCTTGCTGAAGGGCCCATCAGTGGAAGTGCAGAGGATTAAACCCTAATCTTTCCATTAATGTGCTAATATGTAAAATAATGTGCTTTCCATTTATGCTAATACTGCCCTCAATATGGTATTTTATTGTACTGTATGCACAGGTTTGTTTGTGTTTTTTACTGTTTTTAAATGTATGTAATTTTAATTAAGTTTTTCAGAGTTGTCTTTTTTCAATCTTGGAGTCATAAAGAAAGTGAACTGAACCCAGGATGTCTTGCTTTTTGTGTGTTCCTGTGTCCACTGCTTTATTGATCTCCCCCACAGCTGTTATTTCCAGAATGCACTCTAGCATTAACATGTCCTTACTTCTATTTGATCCTCTGTACAGAAAGTACAGTGTTTTCCTAGAAACTATAACAATTTTTTTTCTGTTCCCCTAATTTCCCACTCACTGCCAGGGAGATCAATACAGACCAAATAGAGCATGTTTGTTTTGTTTTGTTTAAAATGGACATTCTATAAAAGGACACTTTACCAAATTTAGGGCAGTTGGCGTCTACACTTTAAACACATAATAACCACAATTAGGAAGCTACAACCAGCAGTTTTAGTGTTTTTATTTAAGGAAAACCATCACGAAATGTGGATGTGGTAGTCTAGTGGTTAAGGTGTTGGATTGCTAATTGGAAGGGTTCAATTCCCAGCTCCACCAAGTTGCCACTGTTGGGCCCCTGAGCAAGGCCCTTAACTCAGTGGTATAAATGCAAGTCGCTCTGGATAAGGGCATCTGCTAAATGCTCCAAATATAAATGTAAATCATGTTTATGTGAATCTGTAACTCAAGTTTTTTTGCAGAAACATCTGTACAATTTGGCAAAAAATGGACAAATTAATACTGTTAGAAGAAGCATTAATTCGGCAAAATTATTTGCTTCTCCTTTCGGCTGTTCCTTTTTAGGGGTAGCCACAGCGAATCATCTCTCTCCATCTAACCCTATTCTATTCATCCTCTTCACTCACACCCACTAACTTTGTCCTCTTTATCGCATCTATATACCTCCTCTTTAGCTTTTTCCTGGTAGCTTTATTTCTAACATCCTCCTACCAATATATATTCACTATCCCTCCTCTGTACATGTCCAAACCACCTCAATCTGGCTTCCCTGACTTTCGTTAGAAAACATCTAACATGAGCTGCCCCCCTGATGAACTTGTTCCTAATCCTGTCCAACCTCGTCACGTTCATATAGTTTATATGATTTTTTTTATTGATAATAAATTGTTTAAATATTTGACTTTTGGCTGTGAGTTCAATTATACATGCAATTAGTACAACTGCCTTCTTAACTACTTGTGTTTCCCTACTTGGTTAGGAGTGTAAAGTAAACCACTATTGAAAGATAAGACATTGATAAAGAGACTGTATATTTCTCTTTATTTTCTCTCCCACTTTATCCTGTCCACTTTACTGAGTCTTGTTTGTTAAAATGAATAACAAGAGAGCATAATTCTCCAAAATTATGGCTCGGGTGGTCAGAGTAACCGTGTGGAAAATCTTTCAGGAGTTCTGTGGCATTCTGCCCAAAAGGTGTGTTCCAGTAGTGTGTGTGTGTGTGTGTCTGAAAGCATGCCACATGAATAAGCTAAATGACATGCTGATGTGAGGATAGGTGTTTGATAAATGATTGTCTAACTTTCACCCTATTCACCATGGATGAGCTGAGTAAATACTGGAACATACAGATGAGTATAATTACATCTAAGCACAAGTTCTAATGAGGATGAATGTTCTGTCTGAGAAGCACTAAGTGATGTGCCTGTTCCCAAACAGGAGAGTTATATTGGTGTGTGTGTGTGTGTGTGTGTGTGTGTGTGTGTGTACACATATGTACAATGTGAAAGTTTTTTAATTTTCACTTGCTTAGATTTAGGCCTCAAATGGGAAAATAATAAAGATAAGGCACACAGTGTGTGATGTAAACAGATACGTCTACTAGTATCTACTATTTAATGCAAGCAAACAAAAATATTTGTATTCTTTTTGGGCAGTGGTACAGGTTCTAAATGCCAAGGAAGATAAAGCATTTATTCCTATTCACTGTTTGTAAATGAATAATGCATTGAACCACCACCATAGTGGTAGTTCATGTGTCAATAATGTGCATTAATTTGTTTATCATAAGTGTACAAAAAATATATTTACACAAAAAACACCAAATATTTTATACAGTATATTATTACAAAAATCCTAAACCTCTTTTTTTGTATATATTGTGGGTTAAAAATACTTTTTTTCATACTTTAATGTCTATAGTAATTATCTGTAGACACTCATTTATGGCCGGCATCATGGTGTAGTTGCGACCCGGGTTCGATTCAACCTCCGTCCCCTCCCCTGCTTCATCTCTTACACTGTCCTGTCAATAAAGGCAAAAATACCCCAAAATATCTCAAAAATACTTTGGAATCTCATGAATATACAATATCGGCCCCAGTCTGCTAGGAAACTGAAATGCTTACAAAAATAACCCCAAATTTAATATAAACCACCAGCCATGTAAAAAAAAGTTTAACAATCATGGATGTGTAACACTATCAGACATATTTAGTATGTTTGTGTAATCATCCATGTCCATTCCACTTCACTGACTTAAAAACAGAATTTGTTGATCATCACAGGTTAAGAAAAAAAACGAAATTAAAAACTTATTATAGAATCCACCCTAAAGAAACCTTGATAATCATTAGGTTCAAGTGTTAATAAGATGCATCCAGGGTGTCTGAAAGACTTCATGTATTCCCACAATGCACCACAGGCATCTGTCAGATTTGTTACTGAGATATTGCTGCAAGCAGAAAAGTCAGTTTAAAATTGTATCATTAATAAAAAAATCTTTTTTTTAAAATGCTATTTTAGAGTAGCTTCATCGGCTGCTTGTTTAGCAGCTCCGTGCACCCTGTCTGGCTTGCCTACATTGATTTAATAAATGTTAATTAGCCAGTTATTTACCGACCAATTATCTGTATAGGATCAAATTTGGCTCTGCTCGATGACTCAGTAATTATTTAAAAAGGTGTTCTTAATGTTAGAAAAGATTTAAAATAAACAGTAATGACTGATAGAAATGGGCAAGCAGGACCTTAAACAAAAGGGACATCAGGTTAAGGTTTTAATTCTGGCGTACACATAATTATAATCATAATTTACTATAAATACTTTCATATTTTGAACCAAGTAACACATGCAAAATGCTAAAAAAAATGCTGGGACCAGATTTCTGTCAAGTCTAATAGGTAGATTCATGAAAGCATTGGTTTTAACAGAGTCAGCAAAAATGTCCCTAGATGTTATTTTCATTTAGCTGCTATTATTGCACATCATTAGCACTCAGCTGTGATTGATAAGGTGCTAAAAGTAAGATAAACAACACTAACACTGTCCATCCATCCATCTATCCATGCATCCGTTTTCTGACCCGCATATCTGACACAGAGGGAAGATGAAATCTTTCCCAAAGGACTTGAGTCACAAGGCAGGATACCACAGACCGAATTCTAACCCATCTACGAGGCACAACTACACACACCCCTAACAATTTCCAAACTATGGACAATTTAGGGAGGTCAGGCAGCCTGAACAGCTGTTTATGGACTGGATGAAAAACCTACCCAAATTTTGCTCCAAAGTGTTAATTTTCCCTATTACTGGAAATCTTTGGTACATATTGTACCTTATTCATATAATTGGCATATTTGCTGTTGAGATATTAATAAATATTAAATCTTAGCCTCTTAATCCCTTCTAATTATTACAAGAAGACACACTGATTGATTGTTTTGTGTCTTCTGGGACACTTTGGCGTATAGGAAGCTAAAGGAATAATGTGTCACATTTCAAATACTACTTTTTAATCCTCTAAACACATTTTAATTTGTAATTCTCACTTCTCAGCCAAGCATTTATGCACAATGTTTAGAAATAATTTTATACATAAGTCTACCTTTTACTTCCTGTTAAAGTTAGCAGAGAGGTATGAAACTAGTTTCTTTAGATTGTGGACTCATAATTGACTCAGGGTGATCAGAGTTCTGCTTTTAATCGGTGTGATTGAGAGGATTAATTAAAGTGTGATAGCTGGATGATTAAATCTCATTAGCACCCCACCAAGCTCAGGTGCTACCGTCTCTCTTTCACTTCTCGAATATGCTTAAAGATGAGTCATGGTCCCATTACATAGCACACATAAGAGAGAGCCATCGTTTAAAATTGTAGACATGTTTTTCTCCAATTTCTTTGAATTACAAATCATCTGTTTCTCACTTACTTTCTGGATGCGATCTTTAAACCAAACAGCAATCACTTGTACATGTTTGTCTTAAAGTGATGATGATATATGTGCTTAAATATTTTTTATAAAGCATTTACTAGACTTGATTCTTTTTCATTATTTTGGCTCTGACAGATGATAAAGAGGTAAGAGATGATCAGTATTACCTTCTTTTTGCTGCACATTTTCTCGAGCAGAACACAAAATTGCACTAGCACACCGCTCTCAGCCACAGCTAAATGAGGAAGAATGAGTTTCCTGATAGCTTTATTATTAACTACTCTGCTTAGGGTGGTTAAAATGTATTAGCCCATCTGTTATAGAGCCATTCAGGTCCCCGGTGCAAACAGTGAAGTAAGAGAAATGGTATTAATTTGAGGAATAAATCTCATTCTCATTCACTTGATCAAAAAAAGAATTTGAAAGCAAAGCAGAACTTTCTATTAAACAGACGGGAAGATTTTGCAGATGATGCCTATCTCTGGTAAGCAGTCGATTATATACTTTTTTGCTACAATAATGTGCTTTCTTTTTTGTTATTTTTCTTATAAGTCATTCACAATTTTGTCTGCAAGCCTGAATATAAAGTATTGTAAAACCTCGTTTTTTTAAAATTGCAGATATGACATGTTAATAATCCTTATTATTAATAATCCTTTCTGATTTAAAGTAAGCAACCGTTGCTAAGATACAATGGCAAATAAAAAGAAGTTTAAAGTATTTTTATTTTATTATTTATAATTGTTATTACAGTTGCACTACAGTGAGGAAAGGGTTAAAACTGTGTTCCTAATGGTTAAATGGGAGAAAATGAAGAAAAACAGCTATCGTACTGACAAAGGGCAACTTACAATTTTCATTACCGATTGTCACATACATGTCAAATGAAAACCGGATCCTGAGTGTGGTAAATTTACACTGCATATACAGGGCAGAGGCAGAAATTCAGGCAAACTATACCTTTTAATAGGAAAACCAAGTACAACAGGTGCACTATTAACACAGGCAGTAGTTAAAACTGCCAATGTCGAGGTCGAATATGCCCAAGATGGAAACTAACTGAGGTCAAATCAAGAGCAGGTCTCAATAAAATAGAAAAATAAAGATTGACTACAAAAAAGTCAAAATAATCTATTCAATAGTAACTAGCCTCACCAAAAATGTTCATACAGTCATTCAAAGCAAACAAATATTTTTTAACAATAGATTTATAGGCTGTTTTATTGGAAACAAAACCACCCCTTTGTTGTCTATGTGACTTTGCCAGATTTCCCACCTGTGACTTTATTGTTTTTTGACCAGAGGGCCCTTAAACGACAAGGGGGCGCCAGGGGAAAGGTGAAGTCAAAAGGCCCCTCCAGTATTTTAATAACCATGTTTTTTCATTTTCCTTTCATTTAACTAATATTCGTGTGCTGACTAACCCCCCGGGGGTTTATTTATCAACCATGCATATGCATAGATTTCTGCATAAACTGTAAGAACACATGTTCAATGCACTAAATGGAATTTATCAAGTGCTTATACAGGAGGATATGTGAATAATTCTGTACAGTCCTGATGAAAAACTAGTAGAAGAAAAATACTAGCCGGTAAACTGACTGTCTTGCCTGACAGTACTTAATCAATGTGTATTGTCTATCCCATCAGCATTTACTTTTCATAGATATTGTTTTCATGTCAAGTGAAACAAGCAACATAACGAGCAAGATGCCGTAATCCCAGTGACCCCGAATTAGAGAATAAGCGGGTATAGAAGATGAATGAATGAATGAATTGTTGTCAATATTTATGCATATGTGATAAATATTTATTATTATTTACAGGAGTACGGGACTTACTTTACAAACATTTTTAATAACTAAGACTGTTACAACTACAAAAGCTTAAGTTTATACAACCTAATATTTGCAAAATTAAGGTTTTTCCTAAAGAAATTATTTGCTATATGTTTCTTTTATAAATCTTATTTTATTGCAATTATTAAAAAATATAACTAATGTAAATAATGAGTAGAAATAGAATTAAGTGTTGTTTATTTGAAATTGTACTTTTAGCTATATCAGTTCATAATGTGCCTTTGGATATGTTTGTCTGTATAAAAAAAAAACAAAAAAAAACAGCATTTTCTGAGAACAAATGTCTTTATATGAACAAACTTAACCCACTTGACACTTTTTTTATTATTATTATTATTGTTATGCAAAATGTAAATGCAGTGTATTCAGGTTTATACAGGAGGGGGATTGTGTCTGTAATTTAATTAAAGTTAGTTTAAATGTGCAATAACTGTTTTAAACAGTAGTATTCGATAACATATTCCAGCTATATTTAAAAGACAAGTAACTTTTATTGATCAACAATTATTGTATGACAAAAGTATTAGAACACCTGGCATCACATTCCTATGTTTTCTATTCCAAATTATGTTTTATTCTTATTTATATATAAGAGTGAAATAACTTTTATATTTACTTCTCGAGATGCTTTCCAGGAGCTCTTAAATAAAATATGCGTATACAGTATGCATATCTCAAGGCACTGTCGAATCCTAAAACTCCAAAATCCTGACTAAAGTGTGATTGCATTGCGTGTGTGTGTATAGTTCAGTTAATTCACTTAACTCCTCAACAGTCAGAATGGCCCAGAGGACACCCAGGGTAATATATAATTCTTCTGGAGGTGGCGGAACGTTACTTTTCAAGTGTTTTAAGTAGCTTTGACTAAAAAAAACATTGTTCCCTGTAGTTAACTTGAAAGTTAAACTTGATCCAAATTTAAATTTGCACTGCTGTGACATTGTGTGTCACCTGACAATATCGTCATGGGTGATGTAGTACATCCGAATTTTATTCATACTATCCATAACCATATTATAAGGACGTACTTACTTATGTAGAACATACTTAAGTAGTATGCAATTTTGGATGAAGCCGAGGATATCAATTACCATAAATCGTTTGAGTAAAGTCAGCAAATCTGGTTTGAAGTAATTCTGATGCTCCTGAGGCACTGCCATGGAACTGATAAAATAACGTGCTGATAGGAATGTAGGAAGGAATCAGAATAAGAAGCTAGAAACAATTTCTTTCTTTCTGTCGCTCTCTCCTTAGCTCTATGTTTAATTGAATTATATATATGAAATATAAATTCAGTGTAATAGTAGATTTTAAGCAACATATTTATATGTCACAATCTTAAAAACATAACACATGCTATTGAGCCCAGAGACTAAATATACAATGGCCTGTTATTTAAAATACTTTCAGTGGTCAATACCAAATACATTTTCACATTCACATCATTTAGCAGACGTCCTTATCCAGAGTGATATACAAAAGTGCTTTGAGTCTCATTATTGAACAGCCCAATACTGGTACTTCAGATCACAAAACAGAATTTAGCAACTCACAAAAACTGTTGAAAAGAGCAGAGTGGATACACACACACACACACACACACACATATATATATATATATATATATATATATATATATATATATATATATATATATATATATATATATATATATATATATATATTTGAAGCTACTTGAAGCCAGTGGCATGGCGTGAGAATTTTGGGAGGTTGTAAACCGGCAGGTGTCTGCTTAATGATGTAAATGTGTGTGCATGTGTTCTTAACAGCCGATGTTGTTATGGATCTAAAGTTATTGTAGTCACTTAGGGTGAGTAAAAAAAGAAAATTAAGAAATAACAAATAGTGCATAAATGTACCATACATGTCGTCAGTGAGGCCTTTCATACGCTTTGTAATAAAACCGGATTTTGTAACTAGAAAATGTCTGGCTGGTGTGTGTGTCTGTATTATAAGGCTTAAGATGCGGATCTCTAAACAGAGTTGTGTTGTCTGAGTAGAGTCTAAATGCCATTGCTGGAGATGTTATCGCGTGTCTCTGACGTTCAGATATCTATAAATCACATTTCAGCTCACTGAATCACACAGGGGAAGCTGATTTATAGATTTCTACTGTTCCAGCCTTTGTTCCATAGAGAGCCACCTCATAGGTTTAAAAGGTCTCTACATCATTCTACATCTAAAGGATCTAAAGGGAAGTTCGGTTTAAGGATTTGGGATTCTGCTGAAACAGATAAGGAAACCGACTGAAACTCATCTAATGAAGATCTACTTTAATGATATCCATGTAACAGTTTTGTGTAAGCACATAAATTCTGTAATTTGCTTGTACGATGTGAGCTAGTAATGTGACAAACATTACTGAAAGCTAGTATTGGTATTAGTCCAAAACTGCCCCAAATTTCTGTATCAGATATCATAGGAGTTGGGGAAGAATAATCCAATCCAATGTCGGACCTAAAACTCAACTAACATCAAAATAGCAAGGGTGAGACTTGACATAGATAAACATGATAAAAGCTAAAGATGAAAAACTCACCAAAAACATTCAGCATTTTTGCAAACACACCAAAAACCATCTCCAGGTTATGTATGTAGCCATGGTTCCACAAGGGAATAAGACACTGCGTCAAAACGCTTTGGGGAGTCATGAAGTCATTGCACCGTGACACGAAAACCCTGGATTTGGGTGTTGTTGCTAGATCCAGGTTGTGAAGATAATGCTGCGCCCAGGGACAGATCTTCTGTCCATGGCATTGTCTGATAGCCACACTTCTTCGCCTCGGCTACGTTAAAGTAAAGCACCCCCTAGCTGCTAAACGGCCTCAATAAATATAGCTTATTCCAGGATCCTAACACCTTGGTGTGGAGGCCCCTAAGTGGCGGTTTCCATCTTAGCTTTAAAAAAACATCTGTCTAATTTACTTTTGGGTGAATGTCCCTCTTTTCGACTGGCCACTTAATATTTAGTCTAACAGCCACCCTGATTATAACCTCCTCCAGTTCCTTAAATTCCTGTGAGCATTGTGGAGACTCAACACTCCTATACTTAAATACCATATTCTATACTCAAAGGATGAATTCTAACGTTAGGCCTCTCTATAGGGGGATGAATACGCAAAGTGGGCTTCCTCTGCCAGTTCAAGACATGCAGAACTAACAGTTCGGGAGAAAGATAAGGCTAGTCCTGTCTCATTCTTTACTGCTAGGTCTGTCTGAAAGCCCCAAGACATCAGCCTGGACTTTGCCTTAGCAGCAGCAGGGCCTGAGCCTTGGGGACGCCTTGTCTGGCCATCCTTTAAAAATAGCCAGACGGGAGCAAAGCACACACGTTGGTAGGCACTCACAATGCCTGCAGTCAGTGCTCTCAAACGTTTACATGCAGTATTTGATACTGGAATTAAATACTTCTTTACATCAAAAGTGGTATCAAGCCATCTCTACTGGAAATGCACAGCCTATGTTGGCTTTATCAGAAAGTAGGTGGTTCTAATCTTGGGTTGCAAGTGGTTTGTCTTTTTCATATTACTTTATTTCAAGTGTTTCCACTAGCAACACAAACTTTTTGCTGTGCGTTCCCACTCAGGAATAGTGAACATAAAAGCCTCCCCCGGATATTGTGTTTATTTTTGCTTGACTAACAGCAGACTAGCAGTCTTGGACAGAGGGGTGTTGATTAAAAATGCACTGTAGAATATTCTTGTGTGTCTTGGATAGCACTTTAATTTAGTATTATACAGCAATATCAAACTATTCATACAATGTTTCGAAAGCATTGAAAGCATTTAGTTTTTTACTCACTGTGTCTTTTTCTACACAATGCACTGGAAGTCAAGCTTAAAATAAAAACTGCATTGTATCCTATTTATGAACAATAGCAGCCTTCCTGTATTACAGAAGCCTACCTCAATTCCAGAAAATATGTAATTTTTGGTTTTTTTTAAACTAATGTGTTACTATGAATATCTGTAAGGCCAATGGGAGGTGGAATAAATGAAAATATATCCTGCTGTTGCCTTGTATGAAGAAGTCAAAACAGATCGTATTGCTAATATTTTTCTTTTCATTCTTTTCCAGGTGTGTATGTGTGTGATTTTTCACACATTTTTGTTGACACAGGAACCAATATAGAATACGAAAAACAAAGTGCATTTCTTGCCCGTAGTTTGTTACAAGGCTTTAAGGAAGACATGCAGGGGCGCGCTAGCAAATTTGGGCCTAATGAAAGAATATGAGGTTGGACCCCTTACCAAACCCATTCCATACAATTACAACTAATAAAACAGATCTCTGGGGGCCCCCAAAATGCAGCGGTGACCCTGAAGACATGTCTTAAGGATATTATATTTGTCATAGATTGCAAACAATTTGTGTGTTTAATAGAATGATTAGGCGGTTTGACTACCACTGCCATGTTGTCTTTATATTCTGATCACAATTTAGAAACAAGCAGTTTACCCAAATTTACAAGAAACAAGTAGGAATAGACAGACCCAAGTGCTTTTTAACCTGTGTGTAGGTTTCTGTCCTTTTCACTCTTCATGCATGTGATTTTGTAAGCCTTCATCCCATAATGAGTCTATTGATTCAATTGACCTCTGTTATAGGATGTAAAAGAGGTTTTATGATTAATTGGTGAGAAAATCAACTTGTAAATCCAGGGGGTGTGCGAGAGACAAAGACAGACAGATATTTAATGGACTTGGGACATAGATATTGATTAGCCACCCTGCAGCTAAATTAATTTTTCCAATCTTGGATTAATTAAGAGCACCCAGCATGAGAGGAGCAGCTGTATATAGATGCAGTGTGACTTTTGGATTGGAAAAAAAAGATAGAAAGAGTAGGAGAGAGAAAAAAAGGGAGAGAAAAAACACTCCCAGAACACAAAGACGTTTTTGTAAATAATGTGAAGGTGTCATGGCATTAACATGACACACCTCTTATACCCGCAATGTCGGAAGGAAAATCAATTTAGCAAAGTGATTTTTTTTTTTTTCCCCAAGAGTGAAAAAGACGATTAACCTCTTAAAATTCATGAGGTACGGTCCCAAAATGACATTATTGGTCACAGGAGCACTGCTCTATTGCATTATGCAATAGAGTCAAAAGTGTGTCTGTGTGCATTCATGCTTAGCAGAGCAGCTGGAAAATAACAGGAAAATGAGTTAGGGTTACAAACAAAAGTTAGGTTGCAATCAACAAGGTCTCATGCTTGCAAATTTCCAACAAAACTCAGTTTGTAGGAAAAGTTATGAGGGTTATGATTAGGCTAGACATGGGGATAGCATTCATATTCATATATTCAAATTCGTATATTTTACATTCATTTAAAACTGATTTGCACTAACTTTATAAACTCAGGTTCAGTGAATTATTAAATATGCAAATATGTAAGTAAAAAAATAAACTTTATGTTGCTGTAGTAAATATAAAAATATATATACTAAAAATAAGAAACCGGGTGGAATTTTAATGCATGACATACTACTTTTACCACTGAAAAGTAATCCTTGATATTACATTTATATGTATTTTAGTTGATTTTATATTTAATGATTTTCTTTTACTTATTAAAAAAATATCATGTTGTGCTTTGTAAACAAAGCAATTATTTTTTTACCAGGCTCCTACTTACTCATTCCTAGTATATCGTTACTGTAAATTAATAAACCCTCACCCTAGAAGATATTCTTGCCATATAAATAAATGATCATTTCCATTCATTCTATATTTAGCCTAATTAATTCTTTTTTTTTTTTACTTTAAGTGGCCGAGTTTTAATTGCTCTTTACTTTCTATGTACAATATATTGTATATAACTGTGCACATACTGTTATTTCTATTCCTTTTATTTTTCACTTCACTTCTAGTTTCTTTTACTGACTTTATTACGTTACGTTTATTAATATTTAAGGAGCAGGTTTCAATCACAGTATAAGAAGGTGGGGCCAGGTTTCAATTTTACTGCAAGTTTTATACATTTGTTTACTTTTATTATTTGTTTATCCTACATATATTTCCAAAAATCATAATCCATTTACAACCAAATTATGTGTTTCATTATTTATGACAACAGGCTAAGCGTGTTTTACTAACACTAAACTGAAAAACCAACTAGATAGACAGGAAGTGTCTGCATGACACTGTGTCTCTCTGCACCATAGCAAGGCCCCTCCTTACCTCTATCAATGGCTTTTTAATTACTGAGACCGATTACGATACATCTTAGTGTGAAAGGAGCAAACTCAGCCCATCGATCACACAGTTGTGTGGATCAATCAGCCAAAGCATGATTACTGGTGCTGCCTCTGTCCATTACACACTTACTAAGTCAGCATTAGGTTCCTTCTATTCTCCAACATACAGTTTGGCTCACATGATCTGGCCATTCTTCCCATTGGGAAGTGACAAGTAGGGGTGTAGGGGTGTGAAGAGATCTAGTGACAGGAGATCTCTCAAGATCCAACTGGTCTTGTGAGAATGTATTGATAGAAGATGCCCTGCCACATGTTAATTGTTTGTGTGGCAAACATTGGCTGCATTTACAGGCTGCTCTATCTGATTCTTTTTTTTGATGACCCGCTTACATTATCTCAAGGTGAAAGTTTAAGATGCCACTGCTAGGCCGTTGAGCAAGGCCCTTAACCTTCTCTCAAGGGGTCCCCTATCGTGGCCGACCCTATGCTCTAACCCTAACTGTCTCAGGCTGGAATATGTGGAAAACTTAACTGTGCTTTGACAAACAAAGGCTTCCTTAAAACCAACTATTGCAGTTGACGCCAGTTACAATTCCGGTCACATGAAAGAATAAAACAACACACACAGAAAGCAATAATATGGTCTTCTCTTTTAAAAACCTAGAACTGTCCAGGTATTGAGAGCCTGCACTTACTGTACCTCACATTTTTGTTTTTGGCTGAACCAAATGTGGTCTTCTTAAAGTTTGAGATGTATATATTTGAAGATGCTGTTATGTTCAACACAGTTGATTCTTTAAAATCCATTAGCTTTCCTATCATCCTGGATCATTCTCTTCTGATCTCTATCGTCAGTAAGGATATTTTTTGCACAGGGGTACTCACCTTATGTTTAGTAGTTGTTGTTGTTTGCACCTTTCTGTGTAGAATTACTTAAAGTAGCACAACAGGCAATGAGAACTACGCCATGGTCACAGTCACCGACTCACATTCCTTCCCTAGTCTGATGCATAAGGTGAAAATGATTTGAAGCTTTTGAACTGCCTCTGTAATAATGGCAAAAATATGCAGGTCGATAGGTGGATGATGAGGGTATTTTGGACTATAGTGAAAACGTCAAGCGTGTTTTAATCTGTGTATTTTACTCTTTCTGCTATCGCTTTGCTTTGCATTGAGTCGACCTTCCACAACATAGAGTGACCCAACCAATAGCAGGAGGTGTGACAGTGCACAATTGACTCTGAATTAGATTATTCCCTCAAAGTTATCTGGCTGCCAAAGCTGAATGTAAAAAAAAATGAGTAGCATCAGTCAAAGGAAATGGGACATTCACTGTAACTGCCTATGAAATATTTAATTTAGGTGAAGCAAATTATAGCAGCAGTGTGATAAATACGCCACAAGCTTTGAAACCTGGCAGCACTGCATAATACCCCATTTTATCAGCTTTTGGAGTTCTCTCTTATTTTCTTTCTCTCTTTTTCTCTCTGTCTCTCTTTGTTGAGTGGGGTACTACAGATACATTCTGCCAAAAATATGTATTTCTGTCTAAAGAAGGAGCTAATACAGGGTCAAAAAAGAAAAATGTCACTAATGCAGATATTCACACATACTATAGAAAGATAGAGATTAGAGGAAGCTAAATGGAGTAATATTTTAGTATTCTTTATTAAATCCTGAGGACATATGTTCTGCTCGTATACTTTTTATGTGAAAGAGAAACACATGCATTTTTTGAGAGAAATGGGTGTCTGCATGTATGCGGACGTATGGAAAAGTTAATTGCGCGATTTTTATCTAGAATGTGTACGATTGTGAGTAACGTTGCTGAGAGATTCAGGTGATTGGATATCGATCCTGGCTTCAATGTCAGTCTGCAAAAGGCTGGAAAATGCACCACACACACACACACACTCAGACAAACACACAAAACGAGTCATACACATTGGAAAGCCTTTCTCACATTCTGTCTCTCACAAGCACACACAGACACACACAACGAATCATACACATTGCAGAGCCTTTCTCACATCCTGTCTCTCACAAGCACACACACACACCCAATCATACGCATTGCAGAATCTTTCTCACATGCTCAACCATACAAGCACACATGCATTTGTCTTATCGCTTGTCTTTTAAGATCCAACCCTAACCTTGACCTAAAAAAAACCAAAGGAGAAATCGTCAAATATGTCCGTTTGTTTGACACTGAGATATAAAAACAACGTCCTACAAGTTGTAATGAACAAAAGACACTATGAAAAATCATATTCATTAATTATTTATTTGTGTATTTTTTTTGTTGTTGTTAAAACAACTGTTTTGTTTTAATACTGTGTAAACAAGTTAACTAAACTTTATTAAGTAAAAATAACATTAATGTAAAAAAAATCCCTTTATATATTAAAGAATCTCTTTATATATAATTTACTTATAAAAAGGTTTAAGTCGTTAAAAGCTTAAAAATTGAATATGAATAATTATTTAGCTTTTACTCCTTCCCTGTGTTCTCCCTATTTCTCTCCATCTTTCTCTATACGTCTGCTGCATTGTGGTTATTAATTAAAATTGGCTGCTTCTTTATGATATTTGTGGATCCCTGGTCTGTTCTGAAGATCCTCTTAATGAAGAGGGAGGCGAGAGAAAGGAAGCAGGAATGAGGGCATGTAGGGGTCGTAGGTTTTCTATTGGCCATAACTTCATTTGAGAAATAAAAATTGCAGGCCATTAGGGCTAGTGAGTTCTTTTTATTGAGCGCCAGGCTTTTATGATAATTTAATAAGAGGTATTGCCCCGGCAGGCTGCGGGGGCCTGAGAGCAGCAGAGGATGGAGATGGAATGTTTCCACTGTGGCTTAGTGGCGCTGCTTATCCCGAAGTCCTGTGATGACTTTCAATCTCAATCAGCAGAGAAAATCTTACACTTTCAATTGATCAAATTCAATTTATGCAGTCTGCTCAACTTTCCAGTTAAACTTTTTCAATTATAATTAGGAATTATCTTGTTGTTTAGTGAACATAGTGTGTGCAGTCCTTTATTCTCCAGTCTATAAAGTGGATTGTGATATGCCTTGTTTTTTTTTCCTAATTAATCATCCAGTGTGTAGTGAACCCTTGTATTTATCGCTGTGTTGCTCTAAAACCCTACATCACTCACTGGAAATAACATGTGCCCCACCCTGCATTTTTGAACTTCAGAGTTCTGTCTCGGGTCAATCTTTTAAACCTGATTAGAGCGCACACACCAAGGGAGTCTGCCCACGGCTCAGCCTCTTACACAGCTACTCATAGCACATAAAACCACTCTCTCATTCTCAGCATTCGAATGTGTTTCCTTTTCCTATCTTTCTTTGTCTCGAATTATCCCATTATTTGCTTACCTTTACTCTTTTGCTTACTTTTCACATTAATCTTTTCTTATCAGTTCAAAGCTTGACAAACTAAAGCACTAAATCAAAATTTTTCACCGTCTGAAGATACATAAATATGAAAAACTTAGTTTTGGTCTTAAGTTGTTGAATATGTTACTAACTGTGTATTGCATCACTTTCTGTGTATGTGATAAAATGATTTCTGATCTGTTAATTTCTTAATGATGGCATTATCTGTGCTATTTTTTAGCAACACTTGCTGATAAAGTGCACTTATTTTTCAGACATTGTTTTTGAATGTTTGTTTTTTCACTGGAAGAAAAAATGACATGGATTTTTAAAATGGTCAAAGGCAAAATAGGTTAAAGATCTAATAGTTTAAAGATTAAGCTGCAGCTTTAAAAAACATTTGTAGATTCATAAATCATTTATTGTAGTTACAAGCATGGGAGGCATTAATAATGGGTTTCTTTTAGTGTTTTATTCTCTTCCAGCCTTCTTTTAAGTATTAATTGATTCATTTAATCTACTTCATCCAGCTGTATATAAACAAACGGATTTATGTAAACAAAATTGTACTTAAGAATTTAGTGTTTAGTAATCATTTACTCCTACTTCTTATATAATATAATATAATATAATATATACTTTTCTTTGCACTTTTACATACAGAATATACTCGTTACAGGAGATCCAGACAGAAACATAAATGACGGTTTAAGCCAGTGCATTTATCAAAGTTTGTTGTCATAAATCAAACAAACAAAAAAAACGGGATAGGGACACTGGAGATAGAAAGCAGCAGATAAGGAGGAACCAGGAATGACAGGGACTGGAGACAGGAGACACAGGAACTAAAAACAAGTAGCGTTATCTAAGCAAGAATCTAGTTGTAGCCGACTGGTGACCAGAGTGCTGCTCTGCTTGGGAAGAGTGTGCATGAAGGGTAATTAAAGGGATAGTGAACAGGTGCTTTTTAATTAATCTTTGTGTGCCAGAGTGTTCTGTGTGGCTATTGGATTGGGTGATGGCTGTTGTTTTCGTGACAATACTATTAAGATTAACTTGCTTATTTTTATCACGTTTTCAGGATCCAAAATAACTTTTTAAGAATGTTTTCAAGTCTTTCCCAAAAGCACATCCTCATTCTAGGATAGTAGTTCCAAGATTAAAAGTAAAAACGTGTACCATTAAAAAAAATATATGAAATTATTAGACATTTTAAAACATGCATCCAAAAACTAATATGAGAAAAGAATGTAAATAAGTAATACAAAATTATGCAATAAAAATAACATTAACCCATAAATTATCTACACAAGCCTTATACTTAATACTTTGTTAGGAAATGTAAACAAATAAAAAAAATCTGATATAAAATACAAAAATTAAATTATTCTACATTTAATGCATCTGTTTGAAAATGTGTACTTTAACCTTTACAAAAATCATTTGTATTGGCATAGACATTTATTATGTGATATGACAACGCACATCATTTATCTATATATTAAGATAATTTTGTCTTATTTCATTATTTAATGTTAAATAAGCTATTTCCACTTGTTTATAACAAAGTAATTTATTACTATAGATAATCGTTCTTCAGGATGAGGCATGCATGCTCATATGATCTAGGTTGGAGTGAGGTTTTGTGTGAGGAAGAGATTTGGTCCAATGGTGCAGTTATTAGTAGGATATCGATCTGGAGCCGTTACCGCTGCTTCCTGCTGATGTTATCATTTCCCAGAATCTTAGAGAACGAGCTAACGCACGTAAGAGACTGAGACAGACAGACAGAAAGAGAGAGAGATGCAATACATACTGAATTATAAAGGAAAATTTTAATATTACTCTTAATATCCCATTGTACAAAGAGAAAAAAGGACGTTTTATCAGAAGGTCCTATTTATTATTCATTTGCACACTGTCAAATTAATTCCCTTTGTTTCTCACCTAACTCATCTGCTACAAATAACAAAAACCTTTACGAAATTAAACCATTTTTTTTTCACATAGAATTCCTAATATTCATTTGCAAATTCCAACTGTAGACAAAAGAAGAATAGGTGCAAGGTTAATTATTAGTCCTGGAATTTGTTTTAGTGGAGTGAAAATAAAATCGTCATAAAAATCTTTAGTGTAAACAAAATTTAATCTTTGTTTTTGTTTTTTTTTTTTATTAAAAATGTACTTGGATAAAAAGTCTTGGTAATACAATTGTTCATCTTTTTCCAAGGCAAATTTGCATATTTCAACAAATTGCTAGTGAAGGAAAATTATCCCAACTTGTTGTATGATAATAGCGCTTTACTTATGATGTCCCCTCTTAGGCTCTTATTTTCTATGAATCATTACGCTTGCTCTCGCTCTCTCGCTCTCTCTCTCTCTCTCTGTTTCACTCATATCATCATTCAAAGGTTAAGGACTTTCCAAGGATAGTTTCCATTAAAATCATCCATAAATTATTAATATTATCCCTAATAAATTTTTTACAGGTCAGTGACATCACACCTTTATTCCATAATTGTGTTAGTGGTTTAATTGGGGGTAAAGAATGATGAATTGAACAGTAATTATAGACCCCCTGCTGCTTTTTAATGACCCACTAATCTTACTCATCCATGGGGTCTCTCTCACTTGTGCATCTTGAAAGCAGTCCTCTTCATCAAGCAGACAAATGATTTTAATAATGATAGTCATTTGCTCTCATGGCTTAGCCCTTGAATCTCAGCTAGTGTTAGACCTGCTAGTGAGTGGAAGGTGAATTTAAATCCCAAAACCTTTGGAAATAAAGCCTCTTGTTAGCCCTTGTGCATGTCCTTTAACCTTCAACAGCTCCAGCTTTACTGGATTTACAGCTTTACTGGCATAAGCCAGCTTTTTCCTAACTGGTTGGGTTCAGAAAAAGTCACAGTGTCCGGGAGCGATTCTGTTTTCCTATCAAATGTAGTACAGCTCATATGTTAAATTAAATAAATCTATGAGGCTATGAACATAAAATATAAATTAATTACCTGGCTGTAAAAAATATTTATTTAAGTTTGTTTTAAGTACCCTGACAATTATTAAAAGACACAGAGAGAGTGCATATTCTGAGACTGCCGCTATTTAGGCTGACGTGAGTCACCTGATTTTAGCAAGAAACTTTAATTACGTTATTGTTGTCTGTTTAAACGTGCAGTTGTACACTGACTTTACTGCCTTTGAATTGAGTAATAATAAAAGGAAAGCTCAATTTTGGACCTAAATAGAGTGTGTATGAATGTGTGGGAGAAAAATTTCAAGTCTGTGACTGACTAATAAATCTGAATTTTTTTTTTGTCTATGTCAGCCTAAAATTCTGCCTATGACAGCAGCATCACCTTACCAATTTTCACCTAGTAGAAACTGGAAAATGTCTTATCCCAACTAGGTATGCATTCATGGTTAGTTAAATCTGTTTAAATAAATTAAACTAAAATTATCTAATAGTGCATGCATTCGTTACTATCTATTTGTTTTTTCTGTAATAAGAGTACTACCGCTAGTTAAGAAATAATTCACTTAAATTCAAGTTGAAGTACTAAAAAAAAAATCATAAAGATACTGCTTTACAAAGTACCATTTAAACCATTCAGGTGCGAGATGATGTGAAAGTGATGGGTTATGGGTTGTTTTCCTGTGCTGCACACGCAGAGAAATACAGTACACCTCACAGGGCCTATTTACACCTGGTCACTTCATATGTTGTTTTCTCATCTGATAGTTATCTCATTTGTTAAAATGGTTACATTTACATTCGGATATATAACTGCGTCTTGGCAAAAGGGATCTGATGAAACTGTTCACAAAATGCAAATATTACGCTGACCTGAAATGTCACCTGCTGTTATTTAGGTTTGCAAATGCAGTTGAAAAGCACCAAGAGGCAGTGATTTTCACAGTATGTAGTAACAGGGTCTGTAGGTATCTTCTGATATCTTCTCAGAAAAATAAAAACTAGCACCAGATTTCTTTTTGTAAAAGAAGCAAAGTTGAATTATTTCATTTTTTGAGTAAAAATGTGTTAAGTTTAATTGTGACAGTCTGCAATCCAGTAAAAAGCTGGTAGGAATTTAACTATAAGTGATTTAAAGTTTTAACAACCCCAAACAGAACACCAGGCCCTGATGTTGACCATTTCTTCTCATATGCCTAAATTAAAAGCCAGTTAATTCGACATATTGTGAAATTCAGTATTTAAAAAAAAAAAAAAAGGTGTGGGCATGTGTGTTAGAAAGCACTAATGGTTATCTCTAATACCCCAGGAAACACTAGAACACGCTTGTCTGGGCATTAACTTTCCACACAGCACTATTTGCAGCACTATTATCTCATTAGCAATGCAAAGATAACAGCTAACACACTCAAAGGAAGCTTGAGGCTCAGTTACTATGGTTATCAGGATGTCACCCCATTGATTGAGTTAGTGTTGATTCAGCAGTCTTTTGATAAGATCTACCACAGACGCTTGTCCTCGTTCTCTGTCTTATCCATGTGGTCTGCTGGCTGGCTTTGTTTAAAGGGTTTTTTTGTTGTTGTCGCTGTCAATGTTGGTTGTTGTCTTTATTTCAGTATCAAATACACTGAAATCAAAAAATTAAAAAACATTTAAACCCTAGCTAAAATAACGAAAGGATTGCTTACAAAGTTTCAATGAGGTGACAAATATAATTTTTTTTTAGCTTTTTCACCTTAGTGTTCAGCTGGGTCTCCCCCGGGACAGTGCATTGTGGGTAAACTTTTCAATCTAAATGGGTGCTAAGAGATGCACTGGTTATTTTTTTATTTGAAGAATGTGAAATGTGATTTGAGGAATGTGAGTTCAGATAAACTAATAAGATCGTATTTGTGCAAATTTGGCGAATGATTGTGCAACTTAATAAGAAAATGTAATATTTCCAAAGTGATTTTTCCAGTTAAACACATTCAGTCAGGTCAATCCTCATCTTGAGAAGAAGCACTTGTGGATCTACCTCATGACTTTCAATAAGTATTTTTACAATGCTACATATCACCAATCATCATCAGTTACGGGTTCCACCCCACCAGAAGAATAATCTTTGCAGGTCCTATGGGTGAGAGAACGACTACTTAAATTAAAACGGCTTCAATGAGCTCAAGTATAATATTAAAATAAAAAAATACTAATGCAAATTTTATTTTCAGTAACAGTAACTGTTTTAACAGGTTAACAGTAATAGTTAGTTAGTTATTAAATATTATTTACTGTATTTGTATTTATCATTAGTGATTATACCATTATCATGATTTTTGAACATAGTTTAATATTGCATTGTTTTGTAACTTATAATAATATTTAAAAATGCAATTTGAAAGTAAACCAAAATAGTATAAAATAATATAACGACGTGGATTAGATTTTTATGTCAGAGTTTTGCTTTAAATGGATGATACGTGTTAAAACTTACATGGTTCTGAGAAAGGTTACTCGCGAAAGCTTGGGGGAAAGAACGATTTAGTCTGTGTTAAGATACTTATCTGTCTCCATATCACTGAATAACACTGAGTAAAATAACACAGCAGGCAGACATGTTTGGAGGTGGATAAATGATGACTAAAAAGCTGAAAGAAGAGGAGGCCAGTTTCCACAGAGATGATTAATAATGCAAACCACTGCAGTCGACTGATAGCATTTAACACTAAAACCTTGAGCCTTCTGGTGACATCGGAAAGCACACACACACACAGTGGTGGAAAGAGATTTTTTTTATCCATCCATCCATCCATTGTCTATACCCGTTTATTCCTAATCAGGGTCACAGGGATCTGATGGAGCCTATTCCAGCTGTCACTGGGTGAAGGGCGAAACAGACAAACAACTACACACACTCACACTGACTCTTATGGACAATTTAGAATCACCAATTAATGCATGTTTTTGGACTGTGTGGAGGAAACCGAAGTAACCGGTGTAAGATTTTTTTAATTTTCAATGAAAATTTCTCCTTAGTTTAACATTGCAAAATATTCAAAATATAAAAACATCCAATAAAAGTCATCCTGTCAGAACTATATTCATTTTAGCCTTGTCCTTAAGACGTCTTTAAAAATTGAGGTCTGCTCATCTTGTTTGAATGGTTAGCAAAAATGGTGTAAATGGTTTTCCCTTCAAAAATCATTTTTTTAAGGTCAATATCCCACAAAAACACCATCACATAACCAAAGAAACACCATTTGTTCATAAAATATGCTCTCTGATACAACAGTCTAAATGTAGTTTATTTCACAGTTTCTTTGCAATAATAAATGCTAAATATTTTTATGTAGACGTCTCACAAATCAATGTTTTGCAGAACATATTACAAAATGTCTTTGCTTTTTTAGCAACTCAACAACAGAAGACAGAAAATAACATAACTTACATAAAACTGAATGTGCCCATCAGACAATGCTTAATGACAACAATCAACAGCAATAGTACTGTCTACTTTTTTTTTTTACTGCCAATGCTATAAATAATAATAATGTTTTTGTAACCCACAAAAATGCACCCCAACCAAAAATCCTGCCTGCAAGCCACATTCTCTTAGCCACAAAACACACACACATTGTCTATCTTCTTCTCTGTCTCTCTTAATGGATCTCTCTCATTCTCACCCAATCTCAGACCTGTAATCACACACATGCACAAATACACAGGTTGATTTGCCTGCCCTCACCTGTCCATCTGTTTCTGACTCCCCAATAATGCCCCATCCACTTATCTTAATTGTGTGTCAGTGCGTCGCCTGTGCTTGTGTATTGGTCTCCTCTTTGACAGTGGTCCTGACAGACTGTTCAGAATTCACCGTGATGGCAAGATTAAAGGTCTTGAGTGTAATAACATCACCTAAAGGTGTGCATGCACACACATATTAACTCCTAGATGTCAGTGTGCTGTGCCTTCTCTGATTGGCTCTGTCAGTCAGGGTGGTGAAAGGCAGGAGGCTTTAGAGAACCCCCAAATTTAACCTGAGCCTGTAATAAATCCTTCTCCAAAAGCTTCTACTCTGTATACTCACAGCTCTTAAACAGGCAAAAAAGTCCACTACACATTTTTCTAGACATAGAAAATGTTTTTGTGTGAAATGTATTAAAATAAGTACTATAAACGATTTTTGTTAGCAGTGTTTATTACCAAGTTTCCTGATAAGGTGGTAGCTCAGGGGTTAAAGTGTTGGACTGTTAGAAGTTTAATACATAAATAAATATACGTTGCTCTGGTGTCTGCCACTTTATTTTTATTTATTATTAGGTTATATCTCCCCAATCTAGAAAATAAACAGATGTTTTACCAGTTTCTGCTTTCGAGCACTGCTTAAGAATGTATAAGGAAAAGGGTATTGGTTTTAGACAGTAAATAGTAAGTGAATTTTAGAATTTAATCCTGTAGATCAAGAGATCAGCTGATAATATGATAAAATACAAAATCTGTCTCTCAAAGCTTTTTCAAAGCAGTCTATCTAACACATGGCTCATGTTTCTAATCTGACATTTGAAAGTGTGAATCAAGTTAAGAAAAATAATCAAATTATATTTGGGTTATGTTGCATCGCCATGAATTGGAAAATCGTAATAATAAAATAAGTAACAGCGTCTGTAGTGAAACTAAATTTGCCTGGCCACAAGGTTGGTGTCCCATAGGCCCAATACTGAAAGTGAGCAGAGCAAGATTTTAGCTACAAGTAGGCAATAATGCCTACTCGATTCACCAGCAGCTCTAAGAGGAAGAAGAATCAAAGTGATCTGTAATGCATAAATTACACTGCATTTATAGTTTACAGACATCTGGTCGTAAGTAAGGTCAGGCTGTGATAACCCTGTCAAGGAAGACTGACACTCTGTTAGAATTCCAGTTCCTCCCAAAGGTGTTCATTGGGTTGAAGGTCATGGCTCTTTGCAGGACACTTATGTTTTTCCACACCAACATTGGCAAGGCATGTCCGTATGGACATCCTTTTGTGTGCAGAGAATTGTAATTTTGGAACTGGTTCGGGAAAAAAATCTTTGGTTCGGTAAAGGGTAATTCATAATGTTGCAGTGTAAGGTTGAGTTTATCCTTTATGTATAATCACCTTGTCTTGATCCTATTGGTTTATCATTTGTATTTATAGCCCTTGTAGTTTGTCCTGGATTTCAGCGGTGTCCCTGTATTGCTGTTGTGAGTTCATGTCAAGTTAATTTCTTTGTAATCAAATTCATGTTTGAGGTTTTCTTTTTGTTGTGCTAATGTTTAAGCTAAGCTAAGCTAAGATAAGCTAAAGCTAAACTGAGTCAAGCTAAGTCAAGTCATGTTTGTTTCTTGTTTTGTCACGTTGTAAATAAACTGCTCCTTTGGGTTCAAAACTATACTCGCCCCAGTGAAGTTTGTTACATGCAGCATACAAAGAAACACCCTAGACCTGGAGTTTGCTTCAAACCAAATATTTTTGCTTAGATAAATATTTCATTTCTTAATATACTATTCTTAAATGTAAAAAACTGACATTGTTTAATTTTTTTGTTTGATTTGTAGATAATGTAATGCTAACCAATGTGGTATTTAATGTAACAGTTGTGTTTAGTTGTGTTTGTGCTTGGTATGTATGTGTATATGTATGTGAATTGTATTCCGCATCATTGATCATTTAGGTTAATTAAAAGTATTTGAGTAAATATTATTCTAAAGGGTTCATTTATATAATAAATAATATATATTAATATTTATATTAATATTCAGGGGTGCCGCTATAGTGGGAAATGTTGGGTAGATTCTAAGAGCCCATGCACTTTGGGGGCTCAGAGATCTGTTTTATTATTAGTAACAGTACTAGCAGTAATTAAAAAATATTTTATAGGGCTTAAAATTGCTAGCGGTGCCCCTATTAATATTTGGATAAAAAAAAAAATACTTCTTAAATCATCTGATAATTCTGTCTGTTAGTTTTTTACTAACCGTCTGCAAATAACATACATGTTTTATAAAGAAAAAATTATGTTTAGCTTTATAACATTTTGTTACCTTATACACATGTTAAATTGATGTAAATTAAATTGTTTACCCAAATTCTATTATATTCTTTGAGCTTTAATAGTCAACATAAAGGTGAAAAGATGTCTGCTTAGCAGAAACAAACCAGTAACATTTATTTGTTTTATGAAAGATACAATCTAGTATAGAGTGTGTAGTTCAGGGTGGTTGTTTTTTTCAAATACTGTCCTGGGGGCCATCTGCCCTCCACAGCATAAATATTTTGTAGATTCCAACCTGATCCAGCTCACCACCTAATTAGCCCTTCATGGTTGGTCCATGTGTGCTGGGAGCAAAGAAACCTCCGAAATGTTCAAGGTAGTGTTTCCCAGGTCTGGAGTTAAAAATTGTTATTTTCAGGCCGATTATTCTTTGTCAAGCCCTCACCTCTTGCCTCAGATCTTAACTTTATACCTTACAACTACAGCTCACCACACAACAATGGAATGTTTTTGTAACTTTCAGGGGAACAGTTTAGGAAAGCATTTAGTATTAATATACTTTGTGATGCTTCCTGCCAATTATAACCACAATTCACACCTGTCTGTGGATTGTTGTGAGTTCATGGCTGGCAACAAGAAAAACATTTTTCACTTTCGAATCAATTAAAGTGGGTCAAAGCAATAAGGTTTGATATTTTTATATCTGAACTGGCCTACAGAGACTGCATGAAATAGTGTATTCGTCATTGATTCAAATCATCTTAGATTCTAATAAACAGCCAATTAGGTGTCCAAAACAGAGAATACCTTTTTTGTTGCCATATTTCTTACTCTTGCCTACTCTGTCTTGAAAATGTAATGGACTTCTAAGTCATCTAAGTGTATACCTGAGAAGAAATGCTATCAAATTGTCTTTAAAAGTATGGACTACTGTATGTTGACGAATGTAAGACACCATCTTAGAGTAATGCTTGATTACTTGCTTGATTGTCACTTAACTGTTTTCCTTCTTTTTTGTCTTCCTTTCCCGCTCTCTCTCTTTCTCTCTCTCTCACTGTTGAGTTACATATGCCACAACAGAGCTGCCGGTGATCCAGACCCCATCTTCACCCCGGACCTGTTGGACCCTTTCCTGTGACCTGCTCCAGCGGATGATACATCACCAGGGTGACCAAGGACGTCCCACTTCGCCATAAAGACGTTCCAGCTGTTCTTTAAGGACTAATGATTTAAGTTGCTCACACACACAATGTAACCACATAATTCCTGCTACTTCTTTTTCACCCAAATGAGAATGGGTTCTCTGTTGAGTCTGGTTCTTCTCAAGGTTTCTTCCTATTTCCATCTCAGGGAGTTTTTCTTTGCCACCGTCGCCCTGGCTTGCTCATCAGGGACAAACTGATTTCTGTTTCATTTTCATCTTATAATTTCTTCAATTGTGTAAAGCTGCTTTGTGAGAATCACCATTGTAAAAAGCACCATACAAATAAAACTGAATTGAATTGAATTGAATTACCACAGATTTTTTTTTATTATTATTTAAAAAAAATAATAATTGGGAATTAAAAACAAGGATAAGAATAACAGAAGATAAATAATTATTTTATGATACACTGGATATTAACCATTAGGGGAAAAAAGTTATTACCGAAAAATACGATAACTACTACTTTTATTATTGCTATACTATTAGGCTGCTAATGGGCGGATGGAATGATTACAGGATGTTCAAAACTGTGAAGGTACATACTGTACATGCTGGTAAAGTAATGGATAACACAAAAAAAAACATTTTTCATGAAAAATGTTGATTTAAGCATGTTTACTTACCTCTGAATACAGCCTGATATTTTGGACTATAATAAAGGAAATTCAGAAAGTAAATTTCAGAAAAGAATTGGAAAGTTATTTCAAGCTCCACACTGAAAAACTAAATAATTGTGGTAGAAGCAAAATAATTGCCTGTACAAAGAAACTGCAATAAACGACCACAATCGTGCAAAGATTCCAAAAACACTTCCTGTAATTATATTAATTAATTTAAACAGTAACTATAGTAATTGTTAACATATAAATATTATAGAAGTAATTTTTTAAACATAAGATTTAACTAAAAAAGTTGCAGCTATATCTCAACAACATTTTTAAACATTCTTAGAAGTTAAAAATACCTGAATGTTTCCTGAAACTCTGCTATTCACACCTTCTGTATCTAAGGGTTAGTTTGATGATGTTTTAGAGAGTCACATAGTCAGGGTGGCCCTAAACCACTACGTCTGACCTCTAGGTGACTCTGACCAATCTAATTGTAATGTCTAAGTTTGTGTCTGTGAGTGTTGGTTGAGAGAACGGGTGTAGGGGTGTAAGCTGACCTTCTTGAAAGCAGTCACTGTGGCGCCATGGTTTGACTTTGTCGTCATCTTTGTCCCTGTACACACGTAGTTTTAAGTGTCATTCAGCTAAAAGCCTCAAACCCTGAATCCCCACAGGAGAGAAAGACAGAATAGCTTTTGTAGCTTTGTAGTGGAAGGGGAGGCAAAAGTGAATAGGTACTAAGCAAGTTAAGTTACAAATATATAATATAGACAACAATATGTGGATACCCGGCCACCTATATGTGGGTTTTTACCCAATGGTTTACCGTGGGCTTTAAGTCGGGGAAATTTTTATTATTAATGCCAAATCAAAATTAATTCAGCAGCTGGAAACCTGTATCAGGCAAGAATGGAACCAAATTCCAACACCAAAACTCCAAAAACTCATAACCTCAATGGCCAGACATCTTCAAACTGTTTAAAAAGAAGAGATTCGACACTATGGTAAACATGCCCTGTCCCAACTATTTTAAGACCTATATCAGCTATCACATTTGAAATGAGCCCATTTTGTGCATAAAATTGTATGCAATTTAGTACAACCCATAATTCAGGTTGTACTATATGTCTATTGTAAAATTTCTCAGTTGAAACATTTGTCATTTATGTTCTACTGTCCATAAAATATTTAAAAGTCTTTTAGTTTTCATTTTATTCAAATTTTAAAATGTCCAGGTACTTCCACCTTTTATTAGCCTACCAGTTTTGGAACTGGCAGCTCTAAATTGACTGTATATGTGTATCCCATTCAGGTGTATTTCTGCCCTATGCCTAGTGGTCTCAAATTAGGAAATTATTTGTAATCCAGACTATTACTATTACTGAAATTTGGAATTGATGTTTGTATTGACGTGAAGACAAAGACGTTAACAGACATATTTAGGTTATTTATTGCTTGGATAAATAGTTAGATTGGTATATTATATTATATTTTATTATATATATATATATTATTTTGTTTGACCTGTTTTGAGCATGAAATGCAGGTTGAGCTCTCAGCAAGAAAATGTATTAGGTTTTAGTTTCTTTTCACTTTCTTCCTGTCCATTAAAGTGCTATTGTTCATTTTTAAAGCTCTTGAAGGCTAAACCCTCCTGTGTATCTGATTTGTTCTGCCCTGATTCGGCACATAGGTCCCTGAGGTCCTTAGAGCAGTTACTTTTCTACAGTCTCCACTAACACATAAGGGCACCCCTGTCTGCACAGTTATCGCAACAAGGCTGTGAAAGAGCATGTGACTGTATTATAGGGCAACTAAAAATAAAAACATTATAAAGTCCCTGCATTACAGTTTCTATTTGCATAGTTATGTCAATCAGCTAGATACTGGAATTATCTTTATAACTTTTGCTAACATTTGCTGATTAAATACAATTTTTGTTTGCACTTTTTTTGTTGCCCTGTTTTTGCATTAAAGTTTTAATCTCATAATAGTTTGAAAATGAAAGCTTGTTTGTAAACGGCTGTCAGTAAATACTTAAACACTTTGCAAGGCTTTTCTGTCTGCTAATTAGTGTAGAAAGTCTTAAGGAAACTGATAGTAAGGATACTTCACTAAACTCAACTTTTATCTGTGACTAGATTAATGTCAATAAGGTCTTAAAAGATGACACCACATAAAATAGTTTTTAAATAAGTAAAACAAAGAAACTAAATGTTTAGTAAATAGAATACTTGATATATTTAATATCCGCTATTGCAACATAGCGGCCGGCACTGTGGTGTAGTTTGTTAAGGCGCCGACACCCACATGCACAGTTACACTCTGGCGATCCGGTTTCGATTCCGGCTTGGGTTGTTTCCAGTACCGCCACTTTCACTACCACCCCCTGATATATTTCTCTCTCTGGAAACTTAGCAATTAAGGGGTTAAGGGCCATGCTCAGGGGCCCAGCAGTGGAAATTTGCTGGTGCTTGAAATCAAACCCTGATCTTTCAATAAGCAGTCTGACACCTTAAGCACTGGGCTACCACCTCCCCTCACATCTTAAAAGAGAAATACATTCTAACAAATAAATAAAGCTACAGTATAGGTTATAGTTTAATTCCAGATGACAGATACAGCCTAAAATTCTCCCTTATATTTACCATCTCATCAAAGAAAGGTACAGTTTAGTAACCATTTATTTTGAAGTGGATTTACTTCAGTCTTCCTTTCATGAGCCTTTCGGTCTGTCAATACCCAAAGGCCATTAAAAGGTGTGCGTGCTATGACAGAAGATGGTACCTGTTCATTATTTTCCACAACCAAAACAAAGAAAGATGAGAGCGATAGAGAAAACAGAGTAGGCTTCATCTCTGTGGACTTAGAGGGGTGGTGTGTTGAGGGAATGTGGGGTTTCCATTAGTGAGCTGATTAATTGGAACGCTGCCCCGGGTTCCTATAGATTATTATGAGGGAGACAATTAGAGTAAACCTGAAGAACAAATTCAGTGCACTAAGGGAGCAAGGCAAGAAGAGAAAGACTGAGGGCTTTATTGATTTCAGTAAGTCTTATTAAAAAGCAGAGCAGATGGATAGAAAAAACTCAACATATTAAAACATCTTAATCAAATCAAAGTAGATGAAACACATGATAAAATTAACAATAAATGGATGAGAATGAAAGCGAAGCTGCTGTCCAGCATTCTTAAAAAATTATGTTAATGACCAAACGGCAAAGACGGTAGAAGAATCTAAAGCATCTGGTCTTAGTTTGCACATCTCATAGATGAAATTGCTGTTGGGATGCAGACCCAGTTTTGAGCTTCTCTACTGAAAAGTACTACATGAATCTGAACAAAACTTTCAGAGAACAAAAGTTAAGCTGTTCTTCAAGGTATTAATTATTATTTAAAATTTTGTCACATCTTTGGGACATTTAGAAATAAATCCATGCAAAGAATTAATTTACATTTACACACATTATTTGGCTTGCTTATTTACACATATTGGCACATATTGCATACTTAAAGATATTCTATGCAATCCTGAAAAGTCAGACAGAAACCTAAACTTAGGCTTAGACCCCGAGCCGGGAGGCACAAACACTGACACTGCTCTACTATGCCACCCAGAGGTTCATCTTGAAATGCTATTCAACAATGTACTGGAACCCTGTGCTACAACATAGACAAAGCCAGGTTATCCGCCAATAATTGCTATTTAAAAAGAAACTCTATATTCTTTATTCTCTGTCTTGTAACAGGTGATTGTAAGTGTTTAAAAAGAGCATAAATATTTATTCATGTCATTCCCTGCTTCTGAATTAGTTTCTTTTTATTACTGATTTCCCTTATGTGCCTTAAACAAACGCTTTGTTTATTGACTCTTTTGTCTATGAATTGCCCGTGGGCCTGGTTGAACTTGATTGTTTAAATTTTTGTCCTCGGTTGCATCTGCGTTTTGGAGATCTGTGTTGTAATTTTTCTTTGTTTGCTGCAATTTTTTTTATTAAATCAGCAATTGACTAGATTAATGGATATGATGTGACTTTATAAGTTATCTGCCGTAAAAACAGAAGTTCAATAATACAGCAGTGTTGTTTTATCATGCTCAGTTGTTATCATGGGAGACGACAATAATTAAATGAAGAGTAATACAATTAACTTAGTTGAAATAGACAAACTCCTGTGGTATAAATTATTTATCCAGTTTGTTTCTGCAGGATTGGTAAGTATTTATTAAAGTAAATGTTTAGTACAAAATTGTTAAAGGTTAATGCACAAATCAACAGAACATTGCAAATGAATAACAACATTATCGTCTCATGTGCTGTGTATTGCAACAGTGAGCCTAGACCGATCTATCTGTCTGTCTGTCTATCTGTCTGTCTGTCTGTCTATAAAATATATAAATATAATATATTTTACAGGCTGCATACTTTGTGGCTTGGGAAAGTAACATCAGTAGTCGAATTACTAGTGGTGGAAAAAATAGTTTTTAATTAAGTAAAAATATTGCTACTTAAGAAAAAATAATTTACTACAAAGTAAAGGGTAAAAAAGTGAATAAGTATTGTCTTAAAAAAATAACTACTTTAGTTACTGCATTACAAAGTTTAGTCTAGATGGTTTTTGCTGTGGTATTTTTGGTAAAATCATAGGCAAAAATTTTCAGTTGGCTGCTAATTTTTGTTCATGGTGTCAGCTGCAACAGAATTAGCATGTTGGATATCTAAAGGTTTTATTTGCTTAATTGATGTAATTGATCAACTGAAGCTATAATTTAAACGATACCCTAACCCAACTAAATGTTATAACCAACATAAATGTATGTTAACAAAAGTACTTAACGCCTAAAAAGGCATTAGCTCAGTATTTTAACCTATAAAATGACATTATATAATCCCCCAACAAATGCTTCACACATTAAAAGATGCATTTTTTAGAATCTGTTTTTTTAGAATTTTTTTTTCAAGTAAATTTAAAAAATGAAAGAAACTGAATAGCGAAGAAAGATAAGGCCAGGGATGCTTATCATCACCATCATCATCATCATCATCATCATCACAGGGTCTATTAGTATCCTCTGCAAACATCGCCATTTCTTTGGATGTATTATCTCTGTACATAAACTGTTGCGAAGTAGCTCCAGATTTTTTTTTTATATTATTATTATCATTTGCAAAGCCAAAACTAAACGAATCTTCTGTGTTAATTGCTAAAACTAGAAGCAATTTCTTTTTTAATGTGCTATTAATCGTCACCGTAATCATATTAAAGATATACAATGGAATATTTATACCTACAGCATGAAAAAAAGACAGGAACAATATTTAGCAATAATGTTATTTTATGAAATATTAAAAAAAATCTTCAGTATTTTTTCATATAAACAAATGACATTTGTAAGTAAGAAACACAAAACCTCTAATTATCTCTATTCCATCTTGCTATAATTGCATATTACTGTTATGTAACACCCTATGTTGACTATGGTACCTGTACATTCATGCTATCATTAAGTAATTAGATGATATGATGGCACAGATCAAGAGCTTAGTTATGTTTCGACATAATGGTAAAAATTTATCATCTGGTACAGCCTAAACAAGATCTTCGGTTTTTCTATACAATTTTAATGAGTCTGTTGGCACTGTAGCCTATTTATCAGATACTGAATCTGATCAAAATCAATCTGTCCATTCTCCTCTGACATTTCCTATTAATGCTTATACTGATAAAATCACTGCTATCCAGATATTTTTCTATTGATAGTGAATAAACACTATAGGCTGTTTGCTTGAATTGGAGATAAACTGTTTGGGAAATGCTGACTCCAGCCTGAAAGCGGCAGCAATGACGTGGTCAGTGATATCCGCAATTTTTGCTGAATTGGGCAACACTGGGTCAAAGGACTCCCTCTTCACCATTCTGCAGTGATGCACTTGTCAGAAGAGCTGACTAGACTCAACACACACTCCGTCTACAAGCGATGAGCTAAACCCCATGCATGCAAATGCACTGCAATAAACGACAACTCTCCAAAAAATTACAACTATTTACAGCTCAACAAATAATGCTGAAATAAGGATTGAAAACAGTGTCAGTATCACCCAGCTGTTGCAGGCAGGCATTCTGGCTGAATGAGATTATATACTTCTGACAATACAGAAACACTCCAAACCTTTTTTCTATTAACAGTTAAAGGTCTTGTTTTTCATTAACTTTTCAAATAAAAAAAAAAATCCTAAAGTTGTGTCTGTTCCCTTTAGCTTTTTGTTCACTAAAGATATTTGTTCGTCACTTTAGATTTGGTGGGAGAAGCAGCAGATAGATTTTTTTTATAAGATGGAGGAAAATTGCAACAGCAAAGAACAAACAACAGAGCATCTGCTTTCAACCCCTCACAAACACACAAGTGTTCATGTAGAAGAACGTTCCGTTATTTTACAGCCTATAAACCTGGAGTTCTTTTGGGGGGTTTTGACAGAAAACATTACATAGGAACATTTGACGTTTATTTATCCTTCCAAATTTTTTATCCAGTGTGAAGCCAAATTCAAGCAAATGAAGCTGGAGCTGAGAAGTTGAGGGTTTAGGGTTTAGTACTCAAAGACCCAACAACACCTCTGTGTCATACGTCTCTAATGCCCAGGGCCCTTGTTGTGACTCAGGGAACCTTTTCTTTACTGATAAAATTTTCTTCATAGCATATTATCACATTGTGGGGAATGTAGAAATTATTCTAAAAAAGATTCGCCAAAACTTTGTGTATATGTGTGTTTGTGTCACATAAGTTTCCATTTCTGTGAAAAATAAAAGTCAGTATGGTAAGAATCTGGTTTCTATCTTATACATTATTAAAGTGACGTTTCAGTTGTCATGAATTTTATTAACCACGATAAAATTATGACTTGTCGTATTTAGCTAATTCGTTAGATTGTTAACGCTAGCTAGCAGATCACTTCAAAAAAAATGATTGATATTTTGCTAGCTGGTAGTGGTGGTTTTATAAATGGTGTATTTGCTTAAAGGTGACATCTTCTTTCTCTGCTCAGGTTTGTTTCTAAAGGGACTGTAATGAAATTTCTAACCGAGCGAAAGTCTGCAAAAACATCATTTCTGAGGATGTCCTGGTGAGATGAGATGAGATAAATGGGTTACACAGATGGCGGTGTAATCTACACAAAGGACATTCTTTATTCTTGTATTTTATAATGTCATACAACCATTTATTTTAATATAACTTTAATATAACCTTTTTTTATATATATATGTTTGCTAAATGCTATGAAGTGTTAAATAATCAACAACAAAAAATGATGCAGACAGTTTTATCCAGAGTGATTTACATTTATCTCATTCTATACAACTGAGCACCTAAAAATGAAACCTTGAACAGGTTTCAGGTGGAACAAGTTCCTTTATCTTGTATGCATCAGATATACATGGACATGATCTTGGCTAGGGCCTCAGAAACCCTAGGACTGACTCTGCTTACAAACAGAACTATAATAGCAAGCTTATTCCTGCCATTTTTTTACACTTCTCTCACTGTCAAGGCTCTTGTGTGTAGTATGTTGGGGAAAAAATATTTTGTCTTATTAAGTGACTGGATTTTGTTTACGCAGGGAAAAAAAACTCAATCAAAAATTGTGGAAGGATATCAAAAGTGATGATGTGGGTATTGTTCTGGTTATTTCTTTATTACAGTGAGGTTATTTCTCTGGGGTTGTGTTTTCTTTCTCTCAGCATACCCCAGCTATAACTAACACACAATTCTAAGGAAAATATGAGAAACAGCCAATGAAAAACCTCGCCAACCTTTAGATTAATTACTAAATTAGAATGTAGGCACTGCCTGCATATTATCCAGCTATTAATCAATCTATCTTTTTGTCACTCACAGGCCTTCACTTTAACACACACTCTGTACAAGCTCCCGCCCTGCCGGACAAATCAAACTCAAATACACACCTTCTCATCCATAGTCACTGACCCTTAATGCATCCTTATCCACACACACGCACTATTTAGCACCACACGTACGGCCTATGGGCTGTGAGTCATCCGTGCATGCAAAGCGACCTGCAATAAATGACAGAGCACAGAAAGATTACTGCTATTTACAACCATACAAATAAATACTGAAATAGCACCAGCATCACCCAGCTGCTGTTCCAGGCAGTCTTTCTGGCTCAATGAGTTTATATTTTGACAATAATGTGTTAGAGCCTGGAAAGAAAAACTGCACAGAGTATATTTCCTTTCCCAGCCTTTTTTTATATTTATACAAAACAATAAATATCTTATCTAGACTCTTAGGAAACTTTGAATGGTTCTTTAATTGTCTCTTTTAGAGAAATCTCATGTGCATAGTTTCTCTATCAGAAATGAGTTGATGTAGGACTATTTTAAAAAAAAGTAAATAACACTTAATTATCTCAAGATTTAAGAAGAGCAGGCTTTTACGCAGCACCATGTTTTTAGTGCTGGAGAATCTGCTGCTGAACCTTGTGCCTAGTAATTCCGAGTGTATCATAAAGGATGTGATACTGTGCTACATCACAAGAGGGCAGAGTTTAGCACTTGGGGTGATAGCATACTTATAGCATGCTTCTTTTGTCATGCAGGTTGATATTTATAATAAAACAAGATCAAAGTTTTACTGGTTTTTTAACACTGTAACACTTTGTAATATGTAACACTTGTAATATTTAACTGTGTATAATTTGTAAATTAATCACTTAATCTAGACTTAGCAGAAGTTAGTCTAGACTTAGCATTTTTTAAAGTAATTGTTTTAAGTAACTATGTTGCATTTTTTTTTACTTACAAGCGGATGTAGACATATAGAAATTTAATTGAATTGATTTTTAAAAATAAAGAAAAAAAATAGTAGAAATGATGTTAGGTGAATTCACGGCGGCCATGTTTGGCAGAAATTGCACCCTGTAACAACTGTACCTTTTTTTTAGCACAGATATGTGTGTATGACATACCCGAAAGACTGGGGTTTGATTTCCAGTACCATCTAGCCACCACTGTGAGCCCCTGAGCAAGGCCCTTAAAAAAAATATATATATTCAACTTCAAGGTACGTGTACAGAGCCAATGAAATGCATTTTTCGCATACCCCATCTTGGTAAGTTGGGGGTCGGGGCGCAGGGTCAGCTGTGATGCGGCGCCCCTGGAGCAGGGGGGGTTGGGGGTCTTGCTCAAGGCCCAACGGTGGTTGACTTGCCGGAGGTGGGGCTTGAACCCAGGTGTTTCTGGTCTTCAGATTAACAACTCAGCACCTTAACCATTTGAGCCCCCTGTATTGCTCAGTTGTGGATAAATGTAAGTCGCTTTGGATAAGGGCGCCTGCCAAATGCTGTATGCAAATACTGTTCATGTATTAAAACAGGACAGGACAGGACAGGACAGGACAGGACAGGACATTTTTAAAGTTTATATTTATTTAACAAAAGATTTTTTATGTCTTGGCTAGGATATAGGGAACAGTAGAAAAATGAAATGACACTAATAAATCATTTTTAGACCACACAGAATACAGCTGTATTTCTCTAATGTTACAATGCTTTGTGTTCTTCAGGTGCCAGCTTTTTATTTATGCATGGCAAAAAAAAAAAAAACATTTTAAACAAAAACATGCATGAATAGCAAATGTGACACTCTGAATATTGGTTTGGATACAAAAATGCTTTTTCTTGGTGTATGATCAGTATTTCCTGATACGGATGTACATAGATAAATGGATGCCATTTGCCCACCTGTGCTACACATAAATAATGCAACTAAATTTGCCTACTCTGTATGTCTGTGTGTGTGTGTGTGTGTGTGTGTGTGTGTGTGTGTGTGTGTGTTCCTAACTGAGTGGTTTGTTATTCAGATCTAACCGCATTTCCTCTATGTTACTATTTAAATCTAATATTTACTCTTGCTTTGTCAGGAATTTTATTTTCTTATGAAACCACATCATGATACTCAAAGATGTGAAACTTTAGCTCTGTACCTTCTAATTATATATATATATATATATATATATATATTATACTATATATATATTCCTGGGACAAGTTTTTTGCATTTATAATATGTTTTTTATAGGTTTGTAAATAATTTATAGCTGTTGTGCATGAAGGTGTGCTAAAGCTATTTCCTTGTATTTACAATAAAGCAACCAGAATAGTGCAGCAGTAGCTTCTTTATACCACTAGATGTAGACACTTTAAAATAAACCAGAGTGCACACAGCTCAGTGGTCTGCACACACACACACACACACACACACAACTGTTTAGCATTATCAAAAATAAGGGCAATCTAATTATTGTGCAAGTGCATTCAGTTGTGTGTCGTGAGAAAGCCTTCTCTTTTCTTTTTCCTAAAGAATTCCTTTTATTTATGCCAACCTAATAAATGTCATTTCTGTGCACTTCCTCTCATTTTTCTCATTTTAAGCTTCCTTTATTCCCAGCCATTCTACTGTCCATAAATATTTTACCAAACTCTTTGTTTGCTTTCTTCAGGAAATTTTTACTTTTCCCTAGATTCAGGAAACTATTGCTCTATTGAATTGAACCGTGTGATTACTTTTATTACAACTTACTAAGATGGTAACCATAACCTGTCGTATGGTGAGATACAGTGCCTACATAAAAAAACTAATATATAAAAATTGTTAATCTAAAAATATATGATAGTTAATAGTACAAAGCAAGGTATTTCAATAAACATACTTAAAAATGAGCATTGCAGCTCTTATCCTGGTCACTGTTTGTGCTGTGCTATGCTATAATTAGTATGTCTATGACCGAGGCTGGAACACACTTACACACGTTATTACTATTTATATAAAGGAGCTACTATTGACATTTATTATGCAGCTAATTGCTAAAAAGCCCACACTTAAACCTAATCCAAGAATAGAGAAAAAAGCAGTTCCTCTTCAGGAACTTGAGCCGCTTTGGGAAAGCCTTTTTATAACCCTCAGCCTGTCAAATTGAAAAGCATTATGTCACAGGCGGGTGACATTACTGACAACCAGCCTCGAGAGGTTGGATTTCCTAGTCAACTTTGTGGCAGCATTCTAGCTTCTGCTGAAGGTTCCACAGTGAGTCAGCATTCTAGCTTCTGTTGAAGGTTCCACAGTGAGTCCTGCATATGGTACAGGATGGCTACAGAATCCAATTTGGTTCTTACCCACTGTGGTTCTACATGGTGCTGCACTTGAGCGTGACCCCCAAGCAGGTTCTGGTTATGAAACAAGATTCAAAGATTATCTTGGCAAAAGAGACTTCATAATTCCAAAGAAGGATAAAGTGTTGCGTTTGATCTTAGCCTTACATCGGTTAAACTGGGCCATCAGGCAGCTGACATTCAAACAGATTGCGTCATGATGCAGGCCAGGCTTATGCAGGCTTTCAATACTAGCGACTATTGGGGAAATTTATAGAGGGGCAGTCATTCACTGTCAAGCCGTTTCAGAAGCTCTTGTGACCGATTGGCAGCAGCCTCCAAGGGGATACCTTTTGGTCTGCTGTATCTAATACCACTACAGTAATGACTCAAAACTAAGGGTTTTTTACTTCACCTCCCAAAATCACGGTCTTACATACAACCATCAGGGAGCTTCTCATTCACGCCTACTTTACAAGTTGGTGGACACTTTGCTTGGTAAGAGCGATTTATATCCCTGCAAGAATGGAGTCAAACTATTATTTATAGCCCTGTTCTAGCTGGCATAGTTCCCGAACCTGGTGTTTCTGTCTAGTTACTTGGCACTATGGCGAGTATCTCATTCCTAAAGCGTTCCGATACAGCTTAAGTTCCTGAAAGGTTTAAGTTCCTTTCCAGTTTACATATGTAACCATGGTTCACCGAGGTAACGAGATGCTCTGTCACTTGCCATATCTCCAGTGTCACTGTTACCACTGAATGCAAGCTTAACCCCGGATGCATATGTACATATCTATTCATACACTCTACTTAGGTCCTTGTTTTGTTTCTTGTCATTTAAAGACTGGAACACACTCTTGGCAGGTCTGTCCCTGAACGCAATTTGCCCTCTGCAACTGATCCAAAAGTTTTTCCACACTACCCCATTGCTACACCCCTCTTCAGTTTCCTGTAGTTGTCCGCATTCGATTAAAAAACCTGGATGCTTGCCTACAAAGCCAAAAACTAATCAGCACCTGCTTACCTCGACAAACTTTTCACATTCCACGGTGCACCATGTTCCCTGTCCAATTCTCTAGGCAGAGGGGGCGGAGTTATCCAGATACAGATTGCTCCCATTGAGATAAAGAATGTTTTACCATAGTAGGATAAAGGTAATCAGTCCAAAGAACGCTGTATTGATTTGCAGTAATGCATCAGTTAAACTGGCCCCAGATAACAGACCAACACTGAACTAGTCCTTTAATACACCACTTTCACAAAACAACAGCCCTTTTTTTATCTACTAATTTGACACCATATTGTAGACAAAATTACTATATTGCTATTTCTCTTTCATACCTTCCTCAGTAGCCCAGACATGTACAAATGCACACATTAACATCAAATCTTTGACAGAATCCTCTATTAAAGCATTTTACTATTGAATGCATTTCATACTTTGTATGATTGCATATGTTTTATTAATTTAAATAATAATAAGCCCTGAAGCATAATCATCATACTGCACTACAGGTATTGTGGTCTTATGATATGCTTTTTGCATATATAATATTTCGTTATTATTCTCATTAGACTGTAAGACTGTTTTGCCCATAATGTCAAGTGATTTATTTGAGCTTGGATAGTTATTGTGAGAAAAGCAAATCTATCTATCAGCCCTACCCCACAGACCTGGGCAAACATTTGTGAGGCTTCTTTAACGTTTGCCATAAGGGTCTTAGCAGCCTCCGTGGTGCATTTATTTTTTGTCATCAAGCTTCCTTTTCCTGGTGATGTCACTATAGTATTTTGTCTTGTGGTCTTTTTTGGGGAAATTGTTTATATCCCTATTCTGATCAATATCCATTATCAATCAGGATACTATGCATGTTTTGTAGGCATTTCAAGGACTGTGGCTGTACATGTATTTAACCAGGTTATTGTTTCTTTTTTTGATCTAATTGTAATGATGTATTTTCATATTGAGGGTGAAAAACCTGCCATTTTAGCTAGGAGGTGTAAACTTTTTATGTGTTTTTTTATGTGAGTTAGTTATAACTGTAAAAGTATGACATTTAATTATAAGTTCTGTAAAACATTTTCTTTAGCTCTTTTCTCATTTGCTATTTTCCTTTTACAGAAGAATGGTGTGATCATTAAATACAGCAGTAAAACATAAGCATTCCCTAGTTCTTAATAATTCTGTCTTCCTTTCTCTCTCTCTTTCTCTCTCTCTCCTCTCTCTCACACACCACACACACACACACACACACACACACATATGATAGAGGTCACAAAAACAGACCAGGCAAACAGTCTTGGTAACAACCAGATTCGGCTTTCTTCCTTTCTCCTCCTTCATTCTCCTATTTCCTTTCTTTGAAGTTGATAATCAGGTGTGCAGATAAACAGCATGATCCAATTGTGAGCCAATCAGAAAGGGGGTGGGGTGGAAGAAACTCCTTTTTTATAGAGGGAGCTTGGTGTGAAGGTCAAGAAATGTTAGTCTACATATAGCAAGGGCTATAAAACTTTATTTTCAAATACTATTTTAACCATATAATAATAAATTGACACTAAATTCTACATATGTATACACATTTATTATGTATGGCTGTCACCTCTTCTATTAAACGAAAGGTCATCCTCCAGACAAGTCATCAATGAGATTTCACGATATGCTCCTTTTCCATTTCTATTCTGGTGCTTTGAAAATGCCAGTCACTTGCTACCTCTCTGGAATACTGAAATAAGGGCACAGAGAGAGGAGGAGGTTCTGTTTATAGTTTATATGTCACAATTACAACGTTTTGTTGCACCACTATAGTAAAAATATATGGGTGTTTGTAGACAAATATAAACTGCTTAACATTCTTCTCAACCTTTTAATCACATGTTAACATACACTGGTGTTTGGCCCCAAGCTGCACAGGCTACAGACACAAAAAAAAGTTAAAAGGTGCTTCCGGAACCAGTGCTTTAGTGTTTCATAAAGCTGCAGTGATGAAGATAGTGTATGTGACAGGATGTGAAACAAAATGCATTAAACGCCTATTGTGTATTTAGTAGAAGGTTGAAAAAAAATGGAAGACTGTAATTGTAGTATTCAAACGAGGGCAGGGCAAAGGGACAGCAAGGAACAGAGTGCAAGGCCCTTACACAAGGCCCCCTTCTCTGCTCCAGGGGACAGTTTAACAGTTGACAATTGTGCTTGAACTTTAGCTCCCTTACTGACTGCTTCCTGGAATATTGAAACTGCCAACTGCAGTGGAGAAAAGGACTGTAAGTAAGTATAAATAATAAATAGATACATTATAGAAATTAATTTTTATTTTTTTTTTACAAAGTCACATTCAAAAATCATTTTTTGTCTTATACGATATGATTATACACTGTACAACATGTAGTAAAATGTTCTCTACAACTAAAGTATCTGAAAAGTTTTAAGAAAAAAGATAAAATACAAAAACATACAGAAAAAAATAGAATAAAATAAAAAATACACAGTGTGTATCGATGTAATGAACTCCACTGAGGCGAGTATAATTAAAACCCAAAGTGCAGTTTATGAACACAATACATAAACACCTAAGAGAAAACAACAACATGAACTTGACAAAACTAGACATAACTTTACTTTTAACTGGCTTAAGGCAGTGGTACAGGGACAAACTTAAACATAAACATAAAGCATAAACATAAAATGTGACATAAACAGGAAACAAGCTTGAAACAAGAAACACAATCCTTACATTTGAATATACAGAGTGGATAACCACAGAATGTGGTAACAAAGTGACAAGTGGATCAAGTGACTACAGTGAAATTTAAAGTGCATGTTTTGGGATGTGCACCAGAAGTTCTGGTGTGTGTGAGTCCAGAAGAGTCCTGGTTGAGAGCCTAAAAGGCATGTGGGAAAAAGCTCCTCCTTATTCTCTCTGTGTTTGCGAAAGCACTTCCCTGAGCGCAACAGAAAAACAAAATTGTTGTTGGAATTTCAATTTAAGACCTTGAATTCTAAAAAACACATTAAAGAGAAGCTAAAATTGCAGTGATATGCTCATGTTTCTTTGTATTTTGTTCTAGGCCTCGTCGCTACATTGTAAACATGCCAGTGAAGATTGAGGAGCCCATAGTACAAGAAAATAACAATAGTCAAGATGTGAAGAATGCATGAATAGCTTTCTCCAAGTCTTGAATGATATTAATGTACTCACATTACAAAATGAACAAATTAAATGGGTAAATGTGAGTTTTAATTCACATTTCACTATTAGAATATAGAAGGCCATAGAACATGATTTCTAGTAATAGATCATTTCAGTCAGTCTGGGTGTTGCCTAGCAATAATCTATCCTACTGTTACACTAAGCAAAACTTTAATCATTAGTTCCTTCTTTGGGAACTGATTTCCCTGACAGAGTAAATATCAATAGAAATGTTTGGCCAGTTGCTTGATCTTGTTTGTAAAATTGTATTGAATTATGCTTTAGTGCAGAATTCCAGCACATCTTTAGAATCAATTACAGATCTTTTATTTGAAATTACAGATCGGCCAGGCTAATGTTTAGTATAATCCCAAATCTAGTTTAGGATTTATTCCAGTACAATGTAGTAAATTGTAGTATATTGTAGTGTATTACAATATGTACTACATCTTACTGCAGTGTACTGTACTATTAACGCTAATGAATTGAAAAAACTGCAATAAATACTATATTATACTTTACAAGTTACCAGAATAATCTAAAAGACTAATATACTGTGTTATATTATAGTATTATATAGAAACACCTATAGAAAGAACGGGGAACAGTGCGTCCAGTGTAACAGGCCAGATTCCTATTTGTAAAGGACAGCACTGTCTGATCGATTCAACAAAAGTTAAACAATACAGCAGAGATTTTTTAAACAAAATTGGCCAAAATAAATGAACAGTCAGAGGGATTTTGTGTGCATTTAATTGATTTAATTTTTAGCTTATTGATTGATGCCAGTTGGGCTGCTACTGTTCAATAAAATCTAAACTATTTATAATGTCAGAGAAGATATCAATTATTGTACATACATACATTTTTGTAATTCTTTATAGGTTTTTTTTCTTGCGTGGGAAAGCAGATTCTCCAGATTTCTATTGCTAAACTACAGGAGAAGGATTTTTTTTCACTGTGTCTACAGGGCTGTATTTTTTCAACCTGTGCCATAATATTTTTCTTAACACTGTGTGGTTCAGACTCAAGTGTAGCTTGAAATGACCTTTAGAACTTAGACAAATAGAGAAAAAAGAATCAAGCCCTATGACTGTAAATAAAGCCATGGGGTTGTTTTTTAATTGTTTTGGGGGTGTGAGCTGTTACTGCTCCCTCTGACATGAATTTTCTTCACAATCATACACCATAGGAGATTTGCATAGTTTAGTTTTAGAAAAGAAAAACTTTTTTTGGCAGCTGTGTCTTATCTGACAATTTTTTTCTTATCTAATCTAGTGTAGCTTTCCAGAGCCAAGATCAAAGATTAAGTGGGATGTGATTGGCAATCAATATACTTCCAGTTGACTGATTAAATGTAATGTAATGTCACATGCTATAGTTATACTTATGTAGATTATGTGATTTTACAATGGGTATATAAAGTCTAAACACAAGAATGTCTCTGCAGCATTTGTCTTAAATCTTTTTGGTTTTTATCTGACTGCTAAAACCATATGCCACAAAGAGCTGCTATTAAACCTTGTTAAAAGTTTTTCAAAACAGCCAGTGGACAATGAAACACTGTCAAGACCATCATCAACAAATAGAGAGCAGGAAGCACCCTGACAACATCATTTTAAAATAAAATTTCTCCTATGTCACAATAATCTATCATGTTCTTCTGTCTGGGCTAAAGGTTCGGGTGGCATGACAAAGTCCTTTCTTACAAAAAAAACATATTATGTTATGATCTGCAAAGACAATTTGAATAGTAATATAATAACCCCATAACTCCAAAAGTTATGTTTCAAGACAATGGCCACATATCCAAATTCATAAAGATTTAAAAAAAAGTTTGTTTTTAATGACCTAGAAAATGCCAATAACTAAATTTAACCAGTCATCTGAGGTTACCTGATGTAACATGCTGTATACAGGACATGCCCTTTTATTCTTAAAAAAATTATGCGGGAAAATGTCTCGAGTCAGGATTTGCAGCACTGGATGAGTGGTTTAATAAAATAACAGCTCCAACAAAGTATTAGTGTAGAGCTGTGCATACTGATGCAACTTGGTTCTTTTGTCTTTATTTGTCTATTTCTTTTCTTAAAAACATTTCTGTTGTGTTTTCATTTTTTTGTACAGTATGTACAGTAATTTTAGCCAGAGAGTGTTTTATAATCAAGATTTCTTAAAGTGGCATGGAACGATTATATTGCAAGAACTATAAAACCTGATTTATATAAATTGGTCAGTTCAGGATCATCTAAAAGTGGTGGGGAAGTGGTGGTGGCTAATGGTTAAGGTGTGTTGGACTGCCAACCTGAGGATTGTGGGTTCGTTTCCCAGCTTTACCAAGCCACCACTCTGGGCTCCTGAGCAAGGCCCTTAACCCCCATTTGCTCAGTTGTATAAATGAGATCAATGTAAGTCGCTCCAGTTTCCTCCCCCCCCACAGTCTAACTAAAAACATGTATGTTAGGTTGATTGGTGATTCTAAAATTGCCCATAGGAGTGAGTGAGTGAGTGTGTGTATGTGAGGCCCTGTGATGGACTGGCAACCTGTCCAGGGTGTACCCCTCCTGCCCTTTCGCCCTTGCAGAGGCGGCTGGGATGGGCTCCAGCAGATCCCTGTGACCCCAAATTAGGGAATAAGCAGGTATAGAAAATGATGAAATCAAAAAGAAAATCATGAAATCAGCTTGGGTATATCTGCTGGGATTTATATCTGAGGTAATTCCTCTTGCCTTAAATTAAGTTAATCGTTGATACATCTCTTACAATTTTTTTTAAAGCATGTGTTAAAGTTCCAGTTCCCAAAGGTGTTTAGTGTGGTTCAGTTCAGTTCAGAGCTCTGTGTAGAACACTTGAGATTTTTTCTCACCAGTAAAACACTTAATGCCTTCATGGAGATTGTTTTTATGAACAGGGTTGTTGTTGTGCGTAAAGTGTTTGTAATTTTACACAGTTCCTTCATTGGAACTAAAAGACCCAAAGACATCATGGCAAGGGCTTATATACAGGGTGCAATAGGTGGACAAGATGTAAATATACTATGATATGATATGATATGACATTATATGCTATAATAATTTAAGTTAGTATATGATATATGACATTATATGCTATAATGATATAAATTGATATATGATGACATTGTATGATATATGCTTTAATGATATGAAATGATATGATAAGATATGATATATCATAATCAAAATATCATGATTAGTTATCATACTATTCTTGTGATGGTTCTTTAGTGTTTGAGATATTTATTAGTGTAGTATGTAGGAAAATTTGTAGACTGAATGAAGAAGAAGCGAAAAGAAAAGTTCTTTAATGTGGCTCTAAATCTTGCATTTATTTGACCAGTGCCAGAGGTTTCTGTAACTCAGTAAATTCACAAACAGATCCCAAAGGAGAATCTTTGCATCTTTGCTGCCACTGAAGAGCAACGCTGTGACATTTTCTTTACACACATCACTCGCACTCAAGCTGTTGGGAAAAACTGTGCAGTGATGAAAGTATCAGGTTGAGTAAATCCTTCGCTTTGACACGCGTTCAGATCCGGTAAATGAAGTTTTAGCAGCTGTGAGCGAGTATGCTGGCGCGCCCAACGCGCATGCGCAAAGACAAATCCTCTACTGTGGAAGGACGAACTTGGCTCCAACATACCTATGTACACGTCCACCCGACAAGAGCACGCGCGGTCTGTCGGGGCTCGGATGAACCGCTACAGGCAACGGTGACTTTAAAAAAAGCAGGTCAGTGAGTTTAATAACTGAGAAATACACGTATTTAATGGCGGTTAATTGATTGACCTGGTTAGCTTTTTGTGTTAGCGTTAGCTTCCAGCATCCCTCGCGAATACGAATAGTACTTCGAACATTGTGTTTGAATAAAGCCGTTAATATTTTAACGGATCTCGGATTTTCTCCTCGGTTTGTATATTTGTATATATATATATAATTAATCTTTATGCTTTGTTTATTCAACCAGTGACTAGGTTAAATGTACACCATTATGTTCATTAATTCGGTATGTGTCTTAATTAGAGGTCACGTATTGTTAGTGGCTGATTTAGCAACGCGGCTAATATCTTAAGCGGTTCGGATGGGAATCAAATGAGCCCGCGAGCCTGCCTGTGCTTTGTGGTGTCACGAGTTGCTCACGTGTTTAAGCGGTGTTTGTGAGACGCTGTGATGTTCAAGTCCGTTATCAACTTATAATAAATTTAAAAAAGGGATTTAAAAAAAATAGTTTCTTTAACTTCAGGTTGAATTTTTGTTTTATTTCCTGTAGTTTCGCGAGGCTGTCGCTGATCTAAATTTGCAAAGAAAAAATACCTCCTTTATGTGTAGAATAACTCCCCAGTAAACTCTTGGCTATTTTTTTTACATTTCTTTATTTATTTTTTACATTTACAGCACTTGGCAGACGCACTTATCAAGAGCGACTTACATTTATACTTTGTTACACAACTGAGCAATTAGAGGTTAAGGGCCTTGCTCAGGGGCCCAAGGGTGGTAGCTTGTTGGTGCTTGGAATGAAACCCCGGTCTTTAAGGTGATCGTCCAACACCCTAGGAACCACGCTACCACTTCCTTTTCTTATAAGTGACTTATAATAGAGGCATGTTTTAATTTTTTTTTCAAACGCAACCTACATTTCAGACAAATTAACTTATTATTCTGGTCAATAAATCAATGCTTCAATCACTAAAAACCCTAAAACTACAACATTTACTGCCTGAATGGATTAAATCACTAAGCCTGTGTTGCTGATTTAGGTCCTGAGCATTAAATAGTTTTCCTATTATTAATATTTCAACCCCATCCGGGTAACTTTATCATCCAAATCCTCAGGATTGTGTGAAACAACCAGCAGGCATTCAGAGACAGGATAACCATAAAACAGATTGTGGTTTAAATGCTAATTTTCACCTCTCAAACTCTTTATTAGTACCCAGAATTTTCAGAAGAAAGTAGTGCTTTATGTAACGGATAAAGAAAGCCAAATGGTTTGTTTTTTGCTGCTAAGACATTAAGTTGATAAACGTGAGACGTGTCTTGCCATAGCGAAATTGTAATGCTGTTTCTTATATAATCTGATTTTGTTGAACTTTTTAGAGTTTGTGTTTGCATTAGAACCATTTATTTGATGATCTCAATGTGAAGGAAATGCAGAGGGAGTTAATTGGGCCCTCATGGCTACTGGAAACCAACTGTGGGGTGTGCAGGAGGAGGAGTTGCTGATGATGCTGCCCAAAGCAGCTTAAAGTTAACAATGCAATTAAAAAAAAAAAAAAAACACATTTTCTTTTAAAAATCCAGTTTACTCAAACATAACGTTAAGTTCATACAGGAAAATTGTACTACTACTAAATGTAAAGTAAAATGATCAATGAACTAAACTTGATTAAAGGGTTGAAATTTCTTAACCATTATTGTTAAAATTGTAATTGTCTAAAGTTAAAAAAAAGACACCGCAATTTTAAATCAGCTTTGTTTTAACAGACAACTAATGTTCCTATCCAGTCGCATGAGTCCATTTTTATTTATATTTTTACCCATTAGTCACATTTCCACAGCTAGGAGATGTTGACATATTGAGTGGAAAAGTTTAAGCAAATGTTGGGCTTTATAATCGGACATGCAGACTTAGTGTTAAACCTGCCATAAATGACTGCTCACTTTACATCAAGGGGGAAAGTGGTGGCTCATGGTTAAGGTGTTGGATTACCAACCCGAAGGTTGTGGGTTCGATTCCCAGCTCAACCAAGCCACCCCTGAGCAAGGCCCTTAATCCCCAATTGCTTAGTTGTATAACAAGGAATATTGTAAGTCGCTCTGGATAAGAGCGTCTGCCAAAATACTGCAAATGTAAATGCAAGTCTAGGAAATGCAGCCAGTAGGACTCAAATGCACAGCAGGACTCAAACACTATATCCTGGCTGCTCAGTCAAAGTTTTTGTATTTCTCTAATTAATGTAAGGGTTAAGCAAGTGAAGCGTGTCTGACGCTGGTTCTGACGTAATTTTAACACATTCTAATATTTTACAAGCAGGTTAGGCAGACAGAAGATGGCATTAACTCATTGTGAAAAGTGCCTGCTTAGTCAGATGCCTCATATTTAGCTGTCACAACAGACTGTTCTAAGTAGATTAGGCTGCTTGCAAGTTGTGGGTCTGCAGTTGTAATTGGTGTAGCCATGCTTTTTATCATGGCTAATGTCTGCTGGGACATGACACTTCTTCTGTAATAAGACGCAAGTGTTACTGGGTGGTGCTGTCCTCCTAAAAAGTGAGTGCGCATTTCTGTGACTGTGGCCTTTTTTAATTGGTAACTAGTCATCTAGCAATTTAAAAGCCGTCGCGGTAGTTAAGTGAATCCCTATACTGGTGTCAAGTCGTGGAAAGTAACTAAAAAAATAAATGCTCTAATTTTTATTTATTTTTTTTAATTAATGTTTTCGAACCCAGGCCTCCTTGCTGTGAGGCAACAGCGCTAACCACTAAGCCACCGTGCTGCCCTATAAGTACATTTAATCGTTTAAAATTTTTTAAAGTTTTTCATTTATATACAGTCATGTGAAAAATTAAAACACCCTATGAAAGCCTTTGTTTGTTTGTTTTTTACATATTTGGAAATTTATGGATATTTAATATCAGTTTAATAAAACTAAACAATTAAAACTGAAAAAAAACTTTCTGTAAAATCTACATTTAAAAAAGAATAATTTCTGGTGGGGAATAAATTAGGACATCCCAACATTTATTCCTATTAAAAATGGCAAAAAGCACACATGATTAGAACATTGTTACTCAGCTTTTTGAAGGAGGCTGGCCCTATTTAAACCTCAGACATTTATTTTGGTGTACTCCTGGTTGTTAAAGTGATAGTGAACACCATGGTAAGATCGAAAGAGCTGTCTGAGGCCCCCAGAAAGAAGATTGTAGCATCTTATGAGTCTGGAAAGGGTTTTAAAAAGATCTCCAGATTTTGACATCTGACAACATGCTCAGGTCTGGCCGTCCAAGCAAGGATTCTGAAATAATGTTCTTTGGACTGATGAGTCTAAAATTGAATTATTTGGACATTGCAACAGGGGACATGTTTGGCGTAAACCAAATAAAGCCTTCCAGGAAAAGAACCTCATACCAACTGTGAAACATAGAGGTGGAAGTGTCCTGGATTGGGGATGCCTTGCTGCAGCAGGACCTGGCCAGTTCACCATCATACAATCCACCATGAGTTTTACCGTGCATCAAATGTTTCTCAAGCACCCTCTGAGACGTGATGCAGTTCTGCTTTAGCTTTTTTTTTTTTTTTACAAATAATCACCTAAAACATACCAGTAAATCTACCAAGGACTGGCTGAAAATTAAGAAATAGAAGGTCCTGGAATGGCCTAGTCAAAGCCCAGATCTAAATCCTCTTGAGGTTCTGTGGGGAGACTTGAAACAGGCTGTACATGCAAGAAACCCCTAAAACAAACTTTTCTCAGACAGATGTCAGAGACTGGTAGGTGACAACAAGAAGCATCTTACTGAAGTTATTTCAGCCAAAGCAGATAACACTAGCTAATGAGGGGTAGGGTGTCCTAACTTTTTAGAATACACTAATTTTTGTTAAAATCTTTCGTTTGATGAGTAAAACAATGTTAATTTTTGTTGTTTACCTGCAAATAAGTCAATTTCTTTTCCAGAGAAAAATTTCAAACATTATGTTAACATTTTCTTAATAAAGAACTAAATATTCAATGTCATAATTTTTCTCCTGACTGTATATGGCCTGTTTAAGCATAAGACATGAAAGACAAATCGGTTAGGATTTGCCCACTATGAAAAGTAGCTCCCAGGAAATGGCCCATAAGTCCTGGTTTGAGATCAATTTCTTGCACCTGAATGCTTTTTGTACCACTGATCAGTACTGACCATTTGATAAAGCACTTGACATTTTAGCATAGCAATAATTTCTTAAATAGCTGTCACTTGTGAGCCTGTCTCTATAGTGCTGAATTATACATTTAGCCAGAGCTGTACTCCTCCATTTTTTTATTTTTATTTGTGTTTATTTAATTGGCTTTTTTTTTTTTCAAATGATTTTGGTGTGCTTGTTAACTAGTTCAATATATAAAGGCACCTCACATGATGCTTCTGTTTGGATCTAGCTAAAAGCAACAGACATTTGCTAAGTGCCATGGCAGGACACCATGTTATGCCATCACAATGCAGCTGATGTAAGGTGAATGGAAAATTTAGTCTATTGTTAGCAGTGTGTTAGTGCCAAGGTTTATCAGTTGCAGAGCGTTAGAGGTCAAATTTGGGTAAGTGTGTTTTGCTATGGGCAGAATTATAGTATTAAATAGAGTGCAATGATGCATTAAAGGTCTAAGTTTGATAAGATATACCAGCGTACTGTGAAATTCTGGCACAATAATATTTAAGCATATAAGAGACTTAGAATAATGGTCTAAATAGCGGAGCACATTTGTTGACCTGTAGCTGGGAAGGTGCGAAATAAAGATAAAGGGGGTGAAATGGAAAGTGAAAAGTTGGAATGATATTTTTTTGGTAATATTGTTCTTGTAAAGAAAGAGAACATGCTATGACACCCTTTATGTATAAAGTCTTGTGAACTCACAGAAGGAATATATTTGTATATAGTAAATTATAGTGTCAATTAATACAATTCTAAAATAAGGAATAGGTCAATTGGTTTATTTTCAAGAGCACACATTTATGCATTTGCATGTTTTAAATGCTTCAAATTGAACTCATAAAATTGCTGCATGTGTTGGAAGTGTCGTGACTTGCACAGAACTGTACAGAGTTCAGTGTTTCTTACGGCTCTTACACATCAAAAAAGTGCCTAACATTTTAGACTATTAGTCCGAATGGACATTTAATTTAGTCAGTTAATCAGATTATTGCAGAAATAATTCTATTTTCTAGAAATGCTTAAATGGCTTGTACATTTTGACCAAATCAGATCTTTCACTGCATGTAAAATGTTACCCGTGAGTTAAGTTAAAATCAGCTAAAGATAGAAGGAAATTTTTTATTCCAGAAAACGGTGGAATAACTATTAGTCATTTAATGACCTATTAAAATGCAGCATTCTACCAAAACTTTTAACACCTAATTTTCAAGGCATCTCAACGAACCATACAATGTCTATTAGTCATACTTCCTGGATAAAAATCATTAAATTATTGTATATTATAAATTTAAAAAAATATATTTTTATGTTTAACATATTTTTTGTCAGATTTTGTAAGCATTTCTGATTTTAATTCCCCTGTGCTTTTAAATATGTTTGGTAATTTACAGGGGTTTCCCTGTCCTAAACACACGAATATAAAAAAAATAAAAAAAAAAAAAAAAAAAAAAAAAAAAAAATAAAAAAAAAATCAGCTTTACTGAAACATCCAAAAAATGTATTTTTCGTTAATGATTGATTTGAATGAGGTCTATTGAATGTCATTGAACTCTTCTCTCTCCATGAGATTACACAAGTGTGGAACAAGTTTTTTTTTTCAGGTTCCAGGTTATTCTGTACTTATTAACAGTTAAAATTAAGAAGTTTGCATCTTATTTTCTTGGCGTGACTTGAGCCAGGTTGCAGAACCTTAAGGTACACAGCGTTGTCCTTTTTGCTCTTTGCTCATGTGACAAAAAAGCAGTGACCCGGAAGCTGTGGGTTATTAGTCAGCATGATTTTGAAGGATTGACTTGTATGAATGTGATTAGTCTGGCAAACTAGGTGTGTCAGTCACCTAACGTTACCTACAAAGGAACTGCTGCAAGAACGAAGAGGCGTGTATTAATTCCTGGCAGTGGCACTAGTTGCGTAATTGCCAGTGTGATTGTCTCGAGTTAGACTGTTTTATGGATCAAATACAGATGCCAGTTTAACCCTTGGTTCCACTTTCACTATTATTTTTAAATAAACTGTGCCTTTTGTTGACTGTGATAAAATCTGTTAAACCTTTTTGAATAGTGCAATAGTACATTTTTAGCCCCCTTCATAAGTACATGGTTGGCACATGGTCTCATCAGTTGACTTAGTACACGGAAGCAGTGTGTTTTTTTTTTTTTGGTTTTTTTTATCAGGGGTTGTGGTAACCCTTTCATAACTGTCCTCAAAATTGCTTTTAGATGTTTGAAATTTTACAAAATAAAGTTTATTTATTTGTAACATTTTTTGGAATAACTACCTATTTATATAAGTATAATTGTGAAATAATATTGTTGCCGTGAAATAAAATTAATCATACCATGAAAGAGATTTGGTCTTACCACCCACAAACACTACAAACTAACTAACTTAACTGCTGTGGCATTTTTATAATAGTAGTAGTACAATCTAGCTTGAGTGAAACGGGTTAAGTATTTTTCTATTTCCTCAATTTTAAAGAAGTACATATCATGTTTTATGATGTCAAAGAGAGATAAATTAGGAACCAAACATGTTTTTGGTAGTATTGCTTAACCCTTTTTAGGTATGAGTAATGTGAGAGGAACTTCTTGTTCTGTACTCAGCAGACTTCAAGTTGGTCATTTCATTGCTAGCACGCAGTCACTCATGTATCTGGTTTGCTGGTCTAAATATGGTTTTAAGCTAACCTTAATGTGGTTTGCTGTAAAAAGTGAATTCTGAAGTTAACTGATATTAAAAGATAGATTAGATTACACCAATCTTCAAACCAGATACTGGGGGTGGGGGGGACACTTAATAACCAAATAACACACCGATCATAATGCTGCCAAACCTAAATTAAAATATAAGTAGTGAATATTTATTTAAAGTAGAACAAACTGTTTGACTAATCAATCTATGATCATTTATCATATTATTGTATCCAGTGCATAACTGAAAAACAACTAAAATGGAAATAAAAACTGAATTAAAATGTTAGTAAATGTTGACAGTAACAAATTGACTAGATTTAATCAAATCATAGATTTAATCACTCATGCCTAAAGATGGCCAATTGTAATATCTACACAAAATCCAGAGCACTGACATTTCTGTGTTAAAGAAGCACAGCCAAGTGACTGCTTCTGGCTACTTATAGAGCTTAGTTGTGTCTTGTTTACCCAGTCTGTATATGCTCAAAACTGTGTGTATGTGTGCTAAACTCCCTCTTCTTGTGTGTGTGTTTTCAATAATTTACACCGATAGTAAACTACCATTTGATCGAATACTTCATTGTACTTCAAACACCAAGTATTTGGGCCTACACCCAGCACATTCTGTGTAAAACATGGCCCTCTGTCCAGCGGGACGAAAAAATTAGCCAAGCTATTGCAGTGGAGCTTTTTAAGAGCTGTTGGTCCAGTTCTTATCTGATGTGTTTCCGTTGGAGAAGAGGCTTGGGAATACCCTTGAGATTTTTACATTATATTGGACACCCACACACACTCTGGTTTTTAAGAGAAGGTGCCTGCAAAACCACTCGAGTACAATTTATGGTGTGGCCTCAGTCTTGAGAACACCACAGGGTGCTGAAAGAAGGAATTTTGTACTAGATCTTGGAAGACTACCAGCCAAAATACATTAAGAACACAGCGTAGCTGTTTATACCACAATATAGTTTAACTACTAATAATGAACCAATGCCTTACAAAATTAAAAGTTTATAATGTTTATTCCTATATACTTAATACAATTCTCAGTTAACACTATTTTATTTGAATTACTTTTTCAATTATATGGTTTCCTGTTGGTCACTTGGTGTTTTAATGTTTGTTCAGAAAAATTGATTATTGATATTAAAGCTCCAAATATCACTTGAAGTCTTTTTATATATACGAATTTTTATAAAGGGTGCTTATAATTTCAGAAGACACAGCATCTTGCCTCTGCACTCATCTGCTGTTCAGATTTGTTTTTGACTCTCCCTGTTTTGAATAGTTGAGGAACTTTCATCTGGGACAGATTAACACAAACTGGATACATGTAACATGAAACCATTGAAGGCTTTTAGCCTTTTTGCACAGAAGTGGCCTTGCTCTCCGAGCCCTTGCTCTCTCGTTTCAAAATGCATTTGCAGCTTAAACACATTTAAAATACACTGCTTAATGTTTAAGGTAATTTTGTGTCAGCAGGTAGTAACTTATTACCTACAGCCTGACGCACTCTTTCAAGGAAACTCTTTCAAGTTCCATTCATCTTCATTCAACAATCATAGTTCTTGGCATGGAAGCATAAGTTCAAGTGCCGTTTTCCACAGTGAAGCAAGTCATTCCGGTACAATTGGAATCAGCAATGAACATTCATGGATTCATTCTCCTGCTTTCTGTTACTGCAACACCGGGATGTAAGGGATTTCCGGTTCTTTGGCGCTTAAAAAATCTACTAACACCTCAATAGAGCTGGACGATATGGCCAAATTTATATCACAATACAGTTCTTAATTTCGATCGATGATTCTGATATCGATATAACATTTGTTTGATCATTGATCGGTCAGAAGAGCTTTGCATTGATCCTTTCCTCTAATAGGTAACATTCCAACAAAATTCCTCCCAAAATTCCAACATTTTACAGCCACAGTCACCTCCTGGTAAGTGACCAAAAATTTTGCCTTATTAGCAAACTCTTGCTTAATATTACTAAAGAGGGATTCAAGCCCATAAGTGTGCTACTGTGTATATACACTGTCTTCCAGGGTAAATCATTCTGCACTATTGTGAAAGGAAGGTGTTTAAAAAAATATATTTTCATATTCAGGCATCGTTTATTACAATAGTTTAATGGCTGATTTAGGTTTGATAACCACCAATAACAGAATCTCTCTTTTTTTTTTTTTTTTTTTTTTTTTTTTTTTTTTTTTTTTTTCTCTCCATTTCATTTTGATGCTGCAACTATAGTGCAGTCTGCTTAGCGGACTGTAAAACTTTTCTGATAACTTGGATGACCTTTCCAGAATCAGCAACGTTGGTACTGTGTGGAAACTCTGACAAAGCTGAGGGCAGTATATTTGTACAACTCTTCTGCTGGCACAACATACCTAATGGTTGACTCTATCAGGGGACCATAAAGGTAATGTCGACAGATCCCTACTTTTCATAGTCAAGCATAGGCCAATTATCTGCTTCACTGGACCAAATGCAGATGGGCATCTGTTTAAGTGCACTAAAATGATCCAGTTCTCAACATTTTGCGCGAAATAAAAAGGAATCGTAAACCTGAATGTTTTCTTATAGTAGCTTTCTATGCGTTTCATTAAAAAGATGTGGGACTAAGAGCTTTTACTTACTAGTGAACTAGCTAACACGGTTAATTTATCCATTTCTATACATGACATGATGTTTGTTTGTTTATTTATTTTTATATTTTATGTTGAAGTATTTTGATGTTTATTCATCAGCCCAGGCTGTGGGGTTATTAATCTTTGAGGAACAGCATACTTCTACCACAGAGAGATGCATGCACTTGGAAAACTTTAAAGCTTGGTAAAGAGGCCTCTGTATTCTCACATGTTTTATTGAGACATGCTTTTCTTTTGTGTCTGTGTAATGTATAGACATGTTCCTCACCTCTCAATCCCAGAGACACTAAAGATTTAGAAAAGTCACTATACAGTGAATGAAATGGATCATTGATGCTCAATGAGCAGTGAGAGATGCCTACTGCCTCTGTAATGTCCTCTGGCACTTTTCCAATCACAACTCTGTTCACCTCACGTCTGAGAAGCTACGGATGTGTTTTACGCTAAGAGACTGACACTGGGTTTGTCTGTTTAAGCATGTGTGTCTAATGAGGTTTGCATCCTGAGTACAGGATAAGCCAACATGTTGTTTAAAGGTAATGCTGTAATCACATCGTTAAAAAGTAATGATTTCTGGTCCCTCAGTAGACCATATACACCATTTTGTGGCAGTTGTACTCGCCCCACTATAGGGCACAGTGCAATGCACACGAGAGCGGTATGAGGTAATAAGCTGTCAGCATTGGTTAAAGAGTTACAGTGCATGTTCTGTAGTGATCAGGTAGTCCTAGCTTACATTCCAGTTCTTATCTGGACACAGCTCATTTTATTTATTTATTTTTTGATCATTTTGTGCAGGTCTGCCAATTAAATATAAATTATAATAAACTTATATATAGACTTTTATTCTAAAAGATGCAAAGCCAATAGTGCACTGTAGGATTTGATTTAACTGCCATTTTGGATACTAGTGTTTTGCTGCTTTTTATTTTTACCTAGGAAAATATATTTAATGTTTAGTGTTGCATGTTTACACATATGGTCCCTTTTTATCTTATTTTGCTAAAAATCCACACCACGTGCACTTTCAGATATTAGTTCAAGCTGAGTTTTTTTTTTTTTTTTTTTTTTTTTTTTTTTTTTTTTTTTTTTTTTTTTTTTTTTTTTTTTTTTTTTTTTTTTTTTTTTTTTTTTTTTTTTATTGTTTTTTTTTTTTTTTTTTTTTTTTTTTTTTTTTTTTTTTTTTTTTTTTTTTTTTTTTTTTTTTTTAAAACAAGCAAAGAAGTAAGCCTAGTCTTGCTATCAAATGATGCTAAAGTTAATAAAGTTGTTTTTAATTAGTTTAACCATTTTTCTCATTCTTGTCTCTTTCACAGGCTGACTGTGTGTGTGAGTGTGCCGATCAGCTGATTGTGTATTTTTGGTCACTTCTGATTGTGCGCGAGTGGACGTGTAGCAATGCCTCCAGCAACAGGCGGTCCAGTAGGCTACGTTCCCCCAGAAGGGGGCTGGGGTTGGGTCGTAGTGGTCGCTGCTTTCATCAGTATCGGCTTCTCCTATGCCTTCCCCAAATCCATCACAGTGTTTTTCAAAGAGATCGAGGTGGGTGATCTTCGACGCCACCAGCAGTCAGGTCTCCTGGATCTCCTCCATCATGTTAGCTGTCATGTACGCAGGAGGTTGGTGGAGTTTACTCACTTCAGCTCTGCTATTCTTTTCATTTTCTTCCCTGGCTTTTCTTTTCACTTACCTAAAATAAACAAACAGTAACAGCTGTGTTTATGTTCTAGTGAACTGTTGTTCCGACGTGCTACTGCAAATATATATATATTTTTTTCTAACCTTGAATCAAAATTGACCTTTTGCACATCTTGCTGTTCATATTTGTATCAAACAAGTGAAACTTCAAAATTCCTTTTTTTATTATTACATTCTTCTTCCAAGCTATTTGTGTAAACACAATGCTAGTCAATGTAATACATTGTAGTCCACACACATCATACATTGTCCAGTTTCTTTTCACACCCATCTGACTGAGACACAAGCAGCACTATTTTATGAGCGTTTGCCAATAGTTTTAAATGTATTTCTGCACTTATGTCCAAGCCTGTCTTTTGGTGTACAATTTAAAAAAAACACTGTGAATCAGGGAAAAAACAGCAGCACAAATATTAAATAATTTAATAATACACTAATAAGTCAAACAATACAAAAATGCATTAGCGTGCAAGTAAAAGTCTTAAGCCTGGGTTAACACTATGTGAATCTGGAGATTTTGTTGTTGGAAACAATTTGACATGTTCACCAATAGCCGATTAATGGCTGTTGCGATCAGTTTTTTATTTATTTATTTATTTATTTTCCTTTTGACGAAATTCTGGCGGTGTCCCTTTCCTGCAGTCTGACTTCTTCTAAGACGACTGTCAAACCAGGAACCAATAGAAGCATCAAACCTGATGAGACAGTTAGCAGGACAACTAGCTCAGGGAAAATGTGTAAACAAGTAGGGTGGAAAGAACAGCACGAAGAGAAATATGTTGCATAATGGAGAGAAGGTGTTTGTATGATGTGCAGTCACTGCTGTTTGTTTGGTGCTAGCTACTGTTTAGCGAGAGACTGTGATTCACTGATAGATTGATGATGTAAAACTCTGGACATGTTTTCTTATGTGCATCTATTTGATGCATTCTGACTGTTGTACAGTCTGACATTATGACAAGATCCTACAGCATGTCATAGGAATCATATTCATACAGTCTGACATTTAACAATCACAAAAGACTTCAAAATCAGTGTGCGCTTGAATTTATTTAGTAAAATAACTACATTACAATGTGCCTTTTGCTATACATTGTATTAATTTACTATTATTTTTATATTCAATTTCTTAATGCTCCAGAGCAGTTATATTTGTGTATTCTGTATGTAACCAAGTCATGTAATAATAAGGTGTGATGTTGGCTTAGTGAGTGTATAATTGAGAGAAGGATCTGTCCCAGCCTGTCTACAGAAAAACAAAAGTAAGGTGTTTGACTGCTGATGGCAAGGTCACGGGTTTGTCTCAGGCTCACAAAAATGTCACTTCTGCGTCCTTGAATAAGGCTCTAAACCCTCAACTGCTCATTAAGTTAAATGAGATAAAAATGAGTCGCTTTGGTTAAGAGAATCTAGCAAATGTAAAAAAACTGTAAGGATGATGTATTCAAGAAGGAAAAACACTGTAAATCGCTGGCGTTATAGGATAACTTGTTTGCTGGCACTAAATACTGTTAAATGTTAGTTAACACTTAACCAAAATGTTTTCTACCCTGCCAATGTTGTAAGAAAAAAATTGAGGGTGTTGATGAAAAAGTACTTGTGTTGGTTGAGTCAGGAAGAACTCAGAATCTGTCTCACTCAAACAATTTATACCGTAAGATTTGTTTGTAATTGAAATAGTTTTGCTTTAAATGTGGGTTGGGTGTAGGAGTTAAGTATCCTACAAATGGGTGGGTGATGACATCAATCTGTACAGAGGTCTGTGGATGGCAAATACCTTCTATGTATTATAGGTATTAAACACACAAAAGGTCAGGTTGTACTATTGTGTAAAAAATTATCATGTTCACGGCGTACACCATTAATCAAAGATAATCTTTATTGGTTAAACACCAGTTATTTAGTATGATACTAAGTTTTACTGTGATCATTTTAAAACATATTAGGAGTGGGCTTGCTTTGACGCAGACATGCAAGTAGTGATCTGATGTGAGGACAGTGTTGTTTCGAGTTGTGTAGGAGTCATTACGATTGCCATGTTACCGAGAACTTCCTGTAAAAGTTTTGTCTTGTTGATGCACAGTAGCTGTGACAAAACAGACAGCGGTCTAAGCTTTCTAAGAGTACACATACTGGTCAATGTCTTCATTTCTTGCAGACTTGTCCCACTACTGACCTGCTCGCCTGATTCTCTTCAATAGCTCCAGCACCCTGTTTCAGATCCTTCTAGCACTAAAGCTATTACTCTCCTCCTGCCTGCCTATAGCCGGGTCTTTTTTTTTTATCCCTGGGCTCTTATGGTTCCTCTGTAAAAATTATATAGAGAAGGTTGTACATCGAAAAGATGACATCAATGTTTTTTTGAAAGTGTACACTTTAGTTGTATTCATCTTGAAACCTGAATGAACGCAGCTAAAGTGTACACACTTCTCAGTAGCTTCTCAGCAAAACCTGCTTTATACTGACAACATTCTGCTCCAGCCTCAAGCGGACATTTTACATCTCACTCTGGGCAGGGGTTAAAAATCCCCATCCCAACTAGTGTTAAAATAAAAATGCACTGGGTTTTTAAAATTTGGGCTGCGATTTTCTTATGTCTGGCATGATTGAAAGAAGGCATAATTTGGCAACAATGCTCTGGCTGGGTCTAAGCCAAAACTGCATTGTATTGGCAGTGTCAATCAACAATCGTGGGTGCGGCCTTCGTGTGATTTCACAAAGAGAGGCATTGGAAACGGCTTGTCTTGAGAAAGAGGAAATGATTTATTAAGTTTGTTTGTCAAGTATGATAAAGTTTGGCCTTATTGGCTAAGAAAAATAAAGTAGATAATAATATAAAATAACTGAGAATCTGATAGACAACAATTCATTTATTAAGACATCTGTTGTTTTATTAAGTGTATTAGTGAATTTGTCTGGCAATGTGTGAAAACCCTGGTAATAATTGTACGTGTTATGTTGTGAGATTTAGATTTTCCCAAAGCAAGGGCACCTTGAACACAGTGTTTAGTGTGGGTGATCAGGAAACAGTGCGTTGATTCTTAAAAATAAAAGTTGGCATTTGCTTGTAAATTGGTTTCTATTGTCTCTTTCACCAGTTCTACCCTATTTACACTTCTGCTGCATTAAACCATTAGTCTGTCTGTTTTGAGTGAGACTGTAATGTATGTAGTAGTAGTAGTAATACGAGTAATGCAATAATGATAAAGAAAATGTTTGGACGTGAGCACAAAGAATGTACGTGTAGCACCAAAGCAGCTAGTTTAAATCAGGAAACTGGAGCTGAGCCAAAACCTAAAGTAGCTGCAGGATTGAGTGGTGTGGAATCTGTCCAACCTGATAGGAATGAAAAATGTCAGCCATGTACCCTCAAGTCTATTCTCACTTTTCAGTAGAGGCCATGACCTTTGATTTAATTTAAACTGTTTTATTAACTCATTTTCCCCCTTTTTCTTTCTTCAGTAAGAGTATATACTGCCTCAGTGGGAATAACCTTTGGGAGTCCCCTATTTCCACCCCAGGGTTATCTGACCGAAACATGACTTCTGTATTTGGGTAAATTCCAAGATAAGAAAATCTCAGCTAAAATCTAGGGCTAATTTGTAGATGCATAAATTTCTTTGACTGTCATCTAGAGGTGAGCAGCTGCATGTTGGACTACTTTCTGGTTAGAACAGTCACTGGCTGTCAAACGTTTGGCTACTCTCTTCCTCTGCATGCTGAACATTTTCTACTGCTTAGAGTACTGGTTTAACAATGAGTCGACCTTATCAGTCCAGAAGTGTCCAGCTCAGTGTGATTTATTAAATAATTGTGAGTAGTAAAACTCCTGTTAGGGCAGAATGAGAACATTGTGACGAGGACACACCAGATGGAGGACTAAAAGAGTTTTGTGTTTAATAGAATGTCTATCTGTTTGTGTCTTCAAGGTAGCATAACGAGCTGCCACACACTGTGACTGTGTGTGTATGAGAGAGAGAGAGAGAGAAAGTTTGTGCATATGTGCACTGATCTGTGCTTCCATTGTCCTAGTTTGTAATGGAGCATTTGTGTGTTTGAGTTTGTGGTCTGCTGGAGGATTACCAAAACATCCTTGCCTGTGATTGGCTGTGTTCCCACCTTCCTTTAGCTAAATGGTTGGAGGTTGCCCTAGTTTTTCGGACTTGGAACTTAAGTTGTTGTAATAGGTTTTTTACGCTCAAAGACACCTCTGAGTTTTGCAGGCTGAAACACTGAATGAGCCGTCGGTCTGAGCCTGGAGACGCTACTACACAGATAAACACTTAAATTGGTTAAAACTGAAACAATTATGGAGGTGTTTTGTTTTTTGTTCTTGTTTGGCTTAATAGGAACAGAACCTTGCAGGCGTTTAGCCCACACACAGGAAGTACATATTGCACTCGCTTGCATCAGAAGCTTAGAAGCAAAATCATTACAATTACAGCTAAACTGTACTGCCATCTAGTGGAAACATGGCTTCATTTTAATTTAACATTTTTCCATGCGACCTAGTCATCCTGCCAGACCAACATAAAAACTGTCTATGCATTTCATCACAGATGATCATAACGCTTTACTGTAAAGAATAATTCCCCTCTCAAGTTATTTATTACAGGTGGTTTGTAAATAATTAGATTTTTGTTCAGCATTTAACCCGGCTCCGCTCTCCTTTTTAACAGGTCCAATCAGCAGCATCCTAGTCAACAAGTATGGCAGCCGACCAATTGTCATCACTGGAGGCTGTCTGGCTGGTATTGGTTTGGTCTCTGCGTCCTTCTGTAACACAGTGGAGGGACTGTATTTCTGTGTGGGAGTTATAGGTGGTGAGTACTAGTTGTGATCTCGCATGCAGAGTGACTCATATTAACACCTCGCTAAATTCAACTTTTTCTGTAGACAAAATGCTAAAGACAGTGGGACAGTTTTAATGTCATTTAAATGAGTTTACGAGATGTTAGTAAGCCATTGAGGTGTAAGACAAGCTTTTTATCTTAAGTAACCATAAAGGCCTGTTATAAAGTGTTTGTCCTAATGAATATCTGTTCTATTTCTGTTCTTTTTCTCCTAGGTCTTGGTTTGGCATTCAATCTAAATCCTGCATTGACAATGATCGGCAAATACTTCTATAAGAAGCGTCCTATTGCTAACGGAATTGCCATGGCGGGCAGCCCTGTCTTCCTGTCCACACTGGCACCTCTGAACAGCTGGCTGTTTGATCAGTTTGGCTGGAGAGGAAGTTTCCTGATTCTCGGTGGTGCACTGCTTAACTGCTGTGTGGCCGGCTCATTGATGCGACCCATCGGACCAAAACCGCAACCCAAATCTGAAGTACAGGTTGAAGGGACCAAGGGACACGAGAAGAAAACAGTGATGCAGACCATCAACAGCTTCATCGATCTGACACTGTTTAAACATCGTGGATTCCTGCTTTACCTTTTGGGCAACGTGATCATGTTTTTCGGTCTGTTTGCACCACTTGTCTTCCTCAGCAACTATGCAAAGAGCATTGGCATCTCCAAAGACAAGGCAGCCTTCCTGCTCTCCATGCTGGCCTTTACAGATATGGTGGCACGGCCCTCTATGGGCCTGGTGGCGAACACCCGCTGGGTTCGCCCACGTATACAGTATTTTTTTGCAGCAGCAGTGATGTATAATGGGGTGTGTCACCTGTTGGCACCAATGTCTGTGGATTACCTAGGCTTCTCTATCTATGCAGTATTTTTTGGTGTGGCATTCGGCTGGCTCAGCTCTGTGCTCTTCGAGACGCTCATGGACTTAGTGGGGGCACAAAGGTTCTCCAGTGCCGTGGGCCTCGTCACCATTGTGGAGTGTGGGCCTGTGCTGCTTGGACCCCCGCTTCTTGGTATGTTTGTATAAGATATCCAAAATGCAGTTGGATCAAAAAATATTTCTAAAAAGAATTCATAATTTTATTCTACCACTGTATATTAGGATTAATTGTATAATAATGCACTTAAAATGCACTCAAGTTCACATTTATTAATTAAAGTAGCGATGGCAACATCTTTTGTAAGGTTATACCATTTAAAATTTACCCTCACTGGAATTTAGAGCCCCAAAACTTTCAACATAACAATACACATCTTGGCTGGTGTAGATAAACAAGAGAGGGGTACAATAGAGCACTAGCTTCAATCCCACTAAACTCTTGTAGGTCATAGAACACTGCACATAAGTCATCTTCACCCAATATATTACTTAAGCTTTCTATTGCCTTTGTGGTTGAATGAACACACAGGCATGCGCCTCTTTAACAGAGATTAATTGTACTTAATTTACACTGTGAAGACTCAACTAATTGTAAAATCACATTGTAATTTAATTTCTGTATCTAAATCTCAATAACGTGCAGCCTAGATAAATGATAAACATTAAGGCGTTTAGCTCCAACGACCCGGGTTCAGCTTCAAATGTTTTTTTTTTTTTTTTTTTTTAAATATAAACTAATTATGCTTATGCAACAGGTTAAATTTATGGACTTTACATAGGATTAGTGTAACCCATAACTAACACTATTTTGTTTCTCTTACAGGCAAACTGAATGACAAATACCACGATTACAAATACACATACATTGCCTGCGGTGTTGTCCTAATCATAGCCAGCCTGTTTCTGTTCGTCGGAATGGGTATCAACTACCATCTGGTGGAAAAAGAAAGAAAGGCGGAGGAGAGGAAAGCTGGGCTTGAAGACAAGGAGAAAGAGACTAACATAGACAACGCCATGAAAGAGAAAGAAGCTGAGAATGACGTGTCCACTCCTCTCACGCAAGCAGACGTTGCCAAATTAGATGAGGACACTGTGTAACATCCATGTGTGCACCACAACACACTCACTATTGCAGCTTTTATTAGTGACGTTAACAGTAAGTGGAATGAGGAGCAGACGGTTTATGTTTTAGAATAAGATTTAACTAGCCATATTAGATATATACACACACACACACACACACGTGCTGACCTCTTTATGCATTCACGCACTGTCTGTGGTCCAGGGTCTGTTTTCAGTCTTCGTCACTGATGCTGGATTACTGCTGTCAGATTATTTTCCCTGCTTTGTCCTGTCTGTTTATCCACCAAAGACAATTCACACACACACTCCAGTGCAGTGTTGGTGTGGGGTTCAAATTTTTGTAGTGGTAAAATTATAGGTTTTAATTAGCTATTATGTATCTGAACATGGGTAAACTGCCATTCGTATTCAAGTTATAGCAAAAATCAGTACATACAGAGGATATCGAACAAGTGCAGCTACAGATGTTGGTTGGCTTTTCATGGAGCTCAGGTCTGCTTTGTAGGAGTCCAAGATGAGTATTCAGAATTCTCTTAGTACAACGTCTGCTGAATGGGACATTTTAGTCAAAGGATATGCTCCAGTATTTTAATTTTGACTGCAGGAAAATGGCCATTTTTTTTTATTAGTTTCGCTACCATTTCTTTAAATTTCCTGTGATAAACAATAATCAGAATCTGCACTAAATAAATAAAACCGTAACTTTACTGCTATTACACAGATCTATCTAATAATCGGGGACTATTTTTCTTTCAATTTAGCAATAACCTTCCTGTATTTTTTTTGTGTTGATGTTGCGCTTACAGCACGTTACGTTACGTTACAGATTTAGACATTTTACATTTTTCTTTTATATCGTTGCCTCAATAATATAATTAATGAGTCAGTTGTCTGTGCAAGGTGGTCCTATTCCTCTTATGCTTGTGCCTTTTAAGGCGTTTTACCAGTAAAGCCTTTCGATAATCTGAGCCCAGGGTTTTGGGGTTTTTTTAAAGAAATTTAAAACAACCTTTGAAAATACAAGTATTTTGACCGTTTTTTGCTAACTAGAATTTTTGCGTTTTATTTGGATTTTGAACGATATTCTAGACGAAAGCGCATAAGTGCCATATATCTGTCACAGCATTTATGAACTGACTTTTGTTTCGTTGGGGCTCAAATTGAAGTCGTGTTGTTCATTATAAGTGCTGTTATACGCTATAGTTAGTGTTTGACCTGCAGTATAAACTTATATATTCCCCACTAGGTGGACTCGTTAGGGAAACTCATTTCAATTTTGGAGCCGTCCCAAAGGGCGGTGAGATTAGGGGGCCATGAGTGTGAACAAGGTTTGCTGCACATCACTGTTTCTTGGCTTTGTGTAAATTAGAACAGTGTTAAAGAATGACTGAGCATAAACTTTAGACAAAATTAATGAATGTGTTGCTGTTTGGCTTTGATACTTGTGTTATAAGCGCGATATACCCAAGTATTTGTTCATTCCAAACCTAAATGAAAGCATATCATACAGCATTATTGTCCTGTTGAACTGAAGGCAGTTCATTTCTATATTCATGTTTGAGCTGGAAATGAAGGAAAGAGTATCATTGTAGAAACGAGGACGAGTGTGTGGGAACACTCAGTACAGACCTTCTCTATGTTAAGACACTTTAGTACCTTGCGTTCTTCTGCTTTTTAGCAAGTCTAATTTTAAATGTTATCTGGGCGATATTTTCTATTTTTGACCTTAAGTAGAACCAATAAACTGTTTTTAATAATTTGAATTGATGTGTGTGCATTAATATGAAATTGTCGTTGAACATGATGCATGTTTAATATTTAGACCGAGAGATTTAAAAAAAAAAACTTGTTTTAATTGTAGTTTCCAGTAATGTTATATTTCTTTAGTTAACATATTTAATATTCATGATTAAAGATTGCTATTTAAAAATTACAAAAACAGCAAGTAATAATCATGAATATTAAATCATAAGACTTTAAATTATCAATGATACTTTTCTGTAAAATGTATTTTTGTAAAAATAAATCCATAAATCTAATAAATAGGTCCAGCAGCATGAAATACTAAGTATATGATGTTATAGCACATATTTCCAGCATGCTGCTTGAAGTTTCAGCAACACCACAATGCGCATTGGATGTAAATAACAGTTTTTAGCATGCAGGATTTGTGTTGATCAACCTTACCTATTCACCAAGTTCACTTTTTGACAAGAGAGTTGCTTTTCGCTACATTTTTTTGATTGGTGGAGACTGGGGGGTTGCCACCATTTATATGCATAAATACTACTGCAGTAGAGGCCACAAACCACAGGCCTGATGGTGCTAATAGTAACAAATCATAACATAAAACCTGTTTTCAGGAAAATAAGACTGATCACAATAAACCATCTTTTATTAAAGTCGGTGTAAACAGATGCACTCGGACTCTTACAACTAAACAAAATTCTCTGGTGGTTTGGCAGACACCCTTATCCAGAGCCACTTGCATTTATCTCTCTTATACAACTGAGCAATTCATAACTATTTACAACTCTATACTTTCACTTATCTCAGGCTGCTAAGTTGCTAAGTACAGCGTCTTTCCCCTTTAGTGTAAAGAATTCATTATTAGCACGGCGAGCAATAGTGACATCTTGTGGTCAAGACGTTAAATGGCGTCCCGGACTACCGAATGTTTTTTGTAATGTTTATAGCGTGATCTGAAAATCATAAAGGCAGGAAATAGTGTTTCGTGTATGAATGTTCACTTATATACACGGTGTATTCATAAATAAGTTATAAAATACAATGGATTAATTAAAGAATTTTATAAACAGGATGAATTCCCTTACTTTCTGTTGGTGAACTGGGTGTAACCCTAGAGATGCTAGCAGCGTATCTGTGCATGTTAGGGAGGACTTGAGAGAGACCAGTAATATGATTAGGGGTATTATGTATGAAATTGATCTGCCACGTTGGTATTGACACGTGACATGCGACGTCACAGCAGCGCTAATAAATAGTTGGAACGTCGTTTAACGAGTAATTTAGCTACAATTAAAAAAAATACTAAAGTACTTATCAATTAAAAAAGTGTTGCGTCGCCGCTTTCCGTGATGAAATGTACACTATGCATACAGGCTGGAGTATTTTTTCATCCGGGAACTTTCTTTTGCTCGCACACTCAATTTCACAGACTATATAGTATGGAAGTATGCGATATCGGACGGAGCCGCAGATTCTTAATAAAATCGGATCTGAAAATCTGATTGGTTACTCCGCCTGGTTGAATTCTGTATTACTTAGTGATTGGTTATTCTACGTGTCAGTCAGATGCCTCCTTGGCCAATAAAAGCTGCTGTCTAGCACAGCCTTTCTGTCTATGATGTAAAGGGACGACATGAGATCAGAATGAGTCTGACGCTGCATTTACACTGCAGGTCCTGATTATTTTAATGACCCGTTTACATTTTTTTGATCTGATCCCTATCCGATATCTGCATTTACACGATAGACGGCAAAAGAACCCAGAGGTAGCCGTACTGACCGGAAAAGGCTCAAATTGTTAAGGCGCCGAAATGCTAATCTGGGGACCAGGACGAGTTCAAGCCTCACCACCGGCAAGCCAACCACTGTTGGGTCCTTGAGCAAGACCCTTAACCCTTCCTGCTCCAGGGGCGCTGCATCATAGCTGACCCTGCGCTCTGACCCCCAACTTACTAAGATGGGATATGCGAAAAAAAGAATTTTACTGTGCTGTAAAAAGTATATGTGGAAAAAAAGGCATTTACAACAACGGCGCAAAGACCAAATGATTATGTAGTATTTTGCTTTTGCACCTTTTTAAAGGTCGGCAAAACAACGCCCTCTACAGGGGGAGAAAAAAGAGTCCTTCTTGCAACCTGTGCGAATATAGCATTAATCGCTAAATTGAAAATATCTTATTATAGTGCGTTATTTTTTTATTTTTACAATAAAGAGTAAAGAATTTTCTATATATGTCGCTGTTGGTGTCCACCTGAGTTGACGACATGCGCCACCGTCGCTTATTCAATGACGTTTGACTCACATTGACAGGTGAAAATCCGATGTTTGTTTACATGGCAGACACTATTGCACGTATCCAATTCATATCCGATTTATTCCCACATATAAATAAGGCCTGAATCTGATCTAAAAATAGCAGTGTAAATGCAGCCATATGACAAAGAACGTTACTGGAAACCAATACGCGGAAGTCACGTGGTTGTGCTGGTAAACAAAAGATTCACACGTCATACCCCACGTTGCCATGGTAAACCTAATCAAACTCCGGTGCAGCGTTTCACTGCGAGATGATTTGTTTTTTCTGATACAAACTAATACAAAGCCTTGTACAATTAAAAGTAGAGAGAATGTTAGCTATTAAAAACGCAGTATAAGTTAGCTAAGCAGACCGGTCATTTACTCCTGATTAAAAATGGATACGTCCATTTTGCCCCTTGCAAATCCAAAAGGTACGAAGAAATTGTGCGAGCTTTGTCAGAAACCAGCTTACATCCAGTGCACAAAATGCCGTGTCACCTTCTACTGGTGAGTTCGAGCTCCAATCTTAAAACGGGTTAAAACAGAGCAGAAACACATTAAAGTTTAAATGATGTTCAAGGAAACGCAGTGTTTCTGCTGCATGTAGTTCCCCAGTGGTTATGGTATTATTGCTATATCATTAGTTTGAATCCAATGTCCGCCAAGCTGCTAATATTTGTTATAAATCCATGGACTAAAATATTTCTGATGTAGATCTACAGCGTTAACATATCGTATGAGAGTTAACTACCAAATTATGGACCAGGAAATTAAAGTGCGCATGCGCATCGGCTGTGCTTTTAAACCACAGGTTTATGTGCTACCTTAGTGATTTTATACTCCTAATTTAGAACAGTTAGAAAAACTATTCGCTTTATTTGGACTAATTAACGCAAGGGTAAAATAAGAATCATTATTATAGCACTCGTTCACTGGCCTTAAGTTTATGGTTTCAGTGAAAAACAAGTGATTGACGCAGGACACTAGGTGGCGGTATATCCGCGCAGATTTCTTCACCGTTTGCCGCCACATTGCACACAGTGTTTCCTCTCCTGATACAGAAAGGTCAATTAAGTTCAAACAGCTGGGGTGGAATTAAGGGGTGGAACCAATGGGCTGAAAGCTGCTGAGAGCTGCATCCTTTTAACAGAAGGGAAAAAAGGAGTGACGTTAAACTAGCAGTGTGTGTGTGCGTGTGTGCGTGCGCGCGTGCGCTGTGTTTCTGTACATAACGAGTACAGACAATATGATGGGGCGTGGATCACAAAAAAGCACAGACTAATTTTCCCTCGAAGGCTTCTGGAAAAAACACATACATTCTCATACATATTACATAAATATGTGTCTGAATCAGGGACTTAAACAGACAATGTGTATTACAAATATTTATTCTTAGCAAGATTAAGGGTAATTAAGTATACAAAATGCTAATTGACAAGGTTCTCGGGGTACCATTAGATTCGTCTAGGCTGTTTTAAGACAAACACGCATCAGGAGTAGAGATTGTCTGTAGGCATCAGAGAAAATGTTCTTTTTATGACTTTAAAGCAAAATTTATGTAAAAAAAAAAAAAAAAAAAAAAAGATATATATACAGGCACACATGCGTAGTAGTTATTTTACCACAAACATAACAGGTTGCCAGATCCAACTAGACCTTTTGATTAGGATCAGAATCAGAACTCGATTTTATTCGCCAAGTATGTGTAGACACAAAGAATTGGTTGTGGCTTTTAGGGTAATTAGTACATGCAACATACTGTACATACATACCGACATATAAGACATAAATTGTGATTTGGAGCAGAATTATATAAATGTGCTAAAAAAAAGTCCACAGAAGCGCCCAGAGGACCGAAATAATATGATCCGTTGCTCAATATTCTCCAATCTCCTTAAATACAGAAAGGAGAAAGACTCATGTAATGTTATGTGGTCTTGTGCAGTTAGAGCTAGTAGTGTTAGTAGTTCTGACTTGTTTGAAAATATACATCCTGAAAAATAAAGGATGTCTTGCACATTCCCAGTGTGAGATAAAAATACCAATGCACATACTTTTTAAATACCTCCGCAGCCATGTAATTACTTTAAACAGAAGCAGGATTGGGTTCTGTCTGAACATTTCTACACGGTTATATATGAATACATACTAGCGGCCTACAGTTTCACTGCTATTTCTGATTCTTTCTTGCTCTTAGCAGTTTTCAATAGCTAGTGATTAATACGTTTATTCTATAGGTCTTCGAAGTCATTCAATCACGAGCTGTAAAACTATTTTACACAGTATTTGTCCATTTTTTCCTGTCTTGTCCTCTTACTAACATAGTATTAACATTTATGACTGATAAAAATAAATGCAAGTTTGGGACAAAGTTTAAATGCCTTAATTTGTGAATTGGTTATCAAATGTTGGCTCCTTTACAATCCACCTGTTTTTACTTCCTATTTATGTGGTAGACATGGCTAAAGACGACAGCACCGTTTGTGAAGACTGACATTAATTTTTATTCGATTAAAGATCATCGATTGTAACATTATTTATTTATGGTAGCAAAATTCTATAATCGTGTGTAAAGAAAATGCCATTTTTGAAAGATTTCATGGAACGTTTATGGCATTTGGCAGACGCCTTTACTCAGAGTGACTTATATTTATATCTTTAAGGGCCTTGCTTAGGAGCCCAGCGGTGGCAGTTTGGTGGTGCTGGAAATCAAACCCTGATCTTCCAATTAGCAAACTGACACCTTAACTATTGCGCATAAGTGCCCAGTTGTTAGAGGAAAACATTATTTATGTTTAGGATAAATTTTCTACCCTTTTTCAAGTTTCTTGAATGTTGCCAAAATTATGTACCTGCTACCAAATGCGCGTGGTTGCAGCTAGATATTAGGCTGCCATGCAGAAAGAGTCAGATGCAGCTAAATTACTGGTTGTAAGAAGGTAAAAGTTTAAAAGTCCTTTAAACCCCACAACTCCTAAGTCTGCTGTAATGTAGCTCACTTACAACATTTGGCAGGTACCCTTTATCCAGAGCAATCTATATTTATCCTAACAACTAAGCCACCAAGAGTTAAGGGCCTTGTTCATAGGCTGAGCAGTGGCAGTAGTCCAACACCTTAACCACTGAACTTCCACCTGTCCTACTTTGCAGAAATAATAATCTGAATCAGTTTTATCCTGGTTAGTGCGATGGTGGATTCAAAGCCTATCTATTCTAAAAAGGATGCCAGTCCATCACAGGGTAACACACATTGCTTATTTACATCTGCTTCCATGTTTTTGAAGTGGCAGGAAACCAGAATCCCACACAGGGACAGACTTTCTAAAATCCACATAGTCAATGTGTAAAGTGGTTATGCTAACTTTTGCCTTATCACTGTGCTTCCCAGAATGTTTAGCACATTATTCATTATTTAGTGACATACCTATTAGCATATTGCAGCCCGCTGTGATATCAGGCTTAAAAAAGGTCAATATTTAGTTGCCTAACAAGCAATATATTGCTTCATTCTGCATCTCTTTGCAGTAATGTGACTCATCAGCAGGCAGATTTGAATAGCATCCATGAGAAAGTGTGTGAGCTGCTGATGTCTATTCGCACCCCTGCACCCTTCTGCTGTTTCAAGGCCGATCGAGATTTCCAGGATATGCAGAATCTAAACAGATTGGTACACCTTTTACGATAGTCTTTGTTCTAATTGCAAGTTGTATGTTATAATAAGTACCTGTGTTTTGCTTCCCGACTGCTGACACAAGAAGCCGTGTTTTAACTGGAATGTGGTTGTTTTATTTTTTTTTTGATTGACATTAGGAGCACATAATAGAACTCTCCAACGCTACAGCTAAGAGCTGGGTATCGGAAGGGAAGTACAGCGAGGCCATGCCGGCAGCTCAGCTTTCCCTGCGCTGTGCTATTGAAATTTACGGCCCTGACGCTGTTGAACTGGTGCCAGCCTACCTGCTGCTTGCTGAGGCCAGTATAGGTGAGCCAATACACACACCTCTCCCCATGAGCTGACAGCACGATTTGGATTTACAGCTGGCAATAATTAATGTGGATTTGGCTTATTGTTCCTATTTGTTATGCAAAGGTGTGAAAAAAAAATATATATTGTTGCATTTTACAACTAGGATCCCTAAAACTGGGCTGCAGTTTATTAATAATATTAAAGTTTTGTTAGCATTTTATTAGCATTGCTGTGAAACTCCTAAATTAAATTAAGTGTAAAACCAGAACAACCAGTTGTCATTAAAATGTCACATAATTAGTTTTACCTATTCACATGAAGTGTCACATGATTCGAACTTAAGGAACCGAACCTTAACTAAACTTATTTATCAAAGCAAATCCTCGACAACGTGTCATGGCACACTATTAAATATTTTCTAATAGAAAACAATATAGAAATTAGATCCACAACCAGCTTTCATATCAGCCCCAACAGGTTGTGTAGCAAAAGCCATTGACAAGAGCTCAAGGTAGCTCAACAACATGCTGTCACCAACATGCATCACCTGAAGGATTTCTCAAAATAATAAGCTGCTTTGGGTTTCTGCCAAATGTAGCACCACATCTCTTTCCAGGAAACAGTTTGTTTATATATTTAAAGAATGTGACTTTAGCTGTACAGGTAGACTTAATTAGCAATAGTCTGGACCTAATTCAGGTATTTGTGAGCAGTGCCATGGAACATTTTACATTTTTGCAAATATCTTTTCTTCTTCTTTCGGCTGTTCCCTTTTTAGGGGTCGCCACAGCGAATCATCTGTCTCCACCTAACTCTATTCTCTACATCCTTTTCACTCACACCCATTAACTTCATGTCCTCATTTATCGCATCCATATACCTCCTCTTTGGTCTTCCTCTTTGCCTCCTCTTACCAATATAGTCACTATCCCTCCTCTGTAAATATCTTTTAATATTTGTAATTAGGTTTGCGAACTATACTGACAATCATGATGGTTCATGATGTACAACTTTGTCAGTTTCAGGTTCAAACATTTTGCAAACTGCATTGTCTGTTCCCTATTTTAATAATGAATGTTAGATTTTTAGATAAACATATTTCCCATAGTGTTATTTCTGCTATTTATACTTAATAGCTGTGTTTGCCTTGTTTTTCTTTAGGTTTAGGTTCTTTGCCCCAGGCTGAAAGCTGTCTGTCACAAACGGAGTGGATGGTAATGAAGAATCCAGGCTGTGGTCGGTCAGTTCTTCATCTGCTCCACAGAACCCTGGGCCGGCTGTACACAGCCAAAGAAGATTACAGCTCTGCCTTGCTGCACTTCGCTAACGATGTAAGTCTTTACCTGAATGTTTTTGCTGTATAGTGGGCATGTTTACGCATACAAGTAAAGTCATGTGTATGAGTGCTTTTAAAGAATAGAGATTGTGTTAAAGCAGCTTTACAGAATGAAATGGTAGCATAGTGTGTTAATAAAAGAGATAAACACTCACTAAAACACTCACTTCAGTTTAACTAGTATCTGTTAAGGGTCCCCAACTAAGCAAGCCAGAGGTGACAGCGGCAAGAAACCAAAACTCCATCGGTGACAGAAGAGTGAGAAAAGTTTTGTTTGTGTGTGCAGGTATTCTATGCGAGTGAAGAGTTTGGATTGGACAGTGTGGTTACAGCTGAAGGATATTTCTTGATGGCAAATGTCTTCATGAAACAAGACCAGACAGATATTACAAACTCACTTCATGCAGAGGTGCATAAACGCCGACACCTTTCACGCATTATGTTTTAACACTGTTTATTTTAGTGTGTGTGTGTATGTGTGGGTGATTGTGGGGATGCAGGTTGCTAGTACATGGCATACGCACCTGTCTAAGTTGATTGAGTGTACAAGTCAGAAGGAACATGACGGAGAACAACATTTTGGTGAGTTTTTAATTCCTGATCATATTTTAAAGTATGATCGAAAATAAGACAAAAAATACCAAAAGCAAGACAATCACATAAAGCACTGGGTCAGTAAGCATAAGCAAAATAATACTTATTAGGTCAATTTCTCACTCTGTTTGGTTGTTTAATCTTTGTTAATGTTTTTTTCACTATTTTAAAATATCCTTCATATAAATACACAGAGAGAGAATACTTGAGGCACAGCATCACAGAAAGAAATATTTTTGCGTCACTGCTGCAGGGTTTTTGGTTCAAGCTTGTGGCCAGATTGCTGTCTATAAAGAGTTCTTCTATCCAGGTCTACCTCTGTCTGAATTTGCTCCTGGTATATGATCCAATTTTAATCCCGAACAGGAAATGAATGAATTTAGCATTTTCCAAGATGTCCTACTGCACCTTTAATTTATGTGAACAGCGTTACCTGTCTCAATAATTGCTTATGACAAGGCCAAACACATTTATTATAGTTATCTTGCAAGAACTTTAAAATAAAAACTAAGTTTTATGAATCTAATATAACAGGTTATAAAATGGGTAGCAAGGATTGTTTTAAGGCATTCTGAATCCGGACATACTACTCCTTTTTTCTTTTTAAAAAAGGCACTTTCTATTAAATGTCATATACATTTAACATCAATATTGCCCTATTGCTTGAATAATGACATCTGATTTAAGACAGCACATGCATAATGCTTAATTTTCCTAATTTTGTTTGAAAATCAACGCCTAGATGTGTTTATTAATACAACTGCCGGCTATAAACGCATTCCAGCTGCCGACTATTAAATGATTTGTTTAAACATAGCATCTGGTCACGTTTGAACCAAAAAGCTGAGCAAGAACAAGTTTTCCAAAATCTTACTTATCATGCTCTGTTGCATAAACCCATAGGAAACCCAGCAATGCTGCACCTTACTGATGAATAAGCAAATCCATAAGACACAGCTCAATTTTGCATGCAATTATGTGTCCCTCGTGTGTCTTTCCCTGCCTTATCTCTCTCTCTCTCTCAGCACTGCTGTTGCGTGGTGCAGTGCCTCCCACGACCAGCCTGTGCTGATGCCGGTGTGTGATCACTGCAGTTAGCCACTCCCATGACTGCATCCAGGATCAATAATCCAGCAGCAAAATGTTGGTGTTTGACGTGGCAAAAAAAAATAAATAAAAAATACGATATAATATGCCATGTTAATGTAATACACACCATGCATAAAATGTGTTTTTAGTTTAAACATAATTTTATCTATAATTTCCATGAGTTAGGAATTTTTAAATGCTCACTAAATGCACAGCAGTGATTTCTAACACACAAAAAGTAAAAGATCATAGAAATATGATTCTGATACTCTCCTGAAATGCTCAAAATTGACCGGGTCAGACTTTTAAAAGTATGTGAAATCCCAGATTTTAAAAAGAAGAAACACAACTTGTCTTCAAACCTGCTGCTATCACGTCTGTGCCTTTTTTTATAACTTGGCAACAAACGCTTGCAAATGCACTCCTTTTTAAAAGGCGTTGGATTACTATTGGGCAATAGTCAAAGCTCTAATCAATATAATAGGATTTAAAATATGGTTCTGTTACTTTCCAATTTTTTCATTACATGGCCTCTTAATTATGTGTGTTGATAGACAAGAGCACCGCTAGCAATTTTGGGATTTATGAAAGAATATGAGGTCGCAACCCCTACCACTGTTTACATTTACAACGATCTATCTATTTATCAAGAGCGACTTACATTAAGCAATTAGGGTTTAAGGGCCTTGCTCAGGGGCCCACAGTGGTTGCTTGGTGGTGCTGGGAATCGAACCCCGGTCTTTCTAGTATCAATCCAACACCTTTACCACTAAGCCACCACACACACCTTAGTTAGTGGCGCCCAAGTTGATAGAATACAGAAAGACAATTTTTTTCTATAAAACTTCATAACAGGACACAGCTCCGTCTTTCGTTATTTGTACCTACTGACCTCAGGGTATTTACTGGGTATACACTTGGCCAATGAATGTTTATCAAGCAATAGATTAGATTTAGCGAATATGTTCAGCATAATTTTTTAGTCTTGCTTTGTGTTATCGCAACCAGCTAAATTCAAGTAAGAACAAATGTCAAACAACTTCCTCTTCTGCTCCTGTAATAGTCGCCGACGCGTACCGCCGTTGTCTCAGAAGAAAGCATGCCGAAAAATTGTATTTTAAGTTATTTGATTCACTTTTTTGTTTTGTCTTGCAATATATCATGATATATCGTACCATGAGGCCATTGCCAAAACACAGCCCTACATTACTTGATCCTATGATTTTCTTTTATATATCTATTGATTGTAAAAATATATGATCTTTATAATAATTACTTTTGTGCATGATCAGATGTAGAATATCTGACCATATCTAACAACCACTCAATGTTAGATGTCATTTCCTAAAATGTTCTATTTGTTTTTTAGAATTATTTTGTGATAATTCAATCATATCTATAAATATCAAATTATCCATGCAGGCATGTAGACCGATTCTATTGCCTTTATTACAGTGTTTATTTTCATTTTTTGTGACGTATTCTTGTTTTTAGATGTGGCACAGTGTGCAAAAGCGAATCGGATGTTGAGTTGGATGTTAGAGGCTCAGCAGCAGGATGTAAATACACATCCTGCTTACCGCACCGCACCGTCTTACTCTCTAGGCCAGAGGGCATTGCTGTCTCACTCTCTTGCCATGCTCTGGTTTCTCTGCAATGACCACAAAAAGGTAAATTGCCCCATGATCTTTGAATTTACACACAGACACACACACACACACACACACACACACACACACACCTCTATTTAGAATAAACAAACACACACCTGTACAATCAGCATATTTATGTAAACATAAATGATAGTCACCTGCTTCTTTAATTCTTCCTGCTTATTTCTCACCTGGTATATTGACAGGGTAAATATTGCTCTTGGTGTAGTTTTGTGACGCACATTAAAGCTTTCTGGGAACATTTTTAACGCACTATAAGGCAACTGGTAGTTTTGTGACACATTTTTATGCTCCTGTTTAATTGGTAAAGTATGTATCTCCTTCACAACTTAACAACACCATAAACGCTGCTCAGGAGCTTGAATTGAGATTGCTTTAAGGGTTTGTGTCTGGACGCATCAATTTCTTTAGACCCCTGTTTATATGGTATATTGTATATATTCTTAATACCCAGATTCCCCCAAATCACACTGTTACTGCATTTCTGCAAGATTAACAACACTAAAGCTTGCCTCCAAAAACAGACTCTTACTTTATTATGGGCATTTTTTCAAACCCAACATTACCACACTCTTATTCAAGCCACAGTTATGACTCTGCTTTTCCTAATCTCTTAAAATACAAGAAAGACATGTCTCGTGACGCTTCTCTGTCTTGGCACTCGGGTGGTGTAATGGAATTTCCTTTGGCTGTCGAACAGTCAATTAAAAGCACTAAATCTACAATTTTTAAACAACCATTATATTTATTCTTCACTGTGCTAACTGCTGTCGGATAGGGATTTTATAAGAGTTTATGGTGATCTCAGACTTTTAAACACGTTGGAATTCGGTACTAATAATATGAATGTAAATCTAGGACCGGTATGAAATGATCTAATTCAATGCTCTTTATTTTCTGGGGTTTTTATTTATTTTTTTATTTAGGCAGTTAGAGCTGCTTGCTAGCGTTTTTTTTTTCCTTTAGTGTCTGTCAGCTCCTAAATCAAAAATGCTAACTTTCACATTGTTGTAAACAGAGTCACCAAAATCAACAGATACCAAATAAAAATAGCACATTTATTCATTTTACACTAAACATCCCCCAGTGACATATTTAAAAAGGCTGTAATATAAAATTTGCAGTGATGACGAAAAGCCGATCGATAATAACTCTAGAATTGAGCAATCATTCTTCTTGCTATCAGGCACTTGTGTTAATATTTTGTGAAATAACCCTCACTGTGACATCTTTTAGAGACTTAGAAAACCCCAGATGTTTGTAATAACTTATCATTATAAAAGTTGTATATAAAAAGCTTTTTTTAAATTTATTGTTTGGACCAAATGAAACTAAAAGAATGTTTAATCTTGGTAACTAGAAGAAATTTTACTAAGGAACCTTTTTTTTTGAGAAAAAAAATGAAATAGCCCTTTACCCTCTGTTGCCTTGTATCTTATCTTAAACACAATTAGCCCATTTAGTGCCATAATCCTCTGCTTAACCTAACAGAAACTCTTTCACATGCTTTTTTCCCTCCCAGACCTTCACAAACAGAGGTGCCGCTAGACATTTTGGGCACTATGAAAAAATGGCTTGTGGTTGGGCCCTCTACCCTCTACCACACCTATTCTGCACTACTACTTCTAATAAAGCAGATCTCTGAGAGCCCCTAAAATGCCTGGGCCATTAAATCTTCCTACCTCACCCCCCGTCACGTACCCCGTTCACAATTAACCTTCCTTGACTTCCTGCCCAAACATAACCGGCACATAGTGTAAAAAAATACTTAAGGTGTTTTTTAATAAAAGTAGTTTTACGGTATAAATATTATTACCATGCTTTGTATTATAAAGTTTAAAAGTCACTGTTTTTGTCTAATACAATAGTCAGATTTGCTGTTACTCAACATGCCTGTGCTGGTTCAGGGGTTAGCATCAATCACTTGAGCCGAGATGAAACAAGCAGTTCAGGTAAAAGTGAGCTTCAGGCTGTTTTTCCTAAATCCTGTTGTAGAGACAAGTGATACGTTCTAATAAACTCAGATTTCCGATAATAAAAAAAAATGTAAGCAAAAGCCAAAACGGTGGAGTTTTTTTAAACATTTTTTTGTCATGTGAAAATATACAGTAGTGGTTAATGGCTCATGTAACCACAGACACTCAGGAGTTTAAGAATTTCAGTTTATACCTAAGGGCAATATATATATATATATATATATATGCTGAAAAGGGTTAGATTTTGTCACGCAAACATTTCTTCTGCTTTCTAAGATTGTTGATAAATATTCTAGATTTAAAGGCGATATATTGTACAATGTATAAGGTAATTAAACATCAGATAAACATTCCACCCTGTTGTCCCAACTAAATTTTATATCAAACTTGCAATGATGAAGTAATAAATTTGTTTATTTTGATGGAAAACATCACGCAAGTCAATAGCTGGTACTGGTAAATAGGTAGTCTCAGGCTGAGACGTCAGGCTGGCTGAATGTCTGATGCATATGGCACACTTGGCAGAAGTTTCGAGGTTGTCCTCGTCTGTGTGGTGGTGTGGCGTTTTCTGCCTGAAAACAACCCGAAGCCATGTAATTGAATACGTAACCCTTATTACCCAGAACAATGAGGACACTAAAGATAAATGTATAAATTTATGTCATGTGGTCTTGTTTTGTCCTGCACTCTTCCTATCTGACCACTCAGAAGACTCGATTCTGCCTAGTTTTATTTATATAGCACTTTTAACAATAGAAATTGCCAGAAATCTGGATGTAGACTTGTGTTTTGATGTCTGATGAGAAACAGGTCAGTTGCAGGGAGAATCTCAGAGTGTGACAGAAAGCAGACCCCAGATAGCGTGATTATAAATCAGTATATTATACCGGTGTACTAGAGTAAAGTCAAACAGTATTAAATATATTGAAAGATGACTAGTATATTGTGAATGAATCATTTTAATACCACAGCAGTTCTTAATCTTTTCACGAGGCTTTCTTGGGCCCATCTGATTTCAGTTCTGATGTTCTCTAATACCGAGTTCACACATACTGTATACATAATAGCTACATAATAAAACTGTAGGTTATAAAGTGTCCGAAAAGCATGTTTTCAATGTTGTCTGGTGACTTTCAGTGACAAGCGGCTCTTGGCGACTGCATGGGTGTGTCCAGTCACGCAAGAGATGTTCAACTTTACGCAAATACAGCACTATTGACGCAGGGACAAAAAGCAGTACAGTATAGCGCAAGTGATCCATGACAGAAAGCGCACACTTTCACTTCACCTTCACTTCGTACACTATGATGCATATATTTGTCGTGATGTAAAATGCTAGTGCCTCCCACTGATAAACATGATTACTATGGCAACCATTAACACACACAGACTAGACGACATTCCTACAACACCTCATGTGTCATTTCCTGATGAGAACTTTCTAGTAGAGATAGTAACAGTACTAAAATACCAAACATAAGAATAGTACCTGATTACACGCCGCTGCTGTATTTGAACTGATTCATAAAAGAACACAAACTACATAGACTATGCGTTACTATCAAAACACCAAAATCTAATCACCCCCTTTTTCTACCTGTCTAAACGAAATACTGAATGCATGACATCATCAGGTTTTTGCTTTGTTTTAATCCAGTCATTTTTTTTCTCCAGTACGTAAACATGCCGATGACGGGAAGTTTAATGAATGGACAGAAACCATCGTTTCCTCCCGGGTTTTGTTAAATAATTAGCCTGCAAATGTACATGTTTTAAAACCGCTAAACTGATTCTAAATTACCTGCCCAAGCCAAATTAAATTCCAAACTGCTGGGAAAACTAGGCAGGAAACTGCCCATTCTGGCAACCGTGTCTGATGATGTGTCCTGTCGGCACGAACAAATTAATATGTTGACAGGCTGGTAGAAATTCCTATCATAATGTTCAGACCAAACGTTTTGATTGGATGAACATTTCATGGTTCTACGCCTTCCAGAGATTATATAAATACATGTAGATCTTTTAATGTGACCATTGATGTTGGTGTGTAAAAAGACTTTCAACCAGCAGCACAAAAACTAATGTGCTACTTTTATTAATAGGATACAAATTTTAGGTGTATCAATCTCAGACGGATCATAGACCAGATACGAGTTTTGGGTCATAGTTATAGTTGTAAACACTTTAGCAATTTACTCTAATTTAATTATCTTCCTCTGATGTTTTACATTTTCAGTATTTACATCTGTGTTTTGTGTGTGTGTGTGTGTGTGTTTGCAGGCTCTGGACTTTGGCAAGAAGGCAGCAGAATTTAGCCAGCAGTGTGAACACAGCAGCCTGACCGAGTCCATCCAGAGTCTTATACAACGATCAGAAACACACCTCAAATCCGAATAAACAGCCATCATTCACCGCTAACTAATACATTCGACACTCATCTACTAACACACACACTTCATAACAACCAGTCCACTCAGTACCCTACACACACTGCTGACTAATCATAGTGCACCCAGTTCTCATAGACGCACAGCTTACTAATAATCCTAATATAAATATGTACACACACTGTACAAATGACACCAAGTAACGACTGTCATTTGATAAACATCGTAATCGTGTAGCTGGACCGGCACCGTGGTGCGGTGAGTTGAGGCGCCGGCACCCACACGCACAAGTTGCACTTCGCCGACTTGGGTTCGATTCCTTCTATCAATAAAGGCCCCAAAAATATCTAAATTAATAACAATAATGTAACTGTAGGAGTGTTTGTTACCTAGTAGTTATTAGTGTTGGGGAGTAAATAGTAACTTGTAAAGACAATTTAATTACAAAATAAATGTCACAGTAATTCGTTGCAGTTTCTTTAAATGTTGAAAATGTTAAAGATTACAAACAGGGTTACATCTAAATATTAAAAAAAAAAACTTGGGATATGTTGAATAATATTTTGTTTTTGCTTTGCATTACACTAAAATGTTAATAAAATGATTAAAGCGGTGCTGCTTTCATGCTTTTGATTGGTCCTCAGGATTGAATTTTTTGCGTCTGCCGATTACACCAATCCACATTGCCGCTGAAAGCTTTGGGCTACGACCCCCTAAGAGTAAGCGTAACCCTGCCTGGTAGAAATGATTTGCTCTGTTTAAAACTCTCACCAGTTACTTGGCTTTGATAAAGTCATTGAAACTTTACACTTCTTTGTAATCTGTAACCAAAGTAACCTTTCCAACACTGTTAGTAGCTAATGGTGTAGTGTCAACAAAATAGGAAATGGTGGCTCGCGGTTAAGGTGTCCAACCTGAAAATTGTGGGTTCGATTCCCAGCTCCACCAAGCTACCACTGTTGGGCCCTTAATTGCTCAGTTGTATAAATGAGAAATGGAAGTCGGTCTGGATAAGAGCGTCTGCCTAATGCTGTAAAGGTAAAATGGTGGTAAATAAGAGCCAAAGCCTCTGATGCACGTTTCATGTTCCAGACATTTTTAAACTGTTTTTTTTTTATTATTGTTTTTGCTGTTATAATTATTCATATCATTATGGTTAGAATATTGTAACATACGACACTGATGTTAGAGTTCTAACACTAACAGGTTTCCTAGTATTATAGAACATTGCTGGTTTTTGGCATTCACAACCGTGTAACTTAAAAAAAAAAAAAAAAAAAAAAAAAAGATGATACACAATGATGAGGCAATGAATTCGGTTAACATCTGGAATCTTCTTATTTTCCTGTTACATTCTGGAAATGAACAGAACTGAACATTAGCAGCAATCTGACGTAGTGAGTAAATGCCATTTTCTCAGTCTCTCGTTAATAGAGCGGGGAATGGAGTGATATCGAGTCTATACGACGTCTGCTTGGGTCGGACAAGTAATTCGCTCAATTGTTTCATATCACACTGTTGATTTCTTTCACCATGTTTACCTAATACTTAAATCCGGCCACTCCCATTAATCAAAGGTGGTGGGTTGGTGTCAGGTTTTTTTTTTCCTCTCCACAACATGACAAAAAGCTAAAGGAGCTCTAGTTGCTCATGTCATTGGCTCCCATGGCAGATGGAAGGAGTAAGTGTGTCCAGTTGCTTGGTTACCAGTCAGAGTCCACTGATGGATGATGGAACACATCACGTATGGTACAACAAATTACAACATGGAGGATAGAGAGGTGTGTATGTGTGTGTGTGTTTCAGCTGTTAAAGGATTTAGCTAAAGCTTACCACCAGGCAGAAATTAGTGCACACAAACCAATTTCATCAATAAAAACAGCCATAAACAATTAAAAAAAAATAAAAACCAACAAACAACAACAACAACAACAACAAAAGGATGCATGATTACATTAAAAGCATTTTTTTCAGCTGTAGGTTGATGCACACTGTTTTAGGATGAGGCAGGGGAGAAATTTGATCCAGGCTGCTTCCCTGAGTTTGACTTAACCTCAACGTTTACTACAACAAAAGTCACCTTTTATTCTTAAGCGTTGTGTAAATGTTAAAACCGAACGCTGGATTCTAATCAAGGTTTAGTTGAAGATTTTTGTTCCGTAGTGCGAATGCTAACACTTCCTTTAGCCAAGTTAACCCTTCGTTAGTCCTCCCTTAACTCTTTCGGGTAAATGGAGGCCATTTTCAGCTTCACAGAAAAAAAAATAAAATAAAAATGAATCCTCGCATATCTTAATTTTCTGAACACCACCAGTCTGCACACCACCGGGTTGGACCCATTTGAGTTGAGAGTTTATTTTATTGTTTGTCGTACAAAGAAATTTCAAACAGCTTTTAAGATTTTAGTGTTGGCATAAAAAAATAAAATAAAATAAAATAAACAACCCAATAAAAATAATTATTAAAAAAAACCTAGAAGGGCATACAGAGCAGTAACTCATACGCTTAAAAGCATTCATTAAATGTAATACTTGTTCTATGTAGCTCACTGCTTAGATGCTAAAAGGTCAGAGGGGTGAAGTAAACATTGGGTGTGGAGCAGACTGCACATGCAGGTCTGTACAGGTATCGACTCGACGACTGAGTAAACGGACAGAAATCATGTGGTATGTTTTAAAAACCTCTTTAGGAGAAATGCAGCCGCTCCCTGACAGCTTAAGAATTAGGGTTCCTGTGTAGACTAGGGGGATTGTGGGTACTCTAAACCGGCTGCATTGTATAAAAAAAACCAAAAAAAAACCGAACCACTGGAACTGGGAAGAGGTACGAGATGACGCCTAAATATTTTAGGTGTTATATTGTATAATCTAGTTTTCTGCATACGGTACGGAGTCTGACGCCTATTAAATGAGTTTAAAAAAAAAATAAATAAAAAACAACACATGCTTCATTTTCTACCCCGCCTCTAAGCTAAACCACTAAAATTGAAAAGCATAAAATTGGCTCCAGGTTAAAGGTCTATTTTAATATTACCCAAACTGACGTTTATGTGCTTTTGTGGCATGAGATTCTGTTGAATATTAAATGCGACAAGTGCTGAAGCTAAAAACTGTGAATGCAGGCCTACTCTGTACAACAGTTCACTGTAACAGGAAGAGAATATGTACAGCTTTTCCAGTCTTTTCATTACAGGTTTATGCTGATGTGTGAATGTGTGTTTGGGAGGGTTTAAACACACCCCCTGATGGAGCGCGCATAGACAAAAGGATTTAAGATATATTCCTTTAGGATGCATCGATGCATTACAACACACTGCATGCTTCTTTAAGCCTTGCAACAGTGTTGGGCTCTTGCTATACTCTGTGTGTGTGTGTGTGTGTGTGTGTATATGTTTTCCCAAATCTAACACCACTCTCCAGTACACCCTGAAAGACAGTGGCTTGGTCAGCGTGTTAACTGCATTTCTGCAGTGGGTGTCAGGGGAGCAGCCTCAGATCAGCATCAGGGTTTACAGAAAAGGGTTAAGTACAAAAACACAAGCGTGTGTATGCGAGTGTGTGTACGCGTTTGACCACTGTATGCTTATTTGCATGTGTACATGTACTGTATTGTATATGCATATGTATGACCGGTGTGTGTGTGTGTGTGTGTGCATGTGTGTGTGAGACCGTTTGTGCATGAGGTTGCCTGTTTTTGTCTTCAGCTCACTCAGTCAATAGTTTGATCTCCTTTGTAAGGAGGGAGTTGATGTTGTAGGCGGGGTCTGGCACACTCTGGGCATGGCTTATCTCGACAAGCTCCGCCTCACTCTCGCTGGAAGTGGAGCTGGTGCTCATGGTGCTGACGGCATCAGGGATGGCGCAGGGAGCGACGGCTGGACATGCCTCTGGGGGGATACACACTTCGGGCTCGCTGCTGGTTTCGCTGGCACTGGACACCACAGACAACAGAGACATCTTGCGGGTGAGGCGGTTGGGCAGCAACGAAAGGGCGTAGTCGGCGACGATACCCGCCACGTCGATCCCGCACGCCTGGTCGAATGCGATGAAGCCTACGTTGGCGTTGGCCTCACAAACCACGAATGAGCCGTCATTCAATTGCAGCAGATCGATACCACACACGTCCATACCCAGGATGTTGGACACCTGCACAGCCAGCTGTTTGCCCTGCTCGCTTAAAGGACACATCACACCCACCCCACCTAGGGGAAAAAAAGGCCTGGGTTTTAGTGGATACTTCCTGAACTACACCTTCATCAATTGATCATTTTTACAAAATTACATATTCATGAAAATCCAGTTTAGATTTAAATTAGAAAAATGTCCATATACCCTGGGGGGACAGGGGCGTCTGTACTTTAGTAATATAACATTTACATTTCTAGCATTTGTAAAGAAATTTATTCACATGTACCGTTACTGGATAACCTCCAAATTGTATAGCTGGCAGCAGATTTTTTTGTATTTGTCTCAATAAACTTGTTCATTCATCTGCAGTAACGTTGCTCATTGTATGGAATCTGGAGCTTATTCAAAAGAACATCACCACGAGGCGGGAATACACCCTCAATGTCACGTCAAAACACCCTGACTAAACTATACATAGTTACATGCTTTTTAAAGCAGTGGGGCAACTAAGACTAGCTAGACGTGTTTTTGGAGGGCTTGGGATGAATAATTATTTTGGCTTAGATTTAAATTTTTTTTTTTTTTTTCCATCATTTGTATAGTGATCAATCCATCTGGAGCACAGGGAGGCTTATAGCGCGCGCACACACACACACACACCGAGTGAGCAGTTGCTCTGCATGCGTCCGTCCGTTGAGCAGCGGAGCATCGACCCGATCACTCTGCCGCCCACCAGTACCACGCGCACGTCTCGCCCGTGGCTCTCCTTCACATACTCCTGGAACAGGTACGGAGCCTCGTGCCGGATTAGGTGGCACAAGTCAGAGAGATGGTGTTTATCCCGTGCCAGAAACACCGCCTTGCCTGTAAAACAAAAACAAAACACAAGTGTTACATCACTGTTTAAGGATTAGATGCAGATTATTAGTCTTTTTTTAGAATTAATATTTTCGTTAAGGTTTAAAAAATGTTAAGACTTTTATGCTAGTTGTGATCTGTAATATTTCTAGGGTTTTTGTGATTCTAATGAGTATTTTATGTATTCTAATGAGTCACTGCTACAATTTGGGCTAAAGTCATACTGTGTGTTTGTGTGTGCAAACAAGTTCCTAAAGACTAAACCACACACTGCTGAAATGTATTTCCTTGATCATTTAATTGGAAGACTAACAGATTATGTGGCGATGATAAACTCTAATGCGGGCAAGAAAAAGAAAACCAGAGGTGTGTGTCCACACGAGTGTCTGTAAGGCTTTGAAACAGCTGTTGTTTATTTACTAGGGAGCCTCTGGACATGATGCAATTTCTGTCTTGTGACTCCTAAACTCACCTACAGTTTGTGCATGTGGAATGTGAGAAGTAGAGCCACTCCCACGAGGAGCACTTTGGCTCTCTAAGCCTGGGTTCAGACACAAAGACAGAAGTGGTAGAGCAGGTTTGACACTCACCTCGGTGTCCACGAGCGTTTTTCACCACCACCGGGTAACCTAATGGCTCCGCCTCATCAATCATCTTACGAAAATTGTCATGGCCACCTGAAGAGTTAAAACACAGAAACATGAACATTTTACTAACTCAGTAATGAACAGAATCTGATTTTTACAGTAGTACATGTGAGATTTCAAGCTCAAACTGAATAACAAAGTGCCTGAACTACTTGGATATTTGTTTAGAATTTAATGACTGACAAAATCACAAGCCTTTTATTTATATCTAATGTTTAATAAACTATAATAAATGTATAAATCTGTTAAAGTTATATACCATTTATTGATAAGACAAGAGAGAAATGAACCAGCTGACTGAAAGAGGGGGTGGGACCGGAAAGGACCTGAGCTGGAATCGAACCTGGGTCGTCGGCACCTTCACCCACTACACCACAGCGGTGGTCTTATTTATAACTATTTTTATTTAGTAGTTTGATAACAGCGGCAGATATGAATATACACATTCGCTGCCATTATAAAACTCCTAAATTAGTTATAAAATGTGTAAATCTGTTAAACATGTCTTTGAAAACTTTTTGGTAATTTTTCTTCTTAAAATTGAAGCAGTGGTAACTTGGTGGTGCTGCGAATCGAACCCACAATCTTTCAGTAGGTGAACACATGTAATTTATGTTAAAGGGGATTCAAACGAGAACAAACATTTGGGTGCTGATTTTTTCACGAAGGCGCCGTGGGGGAAGTCTACATGGCACGGAAAAGTAAATCTTTGCACTGCGTTCTAAAATAAAGTAGAAACTAAACAATGATTCTATGAGGAACTGTTGTAGGATCGACGTCCAGCTAACATCAGAAACAGAAACGAAACATCTGTTAAATACGGACATCGGAGTTCTTTAGGATTCAAAACACAAATGATGCAACTGAACAACTGACTGGGTTACATACACATGATCGCTATGGTAACGCTAAGGCCATTCGCCTAAACATTCTAAATTACATGTCCTATACAACACATGGGACAGGATTGCAGGAAATAAATGCTTATTTATAATTATTTGTTCATCTTAATCTGCAGTGGAAAAAAACCTCTCCAAAACACAGCTTTAAACACAGCTGCTGAACGGAATGACAAAACGCTGCATGGTTACGTCCCAAGCGTCTGAAATCCTCATACTAATTAATACCATTCGGTCCGAGTGCTGAGGTCCTGGCTGCTGAAGCAGTGTATGATGTGGCACTGTTAGGAAAGCGTTGGAGACAGATGTGCACTGGACTGCGGAATGGAAAAAAAGACGCAGGAAAAAAGCGAGTGATTTGCGAGAGCCACAAGGAGGAGGGAGAGAAAGAGAGAGAGAGAGAGAGAGAGGGAGGAAGGGAGAGAGAGAGAAAAACCAGAGAGAAATCTAATTATAACTCTTCCTCTGTCTGCTCATCTGATCTGAAGAGAAGAGCAGTTGTCAGTTATTGCAAGGCAGCGCAAACACACACACACACACACACACATGGAGGAGACACTGCATAGGCTGCACAGACTGCTGAAGTCTCTGCTTGTTATGCAGTGCTTCTTAATGCTTCCTGCTTGGGTGCAGTGATTGATCCGTTTTCTGAGCTACTGCAGCATTTTCCAACATCTACTCTCAGGGCGAGAGAGAGAGAGAGACAGAGACAGAGAGAGAGAGAGAGAGACAGAGAGAGGGACAGAGAGAGACAGAGAGACAGACACAGAGAGAGGGAGAAAGAGAGAGCAGAGAGAGAGAGAGAGAGGCGAGAGAGAGAGATGAGGGAGAGAGAAAGAGAGAGAGAGAGAGAGAGAGAGAGAGAGGGCGAGGAGAGACAGAGAGAGAGAGGAGAGGACCAGAGAGAGAGGAGAGAGAGAGAGAGAGAGAGGGAGAGAGAGAGACAGACAGACAGAGAGAGGGAGAAAGACAGAGAAAGCGAGAGAGACAGAGACATAGAGACAGAGAAGACAGACAGACAGACAGAGAGAGAGGGGGAGAGAGGGGGGAGGAGAGAGGGGAGGGGGGGAAGGGAGAGAGGGAGAGGAGAGGAGACAGAGAGAGAGAGAGAGAGAGAGAGAGAGAGAGAGACAGAGAGAGAGAGAGAGAGAGACAGACAGACAGAGAGAGAGAGAGACAGAGAGAGAGACACAGACAGACAGACACAGAGAGAGAGAGAGAGAGAGAGAGAGAGAGAGAGAGAGAGAGAGCGAGAGAGAGAGAGAGAGATGGGTAAAGAGGGTGGGATTTATAAAACACATGGAGAAGCAAACACCAAATGTCAGACATGAACCTCTTCCTGTGTTTTCATTTAAATGGTCATGAGTTCTTCTCGTTTCTCCGCCAACTGCTGTTACATAACCCCCTTGTGTTCATCTGCGCATGTGTGCGTGTGAGGAACTCGGGTTCAACACGCTCACAGGGTTTGTTACCATAGCGTGTTCGCATAAAAACAAAGAAAATCCTTTTATACTCCAAGACATCCATGCTGTTTCTGTTTAAGCCACACACAAACGTCAAAGACTAACATGTGCAAAAGCTGACAGCTGAGCAAGCCTGTAAATGAAACACAACCTTTTATTCTCACTTACTGTCTCAGAATGGGCTTCAATTTTACTTTCTCCCATATTGACTTTCGCTGAACTAGCAAAAGGCAATGGGTTTTTTTTAGCTCTCTGTTCACTGCAGATCAGAAAAAGAGGAGGGAATCGCTAAAATGCAAGCGATCGGGCTGCTCTAGGTACATCCTACAAAGTGCTGAAATCTGATAGGTGTAAGTACTTAATCTGCAGGCTGTGAGTCTGTGTGTACATACTACAAAAGGAATACCACCAGTAGAAAAATGTCACATTGCAAAAATGTGGCTAACTGGGTAGTGGTAGCTTAGTGACTAAGGTGTTGGGACTGCTGACCAGAAAATTAAATTCCTGACCCCAGCCAGAGCTGGGGGCCAGCCAAGCAAAGCCCTTAACCCTCAAAAGCTCATTTGGATAAATGTGTGACATTCTAAATGGCAGAAAGTTCACAAGATGGCCGGACAACTCAAATATTTTAGCTCTCTGATACACATACAAAGATGGTGTCCTGTCTCAAGTAGAAGCCAATGTAAATGACTGTAAAAGAGCGAAACAGAGAGAGAAAGCGAGTGCGAGTGTGTTTACGAATGCTGACCGTAAGAATAAGTATCAGGCAGAGGAACTCCATGTCCAGCAAGCTCCTGAAAGGTCCAGAACTTGTTGACACAGTTTAGGATGGCACTGGGCCGGTTGACTAAACGGCAGCCCATTTTCTCCAGATGCCTAAGAACGGTGATGTCACTGTCCGACTGCACCCATGGAGTAGGAACACGCACCACAGCCACCTGTGGGTACGACGTCACCACCTCCTGCCCCACTCGCAGACCTAAAAGGAGAGGGCAGAACAAATCAGTTACACATTGCAAACGAGAACTTTGTGTTAATGAGATGCTGATATAAGGGTTTCTATCCAAACCCTCGACAAAACCGGACTGAATCTGTTTGCTTTTATATTCTTTAACCTGCTTCTTGCACGTGAGAGAGAAGTGAAGGTGCATGCATGGTCTTTGTAGGAACACAAATTTGTGTAATATTGTGCCATAACAAGTGAAATCATATTATATGTATAAAAAGAGGTGTCATGTTCAGCTGCTGTAATGCAAAAAAAGCTGTGTGTCTCAAATTGCTCCAACACAACACGACAGGCAATATTTGGTTTGGAATGACAGCTCGATGCGAGAGTAGGAACTAGCTGTTTTTGTAGACTAAATTATAACACCAACTGCATGTGCTGTAATTGCATATACTTTATTTTACTGGAAACCAGTTCAGAAACTCAACACGGGTGTAAAAACATGCAAAACAGATGCAACACAAATAGTGACCGAGTTGTATTTTACCCCTTCGGACCAAAAATAACTGCCCCAAACAGGACGGTGTGAAAATATGTTCACGATAATGTATCAATATGTTAACCTGTAGTATTGAAATATATTCAAATTGCATTTTAAGTTTTCATTAAATTCAATTAAAGCCTTCGGTGTGTGTCAAACGACTTCCTCCTTCACTCCTGTAGTTGTTGCCGAAACATACAATCATTGTCACAGAAGAAAAACATCAAGGGCGCTACAGGATTTGTATTTTAGCCTTTTTGATTGGCATATGGTGATATATTAGTACTGTGATCCATGTACTGTGATGTGTATGATATCGTGAGGCCCTTCGCTAATACACAAATCTTGTCCCAACATTTTACTATTAAGTCACAGGTTTGGGGTTGGCAATTTTACAGGATACATATGGAAATGGCTTTTTTTTCAGGCCAGGTTTTTCTGAAATGGAACTCAGGGGTTGCCATAGCAAAGAGTCAAGAAAATCTTAAAAAGCTACAAATATTAAATCATAGATTTATTTCATTACAAGCAAAAATAGAATTATTTCAGAAAGGTTTGCACGTTTTCAACTGAAGTTTTTCTATGAATCATCCGAAACCATTCGTATGAACTCTTTCCATCCAAAATACTTGAAACACCTGGATATAAAACATGGGCCGTTTCGCCAACCTTTCCTTTTAACCTGCTATAAATTGAACAGCTGGACTGATCTGAACTCTAGGCTATTTTTCAAGCATATAAGTCGAGGTCAATTTGTAGTAACACCTTGTTTGGACTCCAAGTCTGTGAGGATATGCAAAACGAAACTTCTCTGAACACAAACACACAATTTACACTATCAACAGATCAGTTACGCAACACCAGACAAACACACACACCGTTTATCTCTTTAATGACCCACTAACCCACATTCTTTCGTTTTTTTTCAGAAGTTTTCATCATTCAATTACATCTGCAGCTTTATTCAACACCTAATATTTATTGGCTGTCTGTTTTAATTACACATGCGCTATTGTCCCGGTTTCCTGAGTGACAGGATAAACAATTTGTGTTCTGAATCGTAACCATTTTAATTTCAGGGTTGGAACAAATGTGAATATGACGTCGGTTGTTGTTTGAAGTTGTTTTGGTGAATAAATTGTGTCTTTAAATTGCTAACTATTTTGCCATGGTTGTTTTATTCTGTTGCCATGATTCCTAACATCCCATACAAACAAACAAAGATTTTTATCAGTACAATAAGTCTATTGAGGGACACAAATGGTGTCAGCTTTTGTCAGCTGGGTTCTGGGCTGTAGTTATGGTGAGTTAGTATGCCTGCTAAAAGAACCACACAACAGGAGACTGATTCAAAAAGAAAGACAGAAAGAAAATAGAGAGAGATAAAGAGAGAGAGAGAATCTGTATAACCACCTCCTTTCTACTTCGCCATTTTAGAAGGAGCAGACTGTCATGGCCACAGCACAACGTTCCCACACTGACAGCGATGGTCCAACAGAGTTCCGAATACAAGCAAGGCCATTATGATGGTCGTGCCTCTGCAACCAATTCAAATGTACGCTTTATAACCAAACTTGCTGAGAACTATCCAGCTTTCAGATCATTCCAACTTAGAGAAGACATAACTGCTTTGCTTTTTTGGACAAAACACTGCGTGCATAGACGCTTTGCTGTGGCTGATGCAACACCCAGTGCACATGGATTTTTTTTTTTCTTTTACTTACAGCACAGGACCTAAAGAACACATGCAGTGCCTGTGTGGATGTGTGTGTGTGTGTGTGTGTGTGTGTGTGTGCATGACACTGTGATTGCTCAGCAGTACAAGCCAGGTTAACAAGTTCTCTGGGGTTCAGGAAAAAAAAAAAAAAAATCAGACACATTCATATGGCAAAATCATCTGTGGCCACAACCCCCCCACCTTTCCTTCGCTTTCCGCCTTCTTTCTTCTTCTTGCCCCAGATCTTCTTTCCCTTTCTTAAAGCTGGATGATCTACAGTTTAGAAATAAAGTCCGGACTGTAAATGCCTTTAGGCTGGTCGGTGTTAAGAATTCATTTAAACGCAGAGTATGCGCATGCGCCAAAAAAACAAGAGGAGGGATGCATTTAATCTTTAAACTATGTACAGCTCTGTGAAGAGTCATTCCCTGCCAGGAAAAACACACTGTAGGCCACGTATGCACACAATCACATGCACGGAGGTCAGACATGTGCAGTATCAAGCACCTGCACTCACAGCACTTTTTGTTTTTAATAAAAAATCCCTCAATAATGCAAACTGTCGTACAATTTATAACACAACCAACGGATCTGAGTAATCAGTCAATTAAAAAAAAAAATGAGTCATGCCGTTTGTATATTAGTGTTCCTTTCCGCTAGAGACAGTAGAACTACACTGTCCTCTCCGATCACATGGATCTCTGCAGTTAAATTAAGCTCCATCGTCGCCGTAGCCTCCTGAATCACTTCATATTCACTGGACAAAAAGAATGACAAACTGAAGTAGAATCTAGGAATACTGAATATAGACTATAAAAGTATCCTGAAAATGTATTTATAGGAAATAAGTGGGGAAAAAAATGTTCCTGGCAGGAGGCCAAGAACCTTTTTTACTAAAAATTGTAGGACAATTAAATTCTAGTGCCTACTTAGATTACAACATGCCTAGGGCGCCATTTGAGGTTTACCTACAGGATTTTTTTTGTTAATTAGTTGCACTTAGTTTGCATTCTGTATCTCAGTAGTATGTCGCTTCATGACTAATAGAATAAAACGGGTTGTAAAGTAAACTAAAGCGATTATTCAGCTGAACGGTTTTACTATATTTTCATATACACAGATGCCACAGGATTTATTGCAAATGTTATATTTCACGCACTACAGTGTGGATTATTTACTTTGATTTACTGTGTTTATCATTCACGGCGTGTGAATGAATACCCGATACCTCTCCCTGCACCGTGTACGTGTGTGAGGAAGTATTAAACTCATGACTATGGACGTCTTACTTTTGTGCTGATGTACCAAAGCAAGCAGTGACATCAAACCCATGGTGTGACATTTCTCATCAGCTAGAGGAATGGCCAATGCTTTATTGCAGCCCACTTGTGATGTGCCACTCACTTTGTCCATCCCATACACTGTTGGACACGACATTCCCACGTCTTAAACGCATGCTGATTGTTACGTGTGGCTTCACGGCACGTTTACTTTGTCCTACCAGTAACGCAAGCTGCTTGGCTACAAAAACAGCCTATAGTTGTGATTCAGATGCGAGTATATTTGTTCCTTGTGGATAGGGTGGGGCATTTGGATGTGGTGCCTCTTTCCTTTGCATAAGAATTACTAGGGGTAGCTTATCAGGACATAAGCTGGTATGGTACGAGAAATTGTGATGTTTAGTCATTATACAGTGCTACTCTAATTTTCCCAGTAAAAAAAAAATTCTTGCATCAATGACACAACTGTAAATCCCAGACCAGCTGTTCTAAAGCCTAATCTGAGCTTGCCAGGATTCAGACTAAAAAATTAACCTCACCTCCTCTAGTTGTGGTGCCATTTTCTCTAAACGGGTATAAACCTGCAAATCATGTTAAACGATATAAATTAACTATCCTCTTTAGCCCTGTTTCTAACTACCCCTACCTCTCAGACTACAGACTAAACAATCTGCCAATCCTCCAGATGGCCACAAGCAAGAGCCAGAAGCCACCAAGCTGAGGCTAAAGAACTAGTGTCCACAGAGTCTGGCTGACTGCCTTCAATCACCTCCCATCTTTGATAAAAATCAACCCAAAAACGTCTTGACGCATGTTCACACCAAGAATTTACAGAATTTGGCAGACGCCCTTATCCGGCTCGACTGATATTCGTCTCTTTAATACAAATGAGCAAATAGGGGTTAAGGGTTTTGCTCAGGGGCCCAGCAGTGGCAAATTGGTGGTGCTGTAAATGTAACCCTGATCTTTCATTTGTATCTATAAAATTTGTGATAATGTATTTTTTCTTTCACTTTTCCCCTTGGACAGGTGGGCCGGCCGTGTGACAGGGGTCGTTTGCCCACGTTACAGCTGTTTTCGCTGCGATAGTATTATTTATAGCGGGAGAATTATTCAAAAGGTCGGACTGCTAGCCTGTCTGCTCAGCCATTTTGTTTTTATACAATAGATACAGCTGTTGCTTAGAAACGGAAGTGACTTGCATGGACGACCTGGTTTCTTCTTTTCCCTCCAATCATGATTTAGCAACAAGGACAAATACGACGTGGACACACCTCAACAACTACCACTGAGGATGATGCGGTGCGTCATGGCTCCGAGACAGACTTGTTCTCCTTTAATCTCTCACACTTCGTCATATTATCCCTGTAAATGTATTTTATTTACCCTGTCGTAAGCCTTTGAGGTATCTTCTTATTTCCACTAAACAACATCAACCCACCCGATCATCTATATAGTGTGTAAAAATTGCTGAGAATGTAAAGAAGCTGTGTGATGCGGTACCAGCAAAACACACAATCCTGGGAAACCACCATGCATAAGAGACCAGATCACATACCTGAATCAAACCTCACTCTCTTATTGGGATCTGATGTTGACTAAGCAGCTTCACGGTTAGAAAAAATCTGAATGCAGTAGAATGCACCGTAAAGTGGATCTGTTAGTGAATATTAATCAAACAGTGTAATGGACGGGAGCGCGCTTTATTATGCGATCGTGAACCCGCAAACGAACCAATGAATTAGCTTCAGAACGTCACAAAGGATAAACCTCTTTTTTTTTTTTTATTTGGACGCACTGGGTCATTATATCTGATGTATCCGATTAGGTTTCAGGAAAGCGGTGGATTCTTGCTGGGGAAAAATGGGTTAGGCGGTCATTGACACACACATACACATTAGCATGAAGCTAACTACGCCCCATAACAGCCCATCACCCACGAATCCCCATTGAAAACAAGCTAGTTACAGATTATAGCAAATAATATTATTTTTAACTACCGAGTCTAGTGAGTTAAACTTGCTGTTTATAAACATTTTTTGTGTGATAGTGTGTTATAGTTACCCAGCTGTCCGTCGGTGATGGTAATAACGATCTCATCCATCAACAGATAGCGGAATTCGACGTCGTCCTCGACGCATCGCTCCTTCAGAGCCCGCAGGATCTGAACTTGAGGATATTCCTGACTAATGCGCCGATCAGTTACAAACCACACTCGGGAACACATGGTAAAAATCGTAATAAATACCGACTGAATACTACAAATGTGATGGATTTAAGAAAAACGCGGGATTCAGGCTCGGATGGTGACACAATAGAGACGCAGCCGCGGGGTTTTAGCCCGAGTTATAGCTCCTTCTGTTAATATTTCCAGCGACTGCCAGTTTCTCCTGTCTCATCCGCGCCAGAATCCCGATAAACTGAAGAAAAAAACTGAGATTAAACGAATAAAAGGCTGCGCGCTGCTCTGCGGCTACCGAGCGATGGCTCCTGAAGAGGGCACCGTTTAACTGCCCCCTCACGGAGCAAACAAAAGCCTCCAAGCCGCTGCGCTTAAACCCAGGGCGCACTACACGCTACACTCACGCGCTAGCGGTCTGGATGAAAACTTCGACAAAATGGTGGAGAATCGATGCAATGATGGAGAGAAGGCGGATCATCGGCTCACTAGTGGAACTGAAAGGCGGTGGTGACCAGCAGGATCCCGGGTCGTCTCAGGCCGCAATGCTGAAGAGATTGGAAAAGACGCACGCTTTATTTTCAACCCTGCAATTTCGTTCTAGCACGCGCTTCGTTTACAACTCTCTTCCTCACGTTTGTGTAGGACAAAAATGTAGCCAATGGGAATCGAGAGCTTGCAAGGCTACGGACCAATAACAGCGTTGTCGTCGTCAGCAGGAGAGAGCGGCGACCAATTAAAACGCAGCTTCCGCGGAGGCTCGAGTATCTTAGCAGTCCAATGAGGATGTGGAAAGTGGAGCCGGTCGCGCGCTTTTGTGTTTTGGCGCGTGACATGAGTGGGCGTGAAGTGAGCGCGCTCTTCCTCTGAACCGGTTCAGACCGGGTACAGGCGGGTTTGGTGGGTACGTGTGGCGCGGTGTTCCCGTCTCACTTTATTGAAAGACGGGAGATCTTTCAAAAGTTTAGCTTAAGACGTAGCCATTTATAAAAAAAAAATGTCTCTATATATGTTTTTTGTGAATATTAATCATCATAATTTTTTTCATTAAATTAACAAATCAGTATACTTTTATTTTTTTGTAAAATGAATATACTAATTACATTTTCAGATATAAAAACAAATAAATACATGGCATCATAACGTCATTATAGTTTATAGTGGTTAGGGAAAATAAAGTGTCCGAGTTTTGCTTTGTTTATACCACGTGTCCTTTTGCAGAGTGTTGCCAACTCCTTAGTAAGGAAAGTAGCTATTGGCTGTTCTAAAAGTTGTTGGATGACGTCCTCGCCTAATTTGAATGTAATTTTAATGGACGCTGTAGGGATGCCAGCTTCATCAATGGAAAGTGAGGACAATCGTGATACTTTATTTAAAAAAATTTCTGCTGTCAGACTGTATGACTGCACGCAGTTAAAAAGTAATAATTAAATAATTGCGATTACAAGAACAGTGTAGTAATTAAAAATCCTGTGCAATTACATACATAGACAAAGAATTTACATTTACACTAAAGGGCGGGATTCCCGCATGCGCGATTCATTTGCAGTCTCAATGCGGAGGGTTGAACATCACTGGGAGTGAGTGCTTTGGGTCGGGGTGGAGGCGAAGGCAGCACTCGGTGTCAGAGTGTCCGAAAATCCTCAAAAACACCAAAAAAGCCGGTAGATTCATCACTTATTGCTTTTGGGGGGGAAATGTGTCGTCAGAGGTGTTTAAATACCCCACAAATATCGCCAAGTTGGCAACAAAGCGCGTGCAGTACTTGTGCGCGTTGCAGGGGTGGACGGGCGGGGCTTTGAATACATGATGTCACCTTTGGCCAATAGCTAACCGGTTTGAGCTGGTTACCTAAGTAACACCGAGGAGGCACAGATTCCATCAAATAAATATTTGCAATAACGAGTCCAAATCGGTTCTGTATCATGATTTTCACTTCCTTTAAAGAATACGTAATGTGCACACAGGCTCGTGACTCGTCTGTAATTACTGAGGACATCTCTTAGGATCCAGTTGCTCTACGGGTGTTTGACTCCGCCCCTCCCGCGTCAGTCAAAAAAAAAAATTCCTGCTACTCTTCTCAACCAATCAGATTTGTCTTCCGTTAATGCCGATAGATCGTGTTGATACTGGCCTAACGTGCCCGCGCGCCTAATAAAAATATGAGCAGCTGAATCAGTTTGTAAACATCCGCAACTGAAAATTGATCCTGATACCAAGTGCTTTAGTGTCCATCACCCAAAACGAACCCTGGAAACATTCTAACAGATAGTTAGTCTTTCAGTCATAACACATGAAAAAAAAAATCACCAGGATGTTTTATTAGAATATTTTTCAGATGTTATGTTATTTTTGAGATGTTATGTTAGTAACTTCAACATACTTGTTTAAGTACAACATTGTTGTTAAATCTAGAACAACTTCCGCATGTGATGAAGAACATGCCCCAGATCTCTTTTGGAGACCAGGCTCCATATCCCTGTCCTTTATTTTTCTTAAATCAAAACTTTTCATATTCATATATTTAAAAAATGTTAAACAAAACTGAAGGGTATGTGATAGAACACAATATCAAACACTGATGTTGTCCCTCTTTAATTTAAGGAACTGATAATAAAAGTGTGTCCGAACAACTAGAATAGTAGCTTTGATTTGTAATATATACATTTTTTTCTATCCCAGTATAAGCAGTTGGGGTCAGAGCACAGAGTCAGCCATGATACAGCACCCCTAGAGTGGGAAGGGGGTCCAACAGTGGTAGCTTCACAGTGCTGTGGCTTAAACCCTGATTCTCCATCAACAATTCAGAGCCTTATTCGTTTCAGCTCCAACTACTCTTAGCTTAGTTTATTATTATAATGGAAACATTCGAATAGTAAAGCGGTCTTAGACTAGGCAGTAAAACATGTCATTGTCATTGTTACACATAATAACTGCCCTAAAATTTACTACTATAGCTACTATAAGTAGTTTTTTTTTTTTAATCTCATTATATTATATTTGAAAGAGGTTATTTTATTAATTTAAAAAGAAAAAAAACACCTTAAATAATTACTAAAATAACTAATTTCTTTATACAAATCAATTTAAGACGCTTCAATTTATTTGTTTAAAAAGCCTGTAAAATCATTCTAGGTCTGACTTTATCTGGTAGAACTACAACTAATTGCCATGCAAGAAAATGCTAATGATTTACATATTGAGTTAATGAGTATTTAAATCCATAGCAGGCTTTATGAATTGCTATTAGTAACACAACAATGTTAATAGTTCTTTAAAAAGAATTATTTACAACCATCAAAACCTTTCCCGAGAGCACATGGATGCAAACACAGTAGTAACAAGTTTATTGGTATCTGGGTGTGATCTGTTTACCCATGATGCTGCTGCGTCACATGACTGACAACATGAATGTCTCACAGCTTGCTTTGATCATATTTTTATTGTTATTACTGTTTTGTGTGTGTGATTCCAACTTCTTTGTGTGGCGATTTGTTATTGTAATACTTTGTGGATAGTGATTCAGGATAAATTCAGCTTCATCTGTAGGTCATATGGTTTCAAAGCATATAAACAAATTAAAAAGGGTAATAAGCCAGTTATAGAGCTTCAACGTTGGTTTAGATGTTCATCAGAAAATGGATGAAAGTGGTTCGACGGATTATACTGTCTACTAAATTAATGTAGCACGCCATCTGCTGGCTAAACATCCCTTTTTCCCCCCACATGAAATCCTTAATGGCGTATAAAAAAAGGTTACGTCATTATGATGTCTTGATTTTAGTATGTAGGAATCAGTATGAAAACTCAGTTCTCCCTGTGCATTATTAACACAGTAGTTTATTTCAACACATAACAGCATTTTTAAAGCACTGTGGCTCAAACAGACATGCTAAAGATGTTTACATTAGTTTTCCACAATTATAACAAGATACTAGGGACTCATAGATCCCTTTTATTCACAGTTTTTTCATCATGTTATGTACAGTGTGTCATAATTTTAGGTTCATAGTATGAGAGCAGATTTATGTTCTGTGCTGATTTACAAGGTGCAAAAAGAACTTTTAGGTTAGACCTGGTATCTGTGTGATACATTCGTTTTTAGGGTAACGATTATGTTTCAGCCCACAATCTGATTAATATTACTGTTTAGTAATCAGTTTTATTCGACTTGAAGACTGTACGCCCCATGCTTATGTACTTTCATTTTACTAAACCTTGTATTATATGTAAAAGTAACTCTTTTTAAGGCCATTTTTATGCGATGGCCCCTAAAATAACCATTTAATCATTAATTATTTATTAACAAAAATGTGATTGTAGACAAATCTTAACCCAACACCTGTCCATCAGTGCCAGACCAAATTATGCTTTTTCATTAAAGTAGCTCGATTTAGCAAAGCTACATTTTCACCAGAAACCCTAAGGCTTTTTTATAGGTTGTTCCATAAATGCTAATTGACAGTACTTTTTAAACAAACTCAACAAATTACAAGCTTAGAAACAATTGAACAATTGATTGAGAACAATACAACAAACATATAAAGACACGGATATATTTAACACAACAAATGCTACGCCGAGCTCATCATATGTGCTTCATGGTCTTAGAACAGAGCACATTCATTTTCCTTTCTCAGATTTCAGCCCATTTACAGTCATAAAACACTTTGTGAAAGTAATGTGGTAGACATGAAATTCCGTCCAAGTTGTGTTTTACCGATTCACACTATGCCACACACACACACTCTTGCCCATAGGTTAGGGCATCTTTAAATAGGCAATACACAAAATCTACTACATTCACATGTATGAAAATAAATATCAGGAATAAATAACAAACCTAATAATGAATGTAGTCTGAATAATCTGGTGTACTGTATGTATTTTTGTCAGAACTCGTAATTTGTTTTACTAAGGTCCCCATAATAGCTGTAATTCTTCCATTTCTGCAAAGTTGTGAAAGTGCATATAGCGAATAAATAAAAATAAATAGGGTTGAATTTGATCAGGTCTATTAATGTTTCTGATTGGTTTAGTACATAGAATATGGACATCATCAGGAGTAATAACTCAGACTGTAGCTAGTGCATTGACCGTTTTATCATTAAATATTGGAATTTTTAAATTATTAGACATAAAAAAAACATGAATATTACCTACCTAAGATTTTTTATTTAATATTCTGACTGAAAAAAAAAATGACTGCAGGCCCTCGCTGTTAGCACACATACAGGATGCATTGTGTGTACAGCAATATACATATACAGATTGTGTTCTGCAATAAATTAAACTCGACTGACTACTGTTATGGGAACAGTTTAAAAGTATAACATGTTCTGAATTTTATACTTTTATCCATAAACTATATAGCCAGTTTGCTTGGACGTTTTAATTTATCATCATTTTGTCAATACAAAATTGTAACCCAGTTTCTATCAGGGGCTCCCATGTGCTTTTCTGTTTCTTTCCTCCTTTTGCTATAGTGACTAGAATGTCACGTGTAGTTCGTTAATGACACAAGCAAACAGTAAAATGTGTATTTTTTTTAAGGACTAATGTGAAAGGGTTAAAACCAGTATCAGTGTTATTTATGAATGTGTGAATGCAACAGATGTTAGTGTTCGTTCACTAAAAACAAGTGCCCTTGTTAAAAAGGGCACTGCAGTTTCCAGCACAGTTTAGAAATCTAAATCACAATCATTCTTATTCAGGGTTTTATTTACACAAAGTGACTTATTATTAATGCCTTTTTGGCATTTTTTTAACTTAAGTCTTGACTTCATTTCTTTGACTCTGCAACTGTGTCATGTGCCGTGACATCCTCATCATCGCTGTTTTTGTTAGTGTTAGATGTGACATTGGATGTACCCTGCTGTAGACTGCGAGTAACGGGACCCTTCGCTCGCACTAAAAGCCGCTCGTCTGTTCTGGGCTTTAACTCCACACCTTTTTGCTTTATTTTCCTCTCCATACAATGTACCCCATTGCTTTGCTGCTGAGATTTACCAAGTGCTACTAAAGACTTTGACCCCAAAGGTGACTGAATAGCTTCCATTAGAATAAGTCTACTTTTTTTGCTTATGTGAACTGATGAGCTTGAGATTATATCTGAAGTTTTAGGCTGAAAATTACGCACGGTGATTTTCGCTTTGCCAATTTGAGCCTTGTCTGGGACGTTGCTGGCTGAACCAGAACCGTTGGTCTGTGTTTTTGCTAAAGATTTCTGTCCTTGACTTAACTTTTGTGGTTTCATTATTACATCCGATACACGTGTACGGACACGTTCGTGGTTCTCCTGTGCTGACGCAATGCTAACTTTTCTTTTCGGAGGCTTCCTACTAATAGGTTTCATAGGGCAGCTAAAAGCTACATGCTTCTTCAAGCTGGCTTGGTAAGTGAACTCCCTGCTGCAGTGAGGACAAACATAAACCTCCATATCATCCTGTGCACTCTTTCGCCCCAGTGCCCTGCCTCGCTGTACCCACACGGATCTTCTTTTTCCATGAGTGCCTAGCTTTGACTTGCCTTCTGACTCATGGCAATGGAGCTTTTTGGGGTGTCCAGGTTTTTGAGAGACATTCTGTCTAAGGTTGACTCCTCTAGCGGGCAACAAAACTCCATTTTGCACTTTTGCAAATTGTTTTAGTGGAATAGGGTTCTTTTTTGGAGTGTACCGTTTTTTGTCACTAGCATTAGCACAGGCTAATATGTGCTTGTGGAGTTCAGGCATGTTGTCAAAGCCCCTGCCACACTTGGTGCAGCGAACGGTAGTGCTGAAAGTCTGCGGGATATTATGAGTGGTAAAATTAGTGGCTGTGGTGGCGGTTGGACTGACTGGTGTTCTGTTGTGATATGGAAATGGCGGTGGCTTAAAACTAGGGTAATGCTGGTTGATACCAAGCCGCACATCTGTAACTTTGGGTTTGACACTCTCAGATGCCATAATCTTGATGGTAGTGTATAACTCCTCGGTATTGGTTTCAGAGTCATTGTCAGCCTCTGCTTTTAGAGCTGTTTGGTAAGACTGGCCATGTTCGTCAATTGTAGGACATGTTTTAGTGTCAATATCAAACTTTAGTGGACTGTTATAGTTTTCAGGTCTTAACTTACCATTCTCTACTTCAGTGTGTGAGCATTCCTGACTAGGATGGAGATCACGCTGATGTTGTTCTAGGTTGCAAAGAAAGGCAAATTCTTTGGAGCATATTTTGCAGATATAGATTTTACCAATGCCATGATAACTGGACCGGTGCTCAAACAAAGCTGCGTCACTCTCAAACAGCTGCACACAAAACTCACACTTATATGGCCAAGTGTCCGAATGTTCACCAATATGCTGACTTAAAGCCTTCATAGAGTGGAAGAGCTCATCACAGGCATTACACATAAAACGCTTACACACAGAAGGCAATGATGATTGCTCTTCACTCATAGGCTTCTGTTGTATAGAAACGTCTGTGGTTTCTACTTTCAGCTTTTCAGATTTATTATCAGTGACTAATAAATCTTCTGTAGGCTCCACTGTTGTCTCTAAATTTTCTGAAACACTGGGACCAGGTGATAACAGTAGTGTATCTTCTAAGTTTTCTAATGATTCTCCAGGAGAGGATGAGTCCACTCCCTGATCTTGAGCCTCAACAGTTTCAGCCTCTGGCAGTTCTGGAACTGATGATTCGATGTTGGTAGTCTGTAGTTCAGATGAATGCTGAAGCTCCTGTTCCTCAGGTTGATCTGGAAGCGTTTTATTAGAAAGAGATTGAACAGCATCAGTTTGGTGTACAAGGGTGGTATTAGTGGACTCCAGTGCAACGGTATACTCTATAACAACTACATTTGGAGAAAAGCTCAGGGAACCGATGTTTGACTGGTTCACCAGCACAGGAGAAATTAAATGTGCTTCAGGTGACAAGACAGGGTCGATCACCAAGGTCCTTTGTGCTAGTTCACACACAGGCGCATCAGTAAGAAACTGAGGGCCTTTTAAACTTAGATTTGGGGCTGTGGGGATAAGTGCATGAGTCACACTTCCAGGGGCGGAATTAAGCCAATTGGGAAGAGACACATTAAAAGCTGCCAAAGAATTTCCGACAGCAAGCTCCACAGGAGTGTCAAGCGCTACAGGACTGGAGGATTGTACAGTAGGGCAGATTGTGTTAGCATCTTGATTAGTTACGGATGTTTGCGCTGGCAGGAATATATCTGTGGGCTCTGGAGTAGCTAAAATGGGCTGGGCTGGTGAGCCAGTGTGCATTGCGGTAGAATTAGGCAGAGAAGAGGCTGCATTAACTGCAGGAGGAGCAGGTGGCGTCAGCGCTAATGTATCACTTTCAGAGTTAGCAGGAATTGGCTCCAACACAGCACTGGGAATTTCATCTGCTGGCGAAGAAATATCCGCTTCAGCATACTGGCTTAGCAATACTTTCTCCAACATGCTTGAGTTAGGTTTGGTTTTCCTAACTGATGTCTGGGAGGCTAAACACCCAGTTGGTTCAGACTCCGTACCTTTTTTACTCATGCTTAGATCCAGAACACATTCGGCCAAAACGTCACGGTCACTCTTACCCCCAGCACTGGAAAGATCTAGTGGCCGCTGATTACATGACCTGCCACCAGTCCCAGATGCAGAGCAGTCCAGTGGCAGGACTTCCTGTATGGTTTCAGTACTGTTTGCAGCTAGATTGACAATTTCCATTTCTTCTATTTTAGATAAGCTTATTACAGCAGATGAGCACTGACTGTCTATCTTTGGCAATTTAGGAGCAAAACAGTTATTTTCCGGTACGGTGCTAGATTTCGGCACCGACTCACTGCTCTGCTGTGTAGAGTTAGGAGGGGATGTTGTCCTTCTCTTGAATCTGCTACTGGCTGTGGGTAAAAGTGTTAGTGATAAAGGTGGACAAATCTTTTGGCCTTCACTAATCTGAGAGAACGGTGATTTGCTGACAGCCTGGTTCTGTAAAAGCTGCTTTAGCTTTGGGGACAAATAAATCGTTTTTTCCTTTTGCAAAACAATTGTCTCCAATGTCCTGGGGAAAACAGTGCCAATTAATGTACCTTCTGTGGCAGAGGAAGGGGTCGTTAGGATTGATTCGGACTCCAATTCGGTTTTGATTTGTGGCAATAATGGTGGGGTGGACGTCCTTCGTCTGCTAGAAGACGTACCAGTGAGGTCAGTGTTCACGTTGCTTTCACTAGACTCCATTTTCAGGGCCTGTGTATTTTGTGGATTGACGATAAAGGCATCCATACCAATCACAGCAGCAGCAGCAGCAGAATTCAGCTCCATCACTTCGCAATTAGTCACGGCACTGGTGGAGATGATTTTCCCATCAATGTAGAAACTGAGGTTCTCAGAGATGTTGCTGGAAATATCAACCATATACTCCTCTTCTTGCCTAACCTCATCACTGTGATGTATATTGGACGAGGATTCTATGGCGCTACCTGAATTCTGAACGTCATTACAGTTTACGACTTTCTGACGGACTCCTCTGGGTAATAGACGCCGTTCGTGTATCCTGCGCTCATGCCTTCGCAAGCTGGTGTGAGTTCCAAACACTTTCTTGCAGTACTTGCAGGAAAAAGAGCACTTGGACTTTCCGACTTCATCCGGCTCACACCCTTTTTCTGAATCGGCCACAGCAGACTTGCTGACTGGCTGAGAAATCAGGACATGCTGGTCTTTCTCTTGTGAAGAGACCATTCCCTTAGTCTCTTTAACAACTTGTGAAGCAGGGCTAATTATGAGATCGGTTGTCCTTTTATTATTATTATTATTGTTGTTGTTATTACTACTATTATGTCTTCTCTCATGCCGTCGTCGACAGAACTGTGTAGTGAAGCACTTTCGGCAGTAGCGGCATTTAAATACCTGTGTCTGGCAAGACGGCAAAGCCTGCATGTGCCGTTCAAGACCCTGCTTAGTAGTAAACCGTTTTTGACAGTGCTGGCAGAGGAACATGCATAAACCCTGGTGTTTGCTGTCAGACTTGACTTTAGGTTCGTAATCAGGGTCCAGGTCAGCGTCTGCTTCACATAAAAGAAGATCCATTTTTTCATCCTTCTTAAGAATTTCCAATATTTCTGTCTCCCTAGTGTCACAGGGCTCATTTTGATTGGTTATGTCAGTGGTTTGCAGGAGTACCGGCTCTATGATTGGGCTACCGGTTATCGGTGCTGTAAAGATGTTTCGATCCTCATCTAACCGCTCAATCGTGTCTTCAGTCCCACACTCTGGATCACTCTCTTTCTCCTTCTTTACCGAGTCATGTAGAGGGGGTGATTCCCCAGTCAGAGACTGCTTATGACTACCAGTGGGGCAGTGCAGAATTACATACTGCTGCTCTTCTGATGAAACAAGCATCTCTTCTGTTTTCACTAATGCAACAGATTAAAAATGTACATAAACACCTATCAAAAAAAATATAGCAATAGTTTCTAAAAAAATGAATATACCAGGGGAACATATTTAAGACTATTTCATGCAGTAAATAAATGCATCACTTTGGTGTACATATGTTGTATTATTATTTTGTGTTACTGTTGAAATTAATATAAATGTTTACCATTTTCTGAATCATCCATGTCTGCCTGGTTACTGACAGCGACCTGTTCGGCTCCACTGGTTTTCCACCTTCTTTCTGTATTTCCAATTGCCTGAGTGGCAAAATAATAACCGTTAATAAAATTCCTATTTATATTTAATGCCTCATTTTTCACAGACAGTGCATGCACATGTATGTACATCAGTAACAGAGTAAGATAACTAAAATCATTACACATTAGAATACACATCTCATTCAGCACATCCCATGTGTTCCTACTTATTCAGGGATTTGATAAATTCAAGTAGCAGAGTTAAAGATGTTGAGGTTTTTTTTCCATGGGAGTGACGAGGTTGGACAGGATTAGGAACGAGTTCAGATTGAGGTGGTTTGGAGAGTGAATATATATTGGTAGGAGGATGTTAGAAATGAAGCTACCAGGCAGAAGGCAAAGAGGAAGACCAAAGAGGAGGTATATGGATGGGATAAGTAAGGACATGAAGTTAGTGGGTGTGAGTGAAGAGGATGTAGAGAATAGGGTTAGGTGGAGACAGATGATTCACTGTGGCAACCTCTAAAAGGGAACAGCCGAAAGGCGAAGAAGAAGACAGTCACATCCTTTTATTAATCAAAAAAACTATCATAAAATATTTAAATTGTGCTTCCTGCACCAATTTAAAACCATATTCCTGTTTTCACCCGATCCATCATTTATGTTTTTATGTATTCATCAGTAGAGACTTCCACCACACACACACCTACACACACTCATGTAACGCAGTGTGATGAAGGATGAGACGTTAAACAGTGTAGACGCAATCTGGCATCCGGGGGAATTTTTAATGTGTGTTATGAGACCTGCCTGTAATAAATGTGGGGAAATTATTTGTTTACAGCAGATGCAGATAAACTGGTGTATATAATCCATATATAATAATATAATCCAGGCCATATTATCAGGACTATAAAACAATATAATCAGACACCATACCAGTACCAAGCCATGGGGAGCATTACAATAATACAGAGAAGGTTGCATTACATACAATAGATGATACACGTTAACATTTCCAAATAAAGAACAAACGGGATGTACATTTAGTATATCATTTTGTTCATATAGCACGGAACTGGCAACCTAAATCACAAACGCAGTCTGCGCGCGGTGCAATTTCATTGTTACGCAATTTATTAATCCAACATGTTACATGACGTGTTTCGAGCTGAAGTCACGTTTATTAGAGAAAATGTTTTTTTTTATCCGCTGCATTTAAATCCCACATGTTGCGGTGTGTGTGTCTGTGTGTGTGTGTGTGTTTTCGACAGGCAGCTCCTTTAAATAAAAGCGGCTCTAGCACCGCAGTCTGGAAGGTCACGGTCAGAAACATATGCGGGTTTATCCGCTGTTTGTATTAGAATTATTATTAAATCGTTAAAAATACAGCAAAACTGATTATAACATCTGGTTAAAAACGGTTGGTTAAGTAATAACGGTTATAACGTATACGCAACCGGATCAACCCAATAAGCGTACGGTCACATGGGCCAAATCAAGTGTAACACGGCTGGTCACGGGTTAACGTTAACTGTCATCGTCGTGTGATATCAATGTTATTTAACGGCGGAGGGCGAGTCTGGAGTGTTTATTTAATGTTATTATAAAAGGTGAGGAATAGCAGACCTGTGCGTTTCTTACCGGTTTAAGTTGGTTTCTGGTTCACATGTGAGCAGGATTTTGGCCAGACCGCTGCTGCAGTACGAGGCCCGGTGGCTAAAAGCTAAACGCTGATATACTCTGTCACTGCAGTAGAGCGCAGGCAATTGCGCATGCGCGAGCGCCCATTCTCATACAGGTTACGTGGTTACGTCCATCCTGCAGATTTACCGTACTGACTAGTGTAAATTCGCGTCTGACGTTTGATTAGTTCACATTCATCAGTCCAGTAGTGAAGAAAAGTAGATTTTTATCCTTTATGGGGGGGGGGGGGATTTTGCAAGGAAATGCATGGAATTTTGTAAAAGTGTTTTTAAAATTTTGATAATGACACAATTTCTTTTTTTTTTTTTCCTATATAAATCTTTATCAACTTTGTAAGCATATACACAAAAATGATCCTGTACATCAGGGGTGTTAAACTAAAAGGGCCGGTGTGGTTCAAAGTTTAGTTTCAACCTTCAAAACATGTTTTTATTAACAACCCTAAATGACATGATTAGCTGGATTAAGTGCAGTTATTTAGGGTTAAAAATAATCTCTGCAGGACTCCAGCCCCTCTGGGAACTAATTTTAACCCCCTGCTGTACATTAATCATACATAAAAATAAGCATATACAAAAATATTAGCCCATCTGTTTTGTGGGGCAGTTCGACTTTTCCAGTACACTTTAAATAATTTGTTAAATAGCTTGTTAATCATTATCAGACACGGTTATAAACCATCCACAAAGGTAAGCTTAATGTGGTGTTACAATGTTATCTTTACACACCTTACTGCATTGTTTATTATAAATGTGCAATTATGCATTATTACATAGTATTAACATACCCAACCAACACTTAACCAGATACACCTGCACCTCAGTCCATCACAATCACTCACTCACTGCAATCATTCATGTATGTTTGCCTTGCAAGCAATTGACATCCCGCGACTTTCCTACTCGTCTGATTCTCTGGTTCTCGTAGGAAGCTATCGAGCTTCAAGCTCCAGATCTTCTGTGTCTGCTCTCCATTATTACAGTGCCTCCCTACAAGCGAGTTTCGCATGCTAGCACCAAAGCCAACTCAATCCTCTGCTTTAGCCTCATAAATAAAGCGACCCACTGTGTTTTATCCATATCTCTGGCTCCTGTCTGGTTCCTCCATGGGAGTTATATTGATAAGATTGTACATAGAAAAGACAACATAGCAAAAGTCTATACTTTAGCTGCATTTATTGTAAAACTTGCTAATATTATCAGAAAAGATGATTTGAAAGATTCATAGAAAATAAATTACACTTATTTTGGAAATTAAATTCACTTATTTTGGTGGTAAAACAGGGACACGAATAGTTGGTACCGAGTATTTTTTTCAGGCAACAAATGATTCATGCAAACATGAGAGCATTTAGGTAGATCTGCTTCAGCATCAAAACAAAAGCGGACAGTTTACATCTCACTCATGACCAGGACTAGATCGGATTGATTCCGTAAAACCAGCCTATTAAAAAAAATACCAGCCCAAAATATATAAACTCCTGCCTGTTGGGAGCGTCCTTGATCCGTGTAACATCACAAAAACAGGCATCTGAAAACGACCTAATTTGACGTTTGAACATTTACATGATGTAATGATACCTTGCTAAAACTGTTAACTATTAAAATGATCCGTGTAAAGATGAATGTGTTTGTGTGGGTGGTGTTAGATGCATAGAACTCTTGATTGTATTCCTACAGATGTAATTATAACAGATGACCACTAGAGGCCAGTCTTGCAGTCATTTAAATAATCCATAACACAAAAACATGCTTTTCTTTATTATTACCATTATTAACATTACTATTTTACAATCCTTTTAGTTCTGCCTAAGTATACAATCAATTTAGTATAATATTTGTATTTAATAGCTTGATTTAAATAGAGGCAAACACCGACAGTGGAATATAAGATTGAAATGCTTAAACAAATGTACAAACACTTTTCAAGCATCATATTTCTAAGGTTTTTTTAGAAGCGTGACCATTTTGTGCATTTTATATGACGCTGGTACCATTTTAGACCATTTTACCCATGACTCACTTTCTGAGTAAAGTTAGTGACCTTTTGATGAAGGGAATGGAATGTAGGAAGGTTTGGTCTCTCTAGATTAGATCTGCTGTTCTGCTGGGTGAGTACAATGACTTGCCCAATATTCTTCAGCGAGATAAGGCAGAAGGAACCCCCTCTTTAATCCTAACAGGTGGTATTGATGTGCAGGAGAGCGAGGTGGGGTGTTTATTTAGGATTATAAATGATTATTTAGATAAAAAAAATACTGTGGGCAACTAAACAGCCCATCGGTGCAGAGGTAGAGTATCATACATGAGCTAAAGCATTTATTCCATGACCAGGAAATGGACTATCTGCTTGCTGGTTGTTTTTGTTTGTTTAATTGTATAATCAGAAATAATGTTAATTGCATTTATGCACCTTTATTACCCTGTTCGTAGGCCTACTGTAGCATCATAAGGCAGCTACTTTAAAATTCAGCCTTTTTTTAATGGTATCTTTCCGATTGTATACAAACATTTAGCAATTTCCTTTTTAATTCTTGTTATCATTTTTGTTACATTGTGTTTTTAACATGCCGTATACATGTATGATGATGTACCAGGTGCTGAACTGATAAGCACATTCTCCACATAGTTGAGGAAGTATCCGCCTGGTAACAGCAGCAGTTCAGTTATTTATTATGTAGGGGAGTGGGGTGCGATTCAGAATTAGAATTTATGAGGTTTATTTTGGGGATGTTCATGTTTTTTCAGCTTATATGGTAAAACCGGTATTAAAAATTTGATCGTTTATCAACTAAATTAAAGCTTAGGCATTACTTTAAGCGCCATCATTAGTTCCTTTCACTCTAATACACATATAGTACATCATTGCTATTACTTCACATTGATGTTATCTTTCTGTTATCCACTGAGAAATGTTAGTTACGGCCTGTAGATTTTATAACTGTACAGCCCACAGCACATCGTTATTACTGCTTGGGTTTTACATAGCAAAAAGTAGGACAAAATAATAAAGTTAGTGTTGAGTCTGCTTGGCACAAGCCTCGCCGACCAAAATGACTGTGGAAACTGAAGTTAATACTGGCATTTAGTGGATCATGGGATTTAAATCCAATTGTGGATGTGGCATAATTTTGTGTGCAGGCTTATGTGCTTGCGTGTGCGTGTGTTTGTGTGTGTGTGTGTGTGTGTGTGTGTGTGTGTGTGAACATAGAGTTTTGCATGTCCATACATATAAAAAGATATAGTGGGGCAGTGGAAGCACAGGGGTGAAGTTGTTGTACTGCTAACCAAGAGGTCATGGGTTCGATTTCCAGCACCACCAAGTTTCCACTGCTGGGCCCCTTAACCCTCAATTGCTTAGCTGTATAAAAAAATGAATAAATTTCCAAATGCTGTAAATGTAATGATCAGATGTTGTGCCTGCGACATTTCAGTGGTCTAAGGAAAGGCTTACCTTCACTCCTGCAGCTAAAGGGAACACTAAAATAACACATTCTAGATCTGAATGAATGAACTATTCTTATTAAATACTTTGTTCTTTACATAGTTAATGTGCTGACAACAAAATCACACAAAAATTATCAATGAAAATCAAATTTATTAACCCATGGAGGTCTGGATTTGGAGTCACGCTCAAAATTAAAGTGGAAAAACACACTACAGGCTGATCCAACTTTGATGTAATGTCCTTAAAACAAGTCAAAATCAGGCTCAGTAGTGTGTGTGGCCTCCACGTGCCTGTATGACCTCTCTACAATGCCTGGGCATGGTCCTGATGAGGTGGCGGATGGTCTCCTGGGGGATCTCCTCCCAGACCTGGACTAAAGCATCCGCCAACTCCTGGACAGTCTGTGGTGCAACGTGGCGTTGGTGGATGGAGCGAGACATGATGTCCCTCAATTGGATTCAGGTCTGGGGGACGGGCGGGCCAGTCCATAGCATCACTGCCTTCGTCTTGCTGGAACTGCTGACACACTCCAGCCACATGAGGTCTAGCATTGTCTTGCATTAGGAGGAACCCAGGGGCAACCGCACCGGCATATGGTCTTACAAGGGGTCTGAGGATCTCATCTCGGTACCTAATGGCAGTCAGGCTACTTCTGGCAAGCACATGGAGGGCTGTGCGGCCCTCCAAAGAAATGCCACCCCACACCATTACTGACCCACTGCCAAACCGGTCATGCTGGAGGATGTTGCAGGCAGCAGAACTTTCTCCACGGCGTCTCCAGACTCTGTCACGTCTGTCACATGTGCTCAGTGTGAACCTGCTTTCATCTGTGAAGAGCACAGGGCGCCAGTGGCGAATTTGCCAATCTTGGTGTTCTCTGGAAAATGCCAAACGTCCTGCACGGTGTTGGGCTGTAAGCACAACCCCCACCTGTGGACGTCGGGCCCTCATACCACCCTCATGGAGTCTGTTTCTGACCGTTTGAGCAGACACATGCACATTTGTGGCCTGCTGGAGGTCATTTTGCAGGGCTCTGGCAGTGCTCCTCCTGTTCCTCCTTGCACAAAGGCGGAGGTAGCGGTCCTGCTGCTGGGTTTGTTGCCCTCCTACGGCCTCCTCCACGTCTCCTGATGTACCGGCCTGTCTCCTGGTAGCGCCTCCATGCTCTGGACACTACGCTGACAGACACAGCAAAACCTTCTTGCCACAGCTCGCATTGATGTGCCATCCTGGATGAGCTGCACTACCTGAGCCACTTGTGTGGGTTGTAGACTCCGTCTCATGCTACCACTAGAGTGAAAGCACCGCCAGCATTCAAAAGTGACCAAAACATCAGCCAGAAAGCATAGGAACTGAGAAGTGGTCTGTGGTCACCATCTGTAAAACCACTCCTTTATTGGGGGTGTCTTGCTAATTGGCTATAATTTTTTCCGCCTGTGTTGTCTATTCCATTTGCACAACAGCATGTGAAATTAATTGTCAGTCAGTGTTGCTTCCTAAGTGGGCAGTTTGAGTTCACAGAAGTGTGACTGACTTGGAGTTACATTGTGTTGTTTAAGAAAGTTTAAGCGTTCCCTTTATTTTTTTGAGCAGTTATATATATATATATATATATATATATATATATATATATATATATATAGAGAGAGAGAGAGAGAGAGAGAGAGAGAGAGAAAGAGAGAGAGAGAGAATAAATAGTTAGCATGTTGTGTATGCTACAATATAATACAATAATAGAATATATTAATGTGAACCAATTGGGATGTCATGTTATGTCATGTGTTTAGCAAGTGTAGCCGAATTTGCCTAGTTCCGAGGTTCACTGCGGTTTTACCAGAAAAGAACACAGAATACGTAGACACCATAATTTGAGCGAAATTTCAGTTGTGTTGTAACAATTGACATGTGGCAAGACATAGACGTGGAGACTCTTTTTATATAGAGAAAAAAAAAAGCAGACATATGTCCAAAACCACACTACAAGCAGGTCAAGGGCAAAGTTAAGTCACAAGGAGCCTGACTGAGCGCTTTCATGCCTAACATAACACAACGTACATATGTAGATATTTCTACAGAAACACAGTAGCCTATATGCCCAAATTACATGTGCCACTGTGTTTATTTACATTTAATTATTTACTCAATTCAGCCCAGCCACCTACCGGCATGTTTTCTGGAAGTAATAGGAACGGCAGAACCTGGAGAAACAGGAAGAACATGCAAAACTCCACACAGTCTGCAGTGTTTTTTGCCCCTAAAAATTGGGGTAGTGTTAGAATATGACACTAATACATTTACATTTACAGCATTTGGCAGACGTCCTTATCCAGAGCCACTTACAATTATCTCTTTTATACAACTAAGCAGTTGGTGTTAACGGCCTTTGGTAAGGGGTAACTTGGTGGTGATGGGAATCAAACCCCGATCTTCCAGAAAGCAGTCCTTCACTGTAACTGCTGCACTACCATATGCACAGGACTCGGGTACTCGATGACCAGTGTTGTAAATCTGTGGTCTGGAGCAAAACAGGATGTGGAAGATGAGATAAGGATAGGATTCGAAGGTAGAACTACCAGACCCTGTTAGGTGTCCAAAAACTTCTTATACTGTAAATATTACTACTTAATATAATACTTAATAAATACTCTTAATCCTTTAAGCTAAACTTAAAGTTGTTTTTTGCTCCCTCCTTTCAATTTTTTAACACTGAATGCATCTAAAGCAACAAAAAAAAAGTTTCTATTGCTTTTTCTTATGTGAAAATGTTCACATTATTATATTCAGTCTGACTGATTTAATTATATTTATATTGAACAATAAGTTCGAACAGAATGTACAAATTAAACAAATTAGTAATTTAAATAAATTAGGAAACAACGTCAAAAAAAGAAACCAATCACAATTCAGTAGATCCCCATAAAAAAAGCAAAGACCTGGCAAAAAGATTCTGCAGAGGCATTAATTCTGGTTCTGGTAAATAGAAACAGACGAGGGTAATAATTATCAGGTAGTGTAAGCCAAATAGGAGCTGACAAACAATCTTTAACATTGTAGGGAAATATGGCAGAGCTTTCCTGACAACTTGATGTTTGCATAGGTTGCATCATTCCAAAAAAACCTCTACAACAGTCGTTATTGTATGATAGAGGTCTTTTTTTTAGCAACCAGTTAACTAAGCCTCATAAAATTTAGAATGATGACTCCATGCTACAAATAAAGAAAATGTTTTATTACTTTAGGCAGTGGAATTTAGCAGACACCCTTTACCAGCGCGACTTACATTCATCTCCTTTATACATCGGAGCAATTGGGGGTTAAGAGCCTTGCTCAGGGGCCCAGCAGTGGCAACTTAATGGTGGTGCTGGGAATTGAAGTCCGATCTTCCAGTTACCTTAAACACTGTGCTACCACTTTCCCTCAGAAAAAAAAGCCAAAAGTTTGGAATTGAAAAGGATTTCTTAAATATTTATTCCTTTAAAATATAATTATTTAAATTATTTATATTAATAGATTTCTTTCTATGTAATGGAGTCAAACTATTTCAATAAAATGCCTCTCACAATAACATAACTAGTGTTTTTCCTTTAATTTGTCACTTATTTGTATATATATAACAGTTGATGAAGGCCTTAATGTTGGTCTGAAGATTAATGAATTACATTTGGGCAATCTAATCTAAAAATAAAGCAAAGTAACTTTCTATGTCTGTAATAACACAAAACTGTTTCTCCATAGCAGCTTTTATTGGCAAAGACGGCATCTAACTAACATGATAAACAACCAATCAGGTTGTTTTGTTCAGTGTGCAGTCATGGATCAACAATTGAAGAAATCCATGCGAATTCATAAGCCTGTGTTGTAAACTTTGCAGGATTTTGAAAACCAGCATTTAACTGATCCTTCTAAGCACTTAGTGTCAGTTGTAAACAGGATGACTTTATTTTTCCATGTTCAATCTAGAACATAATAACAACTCTATTGCCAGGTGGACCGTTAAAAAAAGGCAACCGACATGTCTCCACCAAGAAATCCATAATGATAATTCTAAAATCATTTGTCTAAATAACCACATAACCACACAGGTTATAACATCATAGGTGATATGACAAACCAGCACATGTCCCGTGCATTCGTCCATAAAAAGATGACAACATGGCAAATTTTTCATTTCTGCTTCTAAAAAATGTGTTTGGAAGGAACAAAGAGCAACTGAAAAAAAAACCTAGACATAGTGGTACCTTACAAAATACAGAGCACTCATTGAATTTATAATGTCAGCGGGGCAACAAGATCCTGATCCTGTTCCAGTGCATCTGAGCTCTTAACTCGCGATGTGAAAATTGTCTTTTTGGCATCTTCAAGCTCCAATCAGGAGTTTCTCCAGCTTCTGTGTTGAGTTTAGTTACCTCAACAACGGCTTCTTTCAATACGAATGTAATCCTAATGGCAGTTGGAAAGACATACTGTAGCTGTATGTGATTTATTTTGTGTGTTTGGATACAAACTCTTTAAACCAACGTTAGTCAGGTCTTCATCAACTGTTATATATACACGGATAAGTATATAAAATTAAAGGGAAAACGCTAGTTATGTTACTGTGAGAGGTATTTTGTTGAAGTAGTTTGACTCCACTAAAAAAAAGAAATCTATTGATATAAATAATTTGAATAAATATATTTCAAAAGATTATATTTCTGAGAAATCCTTTTGCTATAAATACATAACCCTCACCCTTACTAAGACCATTAACTTTAGATCGAAAAGTCTTTGTCATTCACCTAATTAGTGTGTCAAAGACAATTGATAGACAACATATTAATATATTTAAATATAGTTTAAAACAAGTGTGTAGACAGTTTGGCCTTATCACATTGTAGAACATCAGGAAACTTGCCTGTAATCAGCCAGTTAAAATAACGGACATTCTATGATTAGTTGATAAAAATGTTGATTCAGGATCAACAAAGGATGTTAATCTGGGATCCCATCCTACTTGGCAAAATGACATCCTCCATGTGAATAAGTAGCTTCTTGTTTTCCCATCTTCTGTCATCATGTGTGTTATAGTGCACATGCAGGAAGTGTCCCACCCTTCTTAAACGCACAGAATTTGTTCACAGCACCTATACACTGTAGATGAGGGTCTAACCGAGAATCTGTTCTATAAGAGCCCCATTGTTCACAGCCAGAGAGACTGAGGCAAGCTGGTCTGCTGCCTAAAACCACATGGAAACACACACACACACACACACACACACACACACAAATGCCAGCCTTATGTGCCTCACATTACTTAACTGACCAATTCTACACCATGTAGGTAGACAGACAAGGACTGCAAAATAAAAAACTTGGTTTCCAGGGTGTGACCAGTGAAGATAACGAAATTAAATAATCGAAAATGTACACTGGTTCCAGACAACTTTCGTTATTTTTATTTAGATTGAAAAAAACGTCATTACAGAAAAGCTTTGTCTCACATACCAGACACGTTACAGTAACACACAACGTGTCTAGGTACTTTTTTCATTCAAACATTATGAACATCGGAAAAGAAAGAAAGAAAAAAAACCCACTGCAATTAAATAAAATGACTTAGACAGCAGACAGTAAAGTAAGTATAGAAAAGGCATCGTTGCAAATAGTTGCAGTGTCACCAAACCATTTTTACATTGAACCTTTTTTATTTTATCACTCAGTGCACATATTAAAGCAAAGCACAGCATATCGTACAACTCTTAATAACTCAGCAAAAAGAGCCACTATTCATCCAGTGAACCTGAAGTTAACACACAAGTCTGGTAGCCAGACAATGTGATGTAAGCCGTTAAAGCACCAGAGTGACTCTAAGGTTCTTAAATGTTTTCCAGGTTGAACAAAATTTCCAGAAATGATTCTGGTCGCAAAACAGAATTCACACTGGCATTACGGTGTGACGCAAAAATGTGATTACTGATGGAAAAAAACAGGAGGCTGTAAAAACAACCACATCAATTTAATTTCACATTAATGAACCAAAAAGGGTTGAACGTAAGTGTTTCGAGTTGCTAGCTCCTTCTGGGGATCTTTTGTTGTAAAATCCAGGTTTACTTAGTCACAATTAAAAATATATATAAAAGCTAGCACACAGAATCGATTTGTCCTGACAGAATCTGCTTTTGACTGCTTACAACAGGTTACAGTTACTTAAAAAGCTGTCTGTTATCGGGTTATAAGCTGTCTTTTATGCGTCATAGTGCTGCAGGACTTTAAATTGGTTATGCTACAAGAACCTAAATGTGCATACAGTTTCAAGGATTGCGAGTGTGTGTGCATGAATGCATAAATTGATATATAGAATGCGATAAAAAAGAGAACGTTAATGAGCATTTTTTTTAAAGCTATTTACACCATTTTCTCATCTTTCATTATTACTTAAAAATTCTTTAATTTTATTTCCTGTTTTTGTTGGTTCTTTATGTGTTTGTTCATTAGGTACTCATGACCCAGATGTGGTACCTTATATTTGACACACTTTAAATTCTTCCTCTTTCTTCACTTTCTGTCTTAATCCTGGGGTGGGGTGTTATGGGTAATTTAGATAAGGTAAGATGGATGGGGTGTGAAGTGATATAAAGGTTGATTGGGGAATGGTAAAGCATCCATATCAATGGTTGTGGGGTTGGGGGTAGGCAGGAAGCTGCCCTATAAGTCCTTGTGGGTAAGAGCGCGCCTAGCTTGCTTATTTAATGACAGGAAATGACATCAGTTCAGTAGTTCAGAATTTCCAGAACTTCCTTTCTTCTTCTTTTTCTTCTTGACTTCCTGTCGAGCGGCCTTCCTATTCAGGGGCTAAAAAGAGCAACATTAGTTTGAGTAAATGACGCACACATACCATAATCAGAAACACACACGCACATTACACACATTGAAACTTTGAACAAACGAAAAAATATAGACAAGCATTACTATTTATGTTTCTGCTCCAAGTGCACATGCTAATGGTTGTTGATTGGTACATTAAGTTCAATAACAGCAATTTAGAGGACACAATATGTCGGCTGTTCAAGTGTTTACACTTGTGAGGATCTAGTTGTTAGGGAATTCATGAAAATGGCTGATTAACTGCTAGCCGAAGCTAATAATTGCACTTGCTGAAACAAAAAAAAAGTATTTTTTTCAGATGTGCAAGTCTTAGATGTAGTAGATATACAGCCATAGAAATTTGATAAGAGAAGTTGTTATAACAGACTCTACACAAAAATCTAATAGGTCTATCTAATCTAATAGGTATATCTAATGTAGAAATACAGAGATCAAATACTTAAAGAGAAAATGTTATATAATAAACCTTTCAACATCATTGAAAAGATGTGAAAATTTTGTAAGACAACTTTGGGGTTGCAACATTATATCACATCATTACATCTGCATTAGAATTTTACATAGGAAGTGGGTTGTGCAATTAATCAAGCATGCAATCCTAAATGTAATTTCCGAAGCCGTTTATTCTCATTTCCTACTCTGGTGTCTGCCACACACACTATTTTGGCAAACATTGGTGAACATCTCACTATATATGATTTTGGTCCAATCTGTTGCCACAAATATTAAATGCAGGCGATTGTATAAAATGTCACTGTATGCGCTAACATTACATGGAACTAAAAGACCCCAAAACTGTTCCAGCATGAAAATGCCCCTGTGCAAAAAGCCTGTGAGCTTCATGAAGACATGGTGTGTTATGGTTGGTGTGGAAATACTTGGGTTTTCTACACAAAGCCCTGACTCTGACGTCAACCACATTGATCACCTTTTAGAAAAAAGCAGCACCTTGGCTTTTATAATGGCTAAACTCACTTATGTTCTGGTATCTCTAAAATGTCGAAGATAGCTTTAAACAGGCATTCGAAATCATAGGGTACAACATAGTCAGAATTCCAACTGTTGGCCATAAACATATACCGTAAATGTAAATATATTTATTTGCGAACCCCTCTCATCCTGACATCAAAACTGTATCTGTTCTATTGGTCTCCATTTTTGATATATAAACAAATATTACAAATACTTACGAGTACTGTCCCATCCTCCTGACCACCACGACAATCACTGCAATGATGATGACCACAGCGACTAGTGCACCAAACACAATGCCCACCACTTGACCTGTACTTAGACCTACAAAGAGGAAGCACAAGATAGGGATGTAAACATAAGACCTGATGTTAATATGTGTGTGTGTGTGTGTGTCTATATATATATATATATATATATATATATATATATATATATATATATATATATATATATATATTATATATATATATAACGACGACAGGGCACAATTATAACAACGCTCTGTCAAATGTTGTATATGTAAACCTATGCAAACCTATCTCACCCTCTGAGTCCTCCACTTCTACTTCATCTCTCTCGGTTTCAATCACTTGTTCAGGCTCTGCTTTTAATGTCGGTTCATCAGCTGTGTCTGTCTGCACTGTTGCAGTTGCTTCCTCTTCACCTCCAGCCTCAGGTGCAATTTCAGGTGTACCTTCTGTTGCTGCAGTGCCCCCCTCCTCCTCCTCCTCCACTGTGGTTTCTGCTGGAGTTTCTGTAACTCCTACAGGTGTTTCTTGTTTTTCCTCAGAAGCTTCAGTTTGAGGTAATGGTGACTCTGTTTGCTCTGTCAGAGCTTCAGTGTGATCTGATGGTGCCTCTGTTTCCATTACAAGAACTTCACTAGGAGTTGTAGGTGCCTCTGTGTCTTTTACAGAAACTTCAATAGCATCTGGTGCCGGCAAGTCGGTGACAGCTACATCTAGGGCTTCCTTCCTATTACTTATACTGCCAGTTGCCTCGGTAGGCATGGAAGCTCCAGTCCCTTGCTCCAGCTTATCTATCGTGGGTACCACGAGAGTACCTGTGTGAAAAAGAAAAACAAATGTATAAACGCTACATCTGATAGAATGTTTTAATACACGAATGAGTTGATTCTAAATTAAATGTATTGTTTTTACAATCAGCTCTTTTTAGGAGGAATTTTAGGAAATTAAAATGGTTCCTTTTGGTCTGGCAGATGTTATTGCTTCATAAACCAGTGGCGCTTTGGCTCATATGGTTGAGGCTCTGGTTTATTGACTGGAAGATTAGGGTTCGAGCCTCAGCACCGCCAAGCTGCTGTTGTTGGGTTTCTAAGCAAGGCTTTGCCCTCCATGCGCCATGTGTGCCGTGATCAAAACTGACCCTCTGCTCTAGGCTCAGCTTCCTGATATGCTAAATCTAAATCTCCTGTCATTGCTCTTTCCTTTTCTTTCTTTTTTTATGCTTTTTCAAAGAAGCTTTCTAACGAATTTTCTTGTTTGCTGCAAATGTTTTTGATACATACAACAATAAACTATTAAGTGTTAAAATATTGTGTTTTGGTTTTTAAATGAAGTCTATAAAATGTCACTAAAAAAGAAGGCAGATATTTGCATAATAAATTAGTTTTTTTAAGTGTCAATTAAGTGTTTATTTTCTGCTTGTACTCGACTATAAACCTTGTTTTTAAGTAAATCTCCTGCTCTGGTAGTGTGTGGAGTGATAGAGTGACACAAACCGTCTCTGTTAAAATAACACAGCGCGCATACACACAAAATATCCTATCCACACCTCCAAAAGAAAGGCCCCTCCCAAACCCCACCCTGACGTGCTCACATCCCGCCTGCGTCATCATTCATACCAAACATGTCGCCTCACTTCCTTTAGCTGAAGCTTGGCAGGAAATAAACCTCAGATTTATCATTAAAACTTCTCACTCTTTAAGCTTAACTGGATAGCAAGGATCTTCACAGTATTATTTATGAGCACAGATGTTATTAGCGTTTTAAAAAGCCAGCTGGAGCCCATATGTATAAGGAACCACCCTTTACAATAACATCTCTGATTACTGATCACCAGAGACCGATGCCTTAAGCTAGAGGTAGAACATTTTATCCACAATGTTTCAGAGTAGCAAGAGAAAATAAGAAAATGATTATACATGTCAAATTAGATTTGTGGTACTGCTTTGGACTGATTTGTTTACATCACCAAATGAACAAGTTTACCCTGCCAAAATATGCAGAAAACAACCCCCCCCCACATATTTATTTTTCACCTAAATTTTACATTTCTACCAACATTTTTTTTTATAAACCTCTTTTATTTAGAGAAATCATTTAATCATACCTGCTATAATTTTTTTAACAAACCAATATATAACTGCAAACTTATAAAAGGGTGCTGTGCCTTAATAAAATAATTACTCAAAACATTTACACTTTTTTCACACAACTTTATGGTGATAACAGTGAACCGCTTTAGTGCACATTGCATCACCACACATTGTGCATCTAAAGTCTTTGTAATAAATCAGACTAATATAAATGGGGAATGTGCGGAAGACAGTGGTGAGACAGGCTATGTTGGATAGTTTGGAGACAGTGTCACTGAGGAAGAGACATGAGATAGAGTTTGAGGTAGCAGAGCTGTGGATGTTGAAGTTCTCTTTGGGAGTGATGAGGTGGGACAGGATGAGGAAAACATCAGAAAGACGGCTCAGGTTAGACGTTTTAGAGATAAAGTCAGAAAAAAAATTGAGATGGTTTGGACATGTGCAGAGGAGGGAGAGTAAAAAAATATTGGTAGGAGGATGTTGGACAAAGAAATGCAGGCAGGAGGCGAAGAGAAAGGCCAAGGAGAAGGTATGTGGCAGATGATTCACTGTGGTGACCCCCAAAGAGAACAGCTTAAAGGAGAAGTAGACGAAGATATAAACAACCCTTATGATTCAACAGAAGTATACATCATAAATTTGTAATCCTTCAATGACCAGTTTGAATGAGGATGATCTAACCAGTATGATTAACAAAACCTCATCAAAAGTAGGGTTCTCTATGTAGATAGTAAGCTTCTTCCTGATGTTCCTCCCTGGAGGAAAATTCAGAACTGCAGAGAATGTTTCGTATTTCACATGACGAATGTATGAGACATGTTCTGCTGTTCATCTTGTTGAGGTTGCATTTAGACTCGTTTAATGACCAATTAAACGGTTGCTGCAAAATTTGAAGCGGATGTCTAGAATAGGCTATTTATAGGCATTGAGCCTTGTGGACATGACAAATGTAATGAGACAGCTGTTCTGAGATATATTTTTGTCTTGAAACCCTGTTTGTAGCCATCAAATTTACTTCCATGGCATTAGAAGGCATGACCGATGGCGTTAAAGTGATATATTTTGGAGGATGTCCGGCATACAAATACACTATATGGTCAAAAGTATTGGAACTCCTGAACAACACATCCATTTGTGTTTTCTTCAGTGTTCTTTTCCAGATTTAGTTTCACATATAATAACCACTGGATTGTGGCTTGGGAGCAGAGTATGTAAGCGGAGCAGAGTTTGGAGCCGAATTTTTAATTCACTTTGTGGTTTTTTGTCGCCCTTAATGCACTCCATTAACAATTGATCAGAAGCTCATGGACTTACCTACATAGAGCTAAGACAAATTCATATGTTGCATAACAGTTCAACACCACAGACAGAACATAAAAAATATTTATTACCCTAAATACTAGCTATCTATGTATAATAAAATATTTTGAGTGGAACGTTTATAAAAACACACATTTTTCCATGGAGTGAGGCTAATTTTTTTGCCTCTCCACTCTGTTCACATACTCTGCTAGGGACAGTTGCTTTCTTTTCCTCTTCTTCTTCTTCTTCTTCTTCTTTTCCTACTTTTGACTGTTCCTTTATTCAGCTAAAATAGTATTGTTGAGTTTAGGCACTAATGTTAAATGCTAAGAGACTTAAACACTTTTCCAGCATGACAATGCCCCTATGCGCAAAGCCCAAGGGGAAACTCAAGAACACATGGTATGATAAGGTTGGAGTGGAAGAACTCCAGTGTCCTGCACAGAGTACATAGAGTGCCCTGACTCTGACTCAACCCCTTTGGGATGAACTGGAACAGTTCAGTAGTATTAGCTTAAACCTACTAATACTATTTTAGCTGAATAAGCATTTCGTCATAGCCAAACTCCAGATTCTATTGAAAAACTTTAGATTAGATTAGATTAGATTAGATTCAACTTTATTGTCATTGTGCAAGGTACATGTACAGAGCCATTATTTACCCCCACACTCTGTAATTATCATCCCCATACCCTATTTATTACACTGATATTTATTGTAAATAAGCCACTTATGCACTTCTGGTTAGATTCTAACTGCATTTCATTGGCTCTGTTTACACTACAGCAGGGGGAAGTAGTGAGGGTTTGATTCCCAGCTCCGCCAAGCCACCACTGCTGGGCCCCTGAGCAAGGCCCTTAACCCCCAATTGGTTAACCCCTTAACCAGTTATAACAAGGAATATTGTAAGTCGCTCTGGATAAGGCCAAAAATGTAAAATGTAAGTGTAGACTAATTCTGGAATAGGATGATCACAAAACACATACAGATGTGTTGGTCATGTTACTATACTTTTATCCATATAGTACATCTGTATGACAGACGTCCTTTGAAATTTACCACTTGAATTCTTTCACACTGACTATAACACACCATGTCTTCATGGAGTTCAGGGGGTTTCGTGCACTGGGGTATTGTCATGTCGTGTTTCTCTCTCTTATTTCTGATGAGGAAAAATGAAACCCTTTTTTAGTTTAGTTATTAGAAGATGTAATATAATAACCAAATTAGTAAGTTTGTGTTGCAGTTTCATTTGTTGTCGATCTTAAATCTTTATTAATGATTGCCTAATGAGCGAACACTACAGCACAATTTTCATGCAACAGCGAATGTGACCTTTAATAATTGTTGTAGCTGGATATAATAGTAGGATATAACTATAGAACTTTATAGCCATTTACAGTAAACAGGATTTTTTAGACTTAGATTATACAGCGTAGTAAACTAGACGCACAAAGCCAACTTCAACATCAGACTGCTGTAGGACATGATGTCATTTGGTTTGTTCTACATTTCCTTTTTTTTCCTGAGTCTTTCATTGTTCTGCCAAGGTTTTTTTTTTTAAAGGAGAGGGCATTTGTTCTATCTTTATCACTACAGGACACGCACGTCCTAAGGCATTTAGTCAAAACCACCATTAGCAGCAGACTGGTACCAAAACACACACAGACATGACCAGTACGGGGTGGTCCCTCAGTAGAGAACTTTGTGTCCTGTTTGTTCAGAGTGGGTGTGAGTGTGTATGTGTGTGTGTGAGAAAGAGAGAGAGAGAGAGAGAGAGAGAGAGAGAGAGAGAGAGAGACAGAGAAAATGATGATAGGAGGGTTATTTTAGTGTGTCTATGTGTGCATGCTTTATGCCTAACAGACATTCTTAACAACTGCCTTATTATGCAGTGGACTCCAACAATTAGCCTTAAGTATGGTTTCCTAGATCAGCAACAACATCTACACACAGGCAGGCTTGTACACATACACACACACATATGCCAATACACACTCAGAGAAATATTGCAAGGAAAGGAGCACGAGAGGAGGACAATCTTTTCTCTGGCTTGTAACCATGCTTTAGCGTGTGTTTTTGTGAATTGTAAATGTAAAGTTTCCATGTGTGTTTTATTTTCTTTGCACGGGTGTGTGTTAATTAATTTCACAAAATCGTAATAGTCTTTAAATATGGTAAATAATTAAAATGTGCTGTGCCAACCCTCCCTTGTCCCCCCCCCCTTTTTCCTCTTTCTCACTCACACACACCCACACACACTCACACTCTTGCGTTCAGCTTTGGTAAGGAGTGTTCTAGGCGTGGCAGCACAGCAGAAGCAGCTTTAAGAGTATAAGTGGTTAGAAGCAGAGACACAGAGGAGACAGCGTAGCACAAGGCAGGCAGGGTGTAGAAACAGCAGGGCTGTGCAAAAGGGTTAACAGGGTGTACGTTTCATTTATGGCTCCAAGCCACAGAATATCATTTGCCATCGGGTGTTTGGGATGATGGGGTATGTATATGTGTGTGTGTGTGTGTGTGTGTGTGGGTGGGTGTGCCTGGGTGTGGCTGTGTGTGCACATGCTTGATAGAAAATCACCATGACCAAACTACAAAATGAGTAACCATGACCAAGACTGAAAATTTCCCTGAAGCTAAAAGAAAAAGGACCATAAAAGGAAAAAGAGAGACTGCACAAAGGGGAGGGAAGAAGAGGATAAATGAAGGAGAGAGACTGAGGAAAAAAAGAGAGAGAGAGAGAGAGAGACCGAGAGAAAGAAAGCATCACATCCATCAACATCACAATCAGCTGGCATTGCAAATTGTGCTAATTTTGTGTGTGTGTGTGTGTGTGTGTGTGTGTGTGGTGGGGGTGTTACAATCTTGTTTTTCTAATTTGGAGCTGTGTGCATGAGGGGAGTGTGAACCTGGAATGTTTTTTTCTGCTAGGGAGGCACAGAATTTCCTATAAAACGGTACATGCCAACACCCAAACAGACCCCACTGACCCCCCCACCCCCACACAATTTGATTGAAGACGGCCAAAAGATGATGAAAGTTCTTCGGATTACACAATTCTTTGTATATAGAATAGCGCAATGATGCATCATCTGTATGTTGTTACATAAGCAGATATATATTATCTAAAGAAGTGTTAACAGATTGAGCATCTCTCTGCTCTAGAACTCAGCCCTAAAGAGTGTATAATGTAGAGTGAGAGAAAGATAGAAAAAGAGATAAAAAGCTTGCTAATTTAAAAAAACTGTTAGCACAAAGCTGGAAGTGCACAGTTGTCCACAAGGTTTTTGTATGTTGTAGAATCACATTATTCCTTCACTGAAACTAAGAGACTCAAACACTTTTCCAGCATGACAATACCCCTATGCACAAAGCCCTTGAGATCCATGAATGCATGGTATGTTATGGTTGGAGTGGAAGAACTCCAGTGTCCTGCACAGAGTGCACAGAGTTCCCTGACTCTGACTCAACCCCTTTGGGATGAACTGGAACAGTTCAGTAGTATTAATACTATTTAATACTATTTATACTAATACTATTAATACTAATACTATTTTAGCTGAATAAGCCGTTCTCCATAGCCAAACTCCAGATTTCATTAGAAATCCTTTTCAGAAGTGTAAAGTTTAGTAGAGGAAAAAGGGTGAGACTAAATCTAGAATAGGATGATCAAAAAACACATACAGATGTGTTGGTCAGGTTCCTATATTTTTATCCATATAGTACATCTGTATGACAGACGTCCTTTGAAATTCACCCAATCAATCATGTCCTCTAATGACCTGTAAGTAACGTTAATTCAAGCATTAGAATTAAACATGATTAGTGTTTCTGAATGGTTCTGTATTTTTTCATGTATTTTTGTAATGTACAAAGACAGGAAACAAGTTAATTTCTCCACATATGTGTCATAAAACTGCATTATTTCATCCTATTTTCAATAGAATGTACTTACAGAATATTACTTTCTTTCTTTATATCAAAAGTAAAGCAGTTTCTAAATATGACAGATAATAGTTCAAGTAGAGGTGGTGCCCCAAGAGGAAGTGGTAGCGCAGTGGTTTAGGTGTTGGACTGCTAATTAAAAGATCAGGGTTCAAATCTCAGCACCACCTAGTTGCGACTGCTGGTCCCCTGAGTAAGGCCCATGTAATAAATGTAAGTCACTCTGGATAATGTGATGTAGATACACTTTAGTAGATTAGTGCTTTGAAATAAAGATAAAAATATCTATACAGTGTATTTTTTAATTAAAAAATTGATAATTTGTGAAGGTATACATGTTGCCTCATAGCTGGAACAGATATATGAGCTGGAATAAATAACACTGGTTAATTTAAAAAACATTGTTTACTCATTCTTCCATTTAACTTCTATACCCACTTGTTCCCTAATTTACATTTACAGCATTTGGCAGATGTCCTTATCTCTTTTAGCAATTAGGGGGGCTCAATTAGATGGTTAACGACCTTGCTCAGTGGCGACTTGGTGAAGCTGGGAATCAAACCAACAATCTTTGGGTTGGCAGTCCAACACTTTTGCCATGAGCCACCACTTCCTCAATTTGGGGTCATGGCGATCTGCTGGAGTCTATCGCAGCCGTCTCTAAAAGGGTGAACGGTCGAATTATTTTTTTCGGTTTGTTTTATTTTTAATTTCGTTTTTACTTTAATTAAAATATATGCCATTTTTGAGTACGCTGCAAGACTTCAGCGAGAGGTTGTTTGTCATGCCAGGTTTGTAGGATTTTAGCAGGCACTTGACTGGTCACGAATGGTCGCATTTTAAAAATAACACATACAAACAAGACCCTGCGGGGGTGAGAGCTTGATACCCTGCCAAAGATGGTGACATGAAGGCGTGGACTAAGCAAGAGAGATAAGGCGGGGGTACCCACCCTGCATGGGCATAATTTGACTCACACACACTTCATAGCACGAGACAAAAAGTCTGACCAGCCTGTTCACTAAACACCAAATGCTATTCTTAAATATAGTGCCAGGTCTATTAATATGCTTACATGACCCTGCCCAGACAGAGAGAAAAGAAAAAGAGATCTCCCTGTAAAAACTGACCCAAGACATATGGCACCATTACATCATATTTTTAAAAGTGTCTCAAATGAGAGTGAGAAAAAAAAAGAAAAAAAGGGGGGAAAGAGAGAGAGAGAGAGAGAGAGAGAGAGAGAGAGAGATTAAAAGCATATGACATAATTGGTGGCATTATTACTCTTACCAAGTTATCGAATTTTACTGAAGAAAAGTTTTGTTACTGTCCAATGGAATGCGCAACAAGGAGAAAAGTTTATCAAATGCACATCTTCGTTTTAGTCTAAAAGATTTTTGTCAAACTGAACAAGCCAAAATGATGTCATGCTCCCAGAATTAAAGAAAGCGAGTGGAACATTTCACAGGATAGAAGAAGATGAAAAGTGAATGAATATATTATAGTAAAAAAGCAGGTGTAGTTTAGGAAGTTTATGATTACCAAGTCGGTGTGTGTGTGTGTGTGTGTGTGTGTGTGTGTGTTTATAGGCAGGCAGAACAAGTGAAAAAAAATTAAGAATAAAAGAAAGAAGGAATGAAAGATGAATGAAATCATGACAGACAGTGTACTGTGGGTGCGTTTTTGACTTACTTGCATGTGAGATGGTACAAAAAGAGCCGATGAGGGCAAACAGCAGCAGCAGTTCAAACTTCATGATGTCTTTGGATTTCTGAATGAAACTCAATGAATCCTTTGAAACTTCTGAAGGTCTCAGAGGCAGACGTTATCTCACACAGAGTGGGGATGAATAGAGAGAGAAAGAGAGTGTGTGTGTGTGTGTGTGTGTGAGAGGGAAGCAGGAGCAGCACCTACAGCTTAGAGAGCCACTAGAGAGGAAAGTCAAAGAGAAGGAGAGTGTGTGAGAAACAGTGTATGTGTGTTGGAAGGATGGAAATGGGGGTTGGGCACACGTGTTAGGTGGTCCTGCCCCTTGTGCCTTCTTTAACCCTGTAAGTGAGACGCTCTCACACTCCCTCACTCCTCGATTTACACCAAATTTACACAATGACCAGGACAAACTGCTAATTCATAAGCAGATAGATAGATAGATAGATAGATAGATAGATAGATAGATAGATAGATAGATAGATAGATAGATAGATAGATAGATAGGAATATTAATCTATAATATAAGAACCTCAAACTTTGGAGTTGCTGCACTTTTTGGTACAGTGTAGATGATGTATTAAGATCGAAGTTACATACAAGTGAGCATTGATGGCGCCACCTACTGTTCATTCACTGTAAAAATTCCTGATATATGGGTCAGGCAATTCTCCAAAAAATAATTCTGTGCTCTGCTGATCTTTACATCTTTATATATACCCACTATAAAGATGTACTTGTGAGACCCTTCTATTAAAATAATAATTAATAAACCTAATAAATGCAATCCTATGCCCAGATCTAACCCCATAATCGACCATAGTAACCAGGGTGAATCTGGAAATATTGTGAAAATTCTTCCTCATTGCCAGTTTTTTTAGATACTCCTTTAATTTTTTTTTTTTATTATTATTTACGTAAGGATGTTGATCTTAATTAGAAAATAATGACCATGCACATGGATAAATATGGTACATTCCAATGTTCTGGTCTTCATCATGTTTATTACAAGAAATTAATTGCAAAACATTGCAGCTGATCATTTATTTAGAGAACAAATGTTGAACAAATGTTTTGGCCTGTCATAGCGGATGTAGGCTACAATAAGGATATTATATGGTAAAGTTCTCTTAGGGGTAAACACACACCCACACACAAAAGGCCATTCGTCACAGCATGACATCACAGCTCCCATCTAGTGTTATTCAGATGAAGTGTTCATGGACCACTGCCTCATTTCCTTATTCATCCATACCTATTTAAATCAATCTGACCTACAGGGGGGGCTTTGTGACTTTGTTAGAAAGATGAATAAACATTTATGGGTCTATTCTCTGAAACCCCCACCACCACCACCACTCTATTCACCCATTATAAATAGATATGTACATTATAATATGTCTGAACTGTTTTGCGGTGTCTTTTACAATAAGCTTTAAACAAATAAAGTAACCGTGTGCTGGATTTGAGCTAAAAAATATATATATATTTTGCAGCAACCGTCGCTTTAGTCTAATATATTTTCTATAAGTTAAAAACCCAACTTATGTCTTGTGTCAGAAAGAATTGAATGGCAATTCTAATTTGTAACTCAACAGCTGTTATTAGGTCAATTTAATTGACATTGGAAAATGTCTGAATTGGAACTGCTCCAGAACTAACGGAGATCAAGAAGGAGATCAAACTGCAAACAGCCTTTTTTTGCTGTCTACTTGCTATTTTTAGGCATATCAATTACACATAAATTACTCTTTTTTTTTTCCTAAGCCGTTTTAATCATAGACTAAACATACCCGCTTATAACTTAAACACCACTGTGCTTAATGTTGTTTCTGAGCAGACAGTGCTCCTGTACAAAAAGCAAGATCCTTATGGTTTGTCAAGATTAGACTGCACAGAGCCCTGACTTTAACCTTAACACTTCTGGGTTGAACTGAATAGCTGTCTATGCATCATTTTTCTCCACCATCAGTCCCTGACCTCACTATTTCTCTCATGCACAAATCCCCACAGCTGCACTCTTTAATCCTTTCCAAAGCCTTTCCAGAACAGTGAGGTTGGACCAGCAAGGTTGGACCAAATCTGAAATCCGATGTTCAAAATGCACATGTGGGTGCAATGGTTTGATTTCCATATTTTTTATTTAGCTATTATTTCTAATCGGGGGCACAGGGATCCGCTGGAGCCTAGTTGTATCCTAGCTGTCACTGGGTAAAACGCAGGGGTACACCCTGGGACACAAACCACACACACTCACAGTTACCCCTATGGGCAATTTAAAGTAACCAATCAACCTAGTATATATGTTTTTGGACTGTGGGAGGAAAACGGGGTACCCGGAGTAAAACCCACTCAAGCACAGGGAGACCCCTGCAGGGGATACGAACCCAGAACCATCTTGCTGTAAGAAAACTTATTAACCAGTAATTACTAATTAATTATTAACAATTAACAGCAATTGCACATAATGTTTTTTTTATTATGCACATTATTGTTAAATTTTATTTCAAAAATCTATGCAGTATTCACAAGCATGTGGATGATCCACAATCACTCTGTGATCACTCACTTTTTGGTGTTTTTCATATTTTTCTGCAGGAGAGAGAGAGGGTGGGGAGCAGGCGGAAAGGGAGATGGAGATGGATAAGGAAATTAAAGTATTATTATTTTTCAACATAAAAAACATTCACTTCTTGGTATTTTTCAGAGTTTCAGTAACAGCTGCGCTAAAAATCTCTATAAAAGAGATCAGCCATTATACAGCACCCCTGGAGAGGCAGTGCTAGGTCTTAAATCCTGATCCACTGGTCAACAACCGAGAGCATTAACTGTCTAAACTGCCACAAGCCACGATGTCACCAGTTATACTTAATCTCACAAGTGCTGTACAGACGTAGTGCTACTGAAGGAGACACTGTGGCCAGACACAGGACCCACTGGACAGGTCATATATCCAAGCTGATTTGGGAAAGTCTGGGAATCTGCATGGAGGGGCTTTAATCAGTAGCTGGGTAAAAAATCTGGGCTGCTTCTTTTCTATTTCTATCTTCTATTTCTTCTTTTCTATTAAAACAACCAGCAGGTAAAATAAAAGCTTAATAAATAATAATTTGTAAATAAATAAAAAAAGTTCTGGTGCTAAACAACAAACTCTTCTTGAACTGAATAAAAAAACTAAACTGTGACACTTCAGCACCGGCTTTTGATAACACAGTTTTATGGGCTGTTATGTGGTGGGTGTAATGTTACGTAGCTGCTTTGTGAAACCACAACCATTTCTTTTAAAGGAGTCTCAAAGCCATTTAGTCCCCCTATTTCAGTGTATAAAACAGTTCATGTTATTTTTCTTAATCATTCTGTTGGCACGCAGAGATGCATCTCATTAGCTGGAGGATTATCAGATTAGGAAGGATATAAGTTTGGTAGAAATTTGTTTTGCTATTAACCCTTCAGCATGTGTTTTACAATAAGATTTTTAAAACCTTTCCTTTCTGGCCCTTTATGTGTCCCTGACTATGAGAGGGAACAGAAAGACAAACATCTAAATGTTAATTTGTATATTACCATTGAATGCTGACGCCGTGTTAACGGGTTGAGCTTGAATATAAAAGAACACTTACAAATTGAATACAAACCCATTAGCATTTTTAAGCACCTAATACTTGCCAAGACATACCTGTTCTTGTGGCTAGTCAAAATAATAGACTGCTTGGAAGTTAATTGTAGTCAGTTACTACATACAGTTACTAGGAGTGTTTATTAAAAAATAATGGAATAACAGACAAAACAAGTACATCCTAACAAGTCACTAACTGCCCTCTACTGGAGTCGAGTCAGTTTTGTTGCTTACAGTCAGGCACATCCTCCAGAGCAGGAGAGCTATGGCGAAAGAGAACCTGATCCCAGAGCGCACCCCAGCGTGACACTGCGCAGTCTGCCCCCGGGGGATAGGAAATAGCTGTCTAAGCCTGGCTGTCCAGGAAAGACACTCAGCCTGGCCAGACATTCTCTCTCTCTCTCTTTCTCTCTCTCTCTCTTTAACTTTTTCCCACATATCAGCAATTTAGACACTGAATTTTCCAAATCACGCAAAGCAAAACCAAAGAAAAACAAGAAAACTCAACAAAAAAAATCACACAGTCACACAGATTTAAAAAAAAATAGTAAAATAGTACACAACCTGAATAAAGTATTAAATCACTTCACATGGCCAAACATGATCCTCCTCTTTGGGTGAGAGGGTGTGTTAAAGCCTTAGTTTCAACCTTATTCCAAACCACAAAACATAGATTTAAGACATGATAAGCTGGATCAGGTGCAGTAAATTAGGGTGTAAACTAAACTCTGTAGGGCTTTGGCCCTCCAGGAACTGAGTTTGACACATCTGGGATAGAGTGTACTTTTATATTATTGGCCCTTGCCAATAAAAATTACTTTGACCACTAGGTGTCATTATTCTTCCAATGATGTCTTTTCCAGCACCCTGGTTCTGTCTAATGTCCTAAATCTAAAGATGAAGCACACAGCAAACACTAGACTAGATAATTTGGGCTGTATTTTGCATGTCCCCATGTCCTCATGCTGACCCATGGACACATAAGCATTAAAGCTGGAAAATGTTTCATAGGAAGTATTTCTTCTGTCTACTGAATCACATTTTCTTTTACATAACGTGGACAGTTGGGTGTGTGTGTGCATTGCTTTTCTGGGGTAGACGTGGCACAAAGATGCCATATGATGCACTAGAAAGAACGCATGTGTAATGCCTCGGGCAATGTTCTGCCAGAAACACTTGTGTACTGTCATTTATGTGGATGTTACTTTACTCTACACATTTTTGCAAACTAAGTACACTATTTTATACAAAAATATATTAGATTCTATTTAAATAAAGCTATTTACAGCACATACACACACACACACAGACACATAAATCCTCTTTCCTGTGAATATTAAGGTACAAAAACACACAAATACTTTAGCAGTAAAAACACATACAGAAACAGACACACAGTCAGATAAATTACATATCACCCCTATTAACATATTGATAATTAACATTAGGGCAGCACGTTGGCTTAGTGGTTAACATTGTTGCCCCACAGCAAGATTAAATTCCTGGGCAGGGAAGTGCATGAGCATAGAGTTAGCATGTTTTTCCCATGCTTGCGTGGGTTTACTTCGGGTACTCGGGTTTCCTTCCACAGTCCAAAAACATATATGTTAGATTCAATGGAAATTTTTTATTGCCCATATAAGTAAGTGTGAGTGTGTGTGTGGCCCTGTGATGGACTGGCGACCTGTCCTGGGTGTCCCTCTCCTGCCTTTCTCCCTTTCAGAGACGGCTGGGATAGACTCCAACAGATCCCCGTGACCAAGCATTAGGGAATAAGCAGGAAAATAAATGAATGAATAAATAATTAATAGGACACAAAAGCCGCATTCTCAACCAACAAGCTTACAATTTGTGTACATTCTAATTTTGCATAAGTAAAATTTACCCTAGTCAATTCAAAGCCAAACCTGTACAGAGCATTTATTTTATATAATAGACAGCAGAGACAGCTAGATTTTTTTATATATCCCTGCTTAGAAGTCTGGGGATCAGAACACATGATGTCAGTCATGATGTAATAGAAAGAGTTGAGTCCCTTGCTTAAGAACCTAGCATAGCAGCTTAGCAGTGCTGGGGCTGGAACACTATTAACAACCCAGAGCCTTAATCATTCAAGCCATCACTTCCCACTGCAAAAATTAAAATTCTTCACATAGTTTAACAGACATTATTTTACAATCACATTTGTGTGATTGTAGAGGCGGTAAAATTACTAAGAGCTTACAACAAAGTCACAAATTGGCGTAATTATAGCATATTATGCTTTGTTGTAGCATGCGATGATCATGCTATTTTTCCCGGGATGTTTTTCAGTGTAAAAAAAGGAACTCACATTTAACTTTTATAGCATTTGGTAGCCACCCTTATTTAGAGCAAAGACGTCCTCATCACATGACCTTCTTATTTGACAAATGACAAATGTAGACAGGCCACTAGTAAAAAAGTAAAAAATACCATGCACCAGTTATAGAAATCTGCAAGGGCAATAGAAATTGATTAGTTTGGCATATGACCTTCAGCAGAAACCCCCCGGATCGACTAGAAGGTCACTCCGGAGTCATGGAGCATGAAGGAGAAGAAATAGGTTAATAATGGTATAATAGTAATAGTTAAACAGCAGTTATATAAAGACACCTATTTCAGTTCCCCCTAACTTGCATAGGCTTGTAAAGAGCGTCCTCAGAGAGCTCACATCAGGCTCTTTGGGGATCACAAAATTACCTCACCATTTTTACAAAAATTGGTAGCAAGTTTGTTTATTCAAAAAAAGAGCCTACCAATGCCCAGTGTTGTGATTCAGTTTAGAGGGTTGCCACATGCACAGGCTGCATTTACACTGCAGGTCTTTCTGATTTTCTGACTATACCCGATTTTTTTTCGACGATACATATTGATTTAAAACTGACCCGTATCCGATTTTTTGCATTTCTATTATAAGGTAGATGTACTGACTGGAAAAGAAAGTAAACATGTCATGATAATCCATAGACGCAAGTGAAGGAGACAAAATGATTATCAGTATTTAGATTTCTCACCATCATTTTAAAGGTTGGCAAAACAACGGCTTCTTAAGGCGACGAATAAAAGAGCCTATGAGAATGTAGCATTAAATGCTAAGTTATAAATAACTTTTTTATAGCGTATTTTTCATTTGTTTACAAACAAAACAGTTTAATGTAAAAAAAAAAACACTGGTAGTGTCCATCTGAGTTGTCGTTACGTATCCGATTCATATACGATTTATTTACACAATCAAAACAGGCGTGAAACCAATCAGAAAATACCGTAATCCATGTGCATTTTTTCCTGCTTACACGGTCGTCGGTCAGATCCCATCTGCGCCACATTGGAGGAAAGAAATTTAATTGGGTAACTTGCAGTGTAAATGTGGCCCTAGTGCGACGTTAACAAAAGGCAAACGCAATTATTTTTATTCAAGAACTCTTATGCAATGTATGGCATTGACAAGTCCTGAACTGGTAATTCATATTGATGGGCCAAAGCCACAGGCATTTGGAGTACTGCATGGAGTCTGTTACACCCAAAAAATTATTTGTAATGTTAGACAGGAGTCACGCCAGCAGCATGTAATAGGCAATCTGGGTGGTTACACAGCAGGGATATGGGAACAGGTGGTGAAGGATGACTGAATGATGACTGATTGAAAATTATTCCAACCTGATTAACATAGCAGACTTGGTAGTACACGCTGAAACATGGGCGTAATGATAGAGATAGACTCAGCCTTAATTAGACGCCACACTCCCAAACCGTTGGCTAAAAGTCTGGTGAATATAACACACATCAGTTTTAAAGTTTTAAGGCCATCATCTGATTGGTTGGATTCTACAGGATTGCCGGGTTATGTGTGTGTAACATCATGAACAGCTCCACCTTGCTCATAAAAGAGGGAAGCCATAGTGTTTGCATCTGTGGCAGTGCTCCTTATGAGGATCAGCTAAATGCTGGGTTTTCCAAAAGATGAAAAGGTCTGTGGTATAGATTTACTTACTCTGTAGCAGCGTTTTTGGCTAAAAAAAAAAAGCTGTCAGGCTGTTCAAACCTTTTGAAATCCAGTCTGAATGTCTGGATGGAGCCAACTTGACCATAATAGTAAAGGGAGGATTCAATCCTGTGGAGAGAATGAGGGGTGAATGGGGAACAAACGAAGAAACCGGATACCACAATGGCCAGAGATGAAGTGAAGCTAATGCAGCAGGCTCAGCAGTGAATAGTGTAGACTACCTTACAGGAAAACCACTACTCTGAGCCCATAACATTGAGGTAGGACTTAATCTAGCACAGTGAGGAAGGAAGAACAGAAAGAACCCACCTTCAGGCCCAGTATGGTGTCCACCCAACTATGCTAGCATCACACTTGCATGGTTTCTCTCAGATTTCTGTTTTTCACATGCAGCTAGAGGGGGGATGTAAAAACTCACAGATGGGAGAACCTAGTCCCAACTGGATGGAACTGGATGCTGCTCACTTGCCTGAAGGTATTTGCATGTAGGAAAAATATATCACAGTGATAGAAGAGAAAATGGGAGCTATTAAAGGGGACCTTTATTTCTAGCTCTAATCACAAACTGGTAATCAGATAGCTCTATAAATGTGCTCCATATAGAGTAAGATGGCATTATATTAGATAGATTATGGGAAATTTGGCACCGTAAGCATTCTGAATGTTGAAAAGGTCACTCACAGACACACAAGGTAGGTAGAAGGAAATAAAACGTCTATGTGTTTTTTCTTTTTTTTTTTTTAACAGACAAAGACAAATATTAGTCTGTACCTGTATGAGCATAATTATATCCCAATCAGAAGTCATCGCTGGATCCAGAGATAAACGGTCTAATTTTCCCAAACATCTTTCAGCATGAGTCAGAATCCTCACAGGGCAGCTGAGGCACAAGGGCTCCCAATCAGATTGATTGCAAATTCAACCAACAGCATAATGGAAAACAGGAACTCTGACCTGCTGCATTTCAGGGTGGGGGACGGGTCTTAGCCCGACATTCACTGAACTGGCAAAGCGATAAGTGTCACAGTGATGATGAAGAGAAGCTGAATAAGGCATATCCAATTTTTCACCCTACAACATATTTGCACAAAAAAGAGTTGATTTATTTAATTCATTTGAAACGTTAAACTAAAATGAATCACAACTGATTCAATCAAGTACTAACTGTATTACATGGGTGTGTGTGTGTGTATGTGTGTGCCAGACAGGAGGAGACATTAGGAGCAGACACACCCTGTCTTATTATTTTAAAAGCTATTTTACACGTGTCTGCGTTTCCAGATCAGAGCAGGTGATTTTGATGGATAGGGAAAAAAAACGACGATCGTATTAGATTTTGATGTATGAATATTGTATATCGGATGGGTAATGAGTGATAGCAGGAAGAGGCAGAGTGATGTAACTCAGTAATAGCCACATTAACTATTTAACATGAGCTAATGCTTTAGACTCTAAATCTGCTGCTCTGACTGATATCCTTCTGGGCTTAGATATTGCTCTGCCTGCTGGGGAAAGACAATTATATGAAAATGATGCCTTGGTGATATTGTTTTGCATGTGCGTATGTCATCTCCTTCCCAGCAGTCGATTTCGCTCACCTCAAGCTGTGTGCGAGTGTGTAAAAAGGAGAACTGAAGGAGAATGAAGAGATACGACTGAAGAGATATCAGGATCTGACAGGATGTCAAGTGCACTACACCTGGAGAGTATAAAGAGCACACCTGCATACTTCACACACATTGTTGAACACACCCTTCACCTCGTTATTCCACAAAAAGTATGCAGAAAACACGTTTTACCTCATACTGCGTCTACACCTACCCACACACACACACACACACACACACATACTCAAAAAATTACATGTGAATGAATAAATAGTAAAAATATCACACAGGTGAGTACAAGGGTGCTGTTAAGGGGGTTGAGAATAGGTTTTGGGCGATTCTAAGGACCCAGACACATTGGTGGCCCCCAGAGATGTTTTGTTATTAGTAGTAACAGCATGGCATGTGAACAGCAACCTCATATTCTGTCATAGGGCCTGAAATTGCTAGCGGCGCCCCTGAATAAGTAACCCAATTATGCAAAAACAAATCACAAGAATAAATTCAGCATAAAATATTAGTGAAATCACAGAATCATGAAAAATAAATAATGACTCATAAGAACAATATATCAATATTAAAAACATGAAAACAATTGCCAATACTATACATGCTAACATCACGGTCGTACCGTGAGCTTTCAGTCAGGTAGAGTTCAGTCAGGAAACCTCATACACACATTTTACATATCATATATCATATAATAAACACATAAAGATGAAAATACATGCAACATGTTAAAAAGGTTCGAAACCAAACATATGACGTGTCTAAAAACCACCTGTAAATTTATACATTTGTAAAACTGTATTTATATCAACATGCATCTACGTCTTAACTGTAAACGTCTCATTATCTCGATCACATCTCATTACACACAACTACCTGCCTGCAAGTTTACACATCAACACAACCGTTAAAACTAAAACCCAAGAGCATGTATGAAGTTCAAGTTCCCTTGTAATTCAACTGGTAATAACACAGTGCAAAGAGGTGTATACAAACACACACACACACTCTTATTCACACACAGTCAACTAAATAACAGTTTCAGAGTTAGTAGCTACAGTTCTGATTAGAGACACACAATTTGTTCAGTAAGGATTTGCTGCAAGCTGGTTTTAAGAAAAAAAAAAAAAAACCCACAATTCCGCCTTAAAAAAGCGAATAGTGGAATCGGAATATTTGAATCCCCAAAACCTGCAAACTGTGAATGATTAAGCTGGTGGACTTGATTTATGTGTTAAAACTCCCAGGCAATTCAGCAGAACATGCTGAGAGATATTGGAAGCAGCAGCTTCAACTGAAACTCCTGATAAATGAAGTGTGATGCTGGAGTGTATTAACAAACTGCGTTTCAGCGTGTGCACTAGAGAACGAACACTAAAACACAGTAAGAGTGTTTCATTAGTGCTGGATTGTCATTTAATGCGACTGGATTTAGTGGATTTTAGCGCTATTGTTTGGTTGATTTCTTAAAAATGTATTCATTTAGTAGTCAAATGTGTTGAGTGTTAGAGATTTTAGGTTATTGCCACTGTTTTAATGGTAGTGTGATCATTTGTTTTGCCTGAAAAAATAGGAGGATGGTTTCTATACCTAGAGGTACATTTGCCACAAAAGTACCCATTAGGGTATAGTTAATGGTCTAAAAGGTGACACAACTGTGAAGCTTTTTAATTGTTCAAAATCAGTTCTTTTTTTATTTATGTTTTTCAGGATGAATCAGTTTAGCAGGACATCAGTGAAAATACTGTTTTTAAAATACACAACATAAATGGAAAACAGCATAAATGTATATCAATGCTGTATTACTTACGGGGACAAAATCAGGCTTTTTATTAAAGTCTAGTCAAAGTCTAGGGGTAAATAAATTTACATTACATTACATTTCTGCCATCTTTATCCAAAGCGACTCTTTTACCTTATCTCAGTGGTAACTTGGCGCTGGGAATCAAACCCCGATCTTCCAATTAGCAGTCCAACATCTTAACTATTAATTTTTATTAAATTAGATTTTAGATTTAATACTATGACTGTAGATCTTTATAAAAAAAACATCATCCACTTGCACTCAGGAGCAGAGCTGAGATTAAATCAGAAGAATTTTGCTTTAATTTCCTGTTATTTATTATGTAAAATAATCAGACATCATAAGAGCCTCCTACAGATATGGGCCTTTACTGTTTCCTCCACCCCCCCGACCTTTCACCCCACTAATGACAGTCTTGTCTGTGTTACTGAATGAGGCCATGCAAAAGGCAACTACAGGCCAAAGTTCATGAATGGTAACTACAGAAATGAGATTGAATTCTCCTATTAAATATTAAATAAGTTGAATGCTTTTAAATGTTTAGACCAGCTAATAGAAACGCAATGTCCTAAAATATCCCAGAATTCTCTTTGCATAAATTACATAAATTGTACTGCCTGTCTGACTAACAGAGTGATGTATGATGTAGAAAGAATTATGGTGTCATTTAGGTTAATTTTTTTTCTGTACCCTGTGTGTGTGTGTGTGTGTGTGTGTGTGTGTGTGTGCATGTGTGTATGTGTGCAGTGGTGGTGGGGGATTTCTATGTGACACTTTCCATCTGTCCTTGCTGGATGTTTCATGCTGAGCAGCTCCTTTCAACCTTGTAGTAAAAATTATGCTACAAGTCATAATGGATTTTTTTTCCTGCACACACACAAACACACACACGCGCACACACACACACACACACACACACACACACACACACACACACACACACACCACACACACACACACAAACACGAAGGCATGAGATACATGATTACATGTCTTTCATATGTTCCAAAAATATTTAAGTGACAATAAGAAGCAAGTGTAAATGCTGAAAAACACACACACACACACACACACACACACACACACACACACACACACACACACACACACACACACATATGCACATCAAATGAGCAGCTTTTTATCAGTAAACCCCTGGGAAGTGGGCTAAGTGTCAAAGGGACAGGCAGAGTCAATTAGGTACTCCTTGTAAGGCTCAGTTGGTCTTTATTCACACACACACAAATACACACACACACATACACACACACGCACATACATACGTACATACATACATACATATATATATATATATATATATATATATATATATATATATATATATATATATATATATATATATATATATATATATATATATATATATATATATTATACACATTCATCCTGGCTGGTCAGTCTCAGCTGGCTCTGAGCAGGCGGATATCACAGATGACTAACACAACCCATAAAGCCATCTGCCCCTAATATCCCAGAAGACCTCTGGCCAGTCAAAACCCAACAGTTACCACGGAAACACCTGACTGACACCGGGCGACCAGCCGTTACCATAGTGATGAAGGGAATCTCATGGCCAAATTTTGTGTGGTAGGGGTTGGGGGAAGGTGGCTGTTCGAAAGTGAAAATATAATATAGTTTAAATTTGATATAGTTTATGGGAATAGAGCGAGAGGGCGAGAGAGAGAGAGAGAGAGAGAGAATATTTTCTGTGTGTTTGTGCATGTTTTGTGCTGAGAAAAAGGAAGAGAGGTGAGATAAGGGAAACAAATGTAGACTAATCCTGACCTAAGAGGAAGGCTAGGTCTCAATCTGCACTGACATTTAAAAGCAGCCCTGTAAATGGTTCAGTCCGTATTCATTCTGGATCATTCTGTTCAAGCTTAAGCTTCAAAATTAGTTTAAAAAAAAACCTGAACAAGCTATTTAATGAATCAGTGTCAGAATAAAGATTTACGTATTGTTGGGACCCTCCAAGTTTGCTTAATGTTTCCACTCTGGTTAAATACTTGCCAGAAATGAAGGGACTGTTTGGAGTGAATTATGCTTTCCTGGCAAAAAAAATTGGACTGTCTGATTTCTTTGGAGCTCGAAGAGGATGAATAAGCTTCATCACAGGAAATGTAACCACAGCAGTCTAAAAAATCCTATTTTCTCACACCCACACACCCACTCAGCCCACCCACCCACACACACACACTAACAGTTCTCTCACTCTGTTTCTTATTTCCAGGCTTTGCTGTACTGAATGTAATTCATAATACAAAGGAATAAACCAACCTTTCAGCCTAATGTGTAAAGACAAGACTATTTACTGTTACTATTACTAAAGACGAGAAATTATAACCGAGGGCTGTGGAAAGTCTTCATCATTACTTTCTTCATCAGTGGAAAACCTCACCTAGGAAATGTAGACTTGTACCTAAATACTGCTGCTGTAATGTATGTAGTGACTGTGAAATGCATAATAAACACTTTTCTTACTCTCAACTTTTGTACAGGGAAAATTAAAAAGATTTTTCAAAATCCTTTTTTGGGCAGATTTTTACATCGATGTGAAATATTTCAGCTACCTGTTGACCAGGGCACTACTAGCAATTTGGGGCTCTATGAAAGAATATGTAGCCATGACCCCTACCACGACTATTCCTCACTGTTACTACTAATAAAACAGATTTCTGGGGTCACCTAAAGAACATAGGACCTTTGAATAGTACAATCTTACCCCACATTTACACCGCAGATCCTGATGCCCAATTTCTATTTGTGACTATATCCGTTTTTTCCGCTTACATCTTTTATAACTGACCTGCATTCAATATCTGTATTTACACTATACACTTAAAAAACAGCTCAATGTAGACGTACTGACAAGAAAAGGAATTGAAGGTGAAATCATTATCCAGTATTTTGCTTTCGCTTCATTTTTAAAGGTGAGAAAAACATGGTGAGCAAAAAAAGATGATCTCTTCAGGTGGAGAAAAAAAGAGGGAGATCCTGGAGAAAAAGAGATAGAATCCAGAAATGGCCAAATATATTTTATTGATTGATCGCTAAATTATTTTTTTCTTTTTTGATTTTTTTTATTTACTTATTTTTAATGAAAAGTGAACAAAATACATGAGTCATTACACCACCGATTATTCAGCGACTTACGACTCTCATTGATCGAAAATTCGATCTGCTGCTTACACAGCAGAAAATTGCACGCTTTCGCATTCATATCAGAATCGGATTAGTATTTCCACATACGAATGAGGCCTGAACTCAATCGGAAAATATCGGAACCTAGGAAACCCATTATTTTCCTGCGCCAATTACAGGGCCGGCATAAAATTCAGCTTTGCATACAGGGTGTCAAATCCCATAAATCTTGATCACCTCTGCGCACATTAGAGGAAAAAATAAGAATTGACTTGAATTATGCACTGCATAATTGGTAAATTCGGGCCATAGCGGCACCCCCGTCTGTTTGACTACACTTCCTTTGTTTTATGCACTTAAAAACTTGGGAAATTATTGTCTTTTCTGTTTTAAGTGCACACGATTCCTGTTGATTGTGAACAGTTAAAAAAATATTAAAATATAAATTGATAATAAAAATAGAAATGCGGATAAAGAATGACAATGTGGTGTGGCGCAGTATGCTGCAAGTCCCACTTAATAATGAGTGGCTGCCAAGTAATATCACAGACTATCTTGAAGCTCATTGACACCCTGATCCAGGTCTGAGAGGAAATCCCCCTGAGAACCATCCATTAACTTCTTAGGAGCATTCCTAGATGTCGCATACATATAAATGGTGGATGTACACACAGGGCTGGCCCAAGCCTTTAGGGGGTCCCAAGCAGAATTGTATTTGGGGGCCCTTCAGTGCTGACAATAAGACTAATTATTGTCAATCCTTAATTATTCGCACACAATAATTGTTGTAGCTGTGTTGCATACCAGCATTTTACCTTTCTCCTGCATCGCATTAACACAATACTGTATTTTTTTTTTCATTTTTGTATAATTACTATCGTCCATTAACAGATAAAATAATTTAATTAATTAATAAAACATCTGTCATTTCATGGGCCCTAAGCAACCGGTTAGTTTGCCTATGCCTAGCGCCGGCTCTGTTTACACACTACTGATTAACAAAATGAGTTGTGATGAAATTCACGCAGGTTGGTATTCAGTATTTTATTTTGATTTTATATCTAGACATTAATAAGTTGATACTTTAAGTTATTATCTATTTTTACATCATTTCGCTGTCAACAGTTCACAGAATGTGTATAAATAAAGATTTTCATCTTGAATATTTGACTTACCGAGATCCAATGTGTCATTTAAATCTTCAGCTAATTAAATTGATTTTTTTATCTACATTTTTGAGCAGTGTCTATTCGAATGAGCGAATTAATGTAAATTTGTCATGTAAACTTCAACTCATTATGTTCATTCATTAGGTTATGTTTATTATAGTCTTTCTGTGGTCTCTTTAGGCACAATTAGCTCCCAGAGAGGTCCTTTGGGTTAAATTAGATCACAAAATGTCCGATACTAATCAGCAGTCAGGGTTGTTAGTAGATATAAAACAGTTTATATGGGTCATCTGATGTCTGTAAATAAAGCTAATGGAACGATAGCATAGGGATATTAAATGGTGGCACTAGAATGAATTTGGACCTTTTGATTTTAACAATTCAGAAAGTTCTTCCATCCATCACAGAGGCTTCAGTGCAGCAGAGTGCAGTGAGGATCAGGGAGTTTTTTAGAGGCCTCCAGTCGAGGAGTAGAAACTTATCTAACCTGCTTTAATTATAATAACAGACTGGGAGTTTTATTGTTTCATTATAACCCACCATCATCATCCTTATAATCATCATCATCTATCTATCTATCTCTTTCTTTCTTTTTTACATTCTTTCTTCCTTCCTTACTCTCTCTCACACACTCCCCTTCGTCACACTTCGCTGTGTTTCCATTTACTTTTTACTGATAACTCTCCTACTTTAGCAGATAAACACTAAATAAGAATAAATGACCCTGCATTGTTCAGCAGACAGCTGTGCAATTGCTCTCTCTCTCTTTCTCTCTCCCTTTTTCTCTCTCTCTCTCTTGCACACACAAACTCTCTCCCTTTTTCTCTCTCTCTCTCTTGCACACACAAACTCTCTCTTTCTCTCTCTCTCTTTCACACACACAAAACTCTCTCTCTTTCTCTCTCTCCCTCTTGTACACACAAACTGTCTCTCTCTTTTGCACACAGAAACTTTCTTCCTCTCTCTCTCTCTCTCTCTCTCTCTCTCTTGCACACACAAACTCACACTTCTTTTCTCTCTCTCTTACACGCACAGGTGCACTAACAAACTCTCCCTCTTTCTCTCTCTCTCTCTCTCTCTCTCTCGCACTCTTGCACACAACTCTCCTCTCTACTCTCTCTACACTGCTCTCTACACACACACACACACACACACACAGACATACAGTACAAACACACACACTCTCGCACAAAAACACACCTTTGCTCGCTTAAATAGGCATACACACATACGAACTTACACTCTTGCTGACACTCAAACACAATTTTGCTTCCATTTCAATTCAATTCAGTTTTATGTGTATAGCACTTTAAACAACAGTCATTGTCTCAAAGCAGCTTTAGCCGGAATGCAGTAACAGTGAAAAGTGTAAGTTTGTCTCTAATGAGACAAGCCGGAGGCGACTGTGGTAAGGAAAAACTCCCTGAGATGAAATAGAAAGAAACCTTGAGAGGAACCAGACTCAAAAGGGAACCCATTCTCATCTGGGTGACACCGCATGTTATTGTTAATTACAAGCTATTGTAATGATGTAGTAGAACCAAGTATTTCACTCTCTACCTCTCCCTTAATTCCTTTCTCAATCTCTTTCCTATCTTTCCCTTTTGCAACTTTAAATGCTGTCTGGCTGAATTATGGTATTGTGAGTGCCTGTGTAAAGCATATACAGTATGCACTTCCTTTTCTTGGATTGTTCTTCCTTTAAAAAACGAATAATTTAATAATTACCCCCTGTGTTATTATACACTGTAATGAATAATAATGTTCCGGCCCTTTAAACACTGTATAGGCATTGAAAATGCATGACTGACAGCCAACCTAATAGACCATTAATCGTCCATTCCTGATTAAGGTGAGCAGTAAAATCCTCGCCATGTTTTTCACACTCGACTTGCGAGATAATTCCTTTACTTAAATGTCCGGCGCAGTTGCTAATAAACACAGCTTTAATAATCTAGCCAGCTATGGCAACATTTAGAGCAGGTAGAGGATGGGCTAGATCCCAGCTGGGATAGACAATGGATGGATACATTTACATTTACAGCATTTGAAAGATGCCCGTATATTCAGCTTATTTATACTACTGAGCAATTTAGGGCCTTGCTCAGGGGCTCAACAGTGGTGCTGGGAATTAAACCCATAACCACTGTGCTACCACTTGCCCATGGACGATTGTACTATATAATCTGTAGTAGTGTATAGTTGAGGCAAAACGTTTAATTGTGATTCTGTTTCCGGATTAGAAATAGTCACATTGTGCTACATTTTTGCACAGCCTAACAGTGCTCAAGGGTAAACCCTTATCAGGGTAGCATTACATAGGTTGTGTACAGTGTGTGTGTGTGTGTGTGTGTGTGTGCTGCATGCGGGTCTGCATTAGCGCAATTGGTTTCACTCTAAACTGTGTTAAGGTTCAGGACTTTTCTAAAGGGCTTGATGTGTCCTTACACCACAAGTAGTTATTACCTGCAATGATGTAGGCGCGCGTGCACGTTTAGTTTGCATATAGTTTGTATGTAACACTTAAGATAACCCTTTTGCAACCCTGTAAAATTCTTAACACATTTATACACATTTTGTACTCCATAAATTTTACGTAGCACCGCTAATAAAAAGCACACGTTTTTAGCTTGCGTTAAAATGATGTAACTGCTACAACTGCTGTAATGTGGACTTCTGGCCACCCCTGCAGATGGTACGGTCCGTTAAGAAGCTGTTCGTCATCCCTCAGCGCGCAGTTCCGTCCGCCAGAGCAGCAAAGAAGCGAACTACTTCTCTCTCTCTTTCTTTTTCTCTCCGGTTAGATTAACGTCATGGAAATAAAAAGACTTTTATTTTGCAGCTGGCTGTAGTGTTTAAGTCATCGTGGAGTGAAACAGGCACCAAACCGAAGTGTTTCTGATGAGCGCGAGCGGCTGATCTCTGACAGGATGGAGGACGGGGAGCAGCTCGCGCGGCGCGGAGACGTTACTATCGGTCGCGCGAGTCAGGAACAGACAGAGCTGCGAGCGGAACCGCTGGCGCGTGACGACAAGGAGGAAGCGGGAGCACCAGATCCGGTCACAGTGGAGCGAAGACAACTACGCAGCTGCCACGGTAAGACACCCCACCACCCCCCCCCCCCCCCCTCCCTAACCACCACCAACCACCACCTTCATCATCCTCTTTATCTTCCTCTCCTGCGCACAAGGTGCTACATGTCATCATGGACGCTCGCTCGCTCGCGCGCGCGCGTGTGTGTGTGTGCTGTAATGGGAATTCTAATCATTATTATAAGTTACTTTTTTGGATAAACATGAGAAATGTGACTCACATCCCTGAGAACGTTCCTACAACTTTCGCTAACGTTCTTTAAAAGTTGTCTTAATGTTAGGATAAAACGTTACCCATAACGTTATTAACAGTTCCTGTACGTTCTTGTGCTCGAAAACCTTAAAACAACGTTAATCTAACCGGACTTTTATAACATACACTAATGTTAAAATCACGTTTTCAAAAAACCCAAACAGAACGTTTGAAACATGTTATCAGTACATCAATTTAGTAGATGGAATAGCTTAAAACAAAATTAATTAATTATGTTGATTAATTTTTAAACACAACTTAAAATCAAACAGGAAAAAAGGGCAGGAGAAATAAATAAATAAATAAATAAATACTCACTCAAACTCCATCGCCTTAACACGCATTTATTGATCATTTACAGCTGCTATTTCTGCTCTTTCCAAGTTTTGCACATATTATAAGAATAATTTTGCACATAACGAATGTTGTACTTATATCTTTCCCCCTTTTATTTAATACTTTTCATTCTATTCTATTTTATTCTCATAATTATGTTAGTATTTATTAGTCGACATATTCACTGTGGACATTACATTGTACAGACAAACTTGTTTCCTTAATGTGCAAATCCCGACATCAAAGTTCAAGGTTCTTTATTTGTCACTGCCACCGTATGAGCAAACACACATAGGATTCGAAATACGCTTTCTCTTCTTTCTCCCAATGCAATATAAAGTATGAAGGCAGCAGCAGTGTACATGTAATAAATAGATATAAATAAACAGAGTGAAAAATAGATTGTAAACATCTGAGTGAATGTAAACAGTGAATACTGTCGGATAAACAAATATACGCCCAAAGGTGCAAATATACAGCAATAAATGTTCCCTTTAGTCGTTCTGGGTCTAGAGCCGTATGGTAAGATACAAAAACAGGCTCATGACTCATGGTTAAGGTGTTGGACTACCAACCCGAAGATTGTGGGTTCGATTTCCAGCTCAACCAAGCCACCACCGCTGGGCCCCTGAGCAAGGCCCTTAAACCCTAACTGCTCAGTTGATAAACGTAAGTCGCTCTGGATAAGAGCGTCTGCCAAACGCCGTGAATGTGAATGTAAATGTAACTGAAAGAGTTTGTACATGTAACGCTTTGAATAAAATAAAACAACAATAGAGGAAATATCCAAGTCCATATATCTCAAAAATGTGTCCCACCTGCTAGGAAATATAACATCTTTGCTATAAGAAGCACAGATTAAGTAATCTAATGATACACATTCCAGTCTAACCCTGTGCCATAGTGCTCTAAAAGAGGCTTTGTCCATTAACCAGTTCAAAACAATACCTTTCCATAGACTTTCCTTAGTAGTTTGTCAACAATAATGTCATCATATATTCCAAGACCACATCCAAAAGCTGGGATAAAGTCGCCTATGAGCCAAAAAAAAAGCCACAGTAAATCAGAATGTTCCTCACCAATCACAACGAGAGTGCGAATCGAACATTAAATAAAATAGCTAATATAGCGAAACGCGCATAGCTATGAAAAATGTACCAAATGAGAAAAAAATATATATAAATGACTTTTATGTACATCTGTGCACATCTGGTTGAACTCCCCCTTACTGCAGAAAGACGCTGCGAGAGGCTGAGTGGCTTCTAGGGCATCAGAGTGACACGGTGAAAGAGACCATTACACACTGCTTAAAGGAATACTTCAACATGTTTATCTTCAAAATAAACCCTGTTTTAGCGCCGTTATGGAGGTCCTACTCATAATTCTGCCCACGGTTAAGCTGTTGGTCAGGGGTAATCCAAGAAAGCGAGCACTGTTCTAGCCGCTTCTGTTGTTATTTTAACCGCATATAACCGACGCAGTTACATTACATTCACGTTATTTGGCGGCTGCCCTTATTCAGAGCGACATACATTTATCTCTTTATAAAAACCGAGCAATTAGGGGATAAGGGCCTTGCTCAGGGGCCCAGCATTGGAAACTTGGTGGTGCTGGAAATCAAAGCCCGACCTTACAATAAGCAGTTTAACACCTTAACCAACGCGCTACCACTTCCCCTCTTACATCAACAGTGAAACTAAATGTTTCTACAATAATCATGAGCTTCATAAAACGAAAAACAACATAGCGCTAAGGACCAGCCAGATAAAGTGCATAGCGTTCAACCAGCGGAGGAAAGAGTGCAAAGAAATTATACAAAAACTCTACAGACAGATACATAAAATAGCCCCAGACCAGAGTACAGACTGTAGTGGGTGAAATCAGCATAAAAGTGTCAGAACATATAACTGTGTTCATGTGGTTGTATAAACATAGAGTTTCTATTGAGTGTGTGTGTGTGTGTGTGTATCAGTTGAGGTAGTTCTGGGTGTTGAGGAGGAGCCCGACGGCTTGAGGGAAGAAACTGTTACACATTTACATGATGACGTTTTGAGTGTTTTATTTCTCTGATACCACATCATTTTGCCAATGAAAATTGTTTCGGAATAACACGTCATACTTACGATTTATTTATACTTAGACGTAATGCTGGGAAACATCCTGGTGTTTCGCTGGACAGCCGTTCATTTTTTCTCTTTTGGAAAGTTTACCTGAATAAAGGAAAAATGTAGCTTGTGATTATACACAGAAATCCCGAGTTTTTCTTTATAACCTCCATCATATTACTGATTATACATTTTTTGATGATTTTACATGTTTATCTCTGTTACTTAACAAGCTCGTAAAAATCGGCTCATTATTAGCCTTAGATTAGGCAAAACATAAAAGCCCCCGAATGAGCGGTTGCCATAGAAACACATATTAAAATGAATGCATTAACATACATTTATGATTTGCATTCTAGACAACACGTTTGTCAGTGCAGCATTTGCAGAAAATGAAGTATGTGTGTGTGTATATATATATATATATATAATGTATAATGTGTATAGTTCAACAGAAAGTGCGCTTAACCAAGATGACAGAAAGTGTTTCCTTATTTTCTTTTCGATTGTGAGTATTAACAGAGTATTTTCCTTTACAGTATCAAATAATGTTTTCTTTTATTTGTATAACCATAAACAAAGTAGTATTTTTGAATCATTTTCACCATCTGAAGGGAAAAAAATACCTCAGATACAAGTTGACCCCGTCGTTGCCTCTACAGGCCACAAGGGGTTTTAAGTATAACAAACTATAGTAATAAACGGTTCTGGTAGATAAAAAGGCAGAAATGGCCAATGCACTGAATAAGGTAACAGACGGTGCAAAAAGTGTACAAATTCAGGAGTGTTTTTCTATGATTTCTAAAGTGTTTCTATATGAAATACCACCTAAACCTGATGTAGGTAAACAACCCCTTAGGGCAGATCAGAGATCCATTAAGGAGGTAGTTAATCAAGATTTATCATTTATTTCATAATGTAGTTTTATCAAAGTTCCGGTAACCTCAAGTCATTCCACTTACAGTTTTTCCGGTTCTCTATTGTATCCATGCACAATTAGGCCACACATCCTTCCCTCTGATTACTTTCACTCATGAATGTCTGATTGTTCTGCAGAAGTACTGCTATGAGTAGGTTGTAGTCATTGTACTCTGTTCTGCTCTGTTCTTCTTATTAGAAATATGGCCAAATTTATGTTTGTTTGTATTACATTTATTTAAATGTCATTGAAATTTGGCATTATTTAGTGGCTGCTTCCGAATTTGCATATACTATTTTGAAGTATGCATACGATTAACACTTTACTGCACAAAAGCCTATAGGAAAGATAACTCTTTATATCTAAAAATGGCAGAAGGCAGTAACTTTTCAGTTCCCTTGTGGTTAAATTGTTCTCTAAGTAAACGTTATCTAACGTTAATTTTGCGCTGCTCTGATGTTGTACGTCCCGTGCCAATATGAACATGGCAGACATACTAAATCTGTATTTCATTTGTATTTCGCGTAACCATATTATACAGAGTGTACTGTTTTACCGGTTGGAAGGAACATACTAACTCAAAAGTGTTATTTCGGACAAGACAATGTTTACTGTGTTTTAAGCTTGATGATCGAATCATCCTGTTAATATTATGGCATTGTCTTGTTCGGTTTAGCACTAATACTTATTGCTTATGTGTTAAATGAGCACTGTTTGCTTTTTTTTAATCAGAAAGCTCATATGCTTAGGCGTAGAGGTCGACCGATATTGGGTTTTACTGATACTGATAGCTAGGTAAGATCGTACTTGCCGATAACCGATCAATAAGCCGATAGTTTAAAAAAAAAAACCCAATAAGCCCATGTAAAATAGTACTGAAATTCATTTCACACACACACAAAAAAGTTAACAGATAAAATGAAAATGAACTTGATTTAAAAATATATAAGTAAAGGTTGAAACCCCAAAACAATAAACAATATTTCTAAAGTATTTATTAACTTTAGTTAATGTGATAAACGGAATCCTATTGTAAAACATTTCACATTTATCCAAAGTTGTTTCCATAAAGGCCTAAAGTTCTAAATAATTGTTAAATAGTAACGTAAAAGTATATCGTATGTATAGACACACACGTCATTTGCTTCCATTTTAGAAACACTTGATTGCTCACCTATCAGTGATCACCTATAAGTGCAGATTAATCTGCTTTGATCTGACCCCAATATTCACTTCCTTTCATGGCAGTCCATATTCTTGAGCACAGCATCTTGGTACTCAACAGGATATTATTATTGCAGTGTCACTTGGGTCAGTGCAAGCCTTCACAAGCCTTATTATATTCTGAGTTTGAAAAAGGAATAGAGGCACAAACCCTGGCACGAAAGGCTTTCGATGTGGCGCTCGCTGTTGCATTATTTACACATTGTGAATCAATCAGCTGATTCACTGTTGGTGTGTTGGATCCGAAAGAAAGCTTCCGCAGTTGCCAGGGATCTTTCATCACTTCAATGGGCTGTTTATTCATCACGGTCAGTTTTTTTGCCAAAAACAGAAGCATTGGATGTCTAGGACTGTGAGAAAAAGGAAGGAGGAGAAAGAGAGCAAGAGGAAGGAAGGAAGATTGTACATTAGATGGAAGGATGTATCATTTATTGTCACGGAACTGTGGTAGTGAATTTGCTTTGCCTTATTTGAAACCCTTTTTATTTTGTAAAGGCATGACTGTTTTTTTCCGTTTCATTTAAAGCATGGTGGCGCCATGACTATTGATGACAAAGGTCAAAATTGATGAAACTGATGATGGCTTACAGGGAGCCTGTATCCACTTAGCAGCCATGCGTACTGAAATGAGTTAATTAATTTCCCACCATAAACAGGGGAATGAATGAACGAGAGCTGGAGTAGGAGGCATTCTGGAGGATGTCCAAGCTTTAAAGGTCTGCACAGTAATATAATGCATAGTTGCAGCCTAAAACGTCAGCTATTTTTTTTTTTTTTTTTCTCGGAGAATCGTGCTTACGTCTCATGAAGCTGTTGTTCTCAGTTGTCCCACGCCACAGCTGACAGATTTTTCCTCCATCGTACAGCTAGGAATTTTGATAAAAAGCACACTTTATAAGTTACACCTCCATTCAAGCTGCTGGTGGCCTCAGGGTTGCCATTGACCTCTGTGAACTAATATTACAGAAAAACCCAATGCTAATATACATGGAAATAGGTTTCATGTTGCCCCTGAGGTTTTTCTTGAGTTTGGGTTACTGGCTGTGTGCTTTGAATGAGGGGGTTACTTTGGGTTCCTGGGGGGTTTTTTTTGTTTTGTTTACGTCTCTGAAACACACCAGTCGGTGGATTAGTAATTATAAATTGACATTCTGAGTTAAAGCTGCAGCAAGCGATTATTTTTAATAGTTGATTAATCAGTGATTTATTAAAAATATGAATCATTAATTATTTATTTATTTGCAGTTAATTATAAATAAATGATAAATTATAGCGGTGTGGCTATTGTAACTAAAGTTTAAACAACATTCAACTTTTAAAAATCATCCATCTTTTCTTCGGTTAGATAAAACATTTTCTTCCGTTCATGAAATTTTTATTTATTATTTATTTATTCACACCCACTAATAAGATTTAGCACCAGATAGCTTTACGCTAACTGCAGAGGTGATTTGTTTTCACTCTTGTTATATTGAGAACGTTATTACAGACGTGCGCTACAGCGCCACGCTGGTTTATCCGTGCCATTGCAGGCCATGACATTAGGTCATATGAGATCAAATGACTATTCGAGAGCAAACTTTTTGTGACAATTTTTTATCATTGCCGTTGTCAATATTATAGACTAATCGTTTTAGCCCTACACTCCAAGATGTTTTTCTACCCCACACCAAGAATTCCTGTGATTTGCCCGACCAAAATACAGCTAACGACTGATAAGTACAGACCGAGAATCCTGACCGGTCGTTAGGCATGGATTTGACGGCAGTTTTTCTCAGCAGGATTCTTTGCTCTAAAGCATCATCATATCTATAGCAACAGCTTTACTCCCTGGGACTTGTGTGGCAGACAGGCATATGATGTAATCCTTTTAAGCCTTATAACCACACCTTGCAGATAATTATTTTATAGAGCAGCATGTCCAGTCATGTTTTATTCATTACATGATCGCCTGCACGATTTAATAATCGTCTGCTGCATATGGAATGAAGAAGATAACTAGAGAGCTGTCTTTAATTTTCTCTCTCTCTCTCTCTCTCTCTCTCTCTCTCTCTCTCTCTATCTCTGTCACTTACCCACACGGCACACACACACAAACATTGCGTGTCAGATTGCATCTCCAGAGTCAGTCTATAGGATTAAAAGGGCTTGACAAGACTGCAGCCTCTCTCTGTCCGTCTGTCTTTGTCTTTGTCTTTCTCTCCCCACTGGGAATAAAGGATTTTTTGCCCTGATGAGGGGCAGAAGGGAATTGATGAGAATGTTAATTTTGCATGTGTATATGTGTAAAATCTGTGTAAGCAGCTCCAATAAATAAGAATGAGTCACATTATAATATTCTCTAGTGGTTTGTTTCTTAGCACCATCATTATAATAATCACATTTGTAAACTTTTTTATTTTGAATACATTTTTTTTTCTCCCGACTGCAGTTTTAATATGCGTTATTAGCTTTTTATGTACCCTGTTTGCTCTCAGCTTTTACGGGGTTTAGATGCCCAGCGTCTGCATTTTAATTAGCGTGTATTAGTCGAGCGCGTGTTTAAATGTCACGCGTAATCATATGTAATCAGGAATAAGGGTTGTCATGACGAGAGAGTGGTGAAATGATGTTTGTGCTAATGTTCGGGTTAGAAAATATACACTGTCACAGGGTGTGTGTGGGTGTGAGTACATTTGTGGCAGTGTGTCATGATGTTAAACACAGATGTGGAGAGGGGCTTAATATCTATTTACGGTTTAGCAAAGGAATGACAAGATGGTAATAGCGGTCTGTGTGTGTGTGTGTGTGTGTGTGTGTGTGTGTGTGTGTGTGACATGGCATTCATTGGTATGAAGTTACAGCCGAATAGAGGGACCATCTCATTTAGCTTAAAAGGCATCTAAATCTTAATTTAAAGGTCATCAAATTGATTGAATTGGCACAAAAGTGTCATCGGCAACGGGGGAATAATGACTCCGACGTCGCGAGACATTTATACTCAATAAAATACCAGCCTGCTTCAGTAATTAGCAAATTAGAAATACTCTCGATACTTTTCCAAAGTATTCCAGAGGGTAATTGACACTGGAATATATTTGAATTTGTATATTAAATACAATATAATTTAGTTTTATTTGTAAAACACTTTACAACTTCACAAAAATATAGAAATGAAGCAAATACATTGTACATTTAACTGCACTTCATAAACAAACCAGAGGAAGTGGCAAGAGAAAACTCCCTGAGACGTCATTAGATAAATAAATAAATAAATAAAAACCCCTTAAAAGAATACAGGCTTAAAGGGACCCCATCCTCCTCTGGGTAACACTGGAGAATGCACTGTAAATATTTTTCCTTCTACAGTCTACATGCCTGTTATATGTTTAATACTGGACGGAACTTCCGTACAAGTGAATGTAGCAAAACCAATGCGGATTTTACAACAGTAAAATAATATTTATAGCAAATATTAAAGTATGTAGACGCGCGCTAAATTATTCTATACTGTATAAGTCGATTTCCCCCCCCCCCAAACAATCTTGGATACATTATTTGCTATAACACAGACTCTCCTGTAAGATTTATAGAATGTTGCATTTCATTATTTATTAACATGAAATTAAATAGGGTCTCCCTTGTTTCAATAGTCTTTTAACTATAAGTTGTAGATCATTTATCTTGTCGTTATTATTAAAAATGTCCGCTGTTTGTTTTCTTGCTATCCTGGTACAGTGCATGAACAGGTTTCTGGAATGTCCTATCACACTTGACAGTATCGCCAATCAGCCACATCTTGAAACACAGCATAATGAAAATAATAGCTCTTTTTTATGATTAGCCCCAAAGCTACCCAGATGCACAGGCCGAAGCGGAAACACTTTTATACTGCTTTAAAATGTTGTCATTATGCAGGTCAAATATATATATTTTTAAGGAATTTGTATAGTTATATAAGCAAGGATCAGTTATTTATCGTTTTAGTAGCATTTGATTAGAATTATTAATAATAATTATTTCGTTTTTTGGCGTTGGTCATAACGTACATTTTCTGATCTTTGCTGTGAACTTTTTTTTACAAATATAGTTCCGTTGACATTTGTGTAATTGTCAACTACGACAGCTGTACTAACATATGTTCATTTATTGTATGTCTAAACATAATTCCGCATACATTGTGTTATACAGCTCTCAATCCCGGTCCACTAATTAATCAAGCAAAGATACAAGAGCTCCTTTGTTACCACATACTAAAAGTTACTATTACACATGGAAAGTAATAGAAGCTCCACCGGCGGCAACTTTAACAGGAATGTATGAATCAAATGTGAAGCTTCTTCCTGATCCATGTTATACACTAGCGCTAAAATAAACAAAAGAAGTAGCTGTATTTTGTCTGAAATCTCACTAAGTCGATATTCATGTCTTATTTATAGATCTGTTGTGTAAAAGCACTATCACATTAGGAGTTGTGTTGTTGTACTGAATATTGGCACAGCCGTGATTGCCTGCAGATAAACAGCTGTGACTGTGATACAGTGTAACTGCAGTCCTCTGTTAGCAACTTAATTCATGTTAGCACAGCACATTAGACTGGTAGATATCACCTAATTGCGCCCCTGTGATGTTTTGCATGTTCTCTCTTTTTTTTTCTTTTACTTGGGTTTCGTTTAACCTCGGTTGGTGGATTGGCTACGCACAAAATACCATAGGTTGGTATGTGTTTATGGTCTCTTGTGATGGAGTAGCATCCAATTTGTGGTGAATTCTCACTCCATACCTATAATTACCCGGATAGACTATAGAGACACCACAACACTAGTCTTACATAGCCAGACCTTTAGACTGACTGGATAAGGTCTGGACTCCCTAGCATTCTATTGGCCTGGGGGATGTCTGACGAAACTACTGAGAACGAAACTACACTTTGACCAGCATAAATCAGTTACTAAAGATAATAAATGAATGTTTGAAAATCCTGGACATGCAACACTGGTTATCTAGGAGAGGGTGGTAGAATAAAAAGGCCAGTGGTTAAGTTGTTCAGAAGGTCATGGGTTCATTTCCCAGGATGCCAGTCTATTACAAAAAACCATAAACAAGCTGCCGCTGCTGGGCCATTAAGCAAAGACCTTAACTGTCAGTTGCTCGGATGTATAATAAACATGAAATAGAGAGCATCTGCTAAATGTCATAAATGTAAATGTAGACCTATGCAGAGTTAGTGATGCATGTTTATAGTCAGTTTGTATAGACAGAATCTGAAGTAGTTCATATCTGTTTTATTTAGTAGGCGGTTTTTAATAAGCGCAGTCTCTGGATGGATTGTCCATAAAACTGGGTTGTCAGAAATAGGACCAGCCTCGACTTCACGGAAACAGAAATCCAGGCTTGCGAATTAAATCTTGCCTCCTATATCCAAGCCAGAGCTTCACAAAAACTGCAAAGTCACCTGCTTACATGCACCGAGAAACTGACTAAAAACAACCAACAGGTGTGTTAGCCATCAGGTGAGCCAAATGAATGTGGTCCATGCTGGATGTCGTCCTGACCTGGCTGCTTTGCTTGCTTAAAAATAGCAATTAAGGAAAATTAGCTGTTGGTGAAATAAGCAGAGCAGATGTTCTACGTTAGATGGTTCTAAAAAAAAAAATGACACTGGTAATATCGAGAAAATACTACAGCGTATTTAACAAGCTTTCTAAATAACAGCGTAAACGTGGTGTTCAAGTGATCTCGCTTTGAACGGTGTGACCTACAGAAACCGACCCTTAACCATCGTTATGAAAGATTTCAAAATGGCTGAATGCTGCTAAGGCGCTGTTCTGAGTCACGTCTCGAGCTGAAGGCCATCGTCTCTTCGAGTTTTTTTTTTTCCGAGCCTTGAGAGAGATGTTGTTCTCGAGTGTAAACTCGCCATCGCCTCCTCCTCACTTTGAAATGTCACTCTGCAGCAGCACACCGCTTTATTCCCTCTCTTTCTTTTCTCCCTCAGCGTGTAAGCATCGTCGCTTGTTATCCATCTATCAAAGACCTGGACATGTGTGTGTGTTTCTGAAAAAAAAAAAAAAAGCTATTTTGTGATCCTTTTTGATTGAATGACTTCTTTTATTGGGATCCAAGTGATTGTGTGATGCCAGAGTAGCCTAGCTGCGTAGCAGTGAGAGAGAGAGAGAGAGAGAGAGAGAGAGAGAGAGAGAGAGTGCGGTAATGCTGGTATCTGTTTCATGCATTTGAAATTAGCACAGCTTTTTATAGACACCTTTACTTGAGCAGTAGAGCAGCTTTGGCTGTGACATGCCTAATTCTCGACGTGTGTCGAGCGCAAGTGCATGTAATGTCAGGTTGTAATCCGTTAACGTCTGGGCAATAAGCCACACAGCAATGCATCAGTGTTTCCATACAGGAATTGGTCATTCTCTCAGACGTTTTGCTGCCAGCTCGCCAGGTAGGTTAAGAGTTTGTGTGTGTGTGTGTGTATTCATACGTTTGACTTGTCGATTGATTTGGTAATGCATGCTAAGAATTAAAAAAAAAAGTTGCCTAGACTTACCGCAACACTAATCTCAGCCTCAGATGTCAAACCCAAGAGACGTTGGCTGAACTTTTGATACATATGGCACAAAGCTGGAAACACTTTCAGGAATTAAAGTCATTCCGGATGGATTTTACTAGATTTTCGGTAGCTGAACCTTGTAAGGATCAGCTAAATGCTGAATCTTCCAAATGATGTGAAGTTCAGATCATAGACACATCTTATCTGTTGCATAGACCTGGTCTGGTTTTATAGGTATTTTATTTTTACAGCCTGAAACATGGCATTGAACAAAACGATCAGTGATTGGTTGATCTACATGTCAGTCAAATGCCCTCTCGGCCAATCATATAAATGTCTTTATTTTTGTCACATAAACTCTACAGCACAGTGAAATTTGTTTCTCCGCATATCTCGTCTTAGACGGTTCGGGTTCAGAGCCCCTAGAGCAGAAAGCGTTTAAGGGTCTTGCTCAAGGACCCAACAGTGGCTGACTGGTGGTGGTTGGGCTTAAACCAATGTTATTTTTGGTGTTCTAATCAACAACTCAGCGCCTTAACCATTTGTGCCACCACTGCCCCCTGAAGACTATGAAGACTACCCCAGACCTAAAATGTGGCATTTTAGAATGCTTGACAAATGGTAGCCAAGTGTTTAACTATCAGTTATGTCAGACTTAGGATTGAAAGGTCATAGGTTTAATTTCCAACATTACCAATCTGCCACTGCTGCCTTTACCAATCAACTCTACAGTTGAATTTAGGAAAATAAAGATAACTGTAAGACGCCCTGGATAAGGGGGGCTGTCAAATTCCGTAAATGTTGAAACGCGGCTGCTTGTCATAAAAACGCATACATTTCGTTTTGAATTGTATCTCAGTTCTCCAGTTGCTCTGGTATTTGTCTCTCTCTCTCTCCCTGTATTTCATAGAGCCCTCACTTCATTCTAACTGCCTGCTGCAATTTCTTATGAACACACACGTAGAACCGGGTGAATGGATGTTTTTTCCACTCGCTGTTGATGTAGTGTAAGATTGTTGAACAGATTAGCTTTCGTACTGGAACGATTCAGGATTGAAGGTGTTTGGCTTAAACCGGGCTTTGACGTACTGCTGCCTGTTTTCAGGAGACGTGTTACAGTTGATGGATTAAACCCCAATGCAGCCGTTCAATTGGCACAGGTTATGAGTTGCTGAGATGGATGTTGTTTATTACTATTGAAACTGGAGATCAATAAAGGTTTTCCCTCTGTTAAAAACTGCATCAACTATCTGTTTATTTATTTATTTTTTGCAGTAAGCTGCATATATGGGACTTTCTGCTGTTTTTAAAGGCATCCTGGGCTTTCTAGTAATTTGTCATTTGATTGGTTAGGATGCTAGGAATTAGTTCTTACAGGGCAAACAAAATGGCTACAATAGAAACAAGCACTTTTTATAGAAAGGTAAAAAAAAAATAAGTCGATAAGTAAAATAAGTAAATTGTAGAATTATTTTTTAATCTTTAATCACACAAAACAAAAACTGGAAATGTACAGAGGAGGGATGGTGACTATATATTGGTAGGAGGATGTTAGAAATGAAGCTACCAGGCAGAAGGCAAAGAGGAAGACCAAAGAGGAGGTATATGGATGGGATAAGTAAGGACATGAAGTTAGTGGGTGTGAGTGAAGAGGATGTAGAGAATAGGGTTAGGTGGAGACAGATGATTCACTGTGGCAACCTCTACAAGGGAACAGCCGAAAGGAGAAGAAAAAGAACCACGCAAAACAAAAACAATTTATGACACTATTTTTCCTTGGGTCTTAGGAGGCTGGAACCTAACATTATGGGGCACCAACAGGACAATCATGTCTTATTAAAAATGTGTGGAAAGAGTGGCTTTATGGTGTAACAACAGTACCAACCAATTTTTTTAGTCATGTAGATCATCACACTCATACCTGTGTGTTATTAAACCCCTTTGCATTTATTATCCCTTTTTAGGAAGATTTTTTTGATCTACTTTTTGACTATAGAGATTTGTGAACATTCAACCACGAGGGCATTAGTAATCTCCGACAATGATTTTAAATGATAAAATTGATTTATATGTAAAATTCCAAAGGGGTTCAGTGGGGTTGAGATTACAATGCTTGTTTTTTCCCCAACATATTCTTCCTCTACTATGCTTTGTGCACAGGTGTATTGTCGTGCTAGAAGTATTGTGACATATCAGGGAAATACCGATGCATCAGTTAACAAAGATATTGTGTATAAAATGAGTGTTTCTAACTTTTTGAGGAAGGCGTACTAATAGAAGGGTTGGTCATATAGTGTACTTTAAGCTTAAACATTCTCTTCTATAATAAAAAAATTAGGTCTCAAAAAGATCTAAAAAAATAAAAGTAGAATGAGTTGTTAATATTCTTCCACTAACCAGTGGTCTAAACCAGAAAACAGGTCAGCACTAATTTTAAGACATATAATAATAACAATGACTAAATAATATGCAGTGCAGCTTAAGACACAACCAACAGTATCATAGAAAAAATACAGCACACAGTATACACTACTATAGAGGGCACCAGGAGGAGCATTATAGAGGTGTTAGGGTCTACTGAGCAGCATTCTGCAGTGAAAACCAGCAAAACTGCAAAATGTAAGAAGTTAAAAATAGCCGTAAAAGCGAGACAGACAGAATATTAGACCACAGACACTAGCGGAAAGGGAAAAATAGCTTATAATGAAAAAATAGATCAGATCAGTTCACATATCCTGTACCTGTTCCTGTGCACAGTTAGAATGTTATTGCGCTTGGATAATTACCTTACGAGTTGTATGTGACGGAGGCATAAGAGCGTAAGATGTGCCTCAGATGTGATGTCATTCTTTAATTTTCCCTTTTTTTTTTTTTTTTTTTTTTTTTTTTAAAACATGGCCTCTTAGAATAACAAATTGTCTTGTAAGTTTGTTAATAAAAAAAAAGTAAAAATAAATAACTGGGTCATCGGTGAAGATATTAGGCCTCATAACAGCAAGTCAGAGATATGAGTCTGCTGATATCTTAAAGTGCCATCCAAGAGGCTTCACCGTGTTGATAAGTAAGTGTGTCTTGGTGGGTCATTGATCAGTCAGTGTGCTGTAACTGCTATCACTTCACTCCATCACGCAGCAGACTCTCACATCATCCTCAGAGGGGTTTTGTAGTCGAATTGGCAGCTGATAAAGAAATAGCTTCTTTGCTTCTTCCCCACAGCTGCTCTAAACTCATACGGCGTCGCAGTAATTACTGTTTTTCAGGATTGTCTTGAAGTATTAATGGTGTGCCTGCTTCTTTGCCTCTCTCGCTCTTTCTCTTTTTTTTACTCAATCTCTCTCTCTCTCTTTTTCTTTTTTTCTTTTCAGATGCTGTCAGACAGAGAGGCACTGAGGTCAACAACTTCACAAACCTCAGCACTCACGATACAACACTGGATAAAGGTAGCACTTTGGCATTTTATACTAAAATAACCCCATGGATTCATAGAACACCGGTAGCTCCCGCAGGCTTCGGTCTTTTTTTCATTTGTGTAAAGACATGCACACACACTTAATATACATAAAGGGTTATAATAAGCCTGTGCGTCACGTTTTAGTAGGAGTATTCGGGTTACGCAATTACTTAGTAAGATCCGAAGATTTGTAGCGTGTGTCTCTAACACGCTAAAGAAATTCATAGCAGCGATGTGCTGTCTTCAGGGTGATGGAACAAATGTAGAAAAGTATTTCTGGTTTCCTAAAGGTGGAATACTACTCGTACTTGATCTTATTAAAAATGGAGTAGATACAATTGAATCCGAGAAATTACAGTTGAACGCGAATGTTTTCATTTCTCTTATGGTTTTAAAATGGAAAATTGATTTACAATAAATAATATGTAGTTAACAATATAAGAAAGAATATTAATGAATCATTTCTATTTTGGTAGCGCTGTGGTTAAGGTGTTGGACTGTTAACTGGAAGATCTGGGTTCGACTGCTAATTTGACGATCAGGGTTTCATTCCCAAGGCAAAACAGCAGAACCAGAAACATAACAGCGAAAACAAAATTTAGCTAAACACACACCGTGTTGTGTTAACGTGTTTTCTGATTCGCTTTGTTAACCTGAAAAAGATAATACAGGTCATGACATCCAACTGTACTTAAATTACAACAATGTTATAACAGAAACTCAGTTTTCTAGCACTACAAGCTATTAAAAAAATTGAAGCTGTTTGGCTCATCAGCTTTTGCTCCCCTGTGTAAAAAAAAAAAACAAAAACAAAAAGAAAGAATCCATTTGAAAGAAATATCCAGCGCTCAGTAAGCCTGTAAGATTAAGCATAATACTGTTTGTTTTTTTATTCCATCATTCTTTATGACCTCTGGAACCCAGCAGGGCATTTTATATTAGTAGCAGTATTTCTTTAGTGTGTATATACGCATCCTCTCTGTACCACCTCACGCACTGACTGTCACATTTAATTTCTGTTTAGTTACTAAACAGCTGGAATAATGACAGCACTGCAGTACTTTACAGTTTAATAAAGGCCAACTTTAATTAATAGGGCAAATAGGGCAGCCTTTCGCATCCCAATGCCACCAAAAAGGTTGTGTTTCTCGTAGACAGGGTCAGGGTTTTTTGATAGTCTCTTGAGTACTTAAAACGTAAAGACACTTTATTTACTTTGGTTTTTGTCTTTGACATGTTTTTTTAACAGGATCTTTACAAAATTGGACCTTGTTTTGGAGTGTGTTATTTTAGTGATTGAATTGCAACTGAGTTGTAATAGTTGAATAAGTGTTTCATAAAGCCATCTATTTTTTAAAGCACCCCCACAGCACGATGCTCCCACCACCATGCTTCACATTATCTGCAGACTTTTTTATCTCAAACATTAATTTCAGTTTTAAAGAAAGAGGTTTTTTCTTTGCGAAGCAGCCTATCAGGCCATTCTGACTTGAGGTTCTTTGTTAACTTGCAAACCTCAGCAAAATTCCGTTCATTCTTTGGAGGAGTATTGGGTTTTCCTAAACTAGCCAAACAAAAGATTGTATGTAAATTGCACTAATAATGAAACATTTATTTATTTGGAGAAACCAGACTTGTAAAGAGATCGTGGCAGAGTTGCTTGGATTTTTAAAGGGTTCAAAGAGCATTTATAAAGGCATCCAAACAGCTCTTTTCCATGCACAAGTGTCCACTTAGTTATGACAATTGGCCAAACTTTTTCTTCTCCTTTCGGCTGTTCCCTTTTAGGGGTCTCCACAGCGAATCATCTGTCTCCACCTAACCCTATCCTCTTCACTCACACCCACTAACTTCATGTCCTCGTTTATCCCATCCATATACCTCCTCTTTGGTCTTCCTCTTTGCCTTCTGCCTGGTAGCTTCATTTCTAACATCCTCCTACCAATATATATTCACTCTCCAAACCACCTCAATCTGGCTTTCCTGACTTTCTCCCCAAAACATCTAACATGAGTTGTCCCCCTGATGAACTTGTTCCTAATCCTGTCCAACCTCGTCACTCCCAAAGCAAAAAAAACCTTAACATCTTTAGCTCTGCTACTTCCAGCTCTGCCACCTGTCTCTTCCTCAGCGCCACTGTCTCTAAACCTGAATCCTGTAAAAGTTATTATATTTTAAAGGGACATTTCCTAAAGGACAGTTTAAAGAGACTGTCATCTTCGTGTCTGTAAAATTTTGACCTGCTGGTATTCCGATTGAATAAAGCTCAAATAAATATTTATTGTATTTTAAATGGATTGTAAATGCAGAGGATGCCTTAATTAACATTGCATAAGAAACAGAAGACGTGGGTTGACATTGACAAAAACAGACATTGGTTATGTTTAGTCTACTTGTACTGTATGTAAAGGTTTTGTCTGTATACGAAAACAGCTTTTCCTTCATTTTTTTCCATTCCCACAATTCAGTTTCTGTCTTCATGGATGTACATTAAATTAAGTGAATGATTTCCAGCTACATTACATTGTTAGTCTGCAAGATCGCACCCTGGCCTGTAGCACCTTGACAGTCACACAGCTGTCCATCATATGGACAGCATTTTTATTATCACCTATACTGTGGAAGAGAATTAAAAGCAAAATGAAAGGAACTTTTCCTCGTACACATTTGCAGTCCTTGCAGTCATGGCAACTCGCACAGCAAGGCATAGAGAAACCACTTAGTATGCTGGTATTTTACTGCAATGAATTATCTCGCATGTAGCAGCGCTCGCTCAATAGAAATGTTATTCCAAATGCAGGAATGCTTTCAGAGACGTCTGCTTATCAGCAAAGAAAAAAGAAAGCAGGGTATATACTGTGTGTGTGTTTTATTTATATATATATATACACTGCTCAAAAAACTAAAGGGAACACTAAAATAACACATTCTAGATCTGAATGAGTGAAATATTCTTATTAAATACTTTGTTCTTTACATAGTTGAATGTGCTGACAACAAAATCACACAAAAATGATCAATGAAAATCAAATTTATTAACCCATGGAGGTCTGGATTTGGAGTCACACTCAAAATTAAAGTGGAAAAACACACTACAGGCTGATCCAACCTTGATGTAATGTCCTTAAAACAAGTCAAAATCAGGCTCAGTAGTGTGTGTGGCCTCCACGTGCCTGTATGACCTCCCTACAACGCCTGGGCATGCTGCTGATGAGGTGGCGGATGGTCTCCTGAGGGATCTCCTCCCAGACCTGGACTAAAGCATCCGCCAACTCCTGGACAGTCTGTGGTGCAACGTGGCGTTGGTGGATGGAGCGAGACAATTATGTCCCAGATGTGCTCAATTGGATTCAGGTCTGGGGGACGGGCGGGCCAGTCCATAGCATCAATGCCTTCGCCTTGCAGGAACTGCTGACACACTCCAGCCACATGAGGTCTAGCATTGTCTTGCATTAGGAGGAACCTAGGGGCAACCGCAACGGTATATGGTCTCACAAGGGGTCTGAGGATCTCATCTTGGTACCTAATGGCAGTCAGGCTACCTCTGGCGAGCACATGGAGGGCTATGCGGCCCTCCAAAGAAATGCCACCCCACACCATTACTGACCCACTGCCAAACCGGTCATGCTGAAGGATGTTGCAGGCAGCAGAACGTTCTCCACGGCGTCTCCAGACTCCCTGTCTGTCACGTGCTCAGTGTGAACCTGCTTTCATCTGTGAAGAGCACAGGGCGCCAGTGGCAAATTTGCCAATCTTGGTGTTCTCTGGCAAATGCCAAACGTCCTGCACGGTGTTGGGCTGTAAGCACTACCCCCACCTGTGGACGTCGGGCCCTCATACCACCCTCATGGAGTGTGTTTCTGACCGTTTGAGCAGACACATGCATATTTGTGGCCTGCTGGAGGTCATTTTGCAGGGCTCTAGCAGTGCTCCTGCTGTTCCTCCTTGCACAAAGGCAGAGGTAGCGGTCCTTCTGCTGGGTTGTTGCCCTCCTACAGCCTCCTCCACGTCTCCTGATGTACCGGCCTGTCTCCTGGTAGCGCCTCCATGCTCTGGACACTACGCTGAGAGACACAGCAAACCTTCTTGCCACAGCTCGCATTGATGTGCCATCCTGGATGAGCTGCACTACCTGAGCCACTTGTGTGGGTTGTAGACTCCGTCTCATGCTACCACTAGAGTGAAAGCACCACCAGCATTCAAAAGTGACCAAAACATCAGCCAGAAAGCATAGGAACTGAGAAGTGGTCTCTGGTCACCACCTGCAGAACCACTCCTTTATTGGGGGTGTCTTGCTAATTGCCTATAATATATATATATATCACATCATTTTTACTGTATATTTTACTTCTCTATTATTTTACTTCTATATTAGACTGCTATTTAGTGTTAATTAGAATAGCTTTACATTGTGAGTCATAAATAAAATGTATAAATTAATTTGTTAATAAATTAAAAATGAGTATTAATTCATTTTTATTACACGCAATAGTTAAAATGTTCTATCAAAGTGATATGGAAAACTGTTTTTTTCCCCTATGAACTCTCTGCAAAGATACTCTCTCCAAAAATATTTCTACATTTAAACATTTTTGCCGCTCTGGTTGCCCCTGCCAGGAGAGTCAATCTTAAACTTGAATTGGTTAGCGTTCTAGTCTAAGATGGTGTAAATGAATAAATGTCCAGAAAATGTTAAAACCAGCATTTTATTGTAGAAAAAAGCTGTTCAGCTAAAACAGAGGGTTTATGCTCCATCTGCAATTAATGACCTGACCCCAAGCATTTTATCGAATATATTTGCTTGCTGTAGCATATCCCAGTATGTACATAAACAAACCGATCGGACAGATTATTGCAGACAAACCTTAACCTTAGATCTCATTTACATAATCCATTAACATAACCCTGTAAATGTACAGAACATTCACACAAACCCATCCTGTACAATGAAGTTTTCAATTTGTTTGACTTCATTTGCTATAATGTAACAGAAATGTCTCAGACCCCCGCAGTTTTTTATTGCTAAAATATTACCGACAGTATAGGTCACAACCCGGTTTACTTTATCTATAAAGTTTTGGTTAAACCAATTTTGTTTAAAATGATCAGTTAAACACAACTATTACGGTGTATTCCATGATCAGTGTATTACTGCCATAATAACTCGGTGCCATATTAAATCACGCCACTGAATAATGAATAATAAAAACTGACCCCCGAGCTATGCTTTACAGACCAGGCTTTGATTATACCCACTGTATAATCTATTGTGTGTTACGGAGAACTGGTTCGGTTTATAGTATACTAACAATAAAAGTCCTTTATCCAAGTCACCTCTGCAATTAGAACCCTTTAAATCATTATCTACAGTAATCTTACACTACTCACACGATTATTAATTTTTCAAGTGGTATAAATTTCACACAAATGTGGCTATGTATAGACACTGATTAACCAGATATTACAGATCACAAAACCTGTTCTGGAGGAATGGGGCTAAACAGGCCTTCTCACAGCCCCAGGGTCCCGAGTGTGATCCCGAGCTCGGGTTACAGTTTGTGTAGAGTGTCTTTGCCTATTCATGGGTTTCCTCTAGGTTTTCCAGTTTCTTTGCACCTCCCAGAAAACATGTCAGTAGGTGGATTAGCTAGAACAAATAGCACTTTGGTCTGAATGTATGTGTGGCTAGACGTCTGATCCTCACCTCATACCCAGTGTTACTAGGAATGTTTTCCATGTCCATGATGCTAAAAGCCGGTGAGTGAGAGTTCCTGGATTCGTATTTTTATGCATTCTGATGTTATTATGATATTTTTTTGGCAGAAGATTATATGTTCTTATTTACTAGTTGTCAAGTTTGGGTTAGTTTCCCAATCTGAGGATTAATGACTCAACAGACGACACAACAAAAGGGTTTGTCAGGAATTTTGTTATTGCTCTTGCTTCTGTTAATAATCTATTTCATGCTATTTAAAAAGTAATATAATAAATCTGATCTTTCACAAAGTTCGATTGAATGAATTTTCCGTATCTACTGAAATAGAGAAAAATAAGCCGAGAAGTGAATGAATGAATGCACCTGTTTGTAATTCTACACCTTGGTTCCAACTCCACCCCTTCCTTTACCTGTGTGTGAGTGTTGGATTTTATGGGATTATTTCCATGTTCTCCCTCCCAGTTAGTTTGAAAGAGAAGGCAAAGGAGGGGGTGTGGGTAGGAGTACAGAAACTCTAGTGGTTGTTGCTCTCGATACAGAGAGACGGACAGAGAACAGTGTGAGCCATAGGTTAGATGACTGGTTCTCTTTTTGTGGTTGCCGATCCGGACGCTTTGGTGTTGTAATTGTTAAAAATGAAGTGCCAGTAGCCACCAGTGGAAAAGTGCTGTGAAGATAGCGTGAAATGAAGTCAGTCAGAGAGGAACGGAAAACCGGTGAGTAGTTTGTTCTGAGAGTAACCTTCATTAATCTCAGTTACATCTGAAAGGAGTTTGAAGGATCTGAATGAATGATTATGTGCAGGGTGAGTGGGGGTGGAGCTGGGTGGTTAATGACGGCACTGAGACAACTAAACTGTTACGATCTTTGGACCTGTTTACTTTCAAACGGAGGTACCTGGCACATAGAAAACAAACTCCAAACTCTTTACACGCACAGACAGACAGCGTCGATGGCATAATGACAGGAGATTCAGAATCAGCCTGTACAGAGATTGTCTGTATGAATTATGAATTGTATGCACTCCTACGTTCACACGTTCCACACCGTTCCAGGCTGTGGATTCACTTCTTGGAAGTAAAGTGTAATTTAAATTGATTTTCAGTCTGAGCTCCTAAGATTCACAGCTTTGTGATCGCTTTCGGTACACCATGCGATAATCTGTCTCGGTCTTAAAGCTCTGTTTCCTACTTCGTCTTTCATCTCCTCCTCAAATCACCCTGGGATTTTGAACTCTCTCGGGGCTTCGAGCTCATTTAGCGTCTGTTCTAGTTCTTCATTTTTTTTTTTTCCCAGTTAAATAAATGGCCCCACAGAAGAGACGTTCCTAGTGAGTCTGGAATGTTTTGTCAATAAATATAGCCAAGAACTGCCGACTTTCACCAAAAGAGGCAATTTGACTGACATGGCAGATGGCCAACCTCTGATCTTTTCCCATACCCTGTTGACAAACATGTACAAGATTAGCCTCAAACACTAAGATTAACATACAGAAGTGTGTATACACTATATGGACAAAAGTAGACGGGCACAAGAGCAGATTCCCATGCATTTTTAACATCCGGTTTTATATTTACTCCCACAGTTCCTTTTTTAATAACCTCCTCATTACTGAAAATGCCTCTGACAAATGCTTTCCACTAGATTTTGGAGTGTGAGGGTGAAGATTTTCCCTACAACAACCACATGGTTATTGGTAAATTCAGGCACCATTCATCATTTATCACAAAATTGTTCAGTGGTGTTAAGGTCAGGACAGAACGCTTAGTTCCAGTATGTAATTATGGATGCTACAACATATAAAAACATTCTAAACAACTGTGTCTCCAACATTGTGGACGCAATTTAAGAATTATGCAATTATTCGGGTGAGCTGGTATGGTGTTTTGGCCATATAGTGTAAATAGAAATGTGCTGAGCACTTAACATTTGCAAGCCTTTAACAATTGGATGGGTTGAGGATAGAATAGTGAAGAAAGGACCTCAGATGCTTGGCAAAACAGAGCATCCGTGATCCAGGCTGTTTTATTTATTGATTTATAAGTGTTAGAAAGGAAGTAAATATATATATTTGAACCCCACTCGTTACTGATACCATACAAAGCACTGAAACACCCATTAAAGTTAATTCCATTGTAAAGTGGATTCTAAAATTTAGTCTGTGTTCAGTAGCAATGAAAAAATAAAGCTCTCCACCAGAGCACTAATATGACATTAGGTGTTCGTTAAGCAATAATCCAGCCACAGCAATAATCAGTTGTCCTTTTATGCAGCATTGTGTGCCGTATTGAATACCCAAAGCGTATTCCTTTTTCATTACATGCAGCATTCAGGAAAACAAAGAATGTTTGCTAGGAAGAATGAAAAATGAACAAAAGCGTTGCATATTGACTGTATCCTCAAGGGGAACAAGCAGCGATTCCTGATGTACAGCTTACAAAAGTACAGCATTTGCTCCTGTAGTTATTTGTTATTTAAAAATCTAAACCAGTTACTTACTCTACTCAGGAGCAGTAGCAACTTAATGATGCTGGGAATTGAACCCACAATCCTCCAATCAGCAGTCCAACACTACCGATTTACCAATCTGTCAAGTTCAAGGTGCAGGGTTAGCCATGATAAAGCCCCCCCCGAAGTCGAAAAGGGTTGGGGGCTTTGCTCAATGGCCCAAAATTAGCAGCTTGGCAGTGCTGGGGCTTAAACCCTGACCCCTCAGCTAACATCCTAAACCGTAATCAATTAAGCCAGTAATGTGTTTTTCCTGTATTTGGTTATCTCCTTTCTAAGGCTATATAATTGATCAAAAATGAATCGAAGCTGGAATTTAAAACCTCCTTACTGACGTACGTTATTTTGTCACATGGTCCAGTGGCACTGAAGCAAAACACAGTGAACTATAAGTGTTACATAAATCAAGGTTTTGATTTTAGGTCATATCATCCAGTCTTGCTGCTTACTGTTAGACATACTGCGGATTCGCCAGACTAATTCCAGTAACATAGCTGGAACAATGGAAAAAAAAAAAAAATAACCCATTATAAAAAGCTTTCTACAATTTAAGCCTATGATGTGCATCCAGCATTGTTGTGGGAGAGGCGATTTACCTTCCAACCAATCCAGTGCGAGAATTTAACAGCACTGTGGTATCAGCCCCGGTATTTTCTAGGGTTGTCTAATTATGTGACTGTGGCCGCAGTTGCATTAAGCATAATGGCGTTCACAGTAGTGCAGACGCAAGCAAATGCAAAGCAAATGTTAAAACTCATTCTGTTGTACACAAAGCAAGCTGAAGTCATTTATCCATTTCGAAGTCAAGACTTTTGCCAGCTGAACCGGCGCTTGTGCCTACATATTACATTCTGGGTTTTTTTAAACTATTTTCACGCTTTCTTTTGTCGGATGTTTGCTGCACATTTTTACAACTAAGTTTAGGCTTTAAGTAAGGGCAGCTGTTCAATATTTAAATTATTATGCATGACATGTCAGCATGGTCAGTGATGTATCCCAGCCTAGAATCATCTTTTATGTCAGTAAGTCACAAAATCGTCCATGTTATACGACCGGGTTGGTTAAGATTAGGTTTAGTACTTGACCTTTGGTAAAGAAAGCTTGAATTGTGCTTATAATTGGAGCTTAACTATTAACTAAGACTATTACTCCAATCTGTAATGCAGTGGGGCAAAATATAGCAGCATCACCACTCAACTACAGGGTAACTTGTTTAATGTTAGCCGTTTATGCTTTAAGTGGATCTAAACTGATAAAACCACTATATATATCCCTTTTTTTCACATGTCCACACTTTTTCTAGAATTGATTATTTCCTTATAGACAATCAATTGATCCCAATGGTTAATTCGTGTGTTTATCAGAGCATTGTTATATCAGACCACGCCCCAGTTGTTATGTCTATAAACTTCCCTGATCTCCCTCAAATCCAAAAACACTGGCGCTTTAATTCATCAGTATTGGTAGATGATGATTTTATGAAATTAATAAAAGACCAGACAGTTTTTTTCTTAAACACTAATGAAACACCTGAAGTGTCACGTTTAACTATTTGGGATGATCTGAAAGCCCATTTTAGGGGACGAATAGTATCATACACTGCTAATATTAAAAGGAAGGCATATATAGACATAGATTTTGAAATAAAGCCACATTACCGCTACACTGTTTTTCTGCACACACCAACTATGTTAATTAAATAGTATAGTAATTATTTTTATTGCCTTGCAAAAGTTTAATGGGTTTAATGGGTTTATTTAATAGTGTGGGAATTGATCACTATCGTTCTACATTATCGAGTTCAGTAATTAAACACTTATTTATTTACACTAGTTAATATAAATGATAGAATTTTGCATAAGCAATAAAATCGTTTTAATAGGTTTTAATTTCTTTTAAATCTGACCGACTACATATTTCCTTCTATTAGTGTTTACAGCCACTAGTAACACAGTAATTCTCCTCAGTAAGGGGGATTTAACCCATCACACTACCCCCCAAACAGTTTCACAGGCCAGTCAGCGCTAGGAAAAAGCATTAACACTATTTATCAGTGTAAAACATTAGCATAACTCAATGCTAACATTTACACTGGTTGCCTTTTCCTTTTTTCTCTCTAGCAGAAAGTCTAACCAAATATTTCTACACGGTCAGGGCAGCTGTTCAATATTTAAATTATTATGCATGACATGTCAGCATGGTCAGTGATGTATCCCAGCCTAGAATCATCTTTTATGTCAGTAAGTCACAAAATCGTCCATGTTATTCGTCCGGGTTGGTTAAGGTTAGGTTTAGTATTTGACCTTTGGTAAAGCAAGCTTGAATTGTGCTTATAATTGGAGCTTAACTAAGACTATTACTCCAATCTGTAATGCAGTGGGGCAAAATATAGCAGCATCACCACACAACTACTGATTTAATCCTGAGCTCAGGGTCTTGCCCATGTTAGCTGTAAGAGTTCACTGGTTGGGGCTCTAGGGCACTAATCAGAGGGTTCTAGTTTTCAAGCTTCAGCACCTCCAAGCTGCCACTGCTGGGCCCTTGGGCAGAGTCCTTAGCCCTGTCTAACAGCACTGTGTTATATCCTCATGACAACAGGTTCACAACAAGCTGAGACGCATGAAGAAAAGTATTTCACTGTGCTATGATGTATATGTGACAGATTAAGACTTTATTCTTAAAGTTGATCACATTTTTATCCATCTAAGCAGTCAAGGGTTCCTACCCAGGGATCCAGCACAAGCAGCTTGGTGGTGATGGGATTTATACTCATGATCTTCCGAGCAGTCCCACACCTTAACCACTGAGCTACCACTTATCGTTTCTTTGGGTTCTTCAACTGCGAAAATGTTCCTAGAGTGTAAAGGTGTGTATCTATATGGGACTTAAGACTAAAGTCTAATGTAAATGAAATATTAATGCGTGATTCAATTAATTGATTTACTTAATGTCATATTTATTTTTTTTTATTGACAGTAATGCTGTAGTCGATCTACTCTTATCCCAGATTAAATCATATCGAATTAAAGCAAGCCATGAATAATGTTCTCTGCAGTTCTCCATCTCGGAGCGTGTAATGCTAGTGGCGTAGGGATCACGAGAGAATAGTTGGCAGAGTTCTCCAGTCTCCAGTGATGAAGCATTACAACCAATCTGTTGTCTGGTAGGTCACATAAACAAAGCCAAGCAGTTAGCGCTCTCCTCCAGACTCACCAATCTGTTCAGTAATGATGTGTGGGCGGCATTTAAAAAGCTGTCGCGTGCTCCTGAAGGTTCACAGCCCATGCGGTTGGTTTTTTCTTTTAGAATTGCTATCACAGGAGATGCTTTACATTTTTGGAGAAGTGTGTGGTAATGAAAGGGTGGCTGGTGTCTGGTGCAGGTTTAAAGGCACAATTTAAAATAAGAGCAGTGTATTGCACATGCCGTTCTTTTATTAATGGATAGTTTTAATCCTGATCCCTCTCTTTCTTTCTTTCTTTCTTTCTTTCTTTCTTTCTTACTTTCTTTCTTTCTTTATTCCTTTTGTTTTTCTTTCTTTCTTAGTTACTTACTTTCTTTCTTTCTTTTGTTCTTTCTTTCTCTCTTTCTTTCTTTGTCAATTCCTTTTTTTTCTAACTTTCTTTAAAAGCAGTATATTGTACATGCCATTCTTTTATTAATGGATAGTTTTTTTTTCTTTCTTTCTTTCTTTCTTTCTTTCTTTCTTTCTTTCTTTCTTTTGTTCTTACTCAATTCCCTTTTTTTCCTCACTTTCTTTAAAAGCAGTATATTGCACATGCCGTTTTTTTTTTAATGGACAGTTTTGATCCTGATCCCCTCTTTCTTTCTTTCTTCTTTCTTTCTTTCTTTCTTTTTTCTTTCTTTCTTTCTTTCTTTTGTTCTTACTCAATTCCCTTTTTTTCCTCACTTTCTTTAAAAGCAGTATATTGCACATGCCGTTTTTTTTTTTATTAATGGACAGTTTTGATCCTGATCCCTCTCTTTCTTTCTTTCTTTCTTTCTTTCTTTTTTCTTTTTTCTTTCTTTCTTTCTTTCTTTCTTATTCACTTTCTTTCTCACTCTTTTTCAAACATCCACACTTTATTTTAATGGTTTGTTTGGAAAAAAACATACTGTAATTTTGTAAACTTAGTCTGTGTCTCCAATGACCGCACTACACACTACGCACTTACACTACTTTATGTTACGCTCAGTAGGGCTGAAATAATCGGTAAATATTAACATCAATGTTGCTGAATAGTCATTTGATTGCAATAGCATGGTTTAACCAGTGTGGCGCTGTAGTGCAACATGTAATTCAGTGCACATGCAGTTTAAAAGAAAGGAAGAATAATAAAATAATGGTTTCTGATACAGTGTTAGCGCCTGTTAGCTACGCCTCTTTTCCTTATGTAAGCAAAGCCGAGAGCATTGAGTGCATGAAGTGTCCAACATTCCACACTCAGTTTTTTTCCCCCGGGTGAATAAAAATGGACTTGATAGGCACTTCTTCTTGTTGGAATTTTCAGGTCACACTACTCAGACGATTTCTATACTACAATACAGTGTCGAAAAAGTGCACGATTGGAAACATCTGTAGATTCAGTGTGTTAAAAAAAATGGTATATAAAGGCTTTCGATAGACAAATAAGCCATTTACCCGCTCTGATCTGCCTTTTATTAATGGAGAGATTAAACGTTAAACTTGTGTCATGATAATTTTGCTGTGCGCTGTACAAATGGGAAGTTGTATTGTAATACAGACTTTTATTCGATAACCTTACTGAACTTGGTGGTGTGTATTTATCTGAGTAAAGTATAGCACCATCTCCTTCCATAAACACGACTGGAGCCGTTCCGTGCTCTGCTTTCCGCTTGGGGTAAGAAGTGATCCTCAAATTACACATGGCCCATTAAAGGCTTGTAGCTAAAGGAATTGTTTATAAGAGTGTGCATGGAACAGACAGAGAGACAGAGAGAGAGGGAAAGAGACACACATATACAGAGAAAGAGAGAAAGAGAGAGAAAAAGATCAATAGAGAAATAGTTTTCTCCAGAGCTAAATTACTAAGATATCACCAGAGCAACGAGCACTTCTCTAAACACCAGCTTACACACACACACACACACACACACACACACACACACATATGTCCAGGATAAGAGAGTCATGTTTTAGCAGCTTGACTGTGCTGTAAAGCTGATCAGATTTATGCTACTTGTTCATTTTGTCTTTGTCAGTGTTGAGCTGTCAAGGTCTCATAATAACAATTCCCCCGTCGCTCGAGCTTTCAGGAAAGGTTTGTAGCATCATGAATCAGCGCGGCTAGCCAGCGCACTAAACCACATTCAGCCCGATTTGTCACGGAGCCTCAGAGAGTCAGGATCCAAGGTGAAGCAGTTATTTCAGCTCTGTTCACATGTCAAACCATATTTTATGCTTATGGAGCGTTCTTCGACCTTTTTGTTGCTGTTTAAGTCCTTGGATTCTGCATATTAACAGCATGCGGTGTAAAAAAAATGAGAACACTTTCTTTTCTGTAGACTGAAAAACTGTATAAATGGTGTGACATGCCACTGTCATTGGTAATAGGGTCTGCCTGCACTTTCTAAGAAAACCGAATGAGTTCATGGAGAACAAAGAAAATCAAATCTACTTTTACCTGAAGCTTCATGCTGTTTTTTTGGCTTATTAGTCGCATATTTTTTTTTCACTTTGTAGGTTAATTTACCAATCAGCCTCTTTCTCCATGACATATTCCAGCTTCTTCATAGGAAAACATTATATTAAGAAAAAATGTTACACATAAATTACTGATTTGTGATCACGCGTCTATTTTTTGCGCGTGAAATGTTTCCACAAAGTTTTAGAAGATGTCACACTGAATAATTGCTGCTGTTTAATTCAAAAAACTTAGTGAGGGTGACATCAGTCTCCGTGTTTTAGCGCCTCTTTAATATTAAAACTTTTATTTATAGCGATAGATGATTGCTCTTATCAACTTGACCACATTTCTCCATGCTGCATACTAAGTAGACCTTTTCCCATCAACACACAATCAACCAGTGCCTCAAATGCTTCCAATTGGGGTCACATACACTATAATGCCAAAAATGTGAGCCTCTATTACACCTGTATAGGCTTGTTGGACAGCCTGTTCAAGCCCTTGTGTATTATGGACCTGCTGCAGAACAGCCTCTTCTGTTAGGACTATGTAAGTCTCAGCCTCAGACTTCACGCCCACGGACTGCTGACTGACTGTCTGATGTGCACGGCACACTTAGCTGTGCCTCTTTAGGAGTTTCAAAGTCGTCCTCTGATTAGTTGAAGTGTACAGGATTTCCCGGAAGAAGTGTGTTGTGGTGTTTAACAGCTCGTCTGGAAACCACCAAAAGTCGTGTTATAGAAGTAATAATCTGCCTGCAATGAGCATTAATTAATGGATTTAATGCTGGATTCTTAAAAGTATGCGGGGTTAAGGGTATTAACTGTTTAAAAAGAACTTCTTTTGCCCAAGGCACTTAGTGACATCCCTAAACATGATGCGGTTTGCTTTAGCTGTCAGTCATACACCCTCTTGGGCGGGTCTTAGCCTTTCAAAGCCAGTCTGAAGGTTTGGCTACATGAGACTTAGGACTTTGGAAGTACTGCGTTGGCAACACCCTCCTCTAACCACCACTGGAAACCTACCCCTGAATATCGACTATCGTGGCCACTACCAGGTTTACGCTCGGGGTTTATCTTTATAAGCTATGCTATGCTTAACTTCCGCTTTGTGTTTATCGACTACCTCTTTGGCTTTTGTGATTGGCACTTATATATTATGTTCAGCGTTGGACTGTCTGTTTGTTACTAAATGCTCTGCAACATGAATGCGTCTCATGATGTTCTTAAGGGTGCTTCACAGACTGGTTCGCAATTAATGTTCCAGGTATTTTCCGAAGGTGTTCTCTGGGGTTGAGTTTGGAGCCCTGTGTAGGCCACAGCAAACACTATACACAAAAATCAAACACAAAACCATCCTTCTGTCTCTGGACCTTGCCTTGTACACAGCGGCACTGGCACGTTGGAACAGGTTTGGGGCTTTTGGTTCCGCTGGAAAAAATGTTTTGCTGTATTCAGTATTCAAAGGCTTTTTATACAATTGTGTGCTTTTAACTTTGTGGGAAGAACCACATATGAGTGCGACTAATCTCAACCTCAGACTTTACACCCATGAACCGACTGAACTTCTAAAGGAAATGCTACCGGGATGGACTGGAACTGGGTTTAACCAGATAAGTTTGAGTTTAACCAAACTGTTGTTGGTTGCTTTATTTGTTAGTCAGACATCTCCTCAGTGTTCCATGGCTTATCGAAGCCTCTTTAAAGCTCAGACATGCTACACTCAGATTGAAGGTCCTGGTAACCAGCATAGTTGTCTACAAACCTTTGCCTACGGTGAAGTCTTATTTAATTTTGTATTGTATGATATATTATTAGTCCGGAGCATTAAAGCATAGGGAATAGTGGAATTAATTAACCAAAAGCTTTAAGCAGAAGAGAAACTAGAGACCTTCTCTGAGATAAAAAAAAAAAAGCAAGTGTGCAAGTTGAACTTACACCACATAATTTGAAGCATATGATTGTCTATTATGTACTGGGTGGTAACACCACACCAGTTTTACGGTATATGAATGCATTTTTTTGTCACTTGGGATGTACAAAATTTTTGTCTGCTGAAAGAAAGAAAAAGGCAGAGAACACAACCCCCGAAAATATGCTGCATCGCCCCTGCCCCTGCCTTTAGTGCTCAGGTTACACTTTTACACTAGCTGTTATCACAGTACTATGAAGGAAATAGCAATTACATCAGCGGTATGAAAGTACTAAGTTACTGACAACAACAACAAGTTAGCAATATACACTTCCCTTGATTGCAGCACTGAAACATCTGTTCGGAAAAGAAGCAGAAACAGACCGTGACGCAAAACAGCTTAAAAAGCACTACTGTTAGCTGTTAGCTCACACTTTTAAAACCCCCTGTACAGTAATTGATCCTCACTTCCACTAAAATTACTTTAGGGTGGAAATAAAAGTAGCATGATCTGGAAATGATACAGGCAGAGCTAAAGGGGATGAAGGATACTCGATAAATAAAAATCACGGCATCCTGGACTGAGCGAATGTCGTGAAAAGCGACTTTTCGGTAGATTTAACGCTACTTGACAATACAAAACAAACACCGTCCTGTATTGTTTTAAAATGGGATCCGGTATTTAATTCCTAAATATAATTCAGTAATTTGAGTGACGGTTGGCAACCCCTGGACTGGTGCCGCACCGCATTCCAAGCGTTGCTTAAGCAATATGCTAAAAATGTATATCATATCAATAATAAACAGTGTTATTGTGGTATGTACATTTATATTAAAAAATAATACTACTATTATGTATTTGTACTTAATTGACTTTAAACCATGCAAAACAGCTTCATCTATCTGTTATGGCTCCTTTACAGAACCTGTCTGTTGTCATTAGCATTTAATAATGTAGTAATGTTCTCGCAGCATCCACCCAACCCAGCTTCACAGCCAGACTGGCAGAAACTGAAGCGTGATGCATCACTCTAGAGAGTCCACCCCGCTAGTTTCGAAGCAGCACTGTGCTTCACACCACTCCAGAAGACACTTGACATGGTGAACGGTGATCTTAAGCTCCTCTGCAGCTTCTCAGCCATGGAGAAGCATTTCATGACGCATTTCTTGTGCTGATGTTGCTTCCAGAAGCAGCTCTTTAGCGCCTGATATAACAGGGTGATATCTGATTTTCGGAACACTTCACCGCTCAGTCTTCACGCTGTGAAAGTTTTCACGGTCTACCGCTTCGTGGCTGAGCTTTTTTGCCTCCTGGATACCAATAAGCACATCCAAGTGACTGGGGTGGAAGGATTTTTTTTTTGAGCTGACAAAATTGGCAGCTGATGACCGGGGCACGATAAAAATCACTGAGCTCTTAAGTGTTACCGTTTTCCCTGCCAATGTTTATTTATGAGATAAAGCTCTTAGCGGAGGTGTGGTTAAATGCCTTGGTTCAAGAATTAGGAGATGTTTTCATACTTGTGTATCAGGAAAACAGAAATATGCTCCATTTTCTGCCAGTTTTATAAAATCTGCAGTTACACGGATTCAATGTAGGTCTCACAGATTATTATTTTATGAAGAATGACAAGCCATTTCTAGCTCTAGTTATTTTTTTTGCGTTACCAGAACTAGTTTAGAAGCCAAATATGGCAGCAAGTAACTTTCTATAACACTAGAATACAAGGCTGCAGATTAATTTATTCATTTTAAAATGGATAAAACGGCTTTGATGCTTCTTCCTTTTTCTATTTTCCTTCTTCTGCCTTCTAGTTCTTTTCTGCTTGTTTTCATTTCAGACGCGAACACATTTCCAAGTGTATGCAAATGTGGAGGAGAGCGAGATCACCAGCGGAATTCTCCCAAACTAAAATGCTGAGATGTCACTGAGGCAGCGAGCGTTCTCTCAATCCGTGTTAACATTCATAAATGCAAAAAAAAAGGTCCTACCAGCTCCTAACCTTTAATCTTTGCAAACACTCTGTACTATGCAAAATATGTTTTAAGTGTTTTGCATGGAGTGGAGGGGGTGCTAGACTATATTGAAAGACGTTTAAATAGCTGTCAGTGTGCAGGGCAGCCAGCGACTTTGATTATACATTCACATATTCCGGTTCTCAGCAGACTGAAGCGATTTGCATTAAGTAGCGGGCTTTCAGTAATCGTTAGTCATAATCGCCCTCTCCTTCATCTCTAAACGGCCATCACCAAAGCCTTTAATGGACCTTAAACACACTCACACACCCTGAGTCAGTCCCAAGCCAAATCCCAAATACACACCAACACGTTGTTAAATAATCCTAAACCCTAATGCAGTCAACGGTGATGCTTCCTGACCAGCAATTAATTGGTGTTTAATCGATTCTTTTTATAATAAAACGAAAACAAATAGGAGTTATAGTGCATGGTGCAACGAAGTTCACGTTATCATCTTCTTGTTTTGTTTCCGTGGCTAGTGCTGCTCCGTGAGGAGGTGCTGGCTCTTCAGGAGGAGGTGGCCGAGCTGAAGCGGATGAAGGAGATGCTAAACAAGGAGCTGGAGGAGTGCGGCGGTGGCTGTTCTGCCGAGCTGCTCTCCGCTGCCGAATTACGAGTGCAGCTCTCTCACCGAGAGCGAGACCTGGACCGTGCCAACGAGGCTCTGCAGGGTGAGTCCACAATCAGCAGACTCCACATAAACCCTTAAGCCAACCCCAATCCTGAGTCACACATGAGTGGAATCACATTGAATTAAAGCAAACGGTTATTATAAAATGTTAAATTAAATAGAAATATTTCTAAGGTTTACAGCAACTCGTTGGTTCCCCCGGCATGGAAAGACATCTCATTGAGTGTATTCCTATCTTCCATCTAGCATCTTTGGTAAACATCTAGTCTGCCATACCTCTGATTTTAATAATGTGTTCACTAAATGATTTGCAAGCAAAAGGGGCAAAAGGCTGGTATTAAATCTTTTCAGATATGCCAAAGGCAGCACAAGGTCACATGCATTCGTACATAAAACATGTTTTTATTTCATTTTTGTATTAGCCACATTGATAGATTTTATATAATACTTGAGTGGTAGTGCAGTGGTTACAGCCTTGAAGATCGGGGTTCGATTCCCAGCACCACTAAGTTACCATTGTTGGGTCTCTGAGTAAGGCCCTTAACCCCTAATCGCTTAGTTGAATAAAAGAGATAAATGTTAGTCACTCTGAATAAGGGCGTCGGCCAAATGCAGTTAATGTAAATGTAAAAGGTTTTAGTATAATTCTCTTTGAAGAAAATGTAATTATGACATTTTATTCAAACTTTTATTTAGTGTGGTGCCACATCTACTACATGACCTTTAACCAGGATAGATGGAAATTCTCCCACATTCAATATGTAGGACTTTAGGCGTTTATCTCTGATGATACAGGACACACCCCAAAACTACACATGCTTTTTCAAACACAGCAGCAGTCAGAACAAACATAGAGCCAATAAACCTGGAGGAAAAGCTATTTACTTTAAGCACAAAGGACATGAAAGGCATTTTGTCTGGTAGCAGATTCTTTTACTGACTCTACCTCAGTCCTGTAATTTAGCCTTTTGTCTTGCAAGCTGTTCGGTTTGGTTTTTAAAAAGGTCACAAGATTGAATAGACGCATTTGTTTTTTTTATCTTTTTATACTTGGCTTGCTTCTGTTCACCATCCGGCTCTCGCCTTTTATATGACAGCTACTACCAAAAAAAAAGAATGAAGACAAGCATATGCTACCTTTTAAATACACAAATCTAATCATTTACATGTTGCCGTTCATTTTGCGCTACGCAGTGACCTACCTAATACCTTTATTTGACAAATTATCTTGTCCAGAGCAACTTATAATCATCTCGCCTTTTTTTTAATCCAACTGAGCAGTTAGGGGTTAAGGGGCCTTGCTCAGGGGCCCAGCAGTTTCATCACATTGGTACCAGGCGTTAAACCCACAATATTTTTATCACCAGTCCAACATCCTAAACAGTGTGATACCACAACTACTACACTTTAGGAAAGCATCACCTTCCGTATGGATGCTTACAATCGGCTAGTTTCTGATTGACAAAGAAAAGAAATCCCGTCTGGCAAGTAGGAGGATTAGGAAAGCTAACTATCGTTTCATCCATTTCATATTTTTTCTACAGTAAAACAGTTTTCAATCAGTGTGACTGAAGCCTAGAACCAGGGTCCAAACATGTCCCGGAGAATCTAAAAATCCGGAAAAAGTAATGACTAAATTTCCAGTTCTGGAAAACACATGGAAAATTCCAAAAATAATTCCTGGAAACGATTCTTATTATTTAAATATAAGCCATCGATGAACAGTTTACAAATGGTTTGAGAAAATAAACGTTAGAAACAGGAAGTGCTTTGTTCAGGAACGCTGAGTTTTGACATGTGAACAGTCTCACTGTGACATAATAAAGCTGTCTTGTGTTGGCGGTTGCAAAAAAAAAAAAAAACATTCAGCAAAATTTGTCTGCTAAGCGCGCATTTATTCTTCTTAATTATGGATATACCGAGTACGAGTACTGATATTTTTATTTCCTGCTGCGCTCCCATGCTAATGCCTTACTTTTTTAAGTTTTGTAGGGTTATTTATCCGGCTCTCGGGTTATTGCTTGCCATTTTCTCTTGTTTTGCAAAGATTTTATTGCAGAATTTTTTTTTAGATCGCTTTATTTTTGTAGCTTAACCTTGTTTGGTTGTCATCATTGATTCTAAAACATCCTGGTCATGGTTGCCGCAGTTTTCATCCGCTGAAAGTTCTGTGAACGGCATTACAAGTAGCCGTCTTTGGTATTAGTGTGAGCACATGAGCTCTGGTTCGATACCAGTATCAGCATTGTTGAATTTCTGTTCTTAATAGTGGTTAATAGATTGTAGCTGACCCAGCTGTACGGCCGGTCCGCCTCATTTATCTCTACTGCCGGTCCGCCTCAGTTCACCATGCATATTAATTCCATTAATAAAATTGGTCTTGCTAGTTTACACACTTAAGCAGTTTTAACCGATTCTATCGTAAAAAAAAAAAAATAAAGAGGTAAAATAAGTCGGTAATGTTACTTGCTCAGTGTTTTCGGGCGGAATAAAAGCATGACTTTACCTCGCTGTCAAAGTCAAATGCTTATCAAAAAATGTTGCAGTGAAAAATGAGGAGCTTGCAGCTCTAAAACAGAATCTGGAAAATGTGCAAGAGAATCTAAAGTCATTGCAGCAAGAAGTCTAAAAGAACACTGTTTGTTTGGGTTTATTAAATAAAGTTTTCAACAAGCCTTTTTATGTTGTTTAGCCCGTTTGGGACAGTTGCTATTTTTTTTTTTGGATTGCCCTGGTTTTTTATTTCAACTGCAATTAGGAAAGACTAAGAGGAAAAACTTTACAGTCGCGGTAATGTGTTTATTATAATAGAGTGAAGAGTTCATTATCAGAAGCTTACTGTGTGTGTGTGTGTGTGTGTGTGTCTGTGTATTTGGTGCATTTTCGATTTTATAATTATAATCTGTAGTTTTTTAATAAGAGAAAGTAAACTTTAGGCAGTGAATCTGTGATTTGTGTCTTTAACCCCTGTGGTAATCAAAGTTAATATCTTGGAAATATACTCGAAAATTACTTCTAAAAGAGTCTAAAAAAAAATTCATCTTCATCTGTTAATATTGGTGCTGCGTAACACAAGCTGTACCGCATTAATCGATTTTATTCAGGAAGAAAACAATTTTTAATCAACAGTTGGTTTAAGATTATTAATTTTATTAGTTGGGGGAGTGGACTGCTAATCGGAAAATTTTGGGGGGTTAATTCCCAGCACCCCCAAGCTGCCCCTGCTGGGCCTGTGAGCAAAGCCCTTAAACTTCAACTGCTGACTTGGATAAAAAAATAAGATTGGTGCGCCGGATGTCTGCTATGGAGCTTGAAATATGACAACACTGTTTGAATTTGTAATGGAAAAATGTTATTGACGAGTGGAATTGACCAGAACTGAATATTATTTGTCATTTAAAATAGTATGTTTTGGTTCTAAATTCTTAGACAGCAAATATACAGTTTTAAAAAAAATACGGATGTAAAACTATTTTTAATCAATAGTTTTATTTCAAGAATGAGAAATGACGAATATTAAATTTATTGTTAGAAATCCAAACCACAGAATGTAGCTCCTACAGAAAGTAGGTCAGAGGTCATCCACGGGGAAGAGTAAATAATTTCTGGAAAGTCGACTAAACCATTACGCCATTTAGACAGAGGGAAGCGAGTCATGTTAGGGTTCGCGTTCCCAGAAGCTCTGGTGTTTGTTTTAAAGTAGATTTGATGTGATCGTGCCACTGTGTCTATAAACAGTTTCAAGCTGAAGACTTGAACATGGAGAACTACAGTGACGTAACTACAGTTTTTTTTCTTATTTTAACTAAATGTGTTTATCAGTGATTCTATATCAAGAGCAAGGACGTGTTTATATGCATTATTAGTTTTATACCTTTTACCAGAATGAAGGGCTGTGTGTTAGACTGGGTATTGTGCACGAACGGCAAGAGAAAACGGATAATAGTGGTAATAAGCACTCACCTGTTACTCAACACAGGCCAACAGTTTCGTTTTTTAACAGACATCTGTGTGTTCCATGAGATGTAATTGCAAAAAAGTGGCGGGGTCGTGTGTGTGTGTGTGTGTGTGTGTGTTGGAGAAAGACCCGCACAAAGAAATGTTGAATTTAATATAGTGAAACTGATATGGGTGAAAACAAAAAACAAATGCATGCAAAAGTGTCCTTGCTCTTCATATACAATCACTTATGGTTAAAAAAAATGTGCAGTGGGATGCGACATGATAGATGCGTTAGACATGATAAGCGTCTTAAGCAAGTCTTCAGCTTCAAAACACAGTTTATAGACACGGTGGTACAGTTACACCAAATTTTAAACAAACACCAAAGTCCGCTTAAACTAACATGTAATTATTAAACCATAAATGTTAAAAATCACTTTCTTTTGTGTGAATAGCGAAATGGTTCGGTCGACTTTTCGGAGATTATCTAACCTTCCCCGTGACTGAACTCTGACCTACTTTCTATAGGCATTTCCGATTTTTTTCATCTAAAAAATTTCATCTGTATTTTAAAGAAAACTGAATATTTACTGTTTTTTAATTCCGAACAAAAACATCCATTGTTTTTATAAAAAAATCTATTGTGTTTAGGTTCAAATGAAAAACTACAGTGGTGCCTTGACTCACGAGTTTAATTCAAACCGTGACGGAGCTCCTAACTCAAATTTCCCTGTTGAAATAAACTAAAATGCCATTAATCCGTTTCGGGTCCCCGAAAAAACACCACATTTTTTGTTACATTATTACATAAAATATACTTAAATAACAAATATTGTATTAAAAACAATACAATACAATACAATGTTCACCTTAAAGATCAGACGACTCGCAGGTTAAGTATAATAAAATAACAAGGAAAGCAGTGCAAAACACACTAAACTGGTTTATTCTTTATAGACGTGTGTTTCACTCTTGGCGCATGCACTCTCACCAAACTACGGCAAGCACCGAGGGAAAAAAATGCATTTATCCACACACAGAATGAATGCTGACAGAAAATGACCACAGTCAATCCCAGTAAACAGTTCAGTCTGCTACACTAACGCGCATGTCTGACTAGCTATGGAGTGAAACAGCGGGATGCTGGGTGGATGTTACTGCAGTCCAAAAAAATCGAAGGGTAGCACTGTATTTTAAATGTTTAGTTACATTTTACTGGTCAGTAACTCACATTTTCACAACTCGCATTAAAATAGTTTGGCCATATTTTAACTTCTGTAATAATTAGTGATTATTTTCTTGAGTGAAAATAAATGAAATGTTTACATGTATCCTGTCTAAAATGTCAGTTATTCGCCATTAATTTCCTGTTTATGATCCTGTTGTTGCAGCCTTTTGCCTACACCCAAATTCCAGCTGTGCTGATGTGCTTAAATACTCTGAAGTCTCATAACACTTGGGATTCATTCTCACTTTCCCAGGAAAAATGATCACGGGCTCAAGCCATCCCTAAGAACATAAGATCCATCTCATCACAGAGTCCTGACCTCATTCCTCCGGAGTCTTTCCGAAACTCATCCTTCATCATAAAGATGAAAAGCCATTTAAGGAATGCTTTATTGAAGCGCATTTGGGAACGGTGCAATAGCTATGGTTATCATCAAACCACATAATGTGGTGCGTGTTGGTTTCTATTTTATCCGCACATCAGCGTGTTGCTCTGCTTCTTTCATTTCCCACGTCGCTCGCATGCAAGAGTTCATTTCCGCTCTCTAGTATAAATAAAGCAATGCTCCGTTCTCATAATGACTCATTTTCTCTCTCTCTCTCTCTCCCTTTCTCCCCCTTTCGCCTGTCAAATCAGTGACTCTTTGGTGCTGTTTGTTTATTTTGTGTGGTTTTTTTCCCTTTCCGGCCGTTGCGCCTGTTAAGACGCAGTGTTACAGAATGATTCCTTCATTTTAGTGTTTTTTCTTAACCCCTTATTTCCTATTCCCTATTCCCTAAACTCTAAATTCTTTTTTATTACCTTATCCCTCTATTATTTTAATTCCCTAAACCCTTCATCCCTTCTTATTACCTACATTCTTTATTTCCTGAACCCTACATTTCTTTCTTATTCCCTAAACTCTTTATTCCCTGAACCCTACATTCCTTCTTGATTCCTAAACCCTTTATTCCCTAAAACCTACATTGCTTATAACATAAACCCTTTATTCCCTAAACCCTACATTCCATCCTATTACCTAAACGCTTTATTCCCTAAACCTTACATTTCTTCTTATTACCTAAACCCTTTATTCCCTAAACCTTACATTTCTTCTTATTACCTAAACCCTTTATTCCCTAAACCTTACATTTCTTCTTATTACCTAAACCCTTTATTCCCTAAACCTTTACATTCTTCTATTACCATTAAACGCTTTATTCCTAAACATTACATTCCTTATTATACCTAAAACCTTTATTTCGCCTAAACCTTACATTTCTTCTTATTACCTAAACCCTTCATTCCCTAAACCTTAAATTTCTTCTTATTACCTAAACCCTTTATTCCCTAAACCCTACATTCCTTATTATTACCTAAACCCTTTATTTCCTAAACCTTATATTTCTTCTTATTACCTAAACCCTTTATTCCCTAAACCCTACATTTCTTCTTATTACCTAAACCCTTTATTCCCTAAACCCTACATTTCTTCTTATTACCTAAACCCTTCATTCCCTAAACCCTACATTTCTCCCTATCCCCCCCTGTTCCGTAAAACCCTACCCTCCCTTTTAATATCTAAACTCTTTATTCTTTTAACCCTCTATTCCCTAAACCCTACATTCCTTCTTATTACCCTAACCCTTAATTCCTTAATTCCCTAAACCCTACATTTTTTCTTGTTAACATAATTCCCTATTCTCTTAATTCCTTAAACCCTACATTCCTTCTTATTACATAAACCCTTTATTTTAGGGTTTAGGAAATGGAGGGATAAGCAAAGATCCATTGAAAGCACCTTGAAGAGGAGCCTCGGTTCACAAGCTAATTAGCACTGGTAACATGTTTTTATTTGCAGTGAATTTACTCAGAATATTAGATTCCGCCTTCCTTTATTCAGGACACAAACAAAATCCACACGGACACACAGACGCACACACACTCGTATACACACACATAACAAGTTTTTCAACTGACTCTAAAAACAGAACAGCTGGTCAGAGCTAACCCATGCCTGCACTTCCTCTGGCAGGTGCTCATCTATGTGTGTGTGTGTGTGTGTGTGTGTGTGTAAGATTTAGAGAGAGAGCGAGAAAGAGAAGGTCTTTGTGGAATTTTGGCTGGCATTTCACTTCTACATAATGACACTTTATTTGGGGAAAAGAAGACGGAGTGTACAAAAGTAAAAAAGATTCAAATAATTTGCAAGTCATATTAGCTATAACTGTAAGATATAAACCAAAAAGCGATAAATCAGGAGAGAGAGAGAAAGAGAAGAATAAACTTACAATGAAAACATTTAATTATTGTTTTAGGAGCGTTTTATAAATTGTTAAGCATTTTGTGTTTAAGCCAAACGGAGACACAAATGCCTAATTTTTTTAAATTGATATTTTATTTGACTGATGATTTTTTATTGCTGCTTATGCCTTTTTGTATTATTCGACACAGACTGTCAGCATTTCTGTAAAACGGATTCGTAGAGCGTTGCTCCCGGTTGCTCAGTTAAAGACGTTGGCACACAGCGATGTTTAGAGTGAAATATGTGTGGCATTCAGCAGTTCAGCCTCTGATCCGTCAGCTGCTGCTGTATCGCCGTTATTTCCCTGACGAGCTACTGTGGTTATGTGTCACGCCGATGTCATGGGAACGGTTTCGCTAATGCCGTAAAAATGCCCTTTAATAGAAAAAGCTTGATGGTTCATTCAGTTTAAAGGATAGCGGCCAGGTTTTGCAGTCCGTGACGAGAAAACATAAGAGCAGGAGCTTCTTTTCTCCTTACAGCATTTCAGTGACCGTTACTGTTATTAGTGGTGTGAATTCTGATGGATTGGAACAGAGTGTACAGATGAGGGGGTGAAACCTGGCCAAAATGTTTTGGACACTTGTCCATCATAGCCAAATGTGATTTGAAACATCCTATTCCACTTTCCTGGAGTGTGGCTGTGGAAATTTGTGTTCATTCAGCTACAAGAATATGAATGAGCTCAGACAGTGATGTTGGGTAAAGAGTTCCAGGGTTTAGTCTGTATTCCAGTTTCTCCCATAGGTCTTCAGTCGGGTTGAGGTCAGAAATCTGTGAAGATGTTTTTTTTTCACTTTGTTTTTGTGCCTCTTATTTACAGTGAAGGGAAATTATTACCAGCATACAATAATACTAGACAGCTGTCTTCGTTTTCTTCTCCTTTCAGCCGTTTCCTTTATCCTCTTCACTAACTCCGTGTCCTCATTTACCCATTCCATATCCTTCCTCTTTGACCTTCCTTTTTGCCTCCTGCCGGCAGCTCCATGTCTAACATCCTCCTACCAATATTTCCACTCTCCCTACTTTCGTACATGTCCAAACCATCTCAAGCTGTCCTCTGACTTTGTCCTTGAAACGTCTAACATTAGCTGTCCCTCTGATTTCCTCAGTTCCAATCCTGTCCAACCTTATCACTCCCAAAGAGAACCTGAGCATCTTCAGCTCTGCTACCTTCAATTCTGGCTCCCGTCTCTTTCTTAGTGTTCCTAAACCGTACAACATAGGCAACTCTGGGGGTTTTTTTATAAGTCGTGGCAAGAGTTTAAAGAATGCATATAAATCCAATAGTAGCATGTTGACAAAATTTGGCTGTGTAGCATTTTATTTATTAACAGATAGATAACGCGCTAGCTTAGCTATTTAAAAGAGATGCTAGCCTAATTAAATAGCAAAATAACATCCAAGATATTTTCAATATTTTTCATGCAGATTCCAAGTTTATTAGAGGTGTAGAGATGCTATGGGGCATAACAATATGTTAAACAATGTTGAGACTACCTTTTATTTGCCTTTCGCTTATTCTCTCTTTACCTCTCTCTCTCTTTCTCTATCTCTCTTTCTTTCTCTGCCTCTCCGAGCAGCGATGAAGGCCGACCGTAAGCGGTTGAAGATGGAGAAAGCTGAACTGGTGAATCAGATGCAGCAGCTTTACGCTACACTGGAGAGCCGAGAAGAACAGCTTAGAGACTTCATCCGCAATTACGAGCAGCACCGCAAAGTAACACACACACACACACACACACACACACACAATTCCACACAAGATGCAAAGGCACTAGTGTTAAATGTGTCAATTAATTTGCATAAATCAATATCCTGGCTCAGTATTGGACTATGAGGTGTCAGAAGGTCAGAAACACAATCGCCACCGCAAACGTTTTTGTGCTGTGGAGAAAAACAGAGACAGGAAATCATACAGTACAGGAAGAGTTCAAGGTTTACATATGGTCTGTGTTTTTGTATAAAAAAAACTAGGTAGTATGAATTGACACGTTTACTCTGTTGCAAAATTCTGGAACACCTGACCTTCACATGAACGTGTGAGGAAGGAAGGGAAACATCCTTTTTAAGATCTAGTACCATGTTTACTCGTATAATAACCTCCACACTTCAGGAAAGTCTTTTCATTAGATTTTGGAGCGTGACTGTAGCCACAATTTATACCGTACGGTGACCTGGCGGGCAAAACAATTACCCACCATGGCGGCTTACATTGGGATCATAGAAGAAACGCATCACAAGCCGGTCAAATTTCTTTCTATTTCAAGCCACAAATGTTTGTATCACCTGTCGAAAAAAAAAAGATATGAACCCAAATTGGAAGTTTTGCAATTCCTGCGAGTCATATACAGCACCCGGTGCTGTGTTCCAGTCATTAAAAACCGCCAGGTCCCGAGCAGATCTCCACTTCACTATCATCTTCACTTTACAGTGCCACCAGGAAGAAAATGAAAAATAAAATTTGGATGCTTTGTAAAATGTATATAAAAAAAATGAAATAAACATTAGTTTATATTATAAATCAATATTATTTATATTGTTCAAAAAGTATTTAATTTATCAGTCTAAACACAAGCGTAACATATTGTCCAAGCTATAAATACCAAAAAAAAGAAAAGTTCGGGTGATGGAGGTCTGTCGACATTCCATCTCATCTCACAGGTGTTCAGTGAGGTTAGGATGTGCACAGGGACATTGTTATGAAAAATGTTAGGAATGTTTTGGCACAGAAGTGCAAATTTCCTTTGTTTTTGCAGTGAACAGTCAAACATACATTCACAAAGCCGTATCGCTCAGCCCTGCTGCTAACTCCAACAAATCATGGTCAAGTCATTCACTAAAAACTGTTCACTTCCTGAGGACGAGACTGAATGAACAAAACCTCAGGAAACAAAAAAAAAAGACTAAATAAATCTAAAAGGCAGAACCACAAAAAAGAAAAAACAGCATCTTGTTATTGCCAGATTTTATTTCCCCCCAATTTAATGTCCTAGTACTTTTGCTCACCAATATTGGCATAGTCGGGAACGGCAGCCATGTTCTATTTCTGTAAGATGTTTGGATGAAAATGTCAGGCAATTAAAATGGAAATTCTGACCCATGTTAATATATTAAAAATGAATGAAATGAATAATGGCCAGCAGAGATTTGGTCTGTGTGGGTTGTGTGTCTCTCAGGAGTTTCTTACTTGCCCCCATTAAATTTATGCCAATGTCTATACAACAACCAGATTCCCAGGCGTTCTTTACAAAAACTTTTGTACAACTTTTCATTTTTTAAATAACTCGTTATCTGCGCAATCCAAATAATGTATCGATTGCGTCCTTAATATGCACAATACGTTCATGGTTAAGTGGCTATATTGATGTAATAACATCTGACTGTGTGTGTGTGTGTGTGTGTGTGTGTGTGTGTGTGTGTGGCAGGAGAGTGAGGATGCAGTAAAAGTGCTGGCTAAAGAAAAGGACCTGTTGGAGAGGGAGAAGTGGGATCTGCGGCGTCAGACTAAAGAGGCCACCGAACTCGCGGTCGCGCTACGTGCTGCACAAGAGCTAAAAGAGAACAGAATCAAAGAGCTGGAGGCAGAACTTGCCATGGTAAGGCACACACACACACACACACACACACGGTATAAATGATTTGGATTAACACTGCATCGAAATGCACATCATGTTTTGCATTGTTTCATCAAATAATTGATATGAAGAAATGTAACAAGCATCACTTACATTACACGCAAATGACATCACTAGAGTAAAATAAAATAAAATCATCAGCAATGTCTTTCACTTCTTCATCCATTCATATTCGCTGCGAGGTGACACACACACACACACACACACACACAGAAAAATCCCGCATGTCAAATCTGCATCACTGTAAATATAAGTGTATGTTTAATGTGCTGCTGGATTGGTGTGTGGATGTGGATGTGTGTGTGAGTGTGTGTGTGTGTAGCTCTGAAGTACAGAGATCAGCATGTTTCGAGTTTTGAGCGCTAGTGTGAGTTGGTGTGTGTGCCTTTTTAACAGATGAGTAACTATGTGGCCCAGAAACTCGAGTGTCAGCTGTTTGTTCGAGCTCCCGAAAAGCCAGTCTCCCCCAGAAACATGTCGGTAAGATCAGCCAGGCCTGCCAGTCCAAGCAGAATCCCTCTCTGATTGGCCCGCAGTGACCCTTCCCCCTTCTGTGTGTAGTTCTAAGTTAGCAGATCTGTGACCTGATTAGCTGCACGCTTTTTTTTTTGTTTGTTTTTTTGTTTTTTGTATTTCTTAAACAAAAACCCTTAAAATCCGCCATCATACAGTAAAACAAATCCGTTTCCTGTGTATTTGTTAATACAGTATGTGGCTGGAGGCATGTGGATATTGTGCGCAAGTGTGTGTGTGTGTGTGTGTATTAGACGTGTTCTCCTATTCCTATTCCTGCTGTACCTCTCTACTATAACTGCAACTTAATATCTTGCTTAAGACACAACTAAAAAAAATGGTGACGGCATTAATTACATTAATCACAACCATTGTTTCAGATTTCACATTACCACTAATAAGATCCAAGCAGATGTAGCTTTTTGTATGGATGTAATCCATATGATCAATAATAATTTCGCACCAGCACACACACACACTCACACACACACTTACACAAAAGGGCTGGTGTGAACACAGCTAAGAGTGTGAGTTAAAGCCGGTACGCTCGGATAATTCTAATGGAATTTGGTGCAGGCCCAGTTCAACAAGTTCTGCAAGACAGCACAACATCCATTTTATCTCCACACAAATAAGAGAAAAATCCAATAAATTTTTTTTTTTACAGTATTTGGCAGACGCCATTATCTCATTTATACAACTGAGCAATTAGGGGTTAAGGGCCTTGCTCAGGGGCCCAACAGAGGTAACTTGGTGGAGCTTGGTTGGTAGTCCAACACCTTAACCATGAGCCACCACTTCCCACTACTTTCCAAGATAACTTTATTGTCACCGCGCTAAGTACAGCGAAACTCACGTGACCTTTACAGTGCAATTTATATATACTGTTGTGCAAACTATACATTTCCAGTGGAACCTTGGGGTCGCAAACATAATTCATACCTAAGCTTTTCTTCAAAACCCGATTTGGTTTTTATAGGAACGCGTAGAATAAATAGACTGAATCCATTCCCGATCACTACGAACTAAATGTAAACTTTGATTTCTTTTATAGCACAAAGTATAAAAAAACAATAATGTTACAAAACTAACAGAAGAAACTGGGGCTTCACTGGGGATTAAAGTGTTTTTAACGAGTACGCATACACGAGCTCAGTATTCAGACCGATGGCTAAAGATAATTTGCAAGCCATACCAATAATTCTACGACCTAAAAAGTTACAAGTATCGGTATCTGCATATGCGAGTACCAGAAAAAAATATTGGTACTCGTACTCGGCCTTTAAAAAATGGTATCGGTGCAGCCCTATAAAAACAACTGTACGTTTTCTTGGTTCCCCTCTATAAAACACTGCGTAATTCTCTTTCAGGGGGATTCTCTCTTTTTTTTTTTTTGTTTAAACTGGGCCAAATTTTGGTTTGAACCAATTTGTACATATTGAGGGCCGTTTGTGACCTGAGGTTCCACTGTATAATTATCTATATATATATATAATGCAATAATAACAGCTACAGTCAATGCGATGGCGAAAAATACACTAATTTTTGTAATCATGGGCAAAGTATGCGAGTGCTATTAATATAGAAATAAATAAAGCATTGCACAGTCGTTTACAGGGATTTACATAAATGAGAGAGTATTCAAATGTCCCAGGGTGTAAACATGTCAGATACTGTAGAATATAAAGTGCAGCAGAATGAATATATATGAATAGACACTGAAGACTGAAGTATACAGAATGTATAAGAATGTATAAAAATAATAGAACTAGTGACTTAACCCTTATCTAATCTTTTATCCAACGGAGCACTTTAAGGGTTAAGTGCCTTGCTCAGGGGTCAAGCAGTGGCAGTTTGGTGATGCTGTCAAACCTTACCCCAGACCAAAACTTACAGGGGGCACACGGCTTCCAACGACAATCAGTAACAATATCTTAATAAAAACAGGGAATTAAAAACAACCAATACATGAATAAAATCTACATAAAAAACTTTTATTTAAATATAGATTTTTAAATTCTTTCTGCTAATTATTAATTAAAATAAAAAACCGTTTAAAGAGGTGAGAACAACCCTTATTTGGTAGGGACGGGTGATGATTTGTGGGTGTCCTGCAAGTGCCCCTCGCGAATGCCCCTCTTGACGCAAGCCCTGTCTTAACCACCGAGCTACCACATTCCAAAGCGATATCATTTACACTTACTTCTGTGGCATTTGGCAGACGCACTTATCCAGAGCCACTTACATTTATCTCTTATATACAACAGAGCAGTTAAAGGTCGAGGACCTTGCACAGGGGCCCAGCAGTGGTAGCTTGCCATTGCTGAGAACAAACACCTAAAACACTGTGCTACCACTTCCCAAAACGGGGGGGTTTCATTTACATTTACGTAGTGTAGGGCTAGGGCTAATGCGCCCTAAGGGCTTAGAGGCTTGGTGTTTTGGTGGAAATCGAACCCATGACTTCTGATCAGTTATTTAATACCGTAATCACTGAACTACCACCTCCTAAAAGTTGCGAAACCCCTTGCTGGTATAATTATTCAGTCTGTTCTAAAGTCTGGCTGAATAATAAGTTATGGAACAGTGCAGACGTGTGGTTTGCAAATAATTAGGACCACATTAGGGAAATTGATGATGAATTGATGGGAAATTGACACATGCCTTGTTTGTGTGAAGAGTTGAGTGCAAGAATGTGTGTGAGACTGTGCGTGTGTGTGAAGAGTTGAGTGCAAGGTACTGGGAATCTCTATATTTCTGTGTGTAGTAGTTGTATTGTTGTGTTGATGCTGGCCTGATTTGATTGTAGACTTTTATGATTAAAGCTGTTGTAAATGTTTTGATGCCTGCTGCCTGGTTTGATTGTAGACTTTTATGATTAAAGCACATGTGCAGTAAACACATCCAGCGAGGACATTTTTAGCACCAATTTAACAAATCTCAAGCACCACTTCAGGGCAAAACATCATCCGGTTATTGGCAACATTTCCATTTGAGTAAATATTTCAATAGCGTGACTTTTCACTCTGCTGAAAAAAAGGAGTGTGTTGCACCTGTACTTTAATTCCTGGTGATAAAAAATCCAGTTGCAAAGTGGCTTATGTTTGGGTTGGAGATTCTATCTTGAAACTACAGCAACCACCGCAAACCGCAAACCACACATAACCACTTTACACCCGCACCTCGACACACAACCGGGAGTGTGAACACGCTGTGGATGTCTTCATGACAACAACCTGTGATGCTTCGGTTGTGGAAACTTTACAGACACCTAAACAATCACTCATCTGAAAAAAAAACTTGTGTGTGTTTGTGTGTGGGGCGTGTTTTGTTGCAGGCCAAGCAGTCTTTGGCAACCCTCACTAAGGACGTTCCTAAGCGCCACTCTCTGGCCATGCCTACAGAGGCTGTCGTCAATGGCAACCAGGAGTGGGTGATGCATGCGGAGATGCCTCTTACTGCAGCCATCCGCCAGAGTCAGCACAGCCTTTACCACACACTCGACAGACATGGTACACACACACACTTGCCAGCTAATAAACATCTATCGTACCCTTGCTGTAATAGTCACCTTCTCAGACGTGCATCAAAGAGAGAGCGAGAGAAAGAAGGAGAGAGAGTGCAAGAGAAAGAGAGAAAGAAAGAAGTAAAGAGAGAGAGAGAGAGTGCGAGAGAGAGAGTGCAAAAGAGAGAGAGAAAAAGAGAGCGAGAAAGAAAGAGAGAGAGAGAAAGAAAGAGAGAGAGACATACTAAATATTAAATATGCTAAATGTATATTACAGGAAGTAAAAATGAAGGAATAAGCAGTAGTCTCTGTTATCCCTTATGAACAACTGTTTGATGGTTGTGTGTGTTTGTGTGTTGCTCAGTGTTAAAGGCTGTCCCCCAGTGTGTGTGTGATGTTGATGGCGTGTGTGTGGCGCACGCCTCAGGCAGCCTTCGCCTCAGTCCCTGTCACTCGCGGCTACCGTCTATGATATCAGACGCCTCTGCAGTGGAGGGCGAGAGATCATCCACGCCGTCTGAGCTCAACTCCCCACGACACAGAACACACTCACTCTGCAATGTAAGCACACACACACACACACACACACACACACACACACACTCTGCAATGTAAGCACACACACATACACACACTCACTGCAATGTAAGCACACACATACACACACTCACTCTGCAATGTAAGCACACACACATACACACACTCACTCTGCAATGTAAGCACACACATACACACACACCTCTGCAAGTAAGCACACACACACACACACCTCTGGTTTACTCACACACACCACACATATCACACACACTCTGCAATGTAAGCACACACACACACTACACACACTCACACTCACTGCAATGTAAGCACACACATACACACACTCACTCTGCAATGTAAGCACACACACATACACACACTCACTCTGCAATGTAAGCACACACACATACACACACTCACTCTGCAATGTAAGCACACACACACATATACTCAATGTAATCACACACTCCATGCAATGTAAGCACACACACATACACAACACTCTGCAATGTAAGCACCACACACATACACACACTCACTCTGCAACCACATGTAAGCACACACACACACACACACACACATCACTCATCTGCTGCAATGTAAGCACACACACACTCACTCACTCTGCAATGTAAGCACCTACACACACACACACTCTGCAATGTAAAGCACACACACATACACACATCACTCTGCAATGTAAGCACATACAACACATTCACTTGCAATGTAAGCACACACACACACACACACTCACTCTGCAATGTAAGCACACACACATATACACACACTCACTCTGCAATGTAAGCACACACACATACACACACTCACTCTGCAATGTAAGCACACACATATACACACACTCACTCTGCAATGTAAGCACACATAACCCACACACTCACTCTGCAATGTAAGCATACACACACACACTCTGCAATGTAAGCACACACCACATATACACACACTCACTCTGCAATGTAAGCACACACATATACACACACTCACTCTGCAGAGTACACACACATTACACACAGTCTCTTTAATATCTAAACACACACTTACCTACAGAGTACACACACATTACACACAGTCTCTTTAATATCTAAGTTTCTTAATAAGTTAAAGTTATTGAAAATAAATGTTTTGAGGCATTTTATTAATCATCCTAATTAATTATTATTATTACTTTAATATTATTTTCATTATTATTTAGATGAATAAAAAAATCTATTGTTTACCTGTATTTATTTATTTGAATATTTTTTGACATTTTTATCTATGCTCTTCGGCAGCGGTTCTCATGCAGAGCGACACCCAAAAGTTCTTTAAAGTCTCTATTAGAGAAGACATCACAACTGGTTTACTAGATCACACAGAATATTATAGAGTCTCTGTCAAAGAGCAACAGTGCGGAAAGAGAAGAAACGAGATAAACAAATGATTATTATCAGCGCTTTCACACTCTCCATGTCAGGGACTCTCAGGCATGTGAATATAAATCTTTTATTTAGTATATTTCCATCGCTAATTATTTAAATGAAGCCTTAATTAATGGTATATTTTAAGGTTAACCTGTAGAACGTGTAATGAAATTCACTGTTTGTTTTCTGGGGGGGGGACCTAGTAGCTCAGTGATTTGTGTGTGAAAGTGGTAGCGCAGTGGTTAAGGTGTTGGATTGCTAATTGGAAGATCGGGTTTCGATTCCCGGCACCACCAAGTTACCCCTGGCCAAGGCCCTTTACCCATAATTGTTCAGTTGTATGAAAGAAAGAGATACATGTAAGTTGCTCTGGGGGCAGTGGTGGCTCAAATGGTTAAGGTGCTGAGTTGCTGATCTGAAGACCAGAAACACCTGGGTTCAAGCCGCACCACCGGCAAGTCAGCCATTGTTGGGTCCTTGAGCAAGACCCTTAACCCTTCCTGCTCCAGGGACGCTGTATCACAGCTGACCCTGCGCCTTGACCCCCAACTTACTAAGATGGGATATGTGAAAAACACTGCATTTCATTGGCTCTGTACACGTACCTTTCACAATGACAATACAGTTGAATATTTATTTTATATTTATAAGGGTGTCTGCCAAATGCCGTAACTATAAATGATTGGACTATTTATTGAAAGAGCATGGATTCAATTCCCAGCACTACCAAGCTGCCACTGCTCGGCCCCTGAACGAAGCCTCTAACCTTCACCTGCTCAGTTAGATGAAAAATTAAGATGTAAATGTACACTCTGTGCTTTTTTTGTCCCTGCAGTCTTTAGAAGATCTGGAGGACCAGAAAAGAAGAAAGAAGAAGGAGAAGATGGGTCTGAGCTCCCTGTCCCGCGTGTTCGCCCGAGGAAAACAGAGGAAGTCTCTGGACCCTGGCCTTTTCGATGGTACCAACACACCCGAGTACTACATAGAGGAGGACGCTGACTGGTGATCCAGCCACACAGCCTCTCTGACCTCTGTGTGTCCGTGTGTGTCTGCGTATGAGAGCGAGAGAGTATCATCACGAGCCTCTGAGGAGTGTGCGTGCGTGCGTGTGTGTGTGTGTTTGCTCTTTGCATTGCTGCTGACTACAAAAGCACAAGTTTAGAAGCACAAACTCGGATCAGTCCTGCAGTGCGCCTGCTCTACATCTCCTAACCTTCTCATCCTTCATCTACACTGAATCTTTTTTCGGGAAACTTGAAAGGACCTGCTGGAGTTGTAAATAACCAAGTGCATTGTAGTTCACCCTGTGCTTGTAATTGTCTTGTCCAAAATGCGTTTTGTTTAATTTAACCTTGTCTGTTGTGTGTGTGTGTGTGCGAGTGTACGTGTGTGTGTATGTGGGGGGGGTCGTTGACCATGTTTGCTACGTTTTTCTGCTGAGAAGTGGCAGGGAGATACGATTCAGAGGCCTAGCACACTGACCGATCAGGTTTAGACCATGCATACACTTCACCTGGGCTGAGTAGATTTATACACACACACACACACACACACACACACACTGCTCAAACATAGTGCATCAAAGTCCGAGCCTTGACAGAATCCTCGCACATGTCCGGCCTACAAAATAGATGGTTTTCCAGCTTATTCTGACCCTCCTGCTATTTCCTTTAAAAACGCTCTTAACCTGTCACACTGGATACGGGCTTCACTTCAGCACTGATCCACAACCAATATAATCTGCTAAATTAATCACAAATCCTTAAGTTAGGGGTTTTTTTTTACCCAGATCTGGCATGAGATCAGTGGCTTAAGAAAAGCCCCCCGCCCCTCTTCTCCTCCTGCAACGTATAAAGGGGTGTCATGGAAACACAGCTGCTCCTTTGCAGATAAAATAGGATTTGTGTGTATTTAACTAAGCCCAGGTTTCCGACATATCATCCGAGGTTTATGACTCACTTTTTGCCTTGTTTTTTTTTAAAAAAACAAAAAAAAAATTCTTTTCATTCCATGGCTAAAACTTGATGTTGTGAAAATGTGAATACTGAATTAACTCTCTGGTAGGGAGTGACGTAGCTTTTAAAGGTAAATAAACCTCTTCATGGATGTCTGGGATTCGTCTGAATTATAGAGATTTAAATAGCATGGAAACAAATGTTATAACTATTATAGAAGTAATTATTTTGAAATAAAACCAATGCCGTAAATGGTGAAGGCTCAGGAGACTTGTGTGTTGTGTGTTGTGTGTGTGTGTGTGTGTGTGTGATTTTGGAGCTTTGGGGATTTGTGGCTGGGCAATATGACAGTTAATGCAGATATCAGGGTATCTTTTCAACATTAAAAACATATTTATCAATTAAATAATATCTATTAAATCTTTTAAAAATCATTTTTACACCTTAAATCGAATAAATTACATAATTAAATGCAGACATCAAATAAATGTGTACTTTATTCCTCCATATTTTTTTTTAACCCTTTATATATATTTGGGATTTATATTATATATCATAAAAATGCCTTTAATATTGATTTTTGTCTTATTGCCCTTTGATATTCCTGCATTTTTTTAAAAACAATTTTAGCTTCACTGGCAATAAATGTTGGCCCTTTAAACACTTCTAACACTGATGTACTAAATGCCAGTCATGCATGTTAAATGTTGTGTGTGTGTGTGTGTGTTTAAGCAATGTGTGTGGTACCTGTTTGGGGAAAAAAAAAAACTAACAACCTTGTACACAAAATAAGACATTTTATTGTCACGTAAAGACCAAAACTATTAATTAAATAACAATAATAATAATACAAGAATTCGCCAGATGTTTTATCCGGTCCCGGTCTCTAAAGCATCCATGTTAGAATGTGATGAGAAGCGAAGGGTAGGGTAGGAGAATAAGCAGAGCTGATGAAGGGAATGGGATTCTGCGCACTTTGAATATCTTTGTGAACTGACGTCACCTTAAACCCTTAAGAGAGAATCCGAGGCGAGAAATGAGGAAATGATAAATATATACTACCATCTGCTGGTGCCTTTATGTAGCCTCGTTCTGCGCAACACGTGCAACAGTTTAGTCCTGAAATCACCAAGTACGTTCAATGCTGGTGATTTTGCCAAGTAGGATGTGATCCTGGATTAATAGATTGGTTAATTGAAATATTGATCCAGGATCACATCCTACTTGGCAAAATCACATCCCCCTAGTACAGATCTGAATGTTGAGCGAACAGCATGTTTGACTGTGGGGTTGTCATTGACATATTAACCATGAGGATGTTAAATGTGACACCGCATCCTAACAGCTGACAATATGTGTAATAATTTTTTTAAATATCAACACTCTGGCTGATCTTTTTATTAACTCCGTGCCTGCCAGCTCTGATCTCTTACCGAGTTTGTAATTATGGGGTTGTCTCATTATTATCCTAAAATCGTAAATCTGAACCGATTAAATATAATCTAGCTCCTGCTTGCTTGGCTCTTTATGGATAAATTTGGTCCCATTTTCAATAACAAATTCTGATTTCATCTCATTGGCTCTAAATGATGTTCTATTAGTGTTGTTTGGTTCCTGAATGATTCTTTCATTTTGAACGAATCCTTACTATGACTCACAAACAGTGAGTCGGCTTAAAGGTTGAATTTACACTGCAGATCTTCATGCCCAATTCTGATTTAGTGACTATATCCGATATTTTTAAAGGCCCGCTTATGTCTTCTTTTAAAACCGACCCGTATTCGATTTTTACAAACCACCCGCATTGACAGATGAAAATCCGATCTGTCTGCTTACATGCCAGATGCTAATGCACATTCATCCGATTCATAGCTGATTTATTACCACCTACAAATGAAACCGGAAACCAATCTCGGAAATCCATTTGCTTACACAGTCTTGGGTCATATCCCATCTGTGCCACATTAGAGCGAAAAAATCGGAATTGGGTCAGTTGATACATGCGGTGTAAATGCGGCCAAAGAGCGAATCCTTCATTCTTTGTTTCTCCCAGTTAGTCCTCGGCTGTGCAGTCTGTGGCAGAAACAGTAATGATTAGTTCATCTCCCGAGTCTTCGGGTCCGAGTCGTTACTTTCACACAAAAATAAAGATTTGAAAGATGAACTTATCTCTTTTTCTGGTATAAACTGTACGGTTTCAGTCTATGCAAATGTGACATGACATTAATAATAAAAGACTCGAATGGGAGGTGAGGAACACTAACAGGCTGCATAATCTAATTTGGCCTCTTTTATAGTTTCGTCTTATTATAAATGTGATCAACGTTTGCGAAAGATGTGTCGATGAAATCGGCCAAAAAGTCTCGCCTGTAATTATATTGTACTAAAATGAACGGAAAAAACATTTGGTTCACTTTGCTGAACGAGATTTAAAGATCTGAGTCAGTAAAATGATGCGAATTTTCCCATCACTATTGTTCTACTGCTCTCATCGGTCTGGACTGCCAGTGTAAAACTATTCAAAACATTCTCTCATCATAGCACTTCTGCCTGTTTATGTGTAAAGAATGCTCTCACCTACAGCCCTTCCTCTTTTCCCCTTCATCCACTGATTCAGACTCAGACAGCCTCCCCAGCCCGGGCCGTCTGAGCATGTCGGACGGTGAGGAACAGCTTGACAAACTGCAGCAGGTAGAGCTGGCACGGACAGTACCCATGTCCCGGTGGAGAGCTGCAACTGTTCAGGCCTGGCTGGAGGTCATCATGGCCATGCCAATGTACATGCGTGCTTGTGCTGACAACATCAAGAGTGGCAAGGTTAGAATTGTAGCAACAGCTACGGTATGCTTATTAAACACGGTGTTAGAATCGGATAGAAATGCAGTTGTGCAAGAAAAGCCGTTTGTCTGCATCCTGAGGTAAATGATAATTTGCTTAGTAGAGCGTAACTTATTATCATCATTATCAACACCAAAGCACCATTAGGCAAGAGTGTAGCGCCATATGGAGGTCCTGGTCCTGTAAAATATGTATTCATATTTTCTGTCAAATAACAATACACAGCAAATATCAGGTCGTTGAATTACCTCAGCAAGGCTAAGCATAACCTTATGAAGCCAGCATGACAGCATTATAACCTTCTAGACATCATTTTAAAAGACATATTCTGATTTTTATCAGATGATCTAAAAAAGTTAGTCTAGTTTAGGGTTAAGTGATTATACTTTTGAGTTACTGTCTGCTGTTTGTGTTACTGCTGTTGGGCTTATTTTGTGCTGATTTTCAGGCTGGTTTCCTTTTTTATTTATTAACATAGATCAAATCAAAAAAAGTTAATTACATCCAATTAACAAACAAGCCTAAGACCTGCTAGCAGACCTAGACCTACTATTGGGGTATTGTGCTCTCTCTCTCTCTCTTTCTCTCCCTCTCTCTATATGTGTGTGTATATATATATATATATATATTATATATATATATATATATATATATATAATCTGTATCTATATCTATATAGATAGATAGATAGATAGATAGATAGATATAGATAGATAGATAGATAGATATAGCCCACAGAGGGGGGAAGGTAGTATATATTTCTAGGTTTGCTTGTACAGTATTGGGACACATGACCATCACATCTATACGTTTTCGCTAATCCATCTAATTCCAGATGTACACTATATATCTGTCTGTCTGTCTGTCTATCTGTGTCTCTCTCTCTCTCTCTCTCTCTCTCTCTCTATATATATATATATATATATATCTTTTGGTATGTTGATATGCCTGCGATGGTCATGTGTCCCATTACTTTTGTCTATATAATGTGCTGTGATACACTAACCTGATTGTATTTATCAGTGTAGCCGCTTAGTCCACATTAAATTAAAAAAAAAATTTTTAAACAACTAGTTAAGCCTAAGTAAGCCTAATATTGTTCATTCCTGTACTCTTGACTGTGTGTTTGTATGTGTTAGGTGATGTTAACTTTAACTGACACAGATCTGGAAACTGGTTTGGGGATCAGCAACTCTATGCATCGCAGAAAGCTGCGTCTGGCCATAGATGATTACAGACAGGCTGAATCAGGACATGGGTGAGACACACAAACTGTCAGAAAATCAAACGCCTAAAGCAACTCATTCCTTGCTTTGCCCTGTGCACGTTACCACCACTCCAGCCACCGAAGATGGTTAAATAAACAAAAAGCAGTGTAATTAACCAGCGTCATTATTCTGACCCTGCAAACAAATGCTACTATAGCGACACAAAGCTAATCACTGATTGTAACTACTCAACTTAATCTGTCTAGGTGTGTGTATGTGTTGTTAGACTGTCTAATGCTGCAGAACTTGACCACCACTGGGTGGCGCAGGCATGGCTAAACGACGTAGGTCTGCCGCAGTATGCCCAGTTCTTCCACACACACCTAGTCGATGGACGCTTACTGAGCACGCTCACACGAGCCGACCTGGAAAAGCAGCTGCATGTGTCCAAAAAAGCCCACCAGAGCAGCCTGCTGCTGGGAATCCAGCTCCTACACATTCTTAACTTTAATAAAGAGGTACAGCGTTCGCAGACATATATAAATAGTTCACTAATTACTATATTCAGTAAATTATTTGATATTTTTTGAAGCTGCTACAAGCAAGACGAGCAGACTGTGAGAACCAGAACTTTGATCCTCTGGTCTGGTCCTGTCAGCGCATTATTAAATGGCTCAGGGACATCGACTTGACGGTACACACACACATTTGGAAAGAAATACTGATTAATGAAATGTAACAGTAATGTAATAAAGCAGCTTATAACTATTGTTTTACACCCTAAACTCGTTCAGTGCTGATATTTTCTGCATGCCTTGTTTCAGGAGTATGCTGGCAGTCTGCAGAACAGTGGTATTCATGGTGCTGTCATGGTACTTGATCCTTCATTCAACACAGACTCCATGGCAACGGCGTTAGGAATCTCTGCAAGCAAGCACATGGTCCGTCAGCACCTGAGTGAAAAAATGAAGGCCCTCCTTGCTACTGCAAGGTGACCAAGAGATTTTTTTTCTTTGCATCTCTATTTAAAAATTAATGAAGCCATACATAGATATGTAACAAACAAGCTATGAAATGTGACCTTAACAGAATTACTTGGCATCGGATCTAAAACTATTTGCTGAAGCACCATAGTAAGTGAACGGCTACTACTACGAGGCAAAAATTGAGCCAGTCATCTAAGCAAATCAACAAATACATTCATTTCTATGTGGCTCAGGTATTGAATCCACTAACTTGTGCTTATACAAGTCAGGTCTTGAATGTGGTCCTAGTGGACAGGAAGAGCTTAGTCTCATGTAGCCAGATGACTGATGATCTAGACTACAGAGCAGCTCTTTTTTTTGTACCGCAATCGATCACAGTTTGTGATCAATTTATGGGTGTGAAAATGTAAAGTGGGGAGGTGGCGGCTAATGGTTTAGGTGTTGGACTACCAACCCGAAGATTGTGGGTTCGATTCCCAGCCCCACCAAGCCACCACTGCTGGGCCCATGAGCATTATTTATGTAAATATAAAGTCAGTGTCTATAGTGGTCTATACCATAAACTTCACATCATTAGGAAAATTTTGCGTTTAGCTAATCCTCATAAGCATTAGAACCAATCTAACCATGTAAACTGAGTCATGGAACATTTCTGGTGTTTAGTTTTCCAACGAGTGGGACTTAATTACATGCCGGATTATGAGGCTTACATTGAGACGTTATCAGGACGTCCTAGTGAACTAAGAAATCTGTGACCTTCTTAGTTTTGTTGGCTTTGTGAACCCAAACAAGGAAGAAAAGTAGATGAACGTTATGTTGAAGGATCAATTATTTACGTCAATGCACAAAAAAAGTATTATGTTATCCGAGCCGATACAAGTAAAATATACAATTGTTACATCGTAGTGTAGATGGGGGGGCAGGGGGGCTCAAATGGTTAAGGTGCTGAGTTGTTAATCTGAAGACCAGAAACACCTGGGCTCAAGCCCCACCTCCGGCAAGCCAACCACCGTTAGGTCCTTGAGCAAGACCCTTAACCCCTCCCGCTCCAGGGGCGCCGCATCATAGCTGACCCTGCGCCCTGACCCCCAACCTACCAAGATGGGATATGCAAAAAATGCATTTCATTGGCTCTGTACACATACCTTTCACAATGACATTGAATATTTATTTTATTTTTATTTAGAACTTGCAATTTTATGGATTATGGATTATCTCTATACAACTTTATAACGTTGGCCTTTAAACCTCGTCACTGTTCCCGTGCAGACTGGATGCTGAACAGGAAGTCGAGACTATGGGACGCTCCACAATAAGACACAATGATCGCCAACATGCGTTAAGACAAGTCAGGGTAAGACATTTATTCCTTTAAAGTTTTATTGATGAAATAAAATTGATGAAATTCACACTTCTTCTTTCAGCCTGAGGTCAGCTCAAATCTGAAGAGCAGTGTTGAAGTGAACAGCACATCTGTAATCACTGGCTGTGAGGATGCCACACCCCAACTGGAAAACAGTCCGGCCGGTGACCTCACTAATGTCTAATCCTAGCTCTATAATCCCGAGACATGGTCCAAAGACATAATGAGCCTGGGCTCAAGGGTGTTTACACTGTACTTAAATGTTGTTGGAGGCAGTAATACAAATTAACACTTGATAGTCTACATCTTTTTCTGTGGGCATTTTTATGAATATGTATTAAATGTATTATTTGTATGCTAAAATAAGATTGAGTTGTTTTTTTGAGGCACAGGCGCTAGAAATATTGTGGATTTATATTATATTTACATTTACAGCATTTGGCAGACATCCTTATCCAGATCGACTTACATTTATCTTATTTATACATCTGAGCAATTAGGGGTTAAGGGCCTTGCTCAGGGGCCCAGCAGCGGTGGTGGCTTGCTTGGAATTGAACCCTGGTCTTCCAGGTATCAGTCCAACACCTTAACGACTTAATCACCACTTTCCCTCTATAAAATTGTATTATAATACATGAACCATATAATAAAACATTAAATCATGAATAAATATGTAAATAGCTTAAAGCAAGTGTAAATCTAACATGACAGGCAAACACTTTACTCTTAACGTTGCTTATCAGCTCTATTAGGTTATGGTCCATTGTAAATAATGCATAATGCATGACAAATGCTAATCCTGCTAATCGTTAAAAGACTATTAAAAGAGAGACCATGTAAAAAAATATAAATTAAAAAAAGGGTAAACAGATTTAAGGTTGTATTGTGTTGTATACATGTGTCCCACCATACATCACTACAGCTAATCTACTAACAACACTGGATTTAAGCCCAAAAGAAAACCTCTCATCTCTAACCTCAATGACTAATGAATTTATTTTCACAAACACAAAACACACACCTCTCTGTGATTAGTTAACTGTCCAACGGAACCTTTAATCTGTAAAATCTAAACTTTTTACTATTTTTTTTTTTACCTTTTTTTTTATAATAAATTACAGATTTAAAAATCGCTATTAAAACAGTAAGACAGCGTTGTTAAAAATGTCTTACTATAGAATCGTACTCGAAGCCCTCTGCCCTCTAAGCACAGTCATGTGATCACTTACCTACATAATGACACCCTGGCCGCTCATAAAAGCTGGTTAAACATTGCAGGATACCCCACTGTTCCGAGAAAAAGACCATTTTATATGATTTGCTGTACTCTAGATTATGAGTTTATGTATTACAGTATTGGGTATTACATGTATGTGTATATGTATCACGTTTTTGGGCAGGGACAGGAAACCTGAGAACCTGGAAAAAGCCAAAACAGTGACCTCATCTAGTTACTGATCATTTAAAGCCAATAATTAAAATGTTATTTTGCAACTTAAATTGGTGGCAACTGCTGGGGGTTAGTTAATCTTTGCCAGATTCCAAAATCTTCCGTTTCAGTCTACTTTACAAGTGCAAAAAGACTGTTAAAAAAGAGGGACTCTGTAAAAAGGATACGAATTAATCAGGTTTAACCTCGACTTGTAAACTTAAAACCAAGAAAAAAGCTTCTTCTAAGACTTTTCTTGCATAGACGTGTCTCACCCTTTATTCCCTCAAATAATCTAACAACACAATTGACCAATCATTGACCAATAAATTAATTATTTTAAAAACAAAACACACTCAAACACATTAACTAAATAATCTACACTTTTTTTCATTCTTAAAATTGACAGCACGGCGGCTTAGTGGTTGCCACTGTTGCCTCGCAGCAAGAAGGTCCCGGGTTCGTTTCCTGGGCAGGGGGCCTTTCTATGTGGAGTTTGTATGTTCTTTCCATACTTGCGTGGGTTTTCTCTGGGTTCTCCGGTTTCCTCCCACAATCCAAAAACATGTATGTTAGGTTGGAGTAGGAGTAAGTGTGAAGGTGTGTGTGGCCCAGTGATGGACTGGCGACCTGTCCAGGGTGTCCCCCTCCTGCCTTTCGCCCTTTCAGAGACAGATTTTAGAGATAGGCTCCAGCAGATCCCTGTGACCCGGGATTAGGGAATAAGTGGGTATAGAAGATGAATAATAAAATTGATAATAATCTAATGAGGATAGGCCAACAAACCGAAGAACATGAAGAAAGCCAAAACAGTGACGTCATATCGTGACCGTTTATTTTTAAAACCAATCAAGAAAATTAGTGATTCTGCAACTTCCCCCGGAACTGATTAAGATATTGGCGACCTCTGGAAATAAATCCTTGCCAGATGTAAAAAAATAAAATAAAAAAAAAGGACACCATTAAAAGCACTTCCGTCTCAGGCTACATTAAGAGCATGGTGTTCTCTCTCTCTCTCTCTCTCTCTCTCTCTCTCTCAGTGGGAGTCAGTGGGCGGGTATCTGCTGGAACCGTGTGGCGGTTTCACTGAGGAGGGACAGGAAGACAGTTAACCACTGAACAACATTCACCATTTTCTTTATACTTTAATAGTTTTTTTACTCTTAAGTTCGATGTCCTGTCTTCTATAACAGCGAATGAAGCTCTTGTCTCGTAAAGTCTCGTTCTTTTTATCCTGGTCTGCGATCCGGAGCTTCGTCTCTGAAGCGGAGTGTTACAGGGTAAGTGAGGTAAAAAGTTTCGCTTAGCTCTTCTCCTAAACGCTTTAAGCCATAAAAAGTCATTTATTCTGGATTTATTCTATTTAAGTATCATTTAACTTAAACAACTGAAGTTTTAATTTATCTGTAAAAACGTAGAACAGGTAAACTGAGTAAAAAAATCATAACTTTTTGTCAGGGCGGCGAAAGACGCCGAGTTCTCTAAAGTTACTGTAAACTAACAAGTCATATTAACTGTAATGTTTTATATTAATCCTTTATCTTTTACGGTGTGTGTTTGTGTGTGTGTGTTTATTTCCGACATGCTCGTACATGTTGTAGTATATTTGGTAGACTTGTGTTAGGAACATCCTTAATATATTTCCAGTCTTCTACACTATAGTGGGCCTATTGGTGCACGTGACTTTAGGCACCTCCCACTGCCTGTTTATCAAAAAAAAATCGTCATAAATATAAATAATTTTAAACTTATTATTTGATAAGTAAAATATAAGCGGTTATGTTTAGACATCATGTGATTTGGAGTCATTTCCGTTCTGGTAGGCTGTCTTTTAGTGTCCTGAATACTGTATCTGTATCCTAATGTAAAAATAAAGTGGGCGTGGCCTGAACTAGATTACGCGTGGGGTTTGTTTGTTTGTTTGTATGTTTGTTTGTTTGTTTTGAAAATAATTATTAACCCTACAACAATCCAGAGGTAGAAGTGCTGTCAATATCTATCTGATTCTGACATCTTACATCATAAACTTTATAATATACAATTTTATAAACCTTTATAAAGGTGACTATAGGTGTTGACATTTGTTTACGTCTGCTTATAATTCAAATTAATAATTAATTATTTTTTTTAAATTAAAGTTGTCGTTTTTTTTTTTCTTGACAAGATTGAGCTACCAATTGCCCCACTTGATGCTCCTCAAATAAGGATGGGAAAGTGGGCGTGGCCTAAACTAGATTACGTGTTTATTTGTTTGTTAGTTTTGAAAATAATAATGAAAGCCGACCACAAAAAACCTAGAAAAAATCCAAAGGTAGAAATACTGTCAGCGTAGAGTATTAATTGATTCTGACGTCGAACATTATGAACTTAATAATAAACATTGAAAAAATATTTTTAAAAAAATGGCTTGACTGGGGTTTTTGTTTTCTTAGTTCTTCCAGTCATGACATTTGTTTGTGTCTCCTCATAATTTTTTTTCAATTAAAGTTGTCAGTGTCGGTCTTGACAAGTCACAAAGCTACCACTTAGTCCCACTTAGTATTCCTCAAACGCAGTCTGGGCTAAATTTGCATCTGCAACCATAGATTTATAAATATACCACATGAGAATATCATCGACACGTGTGTGTAAGTCTGGCCAAAGCAACACAATTCGCTACAATAAAATGCGCATAAGTTACATGGCTCTGGTGTTTTTTTGACACCCCAGAAAAACTCATATCACTGCAAAAGTTTATTTTTTGTTTTGCTTCGTGGCTGTTTATCAGAGCTGTATTAATTCACAGTATTAAAAAACTGATCGGATGCTGCAGATCTTGCAGCAAAGAAAGCAGTTAATGAAAAGGTGTAATAACTAAATAGGTGTAATAAACACACTGTTTGACATTGAACAGCTAAATCTAACAAAATGAACCATCCCGAAACTTTACCAGGTGTGACTTGAAGGCTGGCCTGTTTTGTAATCTTTGTACATTATGCTGTTAGTCAGAGTCTTGCAGCTCTCAGTAGCCCTAGAGATTTAGCAGAGAGTTAACTATAGTCACCACAGTGTATTTTTTCGCCTATTCGTTTAGATCTTTATCTGATTTATAAATTGGTACAAGTATAAAATAACAGCTGTCATTTAGAAAATCTACGTTAAGGGTTCTCATCATTTCCTCACTCGATTAATTGCTAGCGAGTTGTATATGGCTAGAGAGTGTTAGTAAGGATAGCTGGATGGCTTATATTGTTTTTCAGCCTTCTGTCCTTGTTTCCACCATAGCATAGATATTAAGCCAAAATCTACCTGCAGTAGTAATTTATTAGTCTTCCGTCCTGAGGTGAAGTTCTGTAATGTTATCGGAGCTTTTAAAAGATGTGGTAAGTGTTGTGGGAAACTTGTTGTTAAAAGCCACAGAGAATGTGCAAAGCCTGTAAGCGTCAGAGAGGAAAGCAAATAAACTGAAACTGCTTTCTCATATAATTCAGTCCTGCTGCCGTGGTAAAAGATTTATAGTTAAAAAAAAAAAAAAATAGTTTCCCAAGGGCAAATGTTCCGATGGTGTAACGGCAGGGTGTGTTGTGTTTACACTAAGTGAAAATAGTGCAAAGTTTGCATCGGACAGGATGTGAAATGCATGACACGTAAATTGTCAGTGATCTTTCGAGAAGATTTGTCCTGGGATATGGGAAATATGGAAAACATCTAAACAGCAAAATCTCTCTGGCAGATAAAGAATAATATATTTAATCTTGGATTGGATCTTGAATGGTGGAGTGTTTGTTAGCACAGCAGATCAACCGAAGATGTGATTTGTTTAACTTATTAAGTTGTTAAACTGACAATGATAAGTAAGGAAAATGGACTCATTTCAAACTTTTATAGTATATAAAGGTTGTAGGTGTCTTGGTGACAGTAAAAAAAAGCCAGCATCATTGACCAGATAGTATACAAACAGTGCAACTAAACACTTCAATTACTAGGTAAAGAACTAGGTATGGTTTACATTATACTAGAAAACGTAAAGCGTTTTCCTTCAGTCTCACATGCAGCGTCTTCAGGGTTGCTCGGCTGGATGCCCCAATAGCCCTGAAACGCCTGGGCTTGCTTAGCTAATGTACATGTCACGATATACACAGAATAAAAAAAATCTATTACAGTTGATAGTTTATTCAGCTGTTACGATATACACCGTCACACTACCCAGCCCCAATCCAAATAAAGCACATGACCGCTTTTTATATGCCCCCCTGGCAATAATGCCACATCTGTAATCGTACATCTTAGTTTCAGGCTAGGAGTTATTCAGACTCTGAGTTGTTTATTACCTTCAGGGGATAAAAGAAAAGGGCATCTATTCATGAAAGAGAGAATACCTCCTGCATTTGGACCGTTTCCCAGCTTTTTTTTTTTTTTTTAAGCTTTTCCAGTTGGATTGCTCATTATCGGGTGAGTGTACTAACAATAGTGAAAGCATGAAAATATACACACAACCAGAAGGTACTCAGGCGTAGGAGTACTGAAAACAGGTCGAAATAAAAGCCTCAGGAAAGAGAAAACAAACAATTATAAAATAATTTCTCTATATTCTATTTTATATATAATAATTATTCTATAAATAGTATTAATTAGAATATTTTGCTTTGCACATTAAACACACAGTACATCTAAAATTCCAGAGGGATTTGTACATTCTAAATAGTAAATGTGACTGTGGGAGGAAACTGAGGTACCCGGAGTAAAACCCAAGCAACCACGGTTAGAACATGCCAACTCCACACTGACCCCTGCCAGGGAATGGAATATGAATGAATGAATGAATGAATGAATGAATGAATGAATGAATAAATAAATAAATAAATAAAGAGAGAGACAGACAGACAGACAGACAGACAAATATAAGTTAAAAGTTACTTAAATATTCAACATATGCTATATATATATATACTTGTAACAGGAAATATTACCATGTTTACAGTATCTAATGTTTGTCTTACTAAACAAAAATTATGCCCTATGAACATTTGTGAGCAGCCTGTAGAGTGTTTTGTCCCCTAGTGGAATAACAGCAGGTCTATATGCTGTATGATTGAGACACACTGTGTACTGATACAGGGAAATAACAAAGAGGGTGTTTTGTGTTTTAATTGTGAGTTGATTAGGAAACGGTAAGCTGTTACTTTCCGAGTGTTATTTTTGCTGCTGTTCTTGTCGCATCCAGTTGATCGTTTTAACTCGGGGCTTTTTTTCTTCTTGTTTCTAGTCCATCTCACCTCATGCCACCGTGAGGAAGTGATACACTCCAGGGCACCACTCCAGAGACCAACTTCTAAACACAGCAAAGTGACAGTTTACTGGAAGCGGGGGGTGTCAGAGGAAGCAGGAGATTATTAGCTTATCGCTGGACATGTCGTACAGCAGCCAGACTCCCCCCGACTCCAGCAGCAACAGCAGCAGCTCCAGCTCAGCGTCTCAGTATGCCACGGCGGCGCTGGGCGTGGGTCTGATCGTGCTGGGCATTGTGATGATCTTGTGGAGCGTGGTGCCAGTTGGCACACCCGTAAACAATTCTCAGACTGTAGAGGGGCAAGTTAGAAACACGTCATCGGTGGGCTTCGTGCTGCTGGGCACAGGAGTGGGCATGCTGCTGCTCTCGCTTTTCCTCGGCATACAAAGCAGATACCGAGCGCAGAGACAACCAAGCAGCAGTGTTAGCACAGAGCAGGGGCAGCAGGGCGAGAGGTGAGGACAAGTACATAAATACCCTACAGTGTAGACAGTTAACATACAACTTTAAACCCATAAAGCCATGTGGTTGGTAGGATGTGGCAGACTTCAGGCTCCGTGTGTGCATTTCAAAATATATATATTTTTTTATTTTAACCGTGTGCTCAGCAAATTAGTATAGTATAAATTAGTATACATAGTTAATCGTCCAAACTTTGTATAAGTTACATAGTTTTACGTATGTGACATCAGGATTCCATGACTTTAAAGAGTTTCCTTACTTGTTATTCCACTTTAAAAAAGAGCTGTAAAATAGAGAGCATCAGAAAACACCCAAACCGGATAAAGGTGCAACACATGACAAGACAACACATCGGCCCATCCAAAATTCCATACTAAAGTATTTACTACATTTCAATGGGTACATACCTTCAGACCGGTAAACAATTACATTCTTATAGTATAGTTTTGGGTGGAATAAATACAATTTGGATGTATTTTGGTGTCGTCACCTTGAAAACGACGTGACAGCAGCTTTTAATTCGACGTTGATAATATTTAACTAAGAATGTTAATTAAGTCCAATTTAACAACCAGGAACAATGTTTCTTTGATCTAAGTTACTAAAAGCAATCGAAAAGTGCTGTGGCGGTGCATTACGCCATTTCCGCATAAGACAAGTTGTCTTGAAGGAGTAGAAGGCCCTCGCCGAACATTGTGGACACGCTACTCGCCTTGCACGCTCAGTTTCCCCTATTGTATAGTGTAAGTTCACGATTTCGGGTGGGGCCATAGCACAAGAAATTAAGAAATAACAAAGAAAGACTATCCGTAAGTCACACGATTGCCATCTGATAGCTTGGCAGGGTGCAGTTTCACAAACCCCTGACATTTATATTATATTCTAAATATTATTTGCCTGTTTTTTTCTGTTTTACATTTGCTTCCTGGTCAACGTTGTTATTCAGCAGGTGCATTATTAATTGCACCTTAATTATGCCTAAAGCCGTCAAGAATCCTCCATCTCATGTTTTTATCTCAGCAAAATTACAAATTAACAAATAATGTTCAGCTATAACACTAGTGTGTGTATTTGCGCCTAGGCAACCGGACGAAGCGGAGCAGTACACAGTGCCCAGTTATGAGGAGGTGGTCGGAAGTGTAGAGTTTCCCATTAGCCAGTTCTCTCCACGGCAGAACAGCACCACCCAACTGCCAGCCTACGAGGAACTGATAGAGACGACGCGGGACGAGGTGGAGGGCTCCGGTCCACCCGCGCACAAGAACGGATCCGAGTCAACACACATACTCCCTCACAGGACGGACCGGCCGGGACCTAAACTGATTCCACTGAAAGCCAGGAGGAAAAGCTCCAGCAGCTCACCGCAGATTACTGTGTCCACTATCGAACCCCTCACTCCTCCACCACAGTATGAGGAAAATCCCCCAGAACTCACTGGCAGCACAGCGATCATGGCAGAGCTGTAGAAATGTGTAAGAAGGTGAAGGATGGCACTCTATGATGTACTTCCTGTTTCCTGGAGATGATGGCAAACAGATTTTAAAAGAGAAACAGTTTGGAAGCGTAATTAACACACTCAGGTTACACACTGTGCTCTGTGTCTTCTCAAGAATTTGTGTTATTTAAAAGGTAGTTTTTCTCTTACCAAAGCCAGTCGTTGGCTTCATGTTGTTTTCCGTCTTTTATATAGATCTAAAGAAGAACATTTCATCCTGAAGTGTTAAACTAATGACAAAACAGGGTATTTCCCCTCACCTTTAACTCGAATTGCTGCTACAGAGCATGGTATTGTTCATGATCAATGTTCATGTGTCACACACACACACACACAGCCGGAGGAGCATACGAGCCATATGGAAAATAATGACATATTAAGTTTAGCATTGCACTTTTTGGTGTATCAGCGGTGTCACAGTTTGTGTTTGCGTTGCTGTGCGTCTGTGCTCTCCTTTAGTCTCCTTTATCCAGAGTGAGACAAGCTCTCGTTACCATAGTAACAAGCAGTGAAGAAATGAATGTGTAAGTCTGTTTGTGTCTCTTTAGGACAGAAGACAGAGAAACTCTTTCACCCTGCAGCTGCACGTTATATCACACATGCTGCTATTTGACAGTTGCTAGCATGTATACACACAAACACACACATGTCTGACAACCTTTGTAAGGTTCAACACTGGCCTAGATAAAGATTTCTGCAGTTAACTGACAATGAAACTTAATCCGAACCTTCGATAAAAAGGAAACGCTTAGATTTAAATCTTTTTTGTTTAATTCATGCAGACCAAACTAATATATATACACTATATAAAGCAGAATGATAACATATACATGCCTGTACACACACACACACACACACACACACAACAGATTTCTAGTGTTAGTAACTATTTATAGATCCTTATCTTACATTTTTTTCATTTTGCCTTCCTTCCACACACACACACACACATATAGTAAGAGAAATTAAGGCTTGAAAAAAACCTTCTAAAGCCCATCTAAAGTTTGCACCATCATTAAACCTTCAGAAATTATTTTATACACACAACATTTCATTCATTTTCTATACCCGCTAAGTCCCTAATTCGGGGTCGCGGTGATCTGCTGGAGCCCATCCCAGCCGCCTCTGCAAGGGCAAAGGGCAGGAGGGGTACACCCTGGACAGGTCCACACAGAATTTGAGGTTTGATTATGAAAAAAAACATTTCATTTATTGCTGTACATGTTTTGATGCATTTCATGTTTTTTGTCACACTGTATTTAGGAGGAGGGCAACTCATATTACTGTAAGAAGTATTTTGTTCATGGCCACTTCCTGTTCATGTTCAGTTCATGTTCTTAAACAGTACATTACAGCCAGTTTCGTAAAGAACTAAACTTTTCCTATTTTGGATGTTTACAGGTGATTTGTTTCAGAAAATAAATAGAGACTTTTGGACTACGGTTCTGTTTATTGGTGTGGTTATGCTTCCTATAGCTAATATTTTGAGGATGCAATACTGACACCAACATTTAGCCAACAACAAACAAACACTGTCTCCATCTAGTGGTCAGAAGGCTCCATTGCAGTTCGTGTATTACAAACTTATCAGCTTCAAAAGTGCACTTGGTGACATGAACCTGTAATAATCCATAAGGGAACGCTTTATAAGGTTTTATATATATATATATATATATATATATATATATATATATATATATATATATATATATATATAACATTATAATTTATTTATTTTGCTTAACATAAGCAAAGCAAATGAAATGTAGCTTCCACTGACACCTACGCTGTTGACATGGCACAGCAAGTCACAGTCATGGGGTTGTTTTTCTTTTTTCTTTTAAAGTGGATACGTTATAAGTTTGTTAAGTTTTAAATTCTGGCACTACAACAGAGTATAAAGTTTTCAGAGGTGTATGCAAAAATAAATTCATCCATCCATCCGTCCATTAATTTTCATGATGGATGACAAAAAAATCCTGTTTTCATCCAGTGGTCAAAAGATGACAAGACTACATTTCTAAACAACTATTAAGCATTAAGTATCGCACAAAATTTACATTTTTCATCCTTACACAATTATTTACAATTATTTAGGGTTAACATACTTTTTTTCTAATAAAACTACTTGTTTGCTAACCCTAACCGTAAAGTAAAAAAATGAAGCCACTGTTGAATGGAGGATCAGGGTTCCAACCCTTACACTGCGGAACTGCCACTGTCGGGCCCTTGAGCAAGGCCCTTCACCCTTCCTGCATCATGGCTGACCTTGCTCTCTGACCAAAAGTTGTAATTTGTAAGGTTAAGAATAAAATGTCTCTGTGCTGTAATGTTTATGTGAAAAAGAAAGGCTTCCTCTTTTTTGTTTTAGACTTCTGTCCCTTTCCTGTCAATTTTCCGATTTTTTTAGGTAAACTGTGCTGCAAAGGATATAATTAACCAAAACATGTAATTTGGAAAAGGGTTTCCCGGACTTTTGAATGGAAATTGTAATAGAAACACAGAACCAAGCATCTATATTACACCGTCCTTTAAAAAATGATTAAATGCAAAACCTGTAAAATTAGAAACAATATTAAATACTTAGAATTCTTCATCCACAACTAATAAATACACATTTGGGTTTTTTTTACTCTTCCTTTAATCTCTTTATTTCTACAAATGAACATTATTATAAATTGTGAATAAAGGTAATAATTCTATAAACTGTAAATAATTATGACTTCTTTTAGTCGGGTTTCTCTAGAAAACCTTTCCATTCCTTAAGGCACTTCTCCACTGTTCTCCACTGCTCTCATTTCATTGGTCTAATAAAACAAATCACCCCAAAGAAGTGCATAATTTTTAATTTACTGAATTTGGCAGGCAGAGAAACTAACAGATGATGTTTACTACATACCGCTGCTATAATCTAATATAAAGGGGCCACCTGACCTGCAGCTGACTTTGGCCCTGAACTGAAGCCCTGGGCTGCTCCAATCACTGTGGGATTCATTGACTACTCCGATATTAAGTAAGCAATAGTGTGGACTTGATCTCAAACTATATTTTTTCTGTGTTGAGATAAAAGAACCCAAGGGGGGTTTGTGTAGCCAAGCAAAGACGTAAACATCTCCTTTTATATCCTGATATGTGCGCTCTAAGACAAAAGGTGGTCCCTGTGCAGAACCAGGGTGGATTACGCCAGATTTCTTGAGAACAACTCTGTCCTTTAGCTCGTCCATATTTATTTATTTATTGTGTCTTAGAGAAGTATCATACATCTGCTTCAAAAGAAAATTCCCGAGGGAAATCCCCATGGAGGCTGATGGAGGGGTGTCCTCTCTGCCCTCCCCTTTCTGCAAGTCACTGTTACACAAAGCTGATGTTGATGACTCTGGCACCACCTTCCAGTCAGTGTGCCACACACACACACACACACACACACACACACACACACACACACACACACACACCATACCTCATTATGCAGTTGACAGTTTCTACATTTTCCTCGATCCCTGGTCAGTTCATTCATAAATAAATCGATAGTGTGTCGATGTGTGATTAGCACCGGAAATGTAGAAATATGGTCATTAGGTGATACATCACTACGTTCAAAACTCACCAGTGTTCATGCAATCCATCAAAACAATATAATGCTAGAAAAACTAAAGTGAATATAAGGAGTGATTCGGTACATTATATCAATCCACCATTTGTTTATTCTTAAATAAAATGTTTTTTGTTTTAAACAAAAGACATTAGAAATATCAGTTCATTTATACTTTTAATTACTTATTAAAGACTTTTAAAGCTTTTGGATATTTCATCTAAATCTGCCCAAAACAAAAATCTAATAAATTGAAGAAATTGATTTTGGAAAAAGTGGGCGGGGCACGTCAAGTTTCCTGTCCTACCGTTCGTGTATTGGCCCCGCCCCGCAGAGAAGCCCCTCCCCTTTCCCGGTCCACACCGATTCATTGGCCCGTGAACTGCACGCCACTGATTCTGCGGTAAAGATGGCGGCGTCGGAGGGGGCGCGCAGTGGACTGAGCACATCTCGACCGCTTGTTGGACTGTTTTAGGAGGAAAAAACTTCGGGATCACCTGAATAAGAATTCCGGCTCGGTGAGACATCGAGCGGTGCCGTTAAAGTGAACCGAACTGATTGGTGACACATTGTGCACGGTTAGAGGCGCGGTGGGTGGGATCACGCACGCACACGCACGCACACAGACCGCTAGCTCTCAGGCTAGGCTATCGAGCTAAGAGGGGGTGAAGAGCACAGTCAATAGGCCGCTCTGCTGTTTCTTTAAAGGGGGGGATGTGATCCAGGCGGACGGTGGTGTTTCGTTGCTCCGGTCCCCCGGCGGATCTTTTCACGCAACCGCGCTGGTGAAATGGGACAGCAGGTAGGGCGAGTGGGTGACGGGGCCTCGGCGGCACTTCAAAACCCTCCGCACGGCCATTCACAACAACCGCAGCCGCACCAAAGCAAAGGGAGCCGAGCGAGCAGCTCCGGGAGGAGACCGCGGGAAACGACCAACTCCGGAACACCAGCGTGTAGAGTCGCCGTTACCGCCAACACCTCCGAGCCTGGAATTAACATATTCACTCAACATTCAGGTAAATAATCTCCCAACACCGCTGTCCAGCTCGGAGCTGCTTTTAGTTTTAGTCCTGTCAAATCAGTGCAAGGTCATTCCTCAGTATCAGACTCTGGAAAGGATGAGAAAATCTAGCGGAAATGCTGCTTGTAGTGCTCAGAGAAATGAGGGAAAACCCTAAACACACACTTACCTACTGCAAAATAAGTCGGAAATGTCGATAAATGAAGTGTTGTGTGGGACTTTAATGGTTAATAATGTATGATATATGATGAATGGAAGGCAGAGCTGTTAGCCGGACAGTGGGAGTCAGACTGGGACTTCCTTCATTTGGATCTGGTGAAAGGAAGCCTGCTTTTCCTGGCAGGGACTTCTGGAGATTGTTACTGCCATCCAATAGAACAACATATAATAATGACCTGTGTGTGTGTGTGTGATCAGTCACCTTAAACGATTAATGCATTTACATTTACAGCATTTGGCAGACCCTTTTATCCAGAGAGCAACTTACATTTATCTATTTTATACAACTGAGCAATTGGGGGTTAAGGGCCTTGCACCGGGGCCCAAAAGGGTGGCAGTTTGATGGTGCTGGAAATCGAACCAATTAGCAGTCCAACATCTTAACCACTGAGCTCTCACGTCCCCTATTTAATAAAGGTTTTTCTTTTAGTATCATACTTCATACTCCATTATTTTACCTGTAGCAGGAATAAGATGTCTTTCATTCAGCACTGACAGCTCAATTCTGCTTCCTCAAATTTCACACAGGCTTTTTAAAGTCAGTTTTAAGTTCACCTGAAGCCAGGAGCAGTTATGAGGCTGAAGAACAGGGTGAGGATCGTATGATGCGTTACTCCCATCATCTCTACAGTCATCTTCATTATAACTGCTCCAGGTGATCGTAAGGACCGTAGAGCATCATACCCATCACATCAAACATTGTTGTTTCTTTAGCCTAAACATTATTTAAAAAAAATAAATAATACGTTTGTTTCAAGCTCAGTTTTGAGTAGAAAGCATGTCTGTTTTATTCCTATGTCAGATGGTCAACTAATCTCCTAAACTAAATCTCCTTAGCTGGAGCTACAGCTTGTTTTTGTGTGCTGTCTGGTTCTAAATGCACTAGAAGGTCAGAGAGAAAAAAATTAAAACCAACTGCAGAGATGCGCTGAAGCCTGCTGATTGCGCAATAATCGAATCATGTGTCTCCTCAAGGCAGCTCACGCAGCTTTCCTGGAGCTCTCGGAGGCCGGCTGTCTCACTGTCATAGCTGATATAGGAAGTGACTGTAATAGAAGAGCTCGGTTAAGGGTTTGCATTCGACTGTCTTGCATCAAAATGTTGTTTTGCATCTCGACCGCAAACCTCTCAGCTGGAAATGCTGAAACGCAAAGGGCATCACATCCGTTATTTTTACACACTCATTCCCGGAAATGTCAAGTGTCCCCTCTGTAGTGTGTTTCAGGATAATGGCACAGTCAGGCTTTTTTTGGCAGCGAATAAACATCCTGAATAATATAGGGATAAAGGTTAAATAAAGGGAACACCACCATCTTTTCATATGTTTTAGTTTTGGTTTACCCAAAAAATAAATGAATAAAGAAAGAAAATTTGGGTAAACCAAAACTGAGCAAAATTATGAAAAGTTGAACAAAAGTAGCGGATTGGTGGTGCTGGAAATCGAACCGATTAGCAGTCCAACACCGCAACCACTGAGCTCTCACTTCCCTTAGTTATTAGAGGTTTTTCCTTTAGTGCAACATTTATCTCTTTTATACAACTGAGTAATTGGGGGTTAAGGGTCTTGCTTAGGGGTCCAGCAGTGGCAACTTGGTGTTGCTGGGAATCGAACCCTGATCTTCTAAAAAGCGGTCCAACACCTTAAACACTGCGCTTCCACTTCCCCAATCAGATGATGTTTTAGTGATGTCACCGGTTCATATTTTTAACTTTCAGGCTCGATTCTGTTAGAAGGATGTTTTTTTTTCATCCAGATAAAAGCTTCAGTACACAGTGCTTGGTAGCCCTCTGACAATTTACTCACAGTCCTATCACGGCTGCCTCACGCTGAAATTATCTAAAATATTTATGACTGATATTCGTGGCAGTGGATTCCTGTGTGTTGGTGAAAGTGTCTGGATGGACGTTCACGTTTAACTCGGTTCATTGGAATCAGTGTTTTAATGTGATGTGTAGAATGTCTTCATCATACTTTACATTAAATTAATAATAATAATAATAATAATAATAAAATAGACTTCAGAATCTTTAACTTAATACGAAGGCATAGAAACAGGCAGCAGTTTTCTGTGGAATGAACTGGAATAGAAATCTGGAGTTGGTAAGAGATTAGAAAGTCATTAAAACATGTTTATGTAGAAATATAATGCTGTAATTGCTTGCTAACTAACTGATTGGTGAATTTTGGGAGAAGGAGAGGTGTGTGTGTGTGTGTGTGTGTGATCAGGTGTGAATGATTTGAGTTTGGGATTGATGAATTCTGGTTTTGAGTTGAGTTGCAACTTTAGCTGTTTGATTGAATCGCCATTAAGTCCTATAAAAATAGGACTGTTCAATTTTTACAGCTTTTCCAAAGTCAGTTCAATATTTTGTTAGAATAGACTTGGAAATAACGGAGACCCAAATCATAAACCAAAAATCATAACCATTGATTCGCTGTAGAAGGTAGTCACATATACTTTTCCCAGCTTTATCGCTATTGATTATCAGCAGAGAGAATAAAAGGCTGTGTGATTTGCAATATGAAACACCACCGCAGTAATAATTTCCTCCCACCGTGCTCTTTAGCTGTAACATATAAAATATCGTTTCTTAAGAGTTAAACATGCAACTCCAAACCAGAATTCATTATTTCCAAACTCAAATCGGGCATTGATCACACACACACACACCCCTCTCCTTCTCCCGAAAATTTGTTATTTAATGGTAATCGTAAGAATTCCAGCAACAATTAGAAACCATCATATCATCATGTGGTGGCTTAGTGGATAAACTGTTGGACTAATACCAGAAAGACCGATTCCCAGTACCGCCAAGCCACCACTGCCGGGCCCCCTGAGCAAAGCCCCTAAAGCCTAATTGTTCAGTGGTATAAATAGGAGATAAATGTAAGTGGCTCTGCCAAATGCTGTAAATGTGACGCATGCAAAACATCTCGTTATCCTGATTCAATCAAACTGAAATATCATTTTTTTGGTTTCCGTCACACGTCTAATAAGGAAATGAGCTCTAAATGCCGTTCCTGGTTAACACAAAGCATCGGAAATTGTATCCTCCATTGTTCCTGGCTGCTGCAGACATGAGGAATCATGCGGCATCCTGTCAGGTCACCTGGTCACGTCGAGCATTAATTATTCATCAGCTGTATGATGTGCTTTAACCTTCTCACGCTGTCGTCTAGCCTTTTAAAACAAAGTCTGTCAGTGTTTAACGTGCTTAACCTCCAGATATATTTGTTATTTTCCCTTTTAGCTGTTTTTTTAATTTGGGAATTATGAGTATTACTGAATTCATGACAAAGACTGTGTGAGAAGCAGCATAAGCATCTGAATATTAGGAGGCTTAATTCATAATCAAAATAGCTGCAGTCATGAGGAGAAAAAAAAGAGTTGATAAACGACATGAAAAGTTCTACGCAGAAATACGCAGACCCGAAAGGAAAGATGAGTTATCTATAATCTGTTGGACACCAGGGGGCATGAGCGAGCTAATGAAACTAATGTTTACTAACTGTTTATTATATTTTGTATCAGACCAGTGACCGATATGAATAATCTACGTTGGAGTTCTCCATCCATCACTTTAATCTCACTTTCTCCCCTAAGCAGCGCTGCTCAGTTTCCCACATCACAGTGCGGCTTAGTGGGAGGAAAGGAAATGATTTGTCTCTAGTGAGGGTGAGGGGGGTGGGGGCGCTATAGGGAACACCATTGGTTTGCATAAGCCTGCTTCTGCATGTAAACAATAGCAGAGGGTCCAGAGAATAATTGCCTCTCTGTTTAGTACCAGTAACCAACTGTGTCTGGTCCTCTTCCTGTAATGATGTTTCATGTAGAGACGCCGTATTAGTGTAACAGACTGTAATGAAGACATTTATCTATCTTCCATCTGGGATAAATAAATTGTCTGTCTGTCTATCCAGTTATCTCTGTCTGTCTGTCTGTCTCTCTCACTCTCAGTTTCTGTCTGTCTGTCTGTCTGTCTATTCCCCTAAATCTGTCTGTCTTTCTGTCTCTCTCACTCTCTCTTTCTGTCTGTCTGTCTAGCCCCCTATCTCTGTCTGTCTTTGTCTCTCTCACTCTCTCTTTCTGGCTATCCCCCTATCTGTCTGTCTTTCTGTCTCTCTCTCTCTCTCTCTCTCTCTCTCTCTGTCTGTCTATCCCCCTATCTCTGTCTCTCTCTCTGTCTCTCTCTCTCTCTGTCTGTCTGTCTGTCTGTCTGTCTATCCCCCTATCTCTGTCTGTCTTTCTGTCTCACTCACTCTCTGTCTGTCTGTTTCTGTCTATCCCTCTATCTCTCTCTCTCTCTTTCTCTGTCTTTATTTATTACTCTCTATCTATCTGTCATTATCTATCACTCTCTATCTCTTTTTATCTGTCTCTTTATCTCTCATCTGTCTCTGTGTATCTCTCTTTATCTTACTATTTCCCTTTATCTATTCATCTATCTCCCCTTTTCTCTCCTGTCTATCTATCTCTCTCTCTCTCTTTCTCTGTCTGTCTATCCTCCTATCTCTCTTTCTCTGTCTGTCTATCCCCTATCTCTCTCTCTTTCTCTTTCTCTATCTTTTTCTCTTTTCATCTGTCTCTGTGTATCTCTCTATCTATTTTACTATTTCCTTTTATCTATTCATCTCTCGCCTTTTCTCTCCTATCTATCTATCTGTCTATCTGTCTATCTGTCTATCTGTCTGTCTGTCTATCTGTCTATCTGTCTATCTGTCTATCTGTCTATCTATCTATCTATCTATCTATCTACTATCTATCTCTGATCTCTCTTCTATCTGTCTATCTGTCTATCTATCGATCTATCTATCTATCGATCTATAAGAATGTCCGTGGTGTTGAAGTGTAAATGGTGAATTTGTTCTTCTGTGTTTGTGGCTCGTTTTTTTTTTATCTATAACTAAAGTATGACTATCTTTTCCATTTGATGGTAATTATTTGCCCTGCTGGTGTAACTGATCGATATTTGTTAATTGTATTATTTTTAACTGCTAATGATGGTTTCGTCCTTAAGTCACAGCACGACACTCGTAGGCTGTGTTTAGATCCTCTTCTATAATAGTTTTTTCGTTTGCATATTTTTGCCACAAAAAAAAAAAAATCTGATCTGACCAATCTGAGGTTGAGATTAGATGGGATTGTTTAAAATTAGGGCTGCACAATGTAACGAAAATTGCTATAGCATTGAAATTGCAGTGTGTGTATGTGCAATAGTCACATTACAGGATGTGTAAAGTCCTGTGGGGAATATATTTAATATGAAAATATTATATTTGATTAGAAATGATTATTATACTGTATATGATCTATAAACCATTTCCTGTATCTAAATCTATCTATTTTATGTACATCTTTTGTTTTATTGTATTTATTTAAGATTATAATTTGTGTATTGTATTTCACGCAGATGCCTCTCCGTTACAGAACCAACACAAATTTATCACAAATACAATACAAATTATTATTTATTTATTTTAACGCTATGCCAGCATTGAGGCTATTTTCATGGCAATTACACACTCATACTTTACATGCATGTGGGTTTTTTTTCTGGACTGTGGGAGGAAGCCGGGGAACCCGGGGTAAACCCACACAAGCACAGGGAGAACATGCAAACTCCACACAGAAAGACCTCCTGCCTGGGAATCGAACCCAGGACCTTCTTGCTGTGGGGCAACAGTGCTAACCGCTAAGCCGCTGTGTTGCCCAAAAATAATGGATTCTTTCCAAATAAAACTATTTAGTGAAAAGTTTTTCATATTGCAATATATATTGTGTAAAAACAAAATATTGCAATATCAATTATTTTTTTTAAATATCGTGCAGTCCAAAAGTTAAAATATGATAATTGATAAAAATTGACCGCATTATAACACATTTCAACACATTTGGGGGAAGCTATAAATCAATTTATAATTAATTTGCTTTCCTATTATTTTAAAGGTGTTGTGTGTGTGTGTGTGTGTGTGTGTGTGTGTGTGTGTGTGTGCGCGCGCGCCATGTCCTCTAAATAGTAACCGTGGCAAGGTGCAGCCAATAGCAATAGCTACAGCTAAATGAAGATTAAATATAAGGGCGTGGACAAGACAGATCTCAGCTTAAGCATCGGTTCTTCAAAACGTTCTCTCAGTTGTCTGTTTATCACCATTTGCCATAATTTGTAATAACGGTTTTTTTAAGGTCTTTTAAGGTCCCAAATGGTCCATGTGTTTTTAAAGACATAAGATAGATATTTGGTAACAGCAAAAATATGCTGATGTGGATCATGAAAAAAAACCCGTTATAAAACGTTATATTTGATATAATTTGGCAGCTTAGCACCGCTCGTCCTTTTATACCAGTCTTGCCTAACAACGGACAAAACACCGCACACAAACAAGTTCTCATATTTCATCAGCCTTGATCCTGCAGGGGCATGTTAGTAATCCATGACTGTTAGTGAACAAAAATGGCTGCTCGGAAAAACTGTGAGCTTTTATCAGAAACGAGCTTTATTCTGTTCTAATTCCACTACCAAACAAAAGAAAGTAGTGTTACTGCAAGCTCATATATTATATATATAAAGACGAATACGAATATACACTAGAGCCGCAACAATATGGGTTTTCGGGGATGATACCAATATTAGGAAATAAAAAATCTGATATCGATTTATTAGTTGATATTCTTTTAGGGCTGTACAATATGACCAAACAATAATATTGCAGTATTTGTATTAATTTATTTTAATTTTTTTTTATTGAATTGCGATTTTTAACTATCTTAGTCTGCCTATCTATCGTAGACAATCATAGATAGACAGCCTGTGTGTGTGTGTATGAATATATGTGAATATTTGATGAAGTAATAGGTTGTTTGCATGGGATGCCACTGCTTGAGGCTGTGTTTATATAATCTCTAACACTATTGTGTGCAGTTCGCGGTTGAGCCTGAACACGTTGTGTTGCGTGGGGTAATAAATACTGCAGTATTGTAAAGCGAATGCAGGAAAACGGGACCGAACAGTATCCTGCTCTGAGAGACCGTGACCCGAGTGTCTGCTTGACTCACTGCGTTTCCAAGAACCCTGCCATTGCTTGTTAAAGGGGGCTTAACTTTTTTATCTCTTGCCAAAAACGAATACGTTACTATGGAGTTTGTAGCTGGAAACGCAATTTTAGCTCTAAACTACATAAAAAAAAAACCCTGAGTACAGATTGATAACTAAACTATTTAATTCTTAGTAAATACTTCTAAGTTATTGTGTCTTGAGTTCAACTCCTTTAATTTAGTTTGCTGAAGAACAATAACCTTTTCCTGGGATCCCCTGCTTTAATTGGAGGTGGAGTTGCTTAGTGATTGTTTTTGCTGAATTAAGATTTAAATGCAATAATTTGTGTAAGGAGGTGATCTTGCGTAGGATCAGTAGCCTGTTTGTGCTTTGTCTAGGACCGAGGTTAGTCTGTGCATGATGCAATTCAGGTGAGTCACTTGCCCCGAGTGATGAGTCTGTTTCCGGAAGTAGTGAGCTTTTATTGACTCATCATTCAAAAGTAATGTGATAATTTAGTGGGAAATCTGGCAGTATCACAGAAGCAATTTGTTCTTACCAGAAAGGACGGCTCTGCCTGTGTGTGTGTGTCCCAGCACCACCATGTTACCACTGCCTGCACCTTGAGAAAGGCCCTTAACACCCCAATTGCTCAGTTGTATAAATGGGATGAATGAATGAACGTCCTCCAAAATCCATGAATGGAAATGATGCACAGCTTTTTCCTTAAATAGTTGTATTCATATATCGAATTGTGTTACGGAAGCTACTAGTTATTAGAGGAATAGTGTGCAAAAATAAAAATTCGGACATCATTTACTCACCCTGGTGTTGGTCCAAACGTGTGAGTCTTTTTCATAATTGATAAAAAAAAAATGTTAGATATTTCTGATGAAATTTGTGGGCTCTCTGTTCCTCTGAATTGCAGCAAGGTAACCAACCTGTTTAAGCCACAGAAAAGCACCAAGATGATCGACAAAGTAGTGATGTGACAGCAGTGGCTCAGCTGTAACGTTACAAAGCAGCGAAAATATTTTTTTTGAGCAAAAATCCTCCACTTGCACGTTTACGACGTGTTTACGATGCGCGTTTGCGACAGTCCGATGATGCGTGTGTGTTGCAGTGCTGTCGCTGACCCAGATCCGCCATGATGGCATTGTACACATATGCGTTACGTTGGTTCTGTATGAAAGGAACTATTACTTCTTATGAATCTTCTTCTTAATATTACAATGTTGGGGTTGTTAACTTTAGTTCTTGGATGTCTGTTTTATATTCAGTATAGCTCACATCTTGTAGGATAAGTGTTGCTCTTTGTAGGTAAGTTTAAACATTACAGCCGCCATGATTTATATAACGTTACTTATTTAATTCACAAGTTGTCAAAACCGATTAATTTGGCTGTGCGAAGAATTCGAGGGGGAATAAAGTCTTGTATGAAAATAAAGACAGCTAATAGAAAGACACTATGTCGATTAGGACTTTACTATGTTGAAGTAAAATGCGATAGCATGCAGAAAGGTGTCATGTTCAATAGGCTATACGATATTTTTAGAAATTATATAACCAACATATGTTTCCCTGAACTCATTTGCCCACGTTTGAAGACTTCTCTGCTGAGCTTAGCTGATAGAATTTGTGTTTCACTTTGAGGTGATTGTAAAGATTTTGTGTTTTCTCTTATTACTTTTATGTATTAAATCGCTCATTTATCGCACAACATTTGTGCGACCCTAATGAATAAAAAATTATTGGCAGGTATTTTTGTTGTTGTATTATAATTTTTATTATATTGAGATGTTTTTGACATGTTTTGTTGATTTGTTGTCGATCTTCGTATTGGTTTTGTCACCCTTGAAACAGAGAAAAGGAATGTACTATAACATGATCTGAAGTCATCTAGGAGTATAATTTCAGTTGTAGTTAATTTAGTAAAAGAAAACCACCATTTTGCTTTAAGGTAACTTGGAATTACAATTTCCCAACTGGTAAATACCAACTTTCCCCGAGGACTTTAACTTTTAGCTGTAGAGTTAACATAAGTTGGCGCTTTAAAAACTAAAGTGGCAGTACGACAGTTATTATAAAAGATCATGAATTCTGTAGGAAAAGTTGGTTAAATTTAGATGAAAATCTTTCACATGGTTGTCACCGTAGATCATATGTTAAATTTATCTAGATTAATATTCAAATCATTGTGTGGATTGTTTCATTAAACACACCCACTTTCGCTACAGCAAAAGCCGCAAGTTCTCTGTCAGAGAAAGTGCTGACCGTTCTGTGATTACAACACACAAAAACGAGTAGGATGAGGGTTTGGGTGCTGTGATTTTTCCGTTCTGGAGGATGTGGAGACCTGGAAGAGAAAACTCTGCAAGTGTCAGTGAGCCAGGTGAGGTCGTTGGTCTCATTCTGTTGTTAATGTTACTGTCTTTAGAAACAGGAAGAAAGAGAGGATGTTAGTATCTTGCTGTCCTGAAAATCCATCTTAAATCCACACATTAGCTGTGTTATTTTGCATTTCCTTTTGCCTAAAAACAGATGGTTAGGCATTGCCTACTGTTTGTGACTAACTGCAAGCCATTTCCCACAAAGTGCTGCCTTTATAACTGGAATAGTAATTTTACTAAGACTGTTAGTGTTTTAGGTTAAGATGATAAGTATGTGCATGCATAAGTGTAGGTTTGTTATCCAGTCACTAATTTATCAGTAAAAGTTGATTTATTCCATTTAGTTAAGATGTCCTGCTGTTTATATTGACCGTAAGACTATATCTATTGGGGGTTGAAGAACCATCTTCTCAGCAATCAAGGGATCGATCAAGTTCTGTCCAAGATGCTGGAAATTGAGCAATGCAACTTCAACAGAAACTTGCTGACCAGCACTAATTAATTTTTTTTTTTTGTTTCCTCGTTCTCACATGACCAGCATCTTTCAGTTGAATCATTTTATTAAAGAGGAACAGTAATATAATGCTTCCCCTTAGCAGCCAGTATTTTTCTTTGTGGTTTGCACTTTTCCTGGCTAGTCTGTGCATTTAAGCAGTGGCATTTTCCACAAAAAATGTTCAATCTTTTTAAACTGTATTAACCTGCAAAAGAATTTAATTAACCATATTCCTCTTTTAGTCTTTGTATAGTCATGTTAGTGCTTTAAACTCCATTCAGTTTAATATCTTTAGCCAAACTAATCTCAGTCCTTGTGTGTGCTAATTTTTGGTGTCTTAAAAAAAATAGCTTGATTCTAAACTGTACAGTGTATTCGCTGTGATCTCTGGCATAAAACCTGATCCTGAAACACTTATTATATCTTAAAAAGTCTAGTCCTGAACATTTTTTAAGGCACGACATTAAAAGTCAGCATCAAGTTTTACTCATTTTGCCTTTTTTTTAGAATGCCGAGAGCCGTTTTTACATGGTAATTTTATGCCTACTAACTGCTCAAACTGCTAAAACACTTTTGTTGCTGGGGCAAGAGTTGGATTTCCATTTGCCCACCTGTAATTCTCCAGAGTGGACAGGTTTTACCTTTTAGGTTTTCATTTCAAAGTATATCCCGCTGTCTAACGTCCTTTTGCTGTGCTACATTTAGCTGTTTTACAGCTATAGAAGTGGAATTTGTTTTTCCTACACTTAATAAACCCCCGTTCATACACAAGACATTGTGGTTAATCTACATGCAACCAGTACCTGAATCCGTTGTAACCATGATAGTGTAGCTAGGTATGTGTATACTCTCTCACATTGATCAAGATTAAGGACAGTCTTGGCTTGGACCTTGTCTGTAGCGTAGTGTGCTCTTAACCTGTGCCTGTTCCTTAACTGAAACTGTAAGGATGTCATGTCCACAGGTTTTTTTTTTTTTTTAGGTTATCATTGTCATGGCACTATCTTTACCTCTGGTCTGGGTGGAAACATTAAAACAGGTCTGGACAGCCAAGTCAAACACCCTACCTATCTCATGAAAAATGTCCTATGTTCAAGGTAGCTTTTTTTGTCCCTCTGTTGAAGATTTACAGGAGAAAAGAGCAGAACCAACTGTGTCACGTACCTCTGAATATCAAAAAACAATTGTCTTAGCATTAAAATGTTAGTAGGAATAGATTTTCTTTAGTTATTTAAAAAAGCGGTACTGCCATTTTATGCTATGGATACCAATATACATCAGTTTCCCATAGTACAGACTGAACAGCATGGGTTTGCATTTGTAAGTGGAAAAATCAATAACGGACCTATCGGAAGATTGTTACTCATCTTTATGGTAAATGGAAGCCAAGCAAGAGGCGAGGCTCATCCGGGGTTCCATTAAGCTGAGAATGTAAACATGTGGGACTCCTCATTAGTGCCCCTGGTGATGTGGGATGTTCAGCTGTTATGAGAGAAGAATGAGGGTAAATGGCTTTGGGTGCTTTATACCCCGGTGCATAACTAGGCCGCTCCTTAGTCGGATTGATGGGCACTGAACGCCGTCTTGACCGTGCATCCACTTAGCAAAGCATAAGAGGCTTAACGCTTTTGCCTGTGCACTTCAGTGACTTGGGTCCCTGGACTGTGTTGTCTTTTAGAGTATTTTCCAGAAGCTGTGTTATGGAGCCCAGATAAAAGCTTTTTGGAATGTTACGCAAAGTGTGTATACAAACATAGCTTGTTTATAAAGTTAGTACTTTCCATATAAAGCGAGCAACTAAATGTATGTGTTGTGACAAATGAAACTTGGTGTTCCCGCCTACTTCTCGAGATTTGCATACTTTAAGGTATGTTTAAATATAGTAGCATGCAAACAATAAGCTCTTCCTACATCACGAGTGTGTCCTGGCTTTGCTGTCCCACATATAAGGGATGTTTTTGGTTGCGCTTTGAAGTGCTGGGTGGAAACTGGGTCAGAGGTGAATTTAAGTGAGCTTTAAGTGCAGCGCCGTGAAAATGGAAGGGTTGCGTTGCCTACAGTCAAAATGGCTCTGCTGTCTTTATGGGGAAAAAGACAGAACATTTTTAGGCAGCTCTTAGGTTAAGAAATTTGATACTAGGGATGTGGTGGCTCATTGTTAATGTGTTGGACTACCAATCCGAAGATTGTTGGTTTCGATTTCCAGCTCCACCAAGCCACCACTGCTGGGCCCCTGAGCAAGGCCCTTAACCCTTAATTGCATCTAGATAAGGGCGTCTGCCAAATGCCGTAAATGATACCCTGATAATGCTAGTTTTAATATAAAAGATGTTTTATTACTAATTTAATTAATTAGAGGTGACTAGTTAATGTAGAGGTAACGGACAACCTCTGGTTCAAAATAGATCAACTTACTGCCAATCATTTTGTAGCCACACCCCCAGAGACACGCCCATGTAAATACTTTGCTGTAGTTAAAACACTATAATCTGGTCAGTGCTCACAGAAGTGTGGTGCAATCACAAACTATTAACCTAACTATCAAAACTCTTTGCAGTACAGTGTCCGTGCCTGCTGACGGCGCTTCACGGACTCGCTAGGGATGTTTGATCAATCTTTCTTTGTTTGTTAAGGATGTACCCTATATCCTATACCGTTACAGGTATACAGGTTGTGGTGTATTCTCTGGGGTGGATTTGGGTGGTTCCACAGTAAGTCGATAAACGGACAGAGCTGACGTACCTGAGGCGGTGTCAGCACCCAGGTCAGGTGTTGCACAATGACGACTACAAATGAAAAATTATTTAAGACCAGAGTTTCTTAGACTGAGGGACTACAAGTCCTTAAGATTTTGAGAAACTTTACCTCCTTTGGTAACTTTGGGTCACAGTGTTCAAGCCTGATGTATTTTTTTCTGTAATTCAAAACCAATGTGAAATGGTGAAAATGTCTCGATCCAATGGCTTGTCCTGGTGGCTTGTCTGGATTCACTTATTTATTGTTGTTTTTAGTCATTCATACACGGTGGACTTTCTCATCTAGGTCTATTGTCTGAGGGTATCATTGTTCAGTGCTTCCTCTGCATGTCTCTGTGGGTTTGCAGTCTGGCCATTCAGAAGGTCTTATTGTTTTGTGTTACTCTGAAGCTAAAAATACTTTAACTGCATTGTGATGGTCATAAGCTGCTTGTTTGGCTCGTTCGTGGAGCACAGGTTTAGATAAAGCGGCATGTGCACGGGATGTTTACTTGTCACCATGACATGCTTCAGTATCTATTTAAAGGCTATGCTAGAATAATTGGCATTAGCATGCTAGCATATTTCGTCAAATCTGAGTATGCAACATGAAAGTTACGATATTTGTTTGTATAATTGTCATTAAAAAAAACTTTTTAGGTGGAGGTGAGGGGCATAAGGACACCAATGTCATAGTGTAAGTATGTCCCTGCAACCATTTATACACAGCATTTGTGAGAGCTGCTTATCCAGAGAAGCATTTTGAATGAAGTTACGTCTCCATCGATGAGGAGATCAATTCTGGTTTGCAGGATCACAAACTAGGTGCAACATGAACCCAAAACTGTTAAAAAAAAAAAAATTAAAAAAAAGGGCAACGGGTATTTAAAGGTGCAACTAACCCTCCTTGCAAAAGACAGGGATGTTAGACAGCCAGAAACAACATTTCTTCAGACATGATAAAGATCTGCTAAAAGAAATTGGTTGTCCTTCATCAGCCAGTGGAACATGAGACAACACACATGCAACGTAGTTTCCCAACTGACTTCAGGCAGACTTTACTGGTTAGTTTGGTCTGGGATAAAGTCATCACCGCGGCTGTTACAGTGTTTTCAGCTGCAGATGTGGGAGTCTACCCAGTGGTTGATAATGCAGGATGCAACGTGTTCAAATTCTTAAGTAGGGGTGTACACCAGTTTAACATAATTACCTTTCAGGAAATGTTTAATTGCTGGGCTACAATTTGACTTTACCTGATGTGAATAGAAAAGGATTGTGTTTGAGGTAGAAAACGAGTGTATTCTGTAGAAAATGCTGATCTGCTTCATATCTCACACTGGAAAGTTATCTTATCTCTTAGTGGTTAACATTGTTGGTTTCAGGAACATCCCGAAGCTTAAACTGAACCAATGCTTTCTATATGCGGTAAGCAAAGTTGCTTTTCACTGAACATTTAGCAAAGTGGTCGCTTGGTCAGTAAAATGTTGGTGTACTGACTAGACTGTCGTGTGTTTAAATCAAGCAACCAAGCTGCTGCTGTTGGTCTTTGAGCAAAGCCCTTTAGTCCTTAACTTGTCAGTTGTATAAGTGGGATAACATGTTATTCACTTTGGATAAGAATGTAGTCCAAATAATATAAATATAAACGAATGGCAAATGCGTGGGTACTATTTTTGAGTACTGATTTTACATTTAAAAAAGAATTTGTGGTCCTGCTACTGAAAATTGTAGAAGATTTGTACATTAAGAAAGGCCGGCCTATCAATAAACAATGTCATGTCCAGACCAAACGTAATAAGTGGGGAAGTGATGGCTCATGGTTAAGGTGTTGGACTATCAACCTGAAGATTGTGGGTTTGATTCCTAGCTCCACCAAGCCACAACTCTTGGGCCCCTGAACAAGGCCCTTAACCCCCAATTGCTTAGTTGCATAAATGGATAAGGACGCCTGCCAAATGCTGGAAATGTAAATGTAATAATTTAATAGATAAATTATTTGAGTAAAGAGGAAGCGTTTTATAGAACACAAGCCCCACCCGATAGTCAGTTTCCTAAGCCTCGGGCTGTTCAGCTAACCCTGAACATTAAACTGGAGAAGCCATCGTAAAACGAGGCAAGAGTGCAACACCCATCACCTATTTTACGATACAGTGTTGACGGGTTAATACCCATATTTTGCCTTTGCAGGCTACAGTGCTTTGACTCTGATTCTATAGATATGAATCAGAGTGTTGAAAGACTGGGGCAGCAGATCTGATGAAGCCCCCCGGATGTATGGCGAAATATCTTCGTGACTCTCTAAAACCTCCTTGTGTGAGACAAAAGATGCTGGACCTAATTAAGGTTCTGACACAAAGCTCAGTGAAAAACACCCGGCTGAGTTTTACTATCGGCATCAGGAGAGTTGAGCAGTTTTGGGCCGTTGTGTATGACGCAGTCAATCAAGCGTGACTCTGTCACACAGGAAGTTGTTTGCATTCCTCAGAGCGCCGATTCATTTGGCTCAAATAAAAATGCATATTTTTCTTTAAAATGTGCTGTGTGGGTTTCTTTGTAAATCATTTATATAAACATTTACGAAATCAGTTTGGTATGTTTGTAAAGATGGAGAGCAGCGGTGTACCGCGTCTGGAAATATATGAATATGAATCATGAGCCTTGTTGACATAGAGCGTTATATTCTAATTGCAATTAGTTTAAAAGTCCAATTGAAATAAAAATGCCCAACCTAATTAAAGTTTCAATCGGGTTGGGATCGTAGCCATAAACCCTTTCCACAACCAGATATTTAAATGCACGTCCTTCTGCGTATATTTGGTCTTAACTTTTTTTTTTTTTTTTTAATCAAATTTCTGTGTTCAAGCCAAAGTATTGTTTTTATTCCAGATCGCTACATTTCCCTAACACAACATTTACAAGTTCTTAGAGCGTGAGTACTCACTGCCTTAAGAGTAACACAATGCCCTTAACTAGCCCAATTAAGTGACACATCTAATCTTTATCACATAAAAACACAAAAAATAATAAAATTCACACGGCGTCGGTGCATAAACTAAATTATGTCACATATAAACAAACACTCAGCCCAAATATTTTAATTCGAATTATCAGTCAGAATGACTGGGTGCATGTAAACGTGGCTAATGTTATCCAAAATATTTATAAATGGTCTGCACTGGGTTAGGGTTACTGGGTTAGGGTTAGGGTTAGGGCCTAACCCTTAGGCTTATAGGTTTTTATTACACATGAATTTAACATGATGAAAGAATAATAATATTGAACAATAATAGCATCGACTAGACGTGCCTGATTCTCAATAGAATGAAAATCACAATTCATTAATTTTTTTTTAATTTTATTTTAATAACTTTTTTGCTTATAATTGATTTTGCAGCTCTTTTATGATTTTCAAGAATGCTTTTATGTTACTGATGTGTGCAATTCAGGGTGCAATTCAGGTTGCAATACATAAAAGCAATAGCACAGGACACAATGTTTTCTTCCTCATTCGTTTGCTTAAGTCTGGTGTGGCATTTGGGTCTGTGAGCCCAAATTTTTAAAAGATTGAGAAATTGAGAGAAAAAGAGAAATTGTTGGTTTGGTTTTTTAGCCCTTTTGGAAATATTAACCATAAATGATGTCCAGACTGTGTTTAAGTAAACAAAACAACCTTCAAATGTGTTCCTATAAATTTTTATTACATTAAAAAACAGATAATGCGGTGGGTCCACCAGACCCTTGAACATTTGGTTAGGTAACAAAAACATTAACACCACCAGAGGATGAAATATTTCAGCGCTGAAATATTTTTGTCCTGCGTCTCAGGCTAAAATGTTGAACCACTGCATAGAAAAAGCTTTAAAGCGCTCCAGCAAATATATAATTTACACACTACTATTCCATATTCCAGCACTATTGCACTTCATATACTTTGCTTAGGCTTTGGGGTGACAGCATGCCAGTGAAGGATTTACAGAGGTGCTGCTTCAGCTGTCCACAACCCAGCAGCTGTGAGAGGGGCCTAGATCAGGAAAGGGATCAATGTCCTCATTCAGATCAACATTCACCCCTCTACTCGCTTTACGCTTCTATCCCAGCTGTCCTGTGAGGCATCTCTTACACTCGGCACGCACAAGACATGTGCTGGCCAGCACAATCGCTTGGCACACGTCCTGCCTCTTTCCCAGTGCAGGGCAAGTGTCTTAAATCAGCCCTTACAGACCCGTCCTTTTAACCGGGTATGTAACTAATAACGATAAGCTTTAGAAAATGGTCTGTACAGGAATGGGTGTTAAGATGCTTTGGCTTTTGTGATGCTGATGTCATCCATCCATCTTTGATCATAAAATAGTCCATTAGTTCTTTTTGTTGCTGTGAGCATGTTTATTAGCCTTTCTCTGTTAGCTCTTCAATTAGTCTCCATTTGATTCCCTCTAGAGGTTTTTCTTTTCCATATGGTCTGTCCTTTCAGGTTGTCTGACTGCAGATGGTCTTAATAATTAAGAATGCATTTCTAGTAAACATTGGCTAATGTTTGAAAGGTCCGGGATTACAGGAAAACGCATGTCTTAATAGAGAAAGGCCTCGTAATTTCTCGGTTAATCGCAAACAATTCCCAAGACCTGACTCGTTTATCAAATCTCAAACATTTCAAAATCTGTGAATGTGCAGTTGGAGATATGTAGACATCTGCCATGGTTATGGGTCAACCCCCATCAGTCTGTAAACCGCACTGCTCCCTCACACACACACACACGCACACTTTCTTTCCAGAAAATCCCTCCATACGAGCGTCGGTTTCTCACAGTCTTGCTCACACATGGTGGCTGCCTCAGAGCAAACATGTAGACCCTGTGTCCATGGTGGTTTAGCTTCTAAGGAGCTGTCTTGGAAAATCTGAGGTCTGAGCCACATCAAAGAACAAAAGCTTGGAGTGTTCAAAAAGAGGATTATTTCTTGTCTCAGAAGGGTCTGCGTCTGCACCGAGCCTCCTGGACTACAGCCTGGTGTTTTTAGGCTCTAAACGACCTGTAAATCGATTTTGGACTTTAATGGGACCATGTATTGGGAGCTGTGGCTGAGTCAGATGCAGGGCAGAGAAATTCCTTGTGTGCTCCTCCGAAATAAAGGTGTGGTAAGCGCTGGTCTAAGCATGCTTTTCCTTTGTCGGTTTGTGATTTTTATTCTATAATTTACCAGCTTCAGCTGATGTTTTATTTAAGGATTATTATTATATCGGATGTCCAGCTAGAAAGACATCTGTTCTGTATTTTTAATAGAATAGAAACACGGCTAGTAAAAATTTCTCTGCCCTATTATGCTGCTTTGTTTAAATTCGGCCACTCATGCTTTCAAGAATCACATTTCGTTTTGTTTAATTGTTGCTCTGCTCTTGGCGCGTGTATTTTCTTTGTGGGGTTTTATTGAAAGATGGATGTAACACTGGGAAAAAAAAAATCATGCCTTAAACCTCTTTTAGATCTGCACTGACTCTCTTCTACCGTCTCCATGGTGTCCTTTTCTCCACCCTACACTTTCCCTCTTACACACACTGGGATGTTGGTTTCAGAGCAGCTGCCCAGACATGCTTTCTGCGTGTATATCACCATGTGTCTGCGTGTGTGTGTGTGAAGGTAGAACGCGATATGTAGGCATGCTGGAAGTGCTGGGGGTGGGGTGGGGTGGGGTGTTGTATTGTTCAGCAATACATCTTTTGCTCCTCCCTCTCCTGGATCTGTATACATATATAAATAACAGGCTGGGCAAAAGTTTTCTTAGACAGAGACTTTTACTGGCAGCTTCCTATCGGATTTATACATAAGGGGTAGAAATATATGTGTGTACAGTAATTTTTTTATAGGACGATGCCTGTGCGTACTTTACTAACACACAGCAGTTTTGAGGAAGACAGGAATAGACTGATCAGTAGCAGACGGCAGGACGTGGATTGGTATACCCTACCAGGTACACTTTTTTCCACCGCGTGGACTTTTAGGTTTAGGAATCTTAATGCAAAAGCTTTGTGCTAAGACTGGATTTTCTTTATATTTTGACCGTATTTATTTCAGCGCCGCTTGGGTACTTTTCAGTTGTCTGTCGATTTCAGTTATGTATATTAGTACGAGCGTTTTAAATAAAATCTTGTTAGTTACAAACAAATATTTCAAATATATCTGTTTCTTTTCCGTAACTTGAATTCTCCACCATTTTTTTCCTTTAATATATCTTAACAGTCCCTTTTTTTCCTTCCATGTTCTTTTTTTTTTTTTTTTTTTTTTAAACTCACACCCTCTTGCCTTGTTGTGACTCAGTCATCGTAAGCCCTTCCCTAAGGGCATGGTGTTTGACGTCTTCTCTTCTTTCCACGTCTTTTCTATGTGAAGGATTTTTTTCCTTTCTGACATCTTTCTCTCTTTTTTTTCTTTTTTTTTCTTCATGGAACAGAAGCCCTGCACAGGCCGTTTGGATTGGACTCGTCTGCTCTGACTGAGGCGGTGCGTTGGAGCTCAAAGGAGAACCTGCTGGGTGCTGCCGAGAGTGACCCCAACCTGTTTGTGGCGCTTTACGACTTTGTGGCCAGTGGTGACAACACGCTGAGCATCACGAAAGGTCATTCTAATTCTCTTTTTACCTCAACTCTCTTTAATTACGTTGTCCCTGTGCCAATTAATTTTTTTTTTGCTTAATTGGACCAAGTGCAATACCCTGCCTCATACCTCCTCATACCAAGCTGCTTGTAAATGGAATTAATATTTGTAGTGTGAGACCGCAGCCAATGTGGACTCTCCTTGTGGACACTGATGCCTGTGCATTTTGTAATCCTCCCAGTTGGCCCCATAGCAGGTGGGTAAACACAGGCTGGCAAAATCGGAGCAAGAGAGTTAGTGCTTTAGTGAATTAATTTCAATTTCTCTATTTATTTGCTGTGCCATATCACAGCCTGCTCGAGTCCCAGTATTGTCTGAGTAGTCCTGACAAAGAGAAACTGAAGCCAGTCTGTTGGAGGATTTTTTTAATAGCTCCATTTGGAGTAATTTGTGGTTCTTCAGTTTACGAAAAAAAAAGGGATTGGTTTTAATAGCTAAGTGAGGTGCTTTTAACTCGGTCACTGGTGCTGTGACACGGAGAGGGATGCTGAAGGAGCAGAGAGATTGAGATATAGAAATATTAGTCTTTGCACTATTGCAAATTTTACGCCATGTGGCAGAAGCCCTTTTCCAGAGCGACCTACGTTTATCCCTGCTCATGGGCCCAAATGTGGCAACTTGTTAATGCTGGGAATTGAACCCCGATCTTCCAATTAGCAGTCCAACACCTTAACCACTGAGCTACGACTTCCCCACTTTCTCTTTTTCGTCACCACACTTACTTATTAACTTAGCTCTTCTCTTAAAAAATTGTATCCTTGCTAAATCTTCTAGACCAAATGATTATAATGGTCAGCTCTCATTGGCTTTCAACAAATTTTTTACATCTCCCTGTCTGTTTCAGGAGAGAAGCTCAGGGTACTGGGCTACAACCAGAATGGCGAGTGGAGTGAGGTTCGCTCAAAGAACGGTCAAGGCTGGGTTCCTAGTAACTACATCACGCCGGTGAACAGTCTGGAGAAGCACAGCTGGTATCATGGACCCGTGTCTCGCAGCGCAGCCGAGTATCTACTGAGCAGCCTTATCAATGGCAGCTTCCTGGTAAGGGAGAGTGAGAGCAGCCCAGGCCAGCTGTCCATTTCACTACGCTACGAAGGACGAGTCTACCACTACCGCATCAACACCGCCTCTGACGGCAAGGTGAGACCATCATTTTAAGCAAAAAGCATATAGGATATGGTGTTAACGATAAAGTTTATAACTACAAATGCTTTTCGTACGAACAGGACCTTGAAGGACTCCGCTACCAATACTGACTCGTGCACGTTTTTAATAGGATGTCCCAAATATCTGTCTTTCTCACAGGTCTATGTAACATCAGAGAGCAGGTTCAGCACATTAGCCGAGCTGGTCCATCATCATTCCACTGTAGCAGACGGTCTGGTGACAACGCTGCACTACCCAGCCCCGAAATGCAACAAGCCCACCATCTACGGGGTCTCGCCCATCCACGACAAATGGGAGATGGAGCGCACCGATATCACCATGAAGCACAAGCTGGGAGGAGGCCAGTATGGCGAGGTCTATGTGGGTGTCTGGAAGAAATACAACCTCACCGTTGCAGTAAAAACACTCAAGGTTTGTCTTGTGTTTGTTTTCATATAGATCAACACCTACATATATACGCACAGCTTTATGATAGTCGTTTATTGTAGGAGGACACCATGGAAGTGGAAGAATTTCTGAAAGAGGCTGCTGTCATGAAAGAAGTGAAACACCCCAATCTGGTGCAGCTGCTTGGTTAGTATTCATCACATTCTAAATGTGGTTTTACTGTCAATTTATCCATCCATCAGTAAAGTATTATCTCATCAATGGTTTTGTGTTTGTGTCTTAAATACTATGCAATTTAGTTCATAAGACTTAAAGGGCCTACTAACTCAATAGGCATTACTCACCATGTTCAGGTGTGTGCACACTGGAGCCTCCGTTTTACATAGTGACGGAGTACATGCCTCATGGCAACCTGCTGGACTACCTCCGCGAGTGTGACCGGGAGGAGGTGAACGCTGTCGTGCTGCTCTATATGGCTACTCAGATCTCCTTTGCCATGGAATACTTGGAAAAGAAGAATTTTATTCACAGGTATTTATTTATTATGGCATTGAATACATGCAAGTGTCCTGCGCATATGCAAAGACGATTTTAAGAGTTATACAATGACGTTTTTCTCAGTAATTGTTGTTTTTTTTTCATGCTGTCTCTTCCTGAAACTTTTAGAGATCTGGCTGCACGAAACTGTCTAGTAGGGGAGAACCATGTAGTAAAGGTTGCTGATTTTGGCCTGAGTCGGCTGATGACCGGGGACACATACACTGCTCATGCTGGTGCCAAGTTCCCAATCAAGTGGACCGCACCAGAGAGCTTGGCCTATAACACCTTTTCCATCAAATCAGATGTCTGGGGTTAGTCTACCTTCTGCTTTTTAGGCTGCATATTTGATATAAAAGCTGAATATTTTCCTATGCGTGGTTTGTCCAGTGTTCAGGATTCTTTAAATATCTGGTATACTTTTGTGCCTGTGTGTTGTTCAGCATTTGGAGTGCTTCTGTGGGAGATCGCGACCTACGGTATGTCTCCATACCCTGGTATTGACCTGTCTCAGGTTTACGACCTGCTGGAAAAGGGCTACCGCATGGAGCAGCCAGAAGGCTGTCCCCCAAAAGTCTACGAGCTTATGAGAGCATGTAAGTACATTGTTAACTACACTGTGTGTCTTTGTGTTGCTCTCTTAAGAGTTATACTGGTCCTGGAACTGACTATAATTTAACTAAGAAATTAGTTTAATGCAAACTTTTCTTTAAGGTTTTTTTTTTGTTTTTTTTTAATTTAAATAAATTTCACTTTAACCTATCTTATGTGTTATTAGGTTGGCAATGGAGCCCACTGGACAGGCCTTCGTTTGCAGAGACCCATCAGGCCTTTGAGACGATGTTCCATGACTCCAGCATATCGGAGGGTACAGTTCCAAACTTTGTAAAACGTTCATATTCGTTTTATATACAAGTTTTATATTGTCATATATATGCCAAAAAGACATTATATGTATTCTTCAGAAATACTGCAGTTGTTTAGGTGTGTGTTTTACCCTAATGCTGAGCACTTAAACACTACTATAGATTAATATTATGATTTTTTAATTGGCCTTAAAAAAGACAATACAGCCTCCTGATGTGTTACTTTCACTTAAAAAGGCAAACGTTCTAGTCCATCAATGTTCAGTTTCGATCGGTTATTTAAATAAAAGCAAAATAAGTCAGCAACCAAATGTTCTCTAAAACTTTGCAGAAGTGGCAGAGGAACTGTGTAAGACTGCCTCTTGTGGCAAGAGTGGAATAGTGCACTCGTTCAGTCATGATCAGCCTCTCGTGCCCTCCAAGTCACGGCCGCAGAAGAAGCACTCGGACAATAAGGAGAACATGGAGGGGTCTGACGGTCGCCATGAATCTGGAGCTCACGGTCCTTCAGGTATACCAGCTGATCTCCACTTCACACGTCTCCAGCGCAGACTCAAGAGAATGGGAGTGGTGTTCCTCCTAGATTAAAGAAAATACACTTCACAAACACACATGTACACCGCCACATGCATATATATATATATATATATAGGTCTGGATATCAACAGTATGACAAATAACAGATTTTCTTTTACAATTTTTGGATAATATTTATGAATAGTATTTAACATGAGAGCCTAAAATATATATTAAAAAATACTTAATGTTATGTATTAGCATTTAAAACAGTTTGGTTAATACTAAAGTATTATAAATAACCTACATTCTTTAACCTTTTTTTGTCTTTATACTTAATTTTTCAGCTCACAATTCATTTTTATGTTTGTTTATTGAATGTGATGTCATTTGTTTTTGCCCCCCTTTGGTTGCCATTTATTAAGTACGCACAAGCACATAACCCCCTATACACACACGCACCAGCATGTCGACCTATGTTTTGATTAAATACGGTTTCAACTCATTTGTTCAGTATTATTTATGTTATTTAACTTTTGTTTTAATATTCTATGAATTTTATTTATTTTTAATTTATTTCATGCATGTATTTATTTGTCTGTCCAAGTAATGTCATTAACACCGGGTCTGGTCTTGTATTTTAAATAAACATTGGCTAGCTGTTTTGCTTTGCACATCTGGGGTTTGGGGTCCTATTTACTTCTTTACCCTGTGTGTGTAGAATTTGCATGTTGTCCCCCTCCCTTGTCCCACCCTCTCCCTGTGTGATCCACTTTCTTTCTCCAGTCCAAACATATGCATTGCTGGCTGATTTGTATCTCTGAATTATAAGCAGTGTGTAAATAATTTGCAGTCAATGATCTGCGATGGGGACGGTATGCCCAGGGAGGTCCCTGCCATGTGCTCTAGGACCTCTAGTATTATATAACCAGTACCAGAAAAATGATGAATCAATTTAACGTCGTTTAGTCTTATAATTAACCCATTACGTCTAACAGTACTTGCAAAAATTACATCACTACAACGAGTTAAAAAACTAGATATTAATTACCTGTAACAGTATAGTAAGGGCAGCTCAGATCAAGCTTTAAGGTCCATAGCGTCAATAAATTCATGAGATCAGCATTCCACTTATGGCCCGTTACTCTTAATTGATTATAATGTAAGTAACAATAAAGAAAGTGTTTAAAAATATGCCAAAATAAGGCTTTGTAATAAGAATTTAACATACAGCTTTCGAAACGAGTATATATCCGAGTTTGATTTCAAGTCCGGTCACCTTCAATTACATACATCACAATTAAGAATTTGTATTGTATCCAATACTGGTTCTATTTTTTAGCTGCATTCCATCTTTTCACTTTATTATGTAAAAATAAAACACCACATCTTAAGAGAGTGTTTGTGTTTTTACTGCTGTCTGCCTCTATAACCTGAGTGTGTTTTCTTGTCTTTTGGGCTTTTCAGCCTCTCTGTTGGCAGGTGATGGTCGTTCCAGCAGCTCTCCTGCTCTGCCCCGGAAGCAGAGAGAGAAATCTTCTGGTGGCCTGCTTGATGATCCATTGGATTCTTCCTTTACTCGTGACCGCAAAGCCGGCTTCTTCAGCTCTTTCATGAAGAAAAAATCAACAACCGCTTCCACCTCTCAACCTCAGCACAACCCCACCTCCTCTTTTCGTGACCTGGATACACAACCTCAAAAAAAGTACGAGCCCATGTCTGCTTCTGGCGGTTTTCCACCTCCACTTCCTCAGACTGATGGCCTTGGTTTCTCTCCATCTCATGGGGAGGGAAACCATGTTCAGTCACGGTGTTGTGGAGCCACGTTTGGGCAGAAGCTCTCTGGATCGAACTCTTCCTCTTCTACCCAGGTGGGCAGCAGCAGTAGCTGGGCAGGACTTGCAGGTTTCTTCACACCACGCCTTATCAAAAAGACCTTGGGATTGCGAACAGGGAAGTCTTCTGGGACTGACGAAGGGGGTGGAGGAGCCAGGCCTTTTCCTCGTTCAAATTCAACTTCCTCTATGTCAGCTGGCCTACCAGATTTGGAGCGCATGGCACTAACGTTACCAAGGAACCGGAGCAAGCCACCACTAGAACGCACAGTGTCCACATCATCACAGCCAGAGAATGGTGCCCAACGACCCTTAGATACTCCAGCCAGAAAACTGGATGAGGGCACAGCGCAGATCCGGGACAGACCCAAAGCTAAACTACTGCCACGTGCGGTATCAGTGGGCACAGGAGCAGCCAGGGCACCGGGGGTTGGAAGTGAGGCAGAGTCTGATGCACATACTCAGTGTAGAGTGGGGCAGGATGACAGGCCAGCATGGTCTTCTCCATCTAAAACGTTAGTTGGCCCACACAATCATAAAGTCCCAGTCCTGATCTCTCCAACGTTAAAACCTGGAACAGCTGACGCACATCTGGTTGGTGTGGACTCTCAGGGCAACCGCTTCAAACTGCTGGCCGACAGTGGCACTGACAGGCCGCGACTGATCAAACCCAAATGTGCCCCTCCTCCACCACCCACACTGCGCTCTCTCCAACACAGTTATAGCACAGAAGGTGCCGACGAAGCGACTCGCATGAGCCCAGAGCTCAATGGAGATGGGGTTAAAAGGTTAGGGAGAGGTTCAGGAGGAGCTCGACCATGCATACCTCCACCACAAGCACCTCCAGCACCTGTTGCTTTCTCCAGTAATGCATCAACAAACAAAATGGCCAATGGTGGCACTACTTCTGGCTCTTCAAAACTAACCCTGAGACGGACCCGGCAACAGGTGGAACGTATACCACTGGATAAAGTTAGTAAAGAAGCTCTGCTGGAGTGTGCCGAGTGCCTGAGCTTGGCGCTTAACAGCAGTACAGAACCATGCTCCAGCAGCCAAGTCTTGGATGCTGGGCACCAGTTACTCGACTACTGTTCAGGCTATGTTGACTGCATCCCACAAACACGCAACAAGTTTGCCTTCCGTGAGGCTTTGGGAAAACTTGAACTCAGCCTCCAGGAACTGCGAGCTTCTTCTACGGGTGGAAGTGGGACAAGTCCTGCTCTAGACAACTTGCACTCTTGCATTAAAGAGATCAGTGATGTAGTGCAAAGGTAGTTAGTGGAGTCACAAAATACCCCACTTCCCTAATAGGTCTTTTTTTTACACGTTTTTAAGTATTGTTTTGTAAATGATTGGGGACAGAGGATTTTCTCTCAAAAGTACCTCAGTAAAATCACTACAAATGTTTTTTCCCCCCTTTTGTCATTGTTTACAGTGGACTAAATACAGAGCTCTAAACTTGTAAATAAGCTTAATGTCTAAAACTAATCACATACAGTGTCCTTTGCCCAGGTTTGGCTACTTTATTTTCTGATCATAAGAGCCTATGTTTTAAAGTAATAGTTTAATCAATATCCAATTGTTTGGCATATTTATGTGATGTTATAATTATAGAAAAATTACTGATTTCTCACGATTATTATACAGATTAAACATTCAATAACTGGATATGTGATTGTGTCCAAATGCACAACTTGTCACTATGGAAATAAATCAGGCATTTCCTGTTTACGCACCGCACACATGGTTTAATATTAGCAGTACTGATGTTTAGCACGACAGATATACCATACGGTCACAGTCACCTGCAAGTGATTTTATATAGGTATGTTTATACATTTCAGCATTAGATGGAAAGATATGGTCCTGGAGCAGTTGTGGGCATATCCCATTCTCTGGATTGTCCATGTTTGTGGGCATTGTGCTAGAAACGATTATGGTCTGTTGATTAGTGTGTATTATTTAATTGATCAAAATTGGCTTATGACAACTTTACGATTCGAATCTTTTTCCTTCGACCAATTTGATAAAACTTAAACTTTCAAGCAAACAAAAACTCAACGTGGGACAATCATAAGATTCATGATAATAGCAGATAATGACAGCTGATTTGTAGGTCAATCTGCTTATATTTTTGGATATTGTAGCCAACGTCTAACAAGAAGAGTGTTAATGGATAAAACATAGTTTCATATGCAGTAATTATGCCAGAATCCTAAATCAAATGTCAATGTGTTGCTGGTGTTCCTATAAATATGTGAATATTGATTTATAGACTATGACTTGGAATGTTTTCAGGGGTTACGTGCAGGTTCGATCTCCCGACCTAACAGTTGAATGTGCTGATTATAAACACCGATGGGCTTTGCTTTTCCTGGATGGGCACAAGTTTAGACACTGTGGTTTCCCACTGTGACTTTAGACACTCACTGCAGAACAGCAACTTTACTGCAATATTGCTAGATATAAGTGACACAAACAAACTGCCATTTTTATAGCACATTGTTTTGTATTTTTTGTTTAATGCCTTCTAAACTTGAATTTTTAAATTATTTCTTATTAAAAGCACAAGATTTTTTTTTTTTATTGTTTTGGTAAATAAATAATTGTGCATCATGTCCTACAAGAAGCATTAAAGACCATTTATAAGGAGCTTTGAGTGTTTGATGATCAGAAGGATCAAAATAAAAGAAGGGTCTCCAGCTGAACATGTACTACATGAATGTATCCATCTTGTCAAAAGGGTTCATGATTTCGTACTTTATGATCTTTACCAGCCTTTTTTTTTTTCGTCTGTTCTGTTATTTGAAGCCTTGTAATGTCGTTAAAGTGATGTACTTTTTACACTGGATGCCATTTTGAAGCATAGATGTTTACGGGCTTGCCTCGAATCGTCTATGTGACGTAATCGTCAATGTGATGTAATCTCAAATTAATTTTGCTTCCCCTCTACCAGAACCGAGTGTATGTCCCTCGTATTTTACAGTTAGGGAGCAGGTTTGTTTTTTCATCAGACCACGCCTGGTGGGGTTCTCTACCATAAGTAGCTTCTGCAATTTTCATGGTGCCTTTGTTTTTGTGAGACATTTAATAGCTACGATACATTCATACATTGGGAGGACTGAAGTACGGAGCTGTTATCTTATTAAATGTACAATAATGCTAGACTCGTATACAGTGTCTGACTTCAGCAGAAAGGTTGTGCAATGATACGTCCTGTAGCTGTAAAAAGAGGGGGCTTCTTAATTTGGGTAGATCTTATTTCATTCGGGTTAAAAAGTGAAACATTATAAAGAGATGTTCAAACCCGATTTATTGACCAATAGGATATCTAGTCATTTGAAATTGGAATATTTGAGTCCGGAGGAGGTTTGGGAGGAAAGGGGTAACCCTAGGGAAGTGTTTTTCAGGGAATATTTTTATGATACATGAGGTTAAAATGGAAGCGTGCTCCTGGTTCATTGTCAGCGTTATTAGGATGTAGTAGTGAATCTTCATGCAGTTCATCAGTGTAGAGCTTTTCTGTAACTATAGTTTGGGCTGAATAGTATATATGTGCCATACAAGCTGGCAACAAGGCAAATCTGTGAAGTGGAGATATGAGTAAACACAATGTCCTGTCCCTGTTTGCTTGGTCTATGCTCAAAGCCATCTTGCACACGTTTGCTTAGCCAGTGCAAGCAACACAACCGTACAACTTAATTCATCCTTTTTTTTTTTTTTACTCTGCATTTTTATTTCGACACTGTTTTGTGATTTATCATTTTTAGTTTTATTTATGTTTTTTTTTCCTAAGAGATTTTAAATCCTGGAAAAATCATGTTCTTTTTTATAATAAGATTTCAGATTATGTAGATTGGGGTTTTTTTTTGTTTTGTTTTTTTTACACAAAACTTCATTTCTATACCAAAGGCCACCTCTGCAGTCCTTTAAGTGCAATGATGACGGAACACTCTTAATTTTAAAATATGTGAATTTTAAGGCAGAGGTTGACAAAATAACAGTATTTTTCTGTTATGTAAAAAGTATATTTTGTGTGATTTGTAATTTAAAGCTCACTTTTAATAGCATATTACTGTGAAGTGCTTTCTCAGTGTTACACTTGATGTAAATAATAATTAAAAGAGTTGAATCTTATGCCACTGATGTTTTTGTTTATTTCTTTATTTAAAGGAATTAAAAAGATTCGTTCATTTATTAGCCACTAGTTATTAGTTAATATCTACTTAGTAAACATTAGTTACACATTATAACTGTGTAAACTCTAATTACACAAGGAGAATATTGAATAGATCTGCTATAAACTGCTGTATTATTTGCATTAAGTTATTAGTGAAGTATCAGTTTATAATTTTCTTATTGAAACACATTTTACTGCTTAGGAAATTCTATTCATGCTTAATTACCGTAATACAACCAACACACTTGAAAAGACGCGACATTTTATTGGAATTTTTTTCACTATAGATCTTTGGAGTAAATCCAACCGCCAAACAACTATTTAAATTAAATTTATTAAATTATATAGTAATTTAATTAATTATAATTAAAATGAAGAAATAATTTGCATTGTCAATGTTTTAAGCGCCTTCAGCCCATGTTTCAAACGTGCGCGTTAACCATCCGGAAACGTTCGTTGATCGTGACGTCACTTCCTGTTCTCTGGACGCAGCCATTAAAGTAGTCTATAGAATAACAAGGAAACTTTAAAGTTTTTTATTTCAAAAAGGTTTATTTTTTCTGTCCACATTAAAACTTTTTTAATTTATCTAGTCATCGTTGATCGGAGGCTATTAAATCGTAGTTTTTCGTCAAATAGCGGTACGGTTTGTAATTCTTATGTTTCCAATTATATTTTATTTATGCAATATAAGTTATTATACTCACCCTTATATTTAATAATTTATAAAAAAAATTATTAATTATCAACAATTTAAATAGTGGCAGTTTAATTTCCGCCCGTGTGCGTAATCAGTGCTGATCTGGCAACCCTGGTTATGTGTCCGGATGACGTAGCCGCTCAGACCCGGACTTGTCCTTCCAATCCCTGAGCAGTAGAGTGTAGCATTGAGCTGAGCTTTTGCCATGGTTTCAACCCTGTCCATGATTTTCTGTCCTTATCAACTGTGTCTGGCTGTGTGTATGTGTGTGTATGTGTAGAGAGAGAATCGGGAGTGTTTAGTCGCGTCCTCAGTTCCACGGCGGCGGCGGAGTGTGTTGCGTAGCTGTGAACTCTGCGCGGGGAAATAAAGCACCGATCAGTGGAGTGTGTGTGATTTAACACAGACAGAAATGAGTTGGGGAACCGATCTTTGGGTAAGACATTTTAATTACCAGTGTTTTGAGTCTTGAAACGGCTGTCTGCTAAGCGGGTAAGACTGCGTTCTCGCTAACCGAGTGGCATTTAAGCTACACGGAGGCACAGGATCACTGGATTGTTCTTTTCTTGTTAGTCTGATAGCAACACACACACCGAAGCACGCGATACTTTGTCAAGACTCTAAGGCACGAGTCTGATCCTCGATCCCGTTTTTAAACCCTGATCCGAACCTGAAGGAGACCTACACCCTTCACACACCTTTAACTTTCACCCTTTTCCTGCTGTTTGTTTAACATGAGCTTTAATAGCGATGTGCTAATGGGTTCTGGCAGTCTGTGTTACTGGGTGTCGTTTGCCGAAACAATGAGGATCCGGTGGCAAATATTCATCATAAGATCTCTCTCTTTCTGTCTTTATCTGTCTCTCTGGTGGTCTAGTTCGGCTTTTGGATGTCCAGGAGGTTTCGGTGGGACTGGTTTTAAAGCGAATATTTAAGCCGCTTGTGCTGTTTAAGGTTTTATTTATCATAATTTTCGCTTCATGGCGTGTTTTTTTCTATTATTTTAGCTATAATACATTTTTGGACAGAATATTTCGCCTTTGTCCCGTCCTCAGCTCAAAAACAAAGACAATGAAGTCTGAGGGAAAAGAGTCCCAGCTGAAGGAAGGGGTGTTGGCTGCAGCGTCCTAAAGCGCGACTTCCTAAAACCTGAGAGAGAGACACACAGAGAGAACATAAGAGAGAGAGACACACACACAAACACACACACAGAGAACATAATAAAGAGAGACACACAAGAGAAATAGAGAGAGAGAGAGACACGCAGAGAGAACATAAGAGAGAGAGAGAGACACACACACACACACACAGAGAACATAATAAAGAGAGACACGCAGAGAGAACATAATAGAGAGAGAGAGAGAGACACAGAGAGAGACAGACACAGAGACAGAGAACCCACAACACACACCGAGAACAGAGAAATAATAGCAAGAGAGAACACGCAGAGAGAATGAGAGAGAGAGAGACACACACACACACAGAGAACATAAGAAAGAGAGAGACACGCAGAGAGAACATGAGAGAGAGAGACACACACCACACCAGAGAGAGACACGCAGAGAGAGAGAGAGACACAGAGAACATAAGAAAGAGAGACACAGAGAGAACATGAGAGAGAGACACACAGAGGGAACATGAGAGAGAGAGACAGAGAGAACATAAGAAGAGAGAGACACAGAGAACATGGGAGAGAGAGAGACATACGAGAGAGAGACACAGAGAACATGGGGAGAGAGAGAGACATACGAGAGAGAGACAGAGAGAACATGAGAGAGAGAGAGAGACACACACACAGAGAAGATAAGAAAGAGAGAGACACAGAGAGAACATGAGAGAGAGACACGCAGAACGAGAGAGAATAAGAAAACATGAGGCACATTGAGAGAGAACGTGAGAAAGAGAACGTGAGAGACTTGAACAACTGTGAGTAAATGTGTGTAAAAGAGAGAGAACGTCTGTTTGTGTGTGTGAGAGAGAGAGAGAGAGAACGTGTGTGAGAGAGAAAACATGGGACAGAGAAAAAGAACATGAGAGAGAGCATGAGACAAAAAACAAGGACATAAGAGAAAGACACAAAGACAGGCAGAGAGAGAGAGAAAGAGAAAGAACACATGAGGAGGATTAATAGAAAAAGAACATGAGATGGAGAGAAAACGAGAGATGCACAAGACAGACAGACGGAGAAAGAGAACATGAAAGAGCGAAAGAACACGAGACAGGATAGAGGACAGGAAATGGGATCCAACGTCCCACACAAAAGAACTGAAAAATCCAGCACAACAAAGCGGTGCACAAGTTTTCAGTTGGTTTTACACACAGTTTACGATGCTGAACTCTGCGGTCTGGTTTAAAGTCATATATATATTTTAATTCTTGCTATACGTTTAGATCAGTTCTGCTTTGGTATCTAATAGTCAACCCTTTAAAATCATTGGTTGGTTATGATTTGAGATCGTTTGTCTTAGATTTTATAATATTAACTAGAAGTTCTGTCAGTCTGACTGATTCTGTGATGCTGATCTAAAATCCACTAATAACAGAATGAAGTGAAACTGAAACTCCAGAAGCAGCTACATGCAGCAACACGTGTCAAACCCAAACCCAAAACCCGGTACCGGACAGTAAAACAGCACTCCTGACCTCGAGCTCATGTGAATAATGTTTTTCCTTATGTGAGCTCATATTCTTTATCGGAGTAAATCACACTGAATTATATCATACAGCGTTTTTATAAATGGACTAAACTCACAGGTCTGTGTTGTTTAAAGGAAAAAAAAGCTGTAAACAAGTTTTGATGTTGATGATTATGTAACTCCACAGCCTGGTCTCAAGGAAAATGTGTAAAAAAATGCCCCCAAAATCCTTAGAGAACATGTAATCTTTAAAATTCTTGGCATTTGGCAGACGCCCTTATCCAGAGAGACTTGCATGTCGTTCATTTATACAACTGAACAATTTGGGGTTAAGGGCTTTTGCTCAACAGTGGTAACTTGGCGGTGCTGGAAATCAAACCCACAACCTTCGGGTTAGCAGCCCAACAGGTTAACCACTGTGCTACCACTTCCCTTAAATGTTTCGTTACAAACCACATAGACTTTTTTTTTTTTTTTTTACACAGTTTAAACACATCATTCAGCAAGAGTGAAGCATGAACGGGTTCGATCAAGTTATCAAGCGGTTTCAACCAGATTTTACAGCTCCCAGAGTTTGTTGACTGACACTAAATGCACTGAAACTGGACTCTAGATACTGTTTTCCGCTTTCACCGGACAAATTTTCAAACCCGACCCAATCCTCTGCTCCTGTGACTCATCCGCCGAAATCAAAGTTCAGCATGAGATGCTTTTCTGGTCATCACGGATGTACAGTATCTTCCAAAAGTGTGTATATCTTTTAAAATAACATTTAGTATATATTAAGTATATTCAATTCATTGTGTAAGGTACGTGTACAGAGCCAATGAAATGCATTTTTCGCATATCCCATCTTAGTAAGTTGGGGGTCAGGGCGCAGGCTCAGCTATGATACAGCGCCCCTGGAGCAGGAGGGGTTAAGGGTCTTGCTCAAGGACCCAACAGTGGTTGACTTGCCAGAGGTGGGGCTTGAACCCAGGTGTTTCTGGTCTTCAGATTAACAACTCAGCACCTTAACCATTCGAGCCGCCCTAGTATAGAAATGAAACTTGGATATGTTTTACAGTCGTCAGTGTGAATCTTGTATAAAAGTCTAGATTTGCTGTCCGCTGAAAATAACTCATCATTATTGTCAAAAAAGCTGGTAAAAAAGTGCTATCCATGTTTCATTTCTATAGAATTGTCCTTTGAGAAGATGTTTGCTAAAACCAGAGGGCTGTACTTACTTTTGTTGGATACTGTATAGGATGGTTAATTGAGTTACTATAGACTTTCTGCCATCTTGTATTAGTCCAGCTAAGCCTTAGAGACAAAGTCAGACAAGGGAAAATACCAAGAGACCAGGTGTTCTCAAAAAAAATACTCCCTCTATTTTGATGTCATTATAACTGATGTTACTGCTGATTAAACTGAAGTTCTAGCTGATGACCTGCTGTAGTTTTTCACCTTCAAAGACGATGAACAGAAACTTGGATATCAACGCATCATCTGGTTAAATTCATGGAACAGTGCAGTTTTTCCCCCTAAAATCAGCGATGGGCCGCAGTCAGTTTGATACACAGTGACGCTTTTGTGCTTTATTGTGCGTTTGGTGTCTGTCCAGGTTTTGTGGACCTTGTGGGTGTAAACACTCAGCCCATGAAGGAGCCTGTGCCAGATATACTTCTGAGTAATCTTTATAATCCATGCCTATCCAGGATACTTCACTCTGTTGGGTAGCTTCTGTGAAATCTAGGTCACATACCAGACGAACAATTTTAGAGTTTATTTATTGACTGTATTGTAAAAATTCGTTAAAATCACGTAACACACACACACACACACAGAAATGCGTTTGAAATACCTACAAATACAAATGCACTTCTTTTTGTATATCTGCACCAGCACTTTCCCGCAGGTCTGTACATGTTATCAGATAAAATCTCGAGTCCTGCCGGGTCTATAGGTACAGGTTGATGAAAGGTTTAGGCCACGGCTATGTCTGATTTAAACCTGTAAGCCGAACCTGTCATGTGTTACACCTTCGAAGCCGTTCACTAATGAATGTCCTGCTCCGACTCGGAAAAGCGTGACCTGCAGTGTGTTTGGTACAGGGATTAGGAAATAGTTCATCATACACTCAGTAGTAAGTGTGCAAATTCCTCCTCGCAATTGTAATAAATAAAAATCTGTTATTATATAATAATTGGGATTATGTGGTTATTGTAACAGATGTGTGCTGTAGATACTCGGGGGATCTGATGCTATTATTCTGTGTCTCACTGAGTGTGTCAACTTTTCTGTTTAAACTTGATTTTAACTTTAGACAACCAACTTATTGTTATGACATACTGACACAACCAGCAAATGTAAATGTTTACAGCATGTCTGTTTTTTTCTGTTTCTCTTTTTCGGTCTGTCTGTTTGTCTCTCTCTCTTTCTCTTCCTTTTCTCTTTGTTTCCTCCTTCCATCTATCTCTTTTTCTCCCCCCCCCCCACTCTCTCTCTGTGTTTGCCTCTCTCTCTGTCTCTTTCTTTTCTCTTGTTGTCTCCCCCCTCTCTGTCTCCTTCTTTGTCTCTCTTTCCTCTCTCTCTCTCTTTGTTTGTCTCTCTCTCCATCTCCTACCTCTCTCTCTCTGCCTCTCTCTCTCTCTCTCTCTCTCTCTCTCTCTCTCTCTCTCTCTCTCTCTCTCTCTCTCTCTCTGTCTCCTCCTTTTCTTTCTGTCTGTCTTTTCCTCTCTCTACCCGAGTTTTTAACTTGCGTGGAGACGTGATGGAGACATGCTTTTACATCAGTGCTGGAAACTATATAAAATATAAATAAAATATTCAACTTCATTGTGAAAGGTATGTGTACAGAGCCAATGAAATGCATTTTTCACATATCCCATCTTAGTAAGTTGGGGGTCAGAGCGCAGGGTCAGCTATGATACAGCGCCCCTGGAGCAGGAGGGGTTAAGGGTCTTGCTCAAGGACCCAACAGTGGTTGACTTGCCGGTGGTGGGGCTTGAACCCAGCTGTTTCTGGTCTTAAGATCAACAACTCAGCACCTTAACCATTCGAGCCACTACTGCCCCTTCTATCTTTTTAGCATCGATGTGTGCATTAGCAACATTTACAGTACAGGATGTAAAGTCAGGATTATAGTCGACTGCACCACAGTTCAAAACATGTGATTATGGATTAAATGCAAAGTTTAATAATGGAGTGAAAGTTTATCATCGATACACACCTTCTAACAAAGTTTAATTATACCCTAATTTATACATTAAAGACTCTACAGTGGGATTTTACATTTAATTATCTAATTTCTGTATCGGAATCTCCATAAACCACTGATTATTTCTTTTTTTATATTTATCCATGATTGTAATTTCTGTATTATATTTTATGCAGATGTCACTTCCTTACAAAAAATCCTCTCAATCTTTCCAAATAGACCTGTTCAAGTCATCTGGTAAAAAAAATTTATATTGTGATATTTTGGTTTTTTTACGATTATATTGCCATGTCATTTATTCCGATATCATGTAGCTCCTAGATCGGCATAAATGATTCGGGCATTTCCTGTCGCCCGCTGTGAATTCGCCTCTGTTTGCCTCTTCGCATTGTCTTTGTATGTAATCTACTTGCACAAATAATTAGTTTGTTTGGTGTTAACTGGCCATTATGCGTTCTCTCAGGGGTCTATTGAAGCCGCGAAGGGGAAACCGGGGTAAACTGTCCAATCACACAGAACAATAAGGAACACAAGCATTATTCAGAACGCAGCGTGGAAGCTGTTGTGCGTAATTGTTAGTTGATCTCTGGTCACAGGAGTGTATTTACTGCCTTTACACTTCATGGTAAAGCACAGAGTATTACATGACCACGCTTAGGTCCTCGTCTGCGCGGAAAGGCTTCCTGAATAATATGAACATTTTCATGCTGGTTTCATTCTGCCTGACTGGTTAGACCTGTCTGTACACTGTGTGTTAGAATAGAGATTTTAACTCCCCAGTTTAACTACAGCAGCGGCGTGTAATCAGGTACTGTTGTTATGTTTGGTATTACAGTACTGTTACTATCTCTACTATAAAGTTTTTATCATGAATAATAATACATGACGTGTTGTAGGTATGTCATCTCTGGTCGTCAAGTCTGTGAGCGCTCATGCCTTTGGATGGGGGTGGAGGGGGGGGGTTACAGTGTACAACATTAATGTATAATAATTTGTAATTTGGAAAGGCATCCCTACAATCCCCACATTGGCAAGGACGTCACGATACGATACAATACGATACATATCACATGAAACATACAATAAATCACGATATTTCGCTATACACTAGATATTAAAAGATGTAAAAATACAACACATACAAAGCTGGTGGCACCCTTATTTTTCCCGCCAGAACTGCTTCTGAGACAAATGCTATATGTACTTAATCAATTACTTAATGTATTACATACTAAAGTAGCCTAAACCTTTTTTTGTGAGTTACCATTCCTCCAGCATCATGCATCTGTTATGTGCACGCCACATGCCGTCCAGGAGCCGCTACGCTTTCTTGATTTACAGCTCCGCCTGTTGCATTCCATCAACCATCAGGGTATCAATTAACATTTGAACAACAGAAAATCGATTCCTGACTCCAGAATCGTCCACGTTCGGCATTGCGATGCATCTTCGAACCGAATTTTTCCTCACCTCTCTTTCTTAGTAATCCTGTATCTATCTACACATATTTATCACCGTTAATTGGTATCATTGTTGTCTGTGGTCATGTTCGTACAGGTACATTTTGTAATACTGGTTAAGACATGTTTGTGGCAGTATTTTGTCATTTCTATTGGCAGTGTTTAAGAGCACAGGTTGTGCTGTAGAAGTAATCCTTGATTCCTGCAGTCCGAGCAGCTGATTTGCAAAGTGCGATGTGTGCCAAGTCTATCAGTACTGCCGAGCTTTAATACTTGTAGACATACCCCGCCCCCTGGTCAGGGAACGGTTTGCTTGAGCTCGAGTTATGTTGTGTTTACATGCAACAGAATCATGCATGCATGTATGGATATAACCAGTTCTCTTTCACCTGTTGAGGCTCTTCTGCGTTCACTGAAATAAAAGAAAGCAGGTGTTTTTATAAAAGCTTTCTCTTCTTTAGTATGCCTAGTTCCTAACGCACACAGCTACTTTACTTCCTGTGTGTTTTCACTTACAGAACCGCACTACATCTCTTGTGAGGGGGGCAATAGTTGCATTTGTGGCACTTAGATGATTTCTTGTTCTTTATTTTGGGTTGAAATGTGTTTGGAAGAATAACGTTTCTCCACCAAATACTGAGACACTGTCTGGTCCGAACACAACCTCACGCTGTTGTGTCTTTTTATACAGTGTGGCTTCTCACAAGCAGAGCTTTGTAGTTCATAATCTTCTCTTTTGGCCCGGTCGGCTACTCGCTGGCACGCTGTAAAAGGCTAGCAGCTGAGCGTAAATGTACTCCGAACAAAGATTTATTCAGTTTAGATGTCAAAGTTTACACGGACAGAGATGCATAGATGAAAATGCTGCCCTAATTGGATAAATATTAGTTACCATGTTGGAGCTGTAATGTGGGAGACCACCAGGCTTTTATTGTCCTTGAGCGTATTTGGCCCTGAGTTTGTAAAGTATCACAAGCACATCGCTCAAATTTTTTGTTTTAAGTTAGATTGATGAGGTTTTTACCCCAAATTCTGCTTTAATTGTAGAATTAAATGTGCCACGCCGTTAAAGGGCAATATTCAAAAGATGGACAGTGTGATATGGTGGAAGTAATCAAGTGAAATTGTAAACAATTGGACAGTAAAAAATTTACAACAAACTTTTTTGTTTGATCTCATTGACCTGCAATAGCGCGGTTTAACCAGTGTGGCGCTGTAGCACAAGACTGTACCTCAGTGTTTAATAAAGGAACACACAGAACGACTACAATACTATGGCGTGTAAGCAGCAGGTCAGCACACAGTGAAGTACAATCACCACACGGGTATTTAGATAGCTTTAGATCAAACATCGTAACAGTAATACAGTATGTATTATGTATTAGTTTTTTAATAATGGGAATCATTGACTTAAGTCCATCTTTTATCTTCAACTTTAAAAATAATAATATTCTAATTATTATTATTATTATTATTATTCTAACGGGAACCATCCAAAGTGGATCTAACTCAGCACAAACCCATGTTTTGGCAGTCCGGTGGATTATGCTAACACGCAATTATCTTAACGACGATCCGGTACGTTTGTAACAAGTGTGTGTTCTGTGTAAGTCCACCGTTCGAGTCGTACAGCAGCTTCCACTTCGATCAAAAAAAAATCTTCGAAAAAGCTTAGCATGTCACTTATTAATAAAAAGTTAAGATTCCTACATACATTCACCAAAATGTAAAAAAAACTCACATATAATGACATTAATCTTAAAGAATTCCAACAAAATTTATTTGGTTACATGGTAATAAGTCTAAAAAATCTAATTCAGTGGAATAGAATATGCAGTCCAGACACTATAAACAATATGTATGCAGACTTGTTCAGAATGCGAGTCATGACGCAAATGCTGCACAAATGGCTGGGACACTTGACTCCTGACTTACACCCTTTCAAACATGCCGTTTACACTCAAAGCTTTTAAAATTAAAGTACCGATTAATTACACCAACCGGACAGATTTAAGCACGGGTGATAATTTTGTGTTGTGTTTATTTTAGTAAAACGTCTTTAATTTTCAGACACAAATCTGTGTTAATAAACTGTACTTCAAGTTCCAGGAGCTTTATTGTCATTTCAACTATATATAGCAGATGTAGTACACAGTGAGATGAAATAACGTTTCTCTAGGACCCCCCGGTGCTACACAAACCATAGAATTCCACAAAACAAAGAGCCACGAAACAGGATAGACATAAAGTGCATGTGTACTTTAAAACATAATTATTGAAGCCACACATTTTCTGGCTTCAGTCATTGTTGGGATACTCTTTTAATGCTGGCAGCAGTAAATCTATAAATATATATATCGAAAAATATATCATTATCGATTAATCTAAAAAAAAAAAGTATCTGGATATTTGTCGTCTCGCCCAGGCCTATGCAGTGGTATAAAATTCCAAACAGAATCAAAAATCAAATCCTGCTTTCGCGTAATAATCGATGGTGGATTAAAAGACAAGAATATTTTATAGAGAGTGGTTGACAGAAGATTCCCAGGAAAGTCATAAGGGCATTAGAATCTTTCTATGTTCTCAACAAGCTGTGTTTTTTTTTTTGTGTTATTACCCTGTCACCATGGATGGGGGAAAATAAAAGCTGGCATAAGAATGATGTTTATTGTAAAGTGATTTTTATTTTTTTAATTAATATAAAATTTTTTATATAATATAAATTTTCTTTTCCATATTTTTTGTTTAACTTGTTCTATATTATATAAACACAATTTTCCGCACTGTTAACTTTATCTTGTTATTTATTATTAAATTTGAATTGTAAATCTTCTGCATTGAAAGAAATAAAATTCTTGCTATAAATTAAAACAGGAACATCGGTGTAATAAAAGCAACTCTGTTGTCGCGCCTACGTCACTGTTAGTAATTGTAAAGTAAAATAATCTTGTGTTCTTTCTCGCGTAAACAGTATTTATCAAGCTAAAAAAGGCCTCTTTACATCACTAATAGCCTTTTTATTGTGCTCCTTCATCGACAAACAGACTTCTTATTTATTGCACTGTTTAAAAGCTGGTTAAATAATTGCAGTAGCAAGATGGAGAGTAAGTAGACAACAAAAGATGCTTTCTATTTGTTACTTTACTTTTATATTTATTTCTAGATTTTTTTTACTGTAGTGTTTTCCTTTCTAATAAAATCTGGCATCAGATATTATCCAGCATCGAAAAACAAAACCCTCAGCCAACAAGCCCAGCATGTGATTCACATATACCGCCTGTCCTGGGAACCCTTTATAAACAGAAACCCGATGCCATCACTGGATTATAGCCCATCCCTTGCAGGATGTCTTCCAGCCAGAATTTTTTTTTTAACAAAAATTATCTGTTTAATAATTCAGCATCCCAAAACCTGAGCATTGGTTGCATTGTTCTGCTCTGGGACATATGGAAATGAATTCAGGCTGCGAGCAGGCACACAGGCTCTTTGGGAATTGGCTAGAGATGTGTGTAGAGGGGTAACGGAGTTTATTGTTCTCAGACTCCCCCATTCACGTTTACAGGGCCTCTTAACAGCCCTGATGGATCACTCGGCCCTGTTTACAGAACGAGAGAGAGAGAAAACACGGAGAACCGGACTGGATGGTTTGGGGGTTTTTTTTCTATTCACCTTTGTTCAGATGTCATGCGTGGCTTTGTTTACATCCAGGAACATTTTAGTGATTATGCCTCCAGATGGTCGGAATTCTTTGGAATTGCTTGTTCATTTACCTCAATCACTGATTTAGAGACAGTTTTACGTTTTCTGTCTCAGCCTGTAAATGCGAAATCGTGAAGGTCTCTAAGTGACCCGCATACTAACATATTAAATGTGCTTCTGGAGCAGATTGGTTGGGCAGTTGGTTTTCCAGGAAAGGAATTTTTAGAATTTGTTGCATATCATTTGTTTCAAGTCGCCGCTTTTGTTTATTCGGCCTAATAAAATAAAGTCTCAGCCTGAACGAGTGTCTATGTTCCGTGTTTTGTGAGCTTGGTATATTTTATTGCCATGTTTTAATGTGTTACCTGGCTGCGGATGGAAGTCTCCTGCAGTTCCTGGATTATTCATTAAAAACAAGAGTGCAAACAACTTGTGTTCTATTGTTAAAGTTCTGCTCGCCAGAGTTAATGACCTCTATTCAGGAAGTGTTGTTATACTGCACATAAGAATATTATGGTATTTTGAGACTGTATTTGAGAAAGTGGTAACTCACTTGTTACTGATCAGAAGAATATGGGTTTAATGCCCAGCACCACCAAACTGAGCAAGGGCCCCTTACTTTCAATAACTCAATAACTAGTTTTAAAAAAAATGTAAGTTTCTCTGGATAAAGGCATCTGCCAAATGCCGTTTATTTTAATTCAGGACCACCAGTTTTACAGTAAAAGCAGCACAGTCCACACACATCACATTATAACTGTTTTCATAACTATTATCATTTTATATACGTTTTGTACATCATAATGCAGGAATTGGTGTGTTAATGTATGCTTTTTGACTGGCTGATAAAATATTCACATACAAATATGTAGCTAAATTGAACACTGACTGAACTGGTAGCTTGGTGGTTAAGGTGATCGACCTTTGCGTTAAAAGTTCTTGAGTTTAAATCACAGCACTGACTGAGCGGAGCGGTTATTGCTGGGCCCTTAAGCAAGGCCCTTTGTTGTATAAATAAAAAAGTTGCTTTGGATTAGGTTGTCTGCAAAACGCCTCATCTGTGAATAAATACTATTATGTTTACGACCATCTGGGAAGGTTTCATGGTAGATTTTTTTTTTAGCACCGCTAAGGTTGTGTTTATTAAGAGTTATTAATGTCAAATGAAGAGTTCTGGGTGGATTTTTAGTTCTTTAGATTATTTTAACTCAGTTGTTTTATGTAGTTGTCACAATCTTTATTGTTTTAGCATAGACATTCCAGACAGTTGTGTGATTCCACCTTAATAGACCACAAATATGTGTTATAGTCAGGAGTCCACTTACTTTTGGTGTTAACAGTCTGTTATCTAAATGTAAATGTAAATCAGTTTAAAATGTACTTCAAATATATCGGTATTCAAGGTTACAATATCTTTAAACTAACATTAAAAAAAATTGCGATATTTAGCTGAATTGATATTTTTACACAGCCCTAAATACATCACTTCTTTTTATAACCCAAAGATGTGTATATTTTTATTTATTTTAACCCCATATTTTGTCAGATACAGTATTCAGCGTTCATAAAGGCCAATTTGTACCGACTCCAGCGTGAGCACAGCTGCTGTAAGCGCTGTTAATAAATACACACTACATAATGTAAAAGGATGGTATTCTGATATCTGCGTCAGATTTTCAGCATGTGATAGGAGAGGTTGTTTTCCAGTGTCCGGTCCCTTTAACAGAGTTTAAACCAGTACAGGAAGAGGGGGTGGTCATTGTATCAGTCCCCTGTGTTCCCAAATCTCTATGCAAACACTAAGAAGCCATCTTACAGTGCAAACTGATGAAAATTAAATGGCCATCGGAGACGAGTTACAGAGGCAGTGGCCTTCTCCTATAACCCTTCCAGATGTTTCCAAATCAGCAGGATGGTCCAACTCCTCAGCCTCCCTAAAAATTTCCAAATGAATCCTGCTCTCATGTATGAAAGTACGGCTCGCTGGAGTTTACTCGCTACCTGAGTAAAAAGTAAGCCGTCTTCACATCCAGGCTGCTCTTTTAAGTACAGCAAGGTCTCGTATTAGACATGGAGGGTAAAAAAAAGTCTAAATATTGATCTATTACTTTTTTTTATATTTTAAACAATTATTTAGAATTTATACTTATACTAGCATTAAAGTTTAGTGGAATAAATGTGTGCTGGGATGAGCAGATCACATGACCGCTACGACCCACTGAGCGAATCTTTCTCTTAAAGTACAGTTAAAAGAAATTTTAATTAAAAAATTCTTTAAAAAATCTTTTTATTATTTATGAAGATAAAAATCTGTTACTCGTGTATTGTGTTGAAAGGCTGTGGTGTGGCTGTGCTTTCCGCCTATCTGTCTTAAACAGTTGCATTCAACTTGGGCGAGTAGAAAATAATTCAAAAGTAAGTTTAGAACTGAAGGTTGTGAAAAATCTTTTAAAATCTTAATTAAAAAAATGCCAACCAATATATTCGTCTTGATATATCTTCTCCAAAATGCTTTCTATCACTCAGGTTTAAAAGGATGTTCATCAACATGTGCAGGTTTTCACTTCACATAGGAAAACACATCAATTAATCACATCTGACTAGAATATAGTAAAGAAAAAAATAGATGCCCGAGTCGCTCTTTCTTCCCATATCCCATCTTAGGAGGTTGGAGTCGGAGAGCAGGATAAGCCATGATATATGATGTGTCTGGAGCAGAGACGGTGAAGGACTTGGGGCGATTTATAGAGTATATAAACAGGTGAAACATGTAATAGCTGGTACAAAACAATCGTTTTTTTTGTATTTTAAATTCCCGTTTTTCTCCCATTATGGTCATATGCCAAAGAGACACACACAGAGACGGCAAAAGAGATGCGAGAGGGATGGCAAGCGCGAGAGATGGCGAGACGGTGAGCGAGACAGAGACCGAATGAATTCCAGCTTGTCAGCTCCGAACAATAGCGTCATTGGTTGCTTGTATCAAGGCAACAGTAAAGACCTAATCCTGCTCCTTAGGTAACCCAGAACAGTACAAGTGGAAAAGTCAGTGGACGCTTTGTTGTAAAATCCTCTCAGCGACTAGGAATCATTTTTTCGGCAGCCGATAATGAGAGAATGTTTCCACACAAGCCAAAGACTGTGTTCAAATGTAGAGCTGCTCTTTGACCGAGTCGCAAAGGCTCAGCTGGATTTCTGCAGAGATGATGATCATCAGTGCTGCTTCAGTGGAGATTCCAACTGTGCAGTACAACATCTGTTGAACAATTAAACAAAAGTACAATTATTTAAGACTCATTTTCATTATGCCATGTTTTTTGATTGGCTACCCTGATAAAATTCAGAATGTTTATACCCCTTTGATGCCCCTGGTCTAGATATTATTTACCTGTACGTTTGAGGGTGAGTTGGAGTTCAGTTTGAACTTTGGAATCTGTCAGGGGACATGTTTGCCTGAGAAATTCTTATTGAGTTTGGTCCTCCTCTTCGCCATTGCCTCGTCTCTAGCAAACTGTGCTGCAGGAAGGAAGCCTGTCCCTGCCGTGGCCTGCATGCCAGAGCCTCTAATTGATTGCGGCTGTTTGGAGCCTCTCCATTTCTTTCTCCTTACAGAACAGGATGTATAAAGGCAGCCCATGACTTTAGCTCGGAGTCATAGGAGCAGGATGCTGGGAGCACCATGGGGCCTTCAGTTAGTCACCAGTTTTAGTTTGATTAATCGATTGACTAACAAATTTCCATCCTGTGCTTTCGGTTCCTCGCTGTACTGAGTTTAAATAGCACATATCAGTCCGAAGAGTCACTTAGAAAATTCCCAGAGGAGAAGGATGAGTTGCATGTTGCTCACACTTGCAGAATGAGATGTTGGAGATGAAGGAAGTGCGGTGGCTCAGTGCTGGAGTACAGTTGGTTTGACATCTGGCGTGTTGTGTACTCATATTTAGCTTAATCACCGGAGTTAATTGCAGAAATGTGGTCAGAAAGTTAATTATTTGCAAACGATGTGAAGTTTAGAATTGGTGCAAAGTGAACACAGCAGTAATGCATGTGCAAAGGGTTTAAAGTGTGTGTTTGATTATGTGCATAAAGAATCAATTTGGACATACACAGAGCGGGCAATGGAACAATAGCTATTTTATAACAAATAATTGTGTGTGTGTGGCAAATTTTTTTAACCCAGTGTTTTCTATTATTAACAACTAAAAAGTAGGACTTTACGATGCAACAAACTTCAGTCTTATCTTTGACGGCATGCTTGATGCACCAGATTTCAACTGACAGCTTGTTTTTATTATAATTGTTTAATATATATATATTTAAATTAAGAAGTGTCTTGTTTTTGCAAGAAAAGATAAAAATGGATTTTTTACTGGTTTATCTACACTGAAAGAAATTAACTGGCAAAACAGGACATTACCAAACACATGCATTTTAATCTGATGTTTGCTGTACATCTGTGTGTGTGTGTGTGTGTGTCAAATCTTAGGACTACATGGAAAAAGTGGATTAAATCTCCTCTAAAAAATGCACGAACCAGCACTAATGTGTAACAGAAACAGAGTCTCAAATGTGCAAAAGTTTGCGTGATCTTTGTTAAAGTAAGCAGATTTAGTACAGTGGGTTTGTTTTTTTTAGCTTGAAGTCCTTGATTTTTTTCTGTTCTGTGCTGATGTGACATGTGACGGTGCTATTTAGTGCTTGAAAGCAGCTGAAAGGGCTTCGAGTGGCCTCTTGTCGACAGCAGTGTAATTAATGTGGATGGTAAAACGGTTTACAACAGCATTCTTTTCATCATACATTTATTAATTTAGACCAACAACACAGGCAGTCATTTTACATCACCATTTTACATCAACTGAGCAGTTTTAACATTTGTGAAAAAGAATAAGAAATAAAAATGACAGTGTCGAATAATCATCAGCTCAGAACCCAGTTAAGGTTTAGTCAATATATTTTCCAGTCTGTACCTGTCTGTACCTGCTTATGCCTCAGATTTCCTGGTCTACTCTTGACTGGAGGCTTGACATGTTCTTGGATCTTTTTCTGCTCACCATGGTTGTGAAAATGTGAGCTTCGTTTCAGCTTAAACCAGTCTTGTCATCACCGAAACATTTCACAGACCTGCCATTGGATGTTTTGGATGTTGTCTGGTTCCTCTCAAGGTTTCTTCCTATTTCCATCTCAGGGAGTTTTTCCTTGCCACGGTCGCCCCTGGCTTGCTCATCAGGGACAAACTGATTTCTGTTTCATTGTCATATTTTAATTTCTTCTTCTCGATCGTGTAAAGCTGCTTTGTGACAGTGACCATTGTAGAAAGCGCTATACACATAAAATTGAATTGAAATTGAATTAAATTGTTATATTAACATTCTAGGGGAACCACACAACAACCTGAGCACAGCGTTTGCAATAATACTGGACAGTATATTGTTTTAGCATCAACCTCGCAATGGGTGTACGCGCAATAGTCTCATTACAGGATGTGCAATGTCATGTGGGGGATTATAGTCGGCTGCACCACAATTCAGAACACACGTGATTTGTGGATTAAATGCAAAGTTTAATAATCGAGTGAAAGTTAAATTCTGTAACTGTATAAACATTTTTCTGTATTAAAATTTTAATCACTGTAATTTTTAATACAAATGATACTTAAATCAATATTATATATCTATAATTACAATTTGTGTATTATATTTTACGCAGATGCCTCTCGATTACAAAATCATCCCAATCCTTTAAACTGATACACTTTTTCTATACAATAATAGAGCTGTTCAAGTCTTCTGGTGAATTTTTTATATTGCAATATATATCATAATATAACAAAATATCTCAATGTCAGTTTTTTCCCCCCAATATCATGCAGCCCTAGGTACTTTCTGTATCCTGTTAATTAATGAAAACATGAATTAAAGTTTTTTTCAATTTTATTTTGCCCTGCTCTTCTGTCACATTGGGAAGTGGTGGCCTATTGGTTAAGGTGTTGGTCTGATACCAAAAAGAACGGGGTTCGATTGCCAGCACCACCAAACCACCACTGTGGGGCCCTGAGCAAGGCCGTTAACCCCCAATTGTGTTGTTTTATCAAAGAGATAAATGTAAGGGCGTCTGCCAAATGCTATAAATGTAAATGATAATTTCATGAAAGTGTAGCTGTTGTTGTGATAATAGTACTGTAGGTGTAAGGGTGTGTCTGAAACTGCATACTTCCGTACTGTAGAGTAGGTAAAAACCAGTATGTGAGACGAGAAGCGTCAGAATTTTTTAGTACTTGAAAAAAAGTACACAAATGTTCCTGGAAGACTAACTACTTCCACCCGGATTCTGAAGTACGCATGTGATGGACACTCTACTATCCTATGAGGCCACAGGAGAAACAACTCCTATTTGAAAATGGTAGAAAGGAGCCATGCAGAATTTCAGGTGTGTTCAAACTCAGTCCTGGTGGGCTGGTGACCTGCAGAGTTTAGCTCTAATCCTAATCAAACACACCTGGACCAACTAATCGAGATCTTGATGGGCATACTTGAAACTTAGAAAATTGATTAATTTCCAGAAGCTCTAGTGCTGGAGAGGACGAGAAACCTGAAATTTCTGGTGAAACTCACCAGTGGTTCAGTAACAAGTTTAAAAACTTTGTCAGTTAGCCTCATTGTGAAACCGGCCGCACCCGAGTGTGTTTCGTTTATAATTACACTCACCTGGCGTTACTGTTAGTCATCACCTCGATTTGGAGTCATCTTAATATAACGGTAAGCTGTTTTTATAAGTCGGTCCCTGTTTGGGAAAGCTGTTGGCTGTTTAGGTTGTACGTTTTATTGCAGCTCATGAAGTAATCTAAACTTACAATTTCTTTCTATAGGGTGTGTGTGATGTGTCACATGTGTGTGATGTGTCAATACTCACTGTGTGAGTATTCTGGTCAGTGTATATGTCTTAGTGTTTCTGTGGAACTGACAGTGAGCTGGACAGAAATGTCAGTTCTTACACTTTTCATCTGTCTGTTTCTTTCTTTGTCTGACTGTGTCTTTTTTTTCTGTCACCATCTGTTTTCAAGTAAAAATGTCCAAAACACTGTCATTGAAATAAAGTTTATTGCGTTTCGATAGGATATCATTTATCTGCCCAGCTCTACTCTGAGGCATTTTTTTTGTGGAGGAAAAGAAACTGTAAGGATATTTGTTTAACCATTTGTCTGTGATTCTGTGTGTGTGTGTCTCCGTCTGACCGTCTGTCTGTCTTTTTCTGTGTGTGTGTGTGTGTGTGTACACGCGTGTTTGTGCCACCTGATTACTTTAACTAGCGTATTAAGCCACTATCATTGCATAGGTAGTTGATTGTTGTGCTCTACCCCTTTGAGTGCCTCAGTGCCCCAGGCAGGTAAATGATTAAACTTTCGTAAATAGCTCAGTGTCTGTGCTTCTCTTTGCCTTAATTTCATCCGGCTCCTTCCCGTCACACCCCTTAGGGTGACAAACCCACGCGCCTCGTCGTCATGCTTTGGCTCTGCATCAACTCTAGGGCAGATGGTGTAAGGGGGTCAGACGCTCTCTGCTACAGCTAAAGACCACAAGCGTTGCCAGCACAACTGTTTATAGGGCCTAAAAGAACTGCCTGAACATTTTCCTTCAATCTTCTAACTTAGCCATGCGGTAATTATAGACGTCTATGTGGCAGGCGTGTCTCCACTCATAGGACTCATAGGAGACTCTACATTGGCTTGGATCTTAGATACAGCATTTAATTACTGATCACATTTTCAGTTTGGTTACCAGATAGACTTGGTTTCCTTTTAGAGTATGTCTCCTTAAATCTTGGAGATTTACAGTTCATTAATTCATCTGTCCTAAATTTATCCTGGGAACACTTACCAGATGAAATACACCCCAGAATCGCACCTAAACGCATTTAACGTTATTTAACACAAAGTTGAACCGGGAAAAATCTACAAAAAACACTGGAAGGACATGACTGAGACACTGATAATCAGCAATATCATCATTTCAACTGAACAAGGAAACGGGTGTGCAGAAAACAACAACATGATTATTTGTAAGGGTTCAGCTTCTGGTTTGTAGATGATTATGTTGGCTCCATATTGTTACCCATGGAAACTGTCTTTAAGTATTTTGTTTATTCAATTTTTTTCTATTGAATGTAGAATGGACGTCTTTGTTCTTGGAGTACATGGTCGAGGATGTGTCTCTCTTATCGTCACAAAACAGACCTTGTTTTACGAGCCTAGTTGTTCTTGGTCTAAAGGCCTCGGTTGAAGCGTTTGCTTTCCAAACATGCCCTATGACCATAAACACATCTGACGCATCCATACTGCAATTCGTCTTTTACAAACCAGCATCGGTTTCTTATTGCTCCACTTTATAATAAGCAGTGCTCTCATTTTTAAACTTCTCGACTGTGGCTTCTGTTACTTTTATACAAATAACCGTCTTTTAAACAGCAGGGGGAAAATGAGTGTCACGGTACAGCACAGTGATGACTATATTCAATGCAACGCTCTCTTCACCTAATACCGCTGCTTGGAACAAAGAACACAAACTGGTGTTTATCTACTCATCATGTCCTCTCACACTGTTTCCTGTTTTTGGTCTTCATCTTTCTCAGCGTCAGTGGTATGTTTTAATAAGCAGGACTGGGGATGTTCTAGGGATATTTTCAGCAGCTGAGTCAGATTTGGGTTTTTGAAGACACTGTTCTGGGGTTTTGGGACGGATGGAAAACGAAATGCCTTGACATGTAGATTTACTTCGAAAAAACAAGTTTTAAAAAATCTAAAAAGTCTCATTTAGAAGAATTTTACCCTAAATTGTTCGGGATTTGGAATGGATTTAAGTAAAGCTTATTTTAACTTCAGGTTTAAAACTGTAATGAGGTTGAGTTAAACATTTAGTTGAAAATGCAGAACTAAAAGTAGAAGCAGAAATAAATCCTGTTAATAAAAAAAAATATATAAAAATATATTTCAAGCATACAAAAATTTCCTGAAATAAGATTTAATGGTTCTAAGCAGTTAAATACCTTTAAAAAATGATTATGTGCAAAAGCATGTAGTGCTGCTATGTTGTCGCTTTTTTTGGAGATTTTTCACCGCTGTAAAAAATGGTATAGACCAAAAACTCGTCGCAGGGATGTGAAATTTAGTCCAGGGTACCGGATGAGCCAGATCAGCATATTAGTCACACACCACTACAAACATTCATGTTTTAACCCTGTATCTTACAGACTTATTCAACTGATTTACAGCCATTAGATCAAATTTACACCATGTTGTTTTTTTGTTTTTTTTATGAACTTTTACGATTTTTCCATTAGGCGTCTCTGCCATAAGAGGAAGTTTAGTTAATGCTTCCATTGCTGTCATTTTTCTATCCAGTCAGAATGTTAATTAAAGGTCCAACTATAACACGCTTATATTAGCTATGAACCTTTACGTTGAACAGTTTATTCTAATAATAAATGAACTTTATATTCTAATAGAAAATCTTCTTATTAAATCAGATTAAGACGATTTGCTGAAACTTTAGACTAAAATAGTAACCCTAGGGTTGGAAAAAAAGAATAGCAGACATTGGGGCTGGACAGAATTAATCTAAAATTGCTGATTTGATCATTACGCATTTTGGTGAGGGCATTAAATTTTCATCGATTTCCTAACATTCTAGCTTTAACATTCTGTGCCGGTTTTGTTGCTGATCATCTAAAGTGATAAAAATGCAGTCTTGCTAGCTTTTGTTTCCATCCTGAGCTGCTGATCTTTTCACCTCGCCTCAGGCTTCCACAGATTCTGACACCGCGACATTTTCCTCCCTGGCTTCTCTCGTGTAGATGAGGCGTGTCTGAATGTCTGCTTATCTGAATTTACCCTTTCAACCCCGGGAACAGTTCACAGCAATGCTGAAAGCTGAATTGCGTGGTCCCTGCATACTGCGTGGATACTGTGATTTGTTATTGGCGTGGAGTGTCATGAGACTTTGTGCTTTGTCTTGAGTCATATATGCGACTCTTAGCAAGGCTTTAATGCTGCTCCTCTTTTGACCTCACTTCCTGTTATTATTCCTGTTTGAGAAAGTTTTCCGCTGAGGAAACGGCCACCCTGATACGGCTGTGGGGGGCTTACTTATAACGATTTCAGTAAATAATACACTAAAGACATCAAATATAGCTTTCTGTCAGTTTTTCTATATCTGTAGCCTACAAACATTGTAATATTAGATCGAATTGATATCAAACCAAAATCAGGTATTATCTTATCTACTTTTTGAGGAACAAATTTCACCACAAGAGCTTTTTTGTATGCGACAAATTTCCTATATCCATATCTTTCATTTGTCTTTGCTTCTTTTACAATTTTAAAGCTGTAAATCAACTTATTCAAGCTATACAATCGACGACAAAGATTCCTCAAATCAATCCTCCGTGTGTGCTTCTGACATTCATTCAATTCCCTACCCACAGTATTAATTAATAGGAGTTATTTCCCATTGACTGTTCAGTGCACAAAAATGGTAGCTGTGGTTCCCCTAAAAAGGTTTCCATGGTTCTATCCTATCCTGCCATGTCCAATTTAAAAAAAAAAATGTAAAGATGTCAAGCAAACAACTAGCGTTCACCTTGATAAGCATATCATTTTATCAGCTTTTATAGCTACTACCCATTATGTGTGACTAGGAAGTAAAAACATGACATAAATAGCAATAAACAGCAAACAATTGTTGCATCAATAATAAATATATTGCCATTGTTTTACATCAGTTATATATTTATTAATCCTCGTTTGCCACATATTTCTATTCCTCAGTACAAATTCTTACACAGCATTTTGTCCTGCTTCTAGTGTAGTGGAACCTGATATCTTTTTCTGCAATGTCCTTTTAAATGTACGGCTACAGGCAGTGCTGTTCAATGCTGAGACTGTCCAATTTTTGCGTAACGTTTTGGATCACTGCCTTTATGGTCATTCTACCGTCTGCCTGCAAGGCATTTCAGAGGATAGTTAGCACCAGGTTAATGGTTATCAACCCTCCAATAAGTTTCTTCTGCATTAGCATATCTACCATAACACTTTTTCTGTGTATTAAAGCTGAGGGAAATTATTTTTTTAGCTGACCATTAAGAACTGTATGACCTTGTACAGCAAACACTGATATTGTTATAGTCTGGCAGATTACACAACATTGCGTAATCATGTTCACAATCATGTTTCGAAGCTGCGTAAGTGGAAACTGTGCAGGGGGAGGTTTAGTGTACAAACCACAGCAATGCAAGCAAACAGACTTGCACGAGACAAGGCCGTCTCTGGAAAAATAGCAAATTAATCAATTTGAAGGGTCAGACATGATGTTTTCTCAGCAGAATATGAAGTAGTTTCTCTGCGCTCCAAACAAATTGCTGTCGGCGCCCTGGGTACTGACACACGATCCCGTCTCCTGGTGCTCACTTTTGTTTTAGCAGCGCGGTCAGCAGCGCTGGGGGTCTGTAGCACTTCACAATGGATTCGCTATCAGGTGACTGTAAGCTGAGATCCGAGCGCTGCCAGCACAGCTAGTCTGTGAAACCCAGCAACCACATACGCCAGTCATCAAAGAACTCATACCTCGCATAAATTATTCACGACGGTCAATCATTAGAGGTGGAACTGCAGACACAATAGAAATGTCTTTCTGCTAAAATGGTGCCAGGACACAAACCATGTGTATTCTCTCTGGAACAAACAGCTAATATTTAACATGTGCACTGTAAAATCTCAGTGACGGCTCAGTGGTTAAGGTATTGGACTTCTAATTGGAAGATTGGAGTTCGATTCCCAGCAACACCAATTTGCCACTGTTGGGCCCCTGAGCAAGGCCCTTAATTGCTCAGTTGTATAGAGCAGATAAATGTAATTTGCTCTGGATGAGTAAATATAGAATTGGTGGAGAGCAATAACTGTGTATTGTTTTAACATAAATCAGTTTATCTTGTCTGATTACACCATGTGAGAATCTCGAAAGTCAGAAGGTCAGACGCATTCGTTTCAAGAAAATGTTATGGTTCTGTTTTTTTTGTTTTGTTTTTTTAATTCTTTGCAAAAGGATTTAATGTTTTAAAAGGCTACAGTCATGTGGGTTTTTTTATCATTGTGTTGACAGTGAATTCAGCCCCAGACAATTACCCTGGGAATTTCGTTGGTAGTTAATGTAACTATGAAGAGTCCTACCACCTCCTCAGTGCAGACACGCTCCCCTTAGAATACTGTTTAAAATGTGGTCAATCTGAAAGCACAATGATTTTTATAGCACAATGATTTTTTTTTTTTTGATTTTTTTTTTTAGAGCTGATGTTTTTTCCATCAGAGAAATTTCAGCACCACCTCCAGTTGAGTTTGGTGTCTTAAGTTTAACTGACTGATGTGTTAAACAGATGCTTCGGTGAAAGGGAGAAAGCTGAGACTACCAAGAGCTCTGCTTTTTTTTTTAAAAAAAAAAAACCTTGCTAATGTCCCCAGGTCCAGGTAGAGTTTTTTTTCGTTATTGCTTTGAGTTAATGTAATCATGTGGCACTGATGCAAATCATAAATGCTACAGAACTCTTCAAATAGAGAAGTGGTAGCTTAAGGTGTTAGACTGCTGATCGAAAGATCATAGGTTCAATTCTCAGCCTAACCAAGCTGCCACTTCTGGGCTGTAACCCTCATTTGCTCAGTTGGATAAAAAAAGATGCATGTAAGTTGTTCCGAATAAAAAAAAAAGTTGTTTACCAAATGACAAAAACGTAAATGATGATGGTTAGAGCAGAAAGCCCAAACTGGAACCAGATTACGAGAAATCATTTCCATAGAAAACCTGAAACAAATAACTGCACTGTAATAGTGAGCTAAAATGGGCAGGATGTTTATATCCACATGATTGAGGGTAATTGCATTTTGTGTGAATTAAACAATAGGCTAATTATGTATTGCATAGCTCTGGCTAATAATCTTATAATGAATAATAAGCTGTAAAGATTTAAGAACACTTAAAACACTTGTAACGCTACATTGTTTTAATAAGATGAATTGGTAATTTAGATTTATCCAATATCCTTTATATTTGGAATATTTTAAGATATTGCAACTCAAATAAGCACTCTTTACATCCGCGGTGAGCAGAAAAGCATACGCTGAGTACTATTACTGAAACTAGTACTCTGAGGCTACATCAGGCACACACTCAAAAAAACAGTGCCTGCTTTTCCTATAGGTATTTTTATTCCAGTGGGCAGAGCGTGTAATCTGTTCTAGTCGGCAGTGGGATGATTTGATGTTAAGATTGCAGATGTGTGGGAGGCAGATATTCCTTTAATTCTTTAAACTCTGCCATTCCTAAAATCAGCCATTTCTTCAGACTATCTATATTATTGTAATAGAAGTTTGACTAAGTTTCCTTTTTTTCCATCATGAGAACAAAGTCATAGACTCATTTCTGCATGTGCATTTGGGTTTTTTCTTTAAAGCAGGAAGCTCTTGGGTAAATACAAACCTAAATCTTAGGAGTGTGAGCAGGTGAAGCCGTCCACAAGCTTAACAAGTTCATGTTGACTTGGGTGACGCAATGCATTAGGCGTACGTGTTTCAGTTTGTGTGCGCACACACTCATAAGTTAAATGATGGTTAAAATCTACCCAGATGGCTGCAAGAGAGAGCTGTTTTTCCACTCGAATGAATCACCAGTCTGCTGCTAAAGTGATTTCCGTCAGACGTGGTGGCTGCGAGAGCTATCTATGACTGTCTGCTCATCTGAAAACACATATATACAGTGCACTGCTGCAGCACACCCACTCACAGAAGAATTACCAAGTGAGAATACATCACCGCATCACCGTACACCTACAACTGCTGCACCCTCATCATTTGTTTAAGACTTGGAGCCTTGTTCAAAAGTTTGTCCCAGTTTTAGTATATGTTTACCAGAATATGAGTCACAGTCAAGATTACAGGTGGAGAGCAGTCCTGCTGATTTTTGCAGCTTGTGGCTAGCTTCCATCCATCAAACATAATGTCTGCTTGCTGATATTTGGCTTTGAACACCAAAAGGTATTTGCTAAAGGTTTGTATCGGAATGACTAGGGTTTTTCTAATTTCTTATCTTGCCTTTATTCTTTGGCTGATTCACGAGACCCTGAAGGAGGAGAGTCCAATGAGGTCATGTTCAGTGATGATTAACCAAAATATTGTAAATATGTAAAAGTTCTTTAATAAACATTGCATATACCAACAGGAATACCGGTTACAACATACATTTGGTTGTGTTCTTTAAACTGAAGCTAAAAAAATGGTTAAATGCTGAATTTACCAAGGGGGAAGCGTATGGTATGTGTAAGACAAGGTCTGTGTGAGTATGGGACATAAGGCAGTATGGGACATAAGGTATGTCAAGCATAAAATTCTGCAAAACCTCAGGATTAAGGAAAACCTGCATACTTACTGCACATCCAGTCACTGTAATCTTTAAAATGAGCAAAAAACAAAATAAGGAATACATGGAATCGACACGTCCTGACCGGATGATTATATCCACATGATGAAAGGTATGCAGATAGTGCAAAGGTTTAAAGTGGTCATAGAGTTAATTAATACTAACTTTATATAATTATGATACTCTGAATGTTCACACCTGAAAATGTGATACTTCCTGAAAATTGTGTCATCATGATGACGTGCATAATCTATAATCTGGTATCATCGTTTGCGATGTCACTCATCACTTGTGTAGGTTAGCTAGCGGTTAAATTGATCCTGCTGAACTTTGTTCAATACTCATAATTTTTGTATTGTTTTTTTTTTTTTTTTAAATTCACCTGCGCGTTAGAAAACAATCCCTTTTGTGCGTCTGCAAATATTAGTGTTGAAATTTAGCTGCTGATCCAGTGGATATAGTTTTACCTCATTAGTGTCATGATATTTGCTGCACTAGGAAACCAAATGAGAAACGCCTGTGGATTTTATGGTTAGAAATGTGTTCTGCCTCAGTGTGTCGCACAGATGCAGTGCTAGAACTGTGAGGGAGGAAAGCTTTGCCCTGTAGTGCACCCACTTCCTTTCTCTTTATTCATTTCGGTTCATTTATATTTGTATTGCGCTTTCAACCATGGACATTGTCCCAAAGCAGAATGGAAAAAGTGTAATTTTGTCCTTAATTCGCAAGCCTTTTGCGATGTGCCGAGGAAAAACTCCCTGAGATAAAATAAGGAAATAACCATGAAAGAAACCAGACTCAAAAGGGAACCCATCCTTATTTGGGTGACACCGAATGTCCGTTTATTACAGCTAAAGCTCTTCATCTCTTCGTTTCATGTATCTTGTCGTCACGTCTGAGAAAATGAACTTGTTCCCATAAACATATTTCCTAAAGCCCTTACCGTCTGCTTTTATTTCATCCTTTGTTTCTTTCTCCTTTCACCTCCTCCCCCAAACCCCTCACAGACCCCCAGCTTGTCTGTCCCGGGCTGGACGTTTTCCAGCACACTACAGCCTGTGGCTCTTTTTACTCGCTCTTGATCTGAACAGACAAATTTATAGTCGAAAACTGCACTTTTTCCTCTTTGTCTGGCTTTACCTAAGGTTTCTTTAATAAAATTCTTTGTGGGTTAGTATAAACATGTGGCACACCGATGTGTGTGTGTGTGTTTTTTTTTTTTTTTTTTTTTTAAGGCAGTTTAAATGTGTTGCCAGAATGAACTAATGCATGTCTTACTCAGACTGACATCATACTTCTGCTTCAGTACAATAATGTACTAGGGATAGAACTGCTGGTATGTAGGCAGAGAGAAACCTAACTGTTAAAAAAAAAACCCACCCTGTCCGTGCTATAGGGTGACATCACATTACGCCCTGGTCAAAATTGCATTAGCATGTAGTGTAAGAACATTTAAATTGAATTAGGTGTTGAAACGGTATTGTATGCCAGAGGTTTGCTCAGCTTAGTCAGCAAAAGAGAAAATCATCACACTTTAACATATATCCCGTCTTAGATATGAAGGCTAGTAACAGACGGCGCTCCTTCACCTCCTGCTCACCATTTAAGTCGAGTCTGTGTTCTTTCACTTCCTTCTCCAGGACCAGTTTGAGAACCTCGACAAGCACACGCAATGGGGCATCGACTTCCTGGAGCGCTATGCAAAGTTTGTGAAGGAACGGCTGGAGATAGAGCAAAACTATGCAAAACAGTTGCGGTAAGTTTTCTGATAATAACTCTGCCTCATCACATGGTGCACATTGGGGGTAAATGTGCACCAATGCATGTAATAATTATTTTCTTGCTTGAATTTGTGTTTACATGTCTGATGTTTTGATGGCCAGACATTATTATGCCTACAGTTATTTTAAGATTTTAACATGCTAAACTTTTTTTTTTTTGAACAAAAAATTGAAACTAAAAGAAATCACAAAGGCAAAAAGATAAAATTCTGGAATTCTGTGAAAGTGATTTATTGTTTTATTGCCAAATTAATCAAGTAATTTTGACACACTGGTCTAAATTTGAGCCACAACACAAGCCCTAAAGTGGTACTACTATAGATTTCCTGTTCCACTTGGGGGAGTGGTAACGCAGTGGTTAAGGTGTTGGCCTGCCAATGGAAAAATATGACTACGATTCCCAGCACCACCGATTGCTCAGTGTAAAGGAGATCAATGTAAGTCTTCCCTTTTTAATTATCATCATACGAATCAAACACAGATGCCTATAAACATTTTGTAAACTCACTCAGCACTCTTTAATAACAAATAAAGAGAAGTCTTTTGTGGTTTAGATGCTAGCCTAGCTAATATTTGCTCTGTTGTCTAATATTTGGTTGCAAGATAGCGATTGAAACAGTAAAGAAAAAACATCCTGAGACGATCTGAGGTGGAAACCTTGAAAGAGGCCAGACTCAAAAGAAAGAATGCATCCTGTTCTGGCTGACACTGGATAGTGTGATTCTATAATCTTCAGGATGTTGAAAAGCTCAGCACAGCCCCTGATGCAAGATGGTCGCTCATATTGGCTTGTTTTTTCTCAACAACGAATAGAAGATGATAATTAAGGACGTTTGTAGATCAAACTCTGTCACAGCCAGAGTCAAATATTTTGTCGCCAAGGGAGTAGGCAGTGTATGGGATGGGGGGAAAAGTCAAAGAATCAATCAAATGCCTTCAATTTGCTTCAGGAGATGAGTAGATCTGCAGCTGGGGCCTCTCCCATCACCTCTTGTCCTCCCCCTCTGCTTTGCTTTTAGGGAAGTAAGGCCCTCTGCCCTCCCACCAGGATTTCCACTGTTGTCTAGAAACAGCAGCTGAGTGCCCTCTAAGCCATGCTAACATCTACAATAGTCCTACTGTGGCAAAACACCATTATGTACGTCAGCTTAGAGGTTGTATTAAAGCAGCGATTCCCAACAGAGGGTCCCGACCCACAAGGGGGGCCTCGGTGAGCCCTGTAGGGGGTCACGTCATATTTTAAAAAGTGTTGAGCAGTGAGCATTAAGGAGATCGATCATATTGCATTAGCTAATATTATCCATGACTCTCTGGTTGACCGAAAAAAATGGACAAATTTGTAATTCCTCCTCCACAAAAACGACCGAGTTTCACTTATTCGCCTTCAGCAGCTGATAGTAGTGACTCAGGCATACTGGTCCCAGGTGAGGAAGCTCCCACCAATTCGGGTTGCAGTGCCACCAATACTAAAAACATGAAATACAGGAAATACCAGGAGCGATAATGTTATGAAATGTGAAGGGGTGCCCCAAATATATTTTTTTGGGGAAAAAAGGGGTCTCAGACAAAAAAGGTTGGGAACCACTGGTGTAAAGGACGTGCAGGAGACACACCTGCCACTAAGACCTAGCCGAAGGACGCACAGTGATTTTGCGTTTTTAAAAGTTGATGAGTTGAATATTTGACTTTTCCTAATGGTTCGTAAAGTCGACCCACCATACACACACACACACACACACACACACTCTAGATAATCCCTAAACATGCTATAGCGTCTATCTGCCCTCTGGTTTAGCTGTTGACCTGAATAAAAAAAATTAATTTATTTTTATTATTGCTCTGTGGAATGGTAACAGACGAGCAGTGAGGTGGAAAAAAAATATCAGTCACGGAAGTCATGAACAACAAATGTACCAGAAAGTGAAAACACGGATAATACCAAACGCTCAGAGCATCAAAAAGCTGTGATATGATCTGTATGGCTGTACGTATGTGGACACCGGAATATTACATTTGCAGCATTTGGCAGACGTCCTTATTCAGGGCGACGTACATTTATCCCTTTTATACAACTGAGCAATTGGGGGTTGAGGTTCTTTCTCAGGGACCCAACATTGGCAACTTGGTGGTGCTGGAAATCAAACCCTGTCCCACCTGAACGTCACCCTTTACCAAGCGGTTGTTCCAATTTTAAATTGTATAGCATGTAGTATTGGTACATTTATACATTTTGTTTTCACATTGGATCTAGATGCCTTACACAAAGACATATTTTCATTAGACCCAAGTGACTAAAAGCTGTTCCAGCAACACAGTGCCTATGTACACAAAGCAAGGTCCATGACTCCTGACCCCGACCCCACTAACCACCTTTGGGATGATGTGGAACCTGCTTACTTAAGATCAATACCTGACCCCGCTAATGCTTGTGTACCTAAACGGGCAAAACCCCACAGCCACTCGTCAGTATTTACTAGATAGCTGATAGCCTTTTCTGAAGAAGGAAGATTATCTTATATTATAACATAACGAAAGGACAACATCTGGAATATGGACACATGCAATCATAACATGAAGTTAAACAAACAAGGAAAAATATAAACGCTATCCACACAAAAAATTATAAGTAAAATGGGAAACATTTCCAAAACAGCAGGTCTTTCGGAGTGTCCCTATTCTAGTACATCTAAATAATAGCAATCGGGTACCCAAGCGAAGGCTAGCCTCAGTTGTCTGATTGCAAAGAAATGTCTTAAAACCCACAGTGCATTGCAGATAGCTGTGTATAGGGTTGTGTAAAAGGAAAAAAACGGATGCATTGCCTGTGCTAACTCTCTTCCCACAGGGGTGACCAAACTTGGTCCTGGAGGGCTGGTGTCCTGCAGAGTTTAGCTTCAACCCTGATTAAAACGCACCCTAACAAGCTAATCAAACCCAGTTTTTCCTAGGTTAACTTGGAGGCAGGTCTGTTAAGGCAAGTTGGCAATAAACTCATCAGGACAGCCCTCAGGACTGAGTTTTGTCACCCCTGACCTAGCACCAGGGCATCAGGACTGGACCATGAAACAGTGGCCTGCTATTTTAGTAGTTTATTTGAAACCTACACATTTTTAAGCAAGCACTTTATTTGTATATGATGTATATTTAATCTGCTCCCATTTTACTATTACGCCTCTCTCACACACTCCCATGCATGTGATATGGTAGTATAGATCTTAACGTAATGAGGAAGTGTTCTGTTCCTTGTCAGTGTAATCAGCGTAGGTGTGCTCTTTAGGGAGAAGTACTCACTTAGCACTTAAACCTGTTTTATATATTGGTGAATTAGAGGAAGTGTGTTAAATGAAAAACCCACACACACACTACATCCCTCTTTTATGTCCCGCAGTACAAAACCTTGCCAGTAGTTCTCTTCTTGTTTATCAGAAATCCATCTCCCCTACTCGCATATTTTAAAAGAAGTGGGACAAAAGATGAAAAAATGAACATGGTGTCGAGTTTCCCTCCTGTCTTTGGCCCAGTTTAGCTTTCTCACTGTTTACATTCCCCTCTTTTATCTGTGCTGGTTGTAGGTTTTTGCTAAATACTGCTGTAATTGTTGTCCAACAGGAACTTGGTGAAGAAGTACTGCCCCAAGCGCTCCAAAGAGGATGAGCCCAGGTAGGTTTTACATAACATGAACTGAGTTTTGCTGTGAATTTCACCTCATACTTTCTTTACACATTCCTGTGTTTGTGTGTGTGTGTGTGTGTGTGTGTGTATAGATAGATAGATATATAGATGGATGGATGGATAGATAGATAGATATAGATACACACAGTTTGGCATTATAGTAAATAGTTATTTTGCAGACGCTTCACTTTTTTTTTCTTTTTTTTGACATATTTTTTTATTCAGTATTCTCCAAGATAATTTTCTTTATACACATCAAATACAAAATATAAAACAAACCTAAAAACCAGAAACAAAACCAACACAATGCAAAGAGAAATATTCAGCCTGTTAATATCCAATCCCAACAACACAGTGACCTTTAAAACAGCTTTTCAGTATCAGATCTTTAAGGAACATCATTCCTGTTAAGGTGGCAGAAGAAAGGGTCCCAAATCTGGTGGAATTGTCCAATGTTCCACCTTCCAGGTCTAGAGTAAATATCAGTACCTCAAGCCAAAGTTTGGCAGCCGGAGCGTTAAGCTTTTTCCCTGAACAGTAATTACCACATCTTATCAAACAGGACGTAAGGAGTTTCTGTTGGTCAGTGAGTATGTATGAGTATAAGTGGAATATCCTACTAGAATAAGCACTTGGGTCTGGTTCCAAATTTACATTAGGAGCGTCTGAAATCGCTTTAAAAACCTCGCACCAGAATCCTGTATTTTATGATATTAAATAAAACTCTGAGTGAAGTCGAGCTCCACTGATTTGCATTTATCACGAAGAGGAGAGACGCTTTACCTTTTTGCTACTAATTTTGTCCCTATAAAATCCGTTGTTCCAGTTAAGATTTTTGCTGTGACTTTTAGTATGTAGATTTAAGTTCCTGTTTGAGCTCAGAACGCGGCTGAACAGTCATTTGAAAGTTTGGTTGGTTGTACATGGAGGAAAAGTGTCAGCAGCGCCTTACACCTCGCACTCCTCTTCTTTTTTTTTTTTTTTTTTTTTTTTTTTTTTTTTTTTTTTTTTTTTTTTTTTTTTTTAACCACAAACAAAGTGTTTGCGACTCAAAGCTCTCAGATCTCAGCTGCAGACAAAAGACAGGAATTTCAGCCAGCCGTCATTTCACATTTTCTTTTTTTTTTTTGTTTTTTTTTTTTTTTTTTTTTGTTTTTTTGCTCTAATAAATTCCATTAGTCGTGCATCATTAAACGTGCAGCGCTCCTGTCTTCAGAACATTCCATCCCGTGCTACTAGTGCGGAGGAGGATTATTACAGAGGCCTAATTTTGATCAAGCATACAAGCACCTTTAAAAACACACCTCCTCCTTGTGTGTGTGTGTGTGTGTGTGTGGGAAGGGAAGCTTTTAATGAAGTGAGCGATTCATGCTTGTCTGCCTGATGGTTAGTCAACATCAACAAACCTCAGTCCTTTAGAGTGTATGCTGCAATAAAGTGTGTGTGGCTTTGTGTGTGTTTTTGTCTGTATTTACCTCTTGTGGGTGTGTATGTTGAGGTTTATATTTGTATTGGGTTGTGTATGATTGTCGCTGTGTGTGAATGCATGGATCGCTGTGTTTTTGGTCACTGTCTGTGTATCTTTCTGCCTTTGTGAGTATGTGTATAGGTGTGTATGTGTGTGTATATACGACTGTTGTTTTTTTTTTTGTGCTGTTAGAGGTTCTCCTTTGCGTTAGACGTCCCTGGGTTTGTGTCTATCCATGTTGTGATATTCTGTGTGTTTTGTCTTTGAGCATGTACATGTCTGTATGCTTGTACATGTGTGTGTGTACGAGTGTGTACATACATGGTAATTGGAGCGTAATGAAATTTGCATTAGATCATTTGTGAGCACATTGTGTGTAAGCCCTCATTAGTGAAACGATTGTGTGTGTGTGTGTGTGTGCATGTGTACATGGCAGTTGAGGTGTGTGTGTGTGTGTTTGTGCTCTGTGCATGCAGAGTGTTTGTTTTCAGTCAGCGCTATGCACTTCCTGTCACTGTTATGAGTGCATTCACTGAAACGCTCTTTATGTCTCATTGGTGAATAATGTGAAACTCTCAGCTGGGTCTAAAGTGCTCTAATGAGTTACAGATATGTTTCTGACCAGCGTGTGTGTGCTACTGGTTTCCAGGTTTACGTCATGCTTGTCATTCTACTCCATCTTGAACGAGCTGAACGACTACGCGGGTCAGCGAGAGGTCGTTGCCGAGGAGATGGGCCACAGGGTGTACGGTGAGCTGCTGAGATACTCGCAGGACCTGAAAGCTGAGCGGAAACATGTGAGTACTGTTCATTTTGCCAGGGGACACAACAGGATGTTCACACTAGCATAATGCAACTGATTCATCTCTTATATACAGCTGAGCAATTATAGGTTAAGGGTCTCGTTTAGGGGCCCAGCAGTGAGAGCTTGGTGGGACTCGAACCCCGATCTTCCAGATAGCAGTCCAACACCATAACCAGTGCACTACCACTACGCCTACATAATGACAGAAAGCGAGCTCTCATCCATGAATAAACCTTTCATGGCATTTATGCCTAACTGAGCAATTGGGAGTCAGGGGCCTTAATCGGGCCCAGAATTAAAAAATTAAACCCACAGTCTTTTCAGTTAGCAGTCCAACACTGTAACCACTGTGCTAAAACCTCCCCTACAGTAGCAGTGCCCCTAATCACACACTTCCATACTCTTCCATTGAAATGTACATGCAATGTACACTTTAATGTCCCATGAGGCCGTGGGACAGACGACTCATCATATGCGAAATTGGTGGAAAGTGCAGACGGTGCAGTTTTAGTAGCTTTGAGTACTTCAGAAAAAAAAAAAAACATCCTTCCTTATATATTCGTTATTCCTTGTGGTTGAATTACAATTATTTATCATCGTCCAGGTAAAGATCATCTAGCCTTAAATTCCCGCTGATGGGACAGGGTATGTCGTGACAATCTGATGTATTACATCCAAATGACTTTATATCATGCATAACCATACCATAATAAATGCTTTTTTTTTAACAGTTTGTGATTAGGCATCTACCAGTTTTCCTGCAAGACCTTTTGTGCGGATGGTCTTTTTCATGTAATTTTCAAAATCATTAACAGTAAATGTAAAAAAAAAAAGAATCACATAACCAAAAAAAAAAAAAAGGAACAACAAAAGAAACCCAGGTTACCTTAAAGCCGGTCTTCTCTGCAGGATGCTGGTTAAATGCATGTTAATTGCACCACCTATCTGTAGATACATTTTAATTGGCTTAAAATGTGCAACATGAGCCGTGTTTGGCTGCAGGACTTTTTAATCTTATCATGTTTCAAACGCACATGCGCACAACTTGGACATTTGCAATGCTAGTTGAGTAATCTGACCCACGGGTTTATATGGCTGTTATTCTTTTACTTTATCCTTTTTTAAAGGTTGTTTATGCTAATATAAAGTACAATCTGGTCGGACGCATGTGATGTACTCCTGTCGTGGTAACAGATTTTAAGGCGGGAGGGAAAGTATTGAAGTGATTCATTTCTTCTTGCGTTAAGTCATTTTATTAAGATGGAATTTAATGGGGGGTTTTTTTTGTTGTTTTTTTTCACACTGACAGTTTTGTTAGAAATGTAAAGCTATTATGCAAATCTAGTAATGTGATGCTGGTCTGAGTTTGGTTGCACTAAAAACTGTGCCGCCGCTCCCGTTAACCTGAAGTGAACGTGGCTCAAACTTTTCCTCGGATTAGCAGCTGATAAATAACCTGCGTAATGACAGCGTTAGTCTTAACAATACCGTGTACCGAAAGTGCAAAAAAAACCATTATGGGGAAACAGAAAATGTCAGATGTCTTTATATGTTTATGATTAGATAATTACAAGTGCTTAGAATCTGAAACCAAAAGAACCCAGAGTAAAAACCATCTCAAAAACCGACGACTCGGAAACACACTGGTTTAATCCTAGATGCTACATTTCTTTCTGCTCAGTGCGTTAGATTCCATACAGATATATATATATATTTATTTCCGAGCGCATATTCCCACCTCATTATTAATAGAAGCACTGCAGTTTTATTATGCGATGCTGGTGGATGGTTTTAAAACAGCGTGTTTGGGTGATGTGTTGTGCAGCACCTCCAGGAGGCACGGAAAGCCCAGCAGTATTTGGAGCAGTGCTGGAAACAGATGGACAATGTGAGTATTACATTAGTGGGGTGTGTTTGTGTGTGTGTGACTGAGTGACTAACCTGCAGACTGTCCACCAGCTGGGACTGGGTCTCCTTGTCTTTATCATTTGTGTGTGTGTGTGTGTGTGTGTGTGTGTGTGTGTGTGTGTGTGTGTGTGTGAGAGACAGAGATTGCGAGGGCAAGCAGGTAAGAAATTTTGTAAATTAAAAATAGTCAGTATATGTTGGTGTGAGGTCCACTTTTTTTTGGCATTGCTCTATATTGTTTTTCTTCCCTGACACACACACACACAGATCAGCGTTTGCTGTATACTGAAGTCACACTGGATTGTTTTTGCAGCATGGCTAGTGCAAATTTGAGCCAGTAACAGCTGAATCTCCCATCCAGAGTGGCCATGTTGTAATGCCTTAGGTATTCTTCCGTTGCACTGTCCTCAAAATTAAACACAGATGTTCTGACAAACTGCAAAAAAAAACCTCATCTCATTACCAATTTCCCTTTTTTAGCTTCTCAGGATCGTTAGGTGATAATCGTTATATCGATATAACGAAACGATATTTCTGCTACACTGGAATCTGCTTTGATAAGAAAACGTGTCTGATGTGAAAAGCAGGGCTGACTGCAGGCATCAGTTAACACTTATTATTCCAATCTGCTGAACTAAATCAGGTTTCATTCAGTCTGAAATGTGTGTGTGTGTGTGTGTGTGTGTGTACTGTCCTGTGTGAATGTGGCAGAGCAAGAAGAAGTTTGAGCGAGAGTGCAAAGAAGCTGAGAAATCCCAGGTGCTCTACGAGAGGTTGGACAACGACATCAATGCCACAAAGTCGGAGGTGGAAAAGGTAAACATTCACACTTTTCCTGCTGGTGTCACTGCTGGTTAAAAACACATTTGTAACCTTTAAAAAGTTTACAGCATTTTGGCCACATTTAGACTGCATGGAACAGGTGACCAAATTCCGATTGTTTTTCTTTTATTGTGGCGCAGATGGGATATGACCGACGGCCGTGTAAGCATAAAAAAAAAGCATTTGGATATTTTTAGATTAGATTTAGGTCTCATTCGTTTGTGGTAATAAATCAGATACGTGCATTAGCGTCTACCATATAAGCAGACAGATCACTTTTTCACCTGTCGATGCGAGTAGAACATCATTAAATAAGCGACGGTGGTGTGTGACGTCACCTCAGGTGGACCTCAACAGCGATATATAATAACTGAACACAACTGTGTGTTTTGATATTGATTAATTTTGTTCACTGTAACAAATGTTTGAGCTTAAACCATCCACAATTGAAGGTAGTTTTTTTTCTGTACCGTGTGCTGCGGCTGATTGGAAATGCAAACGAACACACACATACAGACACACACACACAGAGCTCTCTCTCTCAGCAGTTTTCTGCTTTCAGTAAGGATTTGTTTTGCCGCCCTTTAAATATGATGCAGAAGCAAAATACTGAATAATCATTTCATCTTTGCCACTGCGTTCTTCGATTATCACATGATTTTTACTTCCTTTTCCGGTCAGTTTGTTGACATTGGGTTGTTTCGCCGTGTTTAGTATAAATGCAGATATCGGATACGGGTTAGTTTTAAAAGATAATTTAAGCATGTCACTAAAAAAAAAAATCGGATATAGTCATAAAATCAGAATTGGGCATCCAGACCCGCAGTGTAAATGCAGCCTTTGTTTAAAACCTGCTTTGAAGAGATTTTAGTTTAGTTTTTTTCTTTGTAAATTTATTCATATTATTCTAGCAGAATTTAAAGGAAGTGCTTCTTTATCCAGGCCAAGTCCCAGCTGTATTTAAGAACTCACATGGCAGATGAGAGTAAGAATGAGTATGCAGCCCAGCTGCAGAACTTCAACGCTGAACAGTGGAAGCACTTCCATATGAACATCCCACAGATTTTTAAGGTAACTTTTTTTACTCACCTGCTGTATTGTATTTCTTTAAACTGCACTTTTGGTGCTCCTTAAATGTGCAGCTTCTGCAGAAAAGCTGTTTGTGTTTAATCTGAGCATGTCTGAATATATATATATATACTGGGGTTTTGTAGCACATGCAGGAAATGGATGAACGTCGGACAGTGAAGCTGGGTGAGACGTACCGGAGTTTTGCTGAGGTGGAGAGGAAAGTCATCCCTATCGTTTCCAAGTGTTTAGAGGGCATGGTGACAGCTGCCAAAAATGTCGACGAGCGCAAGGTGTGCAGTGATATACTGACGAATATCTACACTAAAAACAACCAGACAGTTAATAAATGATCAATTTTCCTCCATTATAAATATCTTAACATGGCCTCCAGTTGGAAAGGCAAATCTCATGGCACAGAGAATTAGAATTGGAAGGTTTATTTTTTTGCATTTTCTGCAAAGTATCATTAAAATGTAGATAAATTTTACATTCTTTAGACTCATAATGTACCTAAGAGTTATTTTAGTGCACTATTTTGTTATTAGCTTTGGTTAACGTTGGTAAAGTAGTTTAATAAGTAATAACTAAATATATTTACTATAAAGGCTTTTGAATTAACCGACTAAAAATAATTTTATGTGGCCATTTTTGCCTTTATTGTTGGGACAAATCAGAGATGAAATTGGGGAGGGAGGGGGGTTGCCTTAACCCACTACACCCCGATGCAGCAATACTTATTTATACTATTGCATTTAGGTGTAACGGAAGTATCAGATTACAGAAAAATCATTGACTTAGTGGCTTCAGTTAGTGAACTACTCGGCTGTAGTATAATTTGAGCTGCAGTTGATCAATTTATATAGAAAATAGAGACCAGAAAACTGCTACATCTTTAGTGTAAACGTTCTGTTCTGTCAATCAGCCGTGTCATTTGTTTTTGTGTGTCTGGGATGTTTCTGCAGCTCTTAAATCATTTCTGGGAAGAGATATCTGAGGTATGATAAACATGGTCAGAAACAGGGTTTGGAATAAGAAGGAAACAGCATCGAAGCCAGTCTTGCGCAATCCTTCCCATGATACTGATTCGATCTTCAGCCGGTTGCTCTGTTTTTAATTGCCTTAGCTTGAGTCTGACTTTCTCCCTCCACCCATGTACTGGACGGCTTCCCTATACGGTCCACAGAGAAAGGTTTGAGTTAAGATGGCGTGTTTGCACTGTTAGTCATGAGAGTAGCTCATCCTTTCCTGACGGCCTTATATTGTCTTTAAGAGAAAAAGACTGCACCGATGGTCATGTCTACATCTCTGTAAATCAACGCAGTTCAGATTGATTGATTGATTGATTATCAGGCACCTGTTGAACATGGGAATGTTTGTATGAAGTAATTATCAGTGTATAGCATTTTAACCTAATCTCTGTTCCACACAGGACTCCTTGATTGTCGTAGAGTCGTTTAAATCTGGGTTTGAGCCACCGACTGACTTTCCCTTTGAGGACTTCAGTCAAAACATCCAGCGCACAGGATCAGACGGTACCATCGGTGCTCCCAAAAACGACCCGGCCAAACCCGACCCCAAACCCACAATGGGAAAATCCAAGAACAAACTCTGGCTGTTTGGGAAAAAGCCCAAGGTAAGAATTAAACACAGGCCTTGTATGCAGAATCACATGGGCATGATCCCACACACACCTGGCTAACCTGAATATTCAGAAATTGCTAGCCAGCTGTTGGTATGATGTCAAGTACACATGAGTCTTACAGGCCAGTACAAGACTTTAACCTGCCAGGGCTGTAAACGGGTTTAACATGCAGTTAATCATTAACTTGTTATTCAATGGGCTTGGACCTCATGCTGACGTAATAGCAGAGCTTTTATATTTCCATACACAGAAGTAGTTTTTGTTCATTTACCATGATTGCTTGACCAAGGTCAGGCGCCTTTATACCCTTCATCCACGAGTAATAATCAGACTTAACTCTCACTCAGTTTAATAACATGGCTTAACACATACTTATAGCTGATTAAAGACATTTTTTTTTTTATTATTTATTTGTTTAATTTTTTTTTTTTTGACAATTGATATGTTTTGTTGCCCCAGCTCCCACCTCCTGCCCCTCCCCCACCTATTCCTAGCGTCCTTTCTGCCCATTTTCAGTCTCCTAAGTTTCCCACTGAGCGAATATCATACTGTCTCAATGAAATGAGAACGGTTACGTCCAAGATCCCAACATTCCGCAGTCTAAAGAGAGGGGTAAGAGCTGCTGGGTGTCTGTGTGCGCTTTTATCTGTCTGTGTGCATTGGTGTGCCTCTGTGTGTGTTTTCGCTGTGCTTTTGAGTGTTTAGCATCATTTCCAGGTTAATTTTCTAGCAGGATTCTTAAGGGTAGTGAAAGTTTAACCCTTAAATGCATTACCTAAGCGCAAGAACTTTGAGGCACAAATATTGGTGGGTGTCTATTGCTTAAGGTCCCTCACACTCTTGTAGTTTTTGCAGTCTTTCACACATTAAAGCTAGTTTCCAGTTAATTTAAAAGAAAACACACTGATCTGAGAACAGCACTTAGGCCATTTTTTCCTAGTCTTGTTTTGCGTTCGGTTTTTTACGAGGATGATGCTACATGAAATAGTAAATCTCTGTACAATCTAATACACCAAAGTGCTATTTTGGCCCTGGGTTGTTTCTGCAAATCATTTTAGCTTGTTCCTTCCTGGTGTGGTGATATATCCTTCCCTTTTACAGAGGACACAACACTATGGTAAGATGACAGGAAGTGATCGGTTGACCTCGGTAAAGTAGTTCTTCAGTGTCGACTTGGTGCAACTTAGCCCCTTTGTAGAGCTGATATTGGGTCAGAGGAAGTTGATACCGCAGTAGGGGGTAGAACAAGAATGAGGATTATAGATTGTCGGGCTGCAGCTGGTTTGTGTGTGTCTGCTTTTTTCTAATAAAGCTGGTAGATTGAGTCTGGCAGGGTGACATCTTGCTGCAAGTTTTGCGGTTCTCTGTCAGGAAATGTTACCCTTAATCAAGTCATGTCGCCTTTTTTTTAATTTTTTTTTTATTTTTTATATACAGCGCTTTTTAACAATAGAGATTGTGTCAAAGCAGCTTTACAGACTCAAATAACACGATACCGTGTACACACGAATTAAGAGACCCTAATTAAAAAAGCCAGAGGCGACGGCGACAAGGAACCAAAACTCCATCAGTGACCAAATAAAGGAAAAAAAACCTTAGGAGAAAGCAAACCCAGTCCTGGGGGTGGAGTGGGGAGGTAGTTCTTCTCTGGCCAGACAAACCAGCAGGTTATGTGGCAGGTTTGTGATTTACAGACAACAAAACGTCTTTGTGACACCCAGCTAAGTTTCATGCTTTGGTTATATCCCAGGGATGCCAACCCAAAGTTTTACAGATTAAAGACTCATGAGGTCAGTAATAGTCTATAATCCGTAGACCGTGTGTTTGTGTGTGTGTGTGTGGACTGCTATTACACCACTGACATTACTGTTCTGTCCTTGCTGTGTCAACTCCATTACACCCAGGGGAACCTTTAAGGCATGATCTTTGTGCCGGGTTTAAACCCTTATCTGCCGCATCAGCATGATGCAGCCCTGTTCGTTAATGTCTTAATCCCTTCTTGGAGCCACAGTATCGACCACCACTTATGAACTCCTTGTGTTGTTGTGTGATTTTGTGAATGGCTTGGTCTAACCACGACTGCTCAGTGGTCAGTGAAGCTGGTGAGTAAGGCAGTGTGGAATGCTGTAGAAGTAGCTATAGAGCTTCAGGATCTCTGTTTCTTTTAGATGTCCTTCATGAAGTTTATGGGTGAAGTAAAGGTTGATTGATAAAATATAGCTTTTTAATAAGAACAAACCTCCTTAATACATGAATTGTGCCCATGGAACTGCGATGAAGGACAACTCTTACGGGATTTGTTTTTATTTTATACTGCTCACTGAGGCTGCATAAAGGGTTATAAGAATGTGTGTTAACATGTCAGTGGCTAACCGCAAAGTTGTCTTCCTAGGCTCCAAACCTCGAGGATCTGAGCCACCTGCCTCCAGAACAGAGACGCAAGAAACTTCAACAGAGGATTGATGAACTAAGCAGAGAACTGCAAAAAGAAATGGACCAAAGGTTAGAACTGCCAAATAAGCAAAATCTGCTCCTATATAGACGACACATTGGACTCTTTTATTTGCTTGTATAACCTTTGTCTTTATTACCGTGAAAATGAAACAGTAATGGAATGAATTGAAAGAGAAATTCTTGAAGAATGTGTCATGTTACTTTCTAAACGGATTCCTTCCTTTTGTGAATCTGTCTCACAGAGATGCATTGAATAAAATGAAGGACGTCTACGAGAAGAATCCGCAGATGGGCGACCCGGGAAGTCTCCAGCCTAAAATCTCGGAGACCATTTGCAACATGGAGAAGCTGCGCTCTGAGATACACAAAAATGAGGTAATCTCCCCTGTGACTTATATTGGTGCTGTGGTCATATAAGGAAATTCAGTACACAAAGGCACATCTGGAGCAATAGCCCGGCACTTGTTTGCTAGTGCCCCCGTGTGGACAAAAAACGCAGCGCTAAATGAAGTAAATGTAAAGCATGCACTGCGGTTCCCAAAGTGGGGCAAGTGGTGTTCTAATAAAGGGGTGTGGAAAGGCTAGCGTTAACTCAGCAGATTTTTATAAGCACGCACTGAAATTTTGAAAGAGAAAAACAGAATATAAGCCAAACTTGTATGTCATGCCGGGACACAGCGCCTGGCAGTGTTCAGCACACAGGTTCCTCTCTAGCCGTCATTACTGTAGGGTGTGACGCTCCCCTCAATATTCTGCTATGGCGTACGCGTTTGCAATAGTGCTGATTTAAATAAATTTGCTAAAACAATAAATACTGTTACACAGTAAAACAACGTGGAGCTGCAGGCATTTTCAATGCTTCTACTTTAAAAGTTTCAGCACACATTTTATTTTGCAGAATATTACTATTAGTGATTTACAATGTTTTAAACATGTCCTCCTGAAAGTGTCCTTGTGTGTGTATGTGCAACTGTACAAAAACTGCTTTGCTGACAAATTGTAACACAAAACATGTTGAAAAAAAAAAAAAGCATGTTATGTCAACGCGAGATATCTGAAGTGGCATCTGTACAGGGACAGTGTGTTCTATCCCGACAACACTCACTATACATCTGATTACATCTGTTGTACTTCCCATTCACTAATTTCCAGTCCTAATGAATCTCTCTCTTTCTCTTTCTCTGTCTCTCTCTCTCTCTCTCTCTCGCTCTGTCTCTCTGTCTCATTCTCCCTTTCTCACTCTCTTTTACTGTCTCTTTCTCTCGCTCTCTCTTTCTTTTTCTTTCTCTCTTTGTTGCTCTCTCTCTCTCTCTCTCTCTTTCTCTTTTACAGACATGGTTGGCAGAGGTGGAGGGGAAACAGAGTTCCCGTAGCGAACGGCGGTCCAGTTCAGATGTGAATCATCACGCACCACACGGCAGAGAGAGGTGTGCATTTACATCTAACTGGTTTAACATTTTACTGGTTTAAAATGTTGTTTTTGTTGGTCTTGTCAGTTTAATATTGAGTTTATAGGGCAAGGTTGTGCTCTGTGGACCCGGGTTCGATTCCCACTCGGGTACCTTCCTGTCCCACCCTCTCTTTCTCTCTCCCCCATTTCATCTCTCTTTGTCATACAAATAAAGGCAAAGATGCCTAAAAATATACTTAAAAAATAGAGCTTATAGCTCAGAAGCTGTTTGCTTTGTAAGGTATTGTATAATTTTTGCTGTATGTTATAAAGCCGTGTGCACACTGGTCACTTGGTTGACTTCTACCATCTTTTAAAAGAATTAAATAATTTTATTAATTCAGGATAATAAAAAATCACAAGATTTTTTATTTTTTTTTACCTGCAGTAGATGTTTGACATGTGTGAAGGTCAGTACCGAGTTGAGTCTCTTTGTTTCTTTTTTGTAGTCCTGAAGGCAGCTATACAGATGATCCCAACCAGGAGCACCGGGCTCCCCCTCCACCCGACCAGCATGAATTTGACGATGAATTTGAAGATGACGATCCTCTTCCTGCAATTGGCCACTGCAAAGCACTCTACTCATTTGACGGTACACGACTAAACGAATCATCTCTCTGCTTACGATCCAATCAACTGTATAGTGTGGATTTGTTCCATATATCACAGTTTCTGTTTGTGTTTGTGTGTCCACAGGATCTAATGAGGGCACGCTGGTGATGAAGGAAGAGGAGGTGCTGTACATTATTGAGGAGGATAAAGGCGATGGCTGGACGCGAGTTCGCAAGCAGAGCGGCGAGGAGGGTTACGTTCCCACATCCTACGTGGAAATTACGCTGGAGAAGCACAGCAAAGGTGCGGTCACCTACATTTGAGCTCATCTGAAGCCTTGTTGACTCTTGGCATTGGCAGTACCACAGCCTGCATCAGTTCCTGTTCACTGTGTGAGCCCATGGACAAACACACATACAGACACACACACACACACACTTGGTAAAGTGGCCCAGACTGTGTTTACTTAAGTGGCAGGTTAATTTCCTTTCACATTTTAGATTTGATTTGCCTGAAGTGGTGTCAGGTCAGAGGTTTTGTGCTTCGATTATTAGCTTTGTGATCTTTTATGTCAGCAATTCAATTGGTTTTATTCCTGATAAACATAATTTTCAGTACGTATTTTTGAAATAAATTTGCTATTACTGTTCCTAGAATTGTTTTAGTCCAAATTAAGTATAAATTATTTGAAATAGCTGAAAAGTAAAATCGTATGTTGGAGATTTCCTTGGTTGTATAACGCGCACTTGCCTCAAGAGTGTGACCTTTTAGCCCTAGCCTGTGATTTCTGACAAAATGAAATGTAATGTCCTTTAAATAATTTTCTCGCAAATCGGCAGTATATCCGAGTCAGTTTCCCATCTAGTCCCTCAGTCCTGTCCTGTTGTGTTTTGTGTGAGTGACAGTGCTCTGTTTCCTCTTTCTGTGGCTACAGGTTCCTGAGTGGATGAGCTGGGGCTCTGTGGTGGTGGTGGTGGAAGGAACATGCTGCTTTGGTTCTGTTAATAGATTGTGCAGGGGGATTTTAGCTGTAAGAGACGGGAACCGAGAGGAGCAGACAGATTGCATGTTTTGCACGCTGACTCTTATTTGCATTACCATCATTTTTGATTCGGTAGTATTTGTGCTGTCGATGAGGTAGACATGGGTGAGGGATGGAATAGGTTAGTGGCGTAAGTGTAGAAACACCTAAAATGCTGATGTCATGCTAACCTGTCACATTTATTCTAGACTGTGCCTGAGCCTAACATTTCACCTTGTTGCACACCATGCCAGTGCTGTCATAGGAATTGTCCTGTGTCATCCCTTTTGCTTGCCTTAACATGCATGACATAAACATGTCCTCCATCCTCTCAGGGCTGACCTGTCAGCACCTTGTTGGGCTTAACCTTCTAATCTTTCATTATCTCATTTCTGTCATGTCTTGGTTATATCATTATTGCCTGTTTTATTTTTATTTTTTTCATTTTGTCTGTATTCATCCAAAATAACCTGACTATCGTGAATGCTAAATATAGCACGAACAAACTAGAGTAGACGCAGAACTGGCCCACAGCAGCCCTATCGCCAGTCCCCAGCTTAATGATCACCAACTTCCAGTTCTGGTGTGTGCTGTGGATCAAAATACCATCTCATACCAACAGAGGGCGATATTTCATCATACAAAACGGACCAAATCATGGATCCTTGCAGCCAAATCTACCAGCTTTCTTCTCTTCCAGCTCTCAAGCTCATGGTTAAAGGACTCGTTTTCTCCAACAAGCCGCCACATTATCTACAAGTGTCTGTGTCATCATTCTGTGCGCGTCTGTGAATGTTGTGCGTATATAGAAATGTGTATGCATATTGAATATATGTATGCATATGTATATACCTAGTTAGGTTTTATTACTGATTTGTAAGTATTAACAACTTTTATTACATTCTGAATGTGTTTTTACCATGTCTTTTTATAGGGTTTTTTAACCGTGCTAATGATTTCTTTGCTTCTGCGACTCGTGCCGTTCTTCTCTTCGTAATCAGTGCTTCTTTTAAACATCCGAACACTATTCTGCATAGGACCCTGGTCTTAACCGATGCACTTTTTACCCTATTTTATTGGAAATTGTATTGAATGAATGAATGAATAAGTCATGTTGGCTCAGACTGCTACTTTTTTGTATGAATATGTTGTACAGTAAGACAACAGTGACCACTATTTACTTGGGTAATTAATCAAAAGCGAGAGCAAACAGGAAATAAATGATAAAGTCCCTTTGTCTCATTTTTTTTAGTGTGCTGCTTATTTAGAACAGCTCTTTTTTTAAAATCTTTTTATTATTCAGTCAAATAAATGTTAATTTGGTCTGTTAATAAAGTATAACTAAGTTGTGTAGAAGTAATTTAATTGGGCTTGTTGACTAGTGCTGGGCAAATACTGATATTCAGGTTATTTTCTTTACAATACGATATTGAAAACCACAAATCTGACTTTAGATTTTTCTTTTTCTTTTCAGAGTTAAATCGTTTTTTTCTACATAATAAAATTCAGAAAAAGTTCATTGCCAGGTTCAGTAAAGAGCAATTTACAACATGAGAATTTGTCTCACACAGAATTGAAATACAAAAAAATAAAATGCACTATTTACAGATTTATACACGGTTACAGTAAATAATAGCTATGGGAAGTGTGCTAAGAACAGTAAGTACCTTTCTGTGAGTGGGGGGGGGTGCTGTGTGGGGATGGGGCAATTTTCAGAAGGCTGACTGCAGTGGGAAGGAAACTGTTCTTATAGTGTGAGGCCCTGGTCCTGATGGACCGTAGAGGTTGGGAGTGTGTGTGTGTGACCGGGATAGGAGGGTACATTGCATGTCTTAAAAAAAAAAAGCTACTTTTATGTACCCGTTAAGGCTAATAGATACAGAATTGTTGTCTACCCTCAGTAGTAGGCGATGTCATCATATAGTCGTGGTATAGCGTTGGTCGATTGTTAAAACATTTCAAACAATACCAGTATATTTAAGTAACGTTGCTCTTAGATAGTCACTAGCTAAAACAAGTTCTTTATTCACTAACCCTGGCTCATGTATGGTGTATATTGGGCGGTCCAATGAAAATGCTATGTCATTAAGACACACGATGCTTTTGATGACTTAGACATTTTTATTGGAACTTGTTAATCTATACATTTTCAACATATCATAGAAAGATATTAAAAGTGCGTATTTACATAACTGACAATTACGAATAAACTATATTACATCGATTAGCAGTCACATATTTACCTTACAAACAACTATATACACGTTTCATTTACACACTGGTTGGAATAATGTCATAATGTACAGTACATTTAAAGGCTAAAACCATTGACCTGAACAGCTGTTCCCGTATAATTATGAAATACACATTTAATACGTACAGAAAATCGGTAGATCTACGTACAGCTGTCGTCATTTTTCTCCTATAAGTGAACTGTTTACCTAACAAATGTACGGCTTATATTAAACGAAGGATCCCTTTTTCTTTTCTAACTGTACCTCTGTCCCTCAGGCCCTTTTCTGTGTGTGAGACAGACCATAATGCCGCGTATATTAGTTGGATTATTTCAAAGTGCATGTATATGATTAAAGTCATTTGGAATGTAACACTGTTTATGAGAGATATGCTATTTGGACTAAATTAAGAGAACACCTGACCATTATATGTATGTGTGTTGTTGAACATCCTGTTCCAGATGTTGTCTCACTCTTAATAAACTCCTCACGTCTGGAAACGCCTTCTATTAGATTTTGGATCGTCCCTTTAAGGATTTGCTTATTTGGACATTAATGATGGGTGAGGAGGTCTGTGTTGCGGTTCATCTTAACAGTCTTTATGAACAATCCAGTTTCTCACACCAAGTATAACACATTGTGTGTTTATGGAGTTCAGAGGTTTTGTGCACAAAGGCATTGTCATCCTGGAACAGTGTTTGAGCCTACAGAGACTTTCTGTACAACAACTGTCTGCTTCCAACTTTGTGGCAACACAAAATACGGGTTTGCTGGTAAGACAAAACCATTTGCTGTATATGTGTATATCGAAGTTCCTCCGCCCAAGAAGGCCATAAGTATTCTTTCTTTGGAGTATTTTCCTCCACATGGTCCATCTGTTTTGCTTAGAGTTCTGTTTGTTTGACAGGAGGTTCTAGTTTTCTGGACAATGCAGTCAGGATAAGTTTAAATTTGTCATGTCGCTCCGTTTGGTTTACCCCGGCCCCTCTGCTGCCCCACAGCAAGCGTAACTGGAAGTCTGTCTTCAGGATCTCCAACATGTCTTCATCAGGATAGAAGTCTTAAAGGTAAACAAGAGTTATTAGAAATGCTATTTACACATACTTCATAAATTCATGATGCCAACCAGTAAGATTAAGTGTCTTGTTCTTCTACATGTCTCCTTAATAGCTAAAACCTAATTAATCATTAAGAATCTATGAAAAGAACTTTAGGACCTTTTTAAATGAAATAATTCAGAAATTATAGTTAGTTATACACCCTTGGTCTTACCTTGCAGAACTCGCTTGGCATTATAGCTGTAGGTGTCGGCGTTGCGTGCAACAGCACGGGCCTCCTCTAGATGGCGCAGCATGATCTCACATCCCTGGTCATTGTTTTCCCAGAGCTCCATGCTTTCAAATGCAACTGCTGGTCTTTCCATCAGGGTGAGAAGAGGCATCAACAGTGGCACAGTGGTGCTGCTTAGTGGGACCTCTGCTGCGGAGGGCAGAAGGTATCTGTTAATATTAACCTCACCAACCAGCATCATTATCCTAACACAGTATGAATGTCAAAAAAGATTTAAAATTCTTCGTCGTACCTCACTATGATATGGATAATTCTGTATAATTATGACCAGACAAATGTGTGCAAAAAATGAGCAAAACTTACCATTTCCATTATACAGGTTTTTGTAGAAGGGTTTAAGAGATTTTTCATAAAGGATGGCAGTTTGCGTGTAATTCCTACGTAAGGTGGTCCATGTGTGATCCAATCTTGTGATCTGTGAGCAGAGAGCAAATCAGAATGAATGTATTTCTCAGCGTTTCACCACAGGCATCTTTTACTTATGTCTGTGTGATGCTCAGTCTCTGTTAGATGTAGAGGCAGTGCTCAGTGGGTGCTACCTGAGGCATGTCCAGGGCTTTCATTAATGATGAAAAGGCATAAAGATCTCCCATGGAGTCTTTTAGCTCCTGAGCGACCAGAATGATTCGGTTTAGTGTGGCTGCTCTTTCCTCAAGGCTCCCTGTACAGCCAAGGATGTCCACGGCAACGCCAATGGCCATAGTGTTATGCCTATGTTGGAAATAAACTTCCACTTCAGCTGTTTGTTGGTGAAGTTGGGAAATTGGTGTGTAAAGTAACAGTGTGTAGTTTACCTTTCCATGAGATCCTGGCGGAGTTGTCTTCCATGTGGTAAGGTTACCAGCTCCAGCCCAGAGGTCACGCCCATCTGACATTTCATTTCATCTGAAACATTTACAATCCGGGCAACCTGACAGAAATAGATGTAACATTTACACAGTATGTTCTTTTGTGTTTTTATGTAGGAAACATTAGACTTGGGTGAATGTATTCATTCAAAATCACACACAGTCTATTCTGCACTTCTAGTCCTGAGTTAAAACTCTTAACAACACTGTTTTTAAAGTGTATTACATTTTTATATAGGCGGTATCAAAAAGTTTTAAGACACTCCAATAGACGGCAGCATAATGCAAGGCTGTGCCCCCCTGTGACTATGCTGCTTGTTTGATATCCCCTCATATTATCTACACTTGTACATCTGACAAAACTAAACACCAAACACAACCAGGCTGTCAGGAAGAACTGGTCTTTAATGCTATTGTCTAAAGGTGCACAAAATGTCACAAGGAAATGCTGCTAGTGAAGCTGTTACTGCTGACTGTATTCAGGTAATGGGTGTGGATAGGCGGGTTCCCGTCGCAGCTTTTACTTAATGCACATTTAAAAAATTGACTCCAACTGTAGATCTGACAGACATTAGACAGTTGTACTTATACAAACCAACCTACATTAATCTAATTTGCACAACCTGGCAGTTATGGGTTCAGGGTCTTAGCTTTGGCATTGCTAGGATTTGATCTTGTTGTCTAACAACTACCACCTCCTTATACTGCTCCCAACATCTACAATTCTACCACTAGGCTACACAGACCCTGCTTAATGATGATAATATAACACCAAGTAAATTGATCTTGTAAGTTTACCTCACAATCAGCTTGCAGGATATGCTTGGCGATGGTTTTGGGATCCTGACTGACCAGCAGTTCTTTGGATTTCTTCAACACAGACATTTCCAGTGGCTTGTTCTCTGATGGCAGCAACCTGAACTCCGCCTCGCCTGGCCTGAATGCCGATACTATCTCAAACACAGGCCTCCGGAACCCTTTAACCTTCTTTGAAGCTGACTGTCGACCTTGTGTCTGCTCTTCTTTCTCTTCGTCTTCCTCTTCGCTGCTATTCTGCAAGGCTTCGATGGCATGATGGTAGGAGCTGCGATCCAGCTTTGTGCTGCCACAGCTGATTCTTTTCTGCTCCACTTGCAGCCTCTCCACATACCCGTTAGAGGTGCTAATCCTTTCCCACTCAGAACTAGCAGAACTACATGGGCTGAGCTCGCAGTAGTTCACATCCGGGCTAACTGGGCTGACCGACTGCTGTGGGGCAGAAGGCCAGTTTTTCTGGGTATTCACTGGGGGTAAGTCGAAGAGCGACTGAGGATGCCTCATGGAGGGCACTTTGCTGGGTTTTGGAGGCGGTTTTGGGCAGAGCTGGCTATCAGAACCGCAGATAGCTTCACCTGCTTGTGTTTCAAAGGCCACCTTGCGAGGAACCGTAGGGCTAAGTGCTGGCTCACTGCCTGTCCTGAATACAGGAGACTTTGGGCATGACTGGGCCTCCATATGCTGAATCTGGGCCTGGTGCCTTAATCCTGAAAGAAAATTCATAAATTATTGATAAAATTTTTTTTTTTTTGCATACTTATTGTCTTTTTTTTCCAGCTCTGACAGCTCACATTAAACAACTATAAAGCATCTTTTCTGCCTCTTCTCATATTGCCTTCTTGCATTCTAATTTACCCATCCTCTGCAGAACAGTCACTAAGCATTTCACTTCCACGTCTCACTTCACACAACAACTGAAAAAGTTTCAAAGGCAGGAAGCTACAATGACTTTGAAAAAGTCTTTTGCTGTTGTTCTAAGAGAACCAGTTAGACAGAAAATAACAAGGCTGTCAGAGCAGCGCAACGTCAGAAGTAAAGTGTGTCAGTGCATCAGATGAGGATAAAAGCTGAAACGCTGGTGCTCACCGAGTGGAAGGAAACTCTCTGACTGATGGGTCTTCAACGGCCGCCTCCTCTCCTGAACATGGTTTAGACACGCTGGCTGGCTCCCGCATTTGTCTCTGTTGCTGTGAAGGTGAAAGATGGGTCATTTAGTCCCACAGTGCTCCCGATGGGAAGCATCACTAAACTTGTCTGCTGTGCACAACACTGAAGAGGAATTTTATATGCACAGTATGTGTGTGTGGATTTCTGCAGCACAAAAGCTTGTAATTTTGCTAGGGTATTTTTTGTCATGGTTTGTTTTGGCATGTTTTTTCTCTCTATTCAGCTACACATGGGTTATCCCCTGCTTAGCCACAAGATGGGTTTTCTCAGGCGTGTACTTATCTTCTCTGGTTTGACATAATCACAGTATTTTCCGTTATAAAATTGTAAACAGTCTATTTAGACCATAACACTATGATCAAATTTCCTACTTCTGTGATTTTAGGTAAAGAAAATGTTTACCTGAGAAGGTTTCCATGGCCAAGGGTGGGATCTGGCATGTGTCCGTTGATAATATTTAAGCTTAGTCGTTTGCAGCTCTGGTTCTTCTTCTCTCTGTGGCCAGACTCTGCACGGACTGGTCCGACTCTGTACTTTTCCTCCAGGGACCTAAGTGGCAGCATCCTGTTGATGGGCTGGAAGATGATAGCTCCCACCACCTCAGACACGGGCTCACGGTTCCCCACGTAGTATCGCACTAAAGCGGGGATGCTGTCAAAGCCATCTTTCTCAAACAGGTACTGCACTCGTGAGTAGGCTTCATTCAGTACCACAACCCTCTTGTTTATTTTAAAGTGCTGAGGACTGTTCTTCCACTGGCATGTTAGAACATAGTTTCCTGGGCTTGACAGTGAGTCACGAATCAGGAAGTCACCGTCACGTTGGACCAGGTTTTCAGCCACCTAACAAACAGAGACACAGAAAACAGAGTTATTAAGCATTTTAATTTTTAATGTAATCAGTATCTGTTTGCTGAACTTCATCATATATAGCTTCATCCGTGGGTCAGTGAGAAAATATTATTTTCAGGATATAATATTTTTTCCCCAAAATTCTAAAGCAACATTTTGTCAGTGTAGCATTTTTAATTTTTTCTTTATTAATGGTTCACATATTCCAAAAAGGGCTTTACTTAAAACTGTTTTTAGTAGTATAGCACCATTATCTGGTTCTAAGGTAATAGATGAACCTTAATGCTGCACAGAACGTATACATTTTTCTTGATTTTCTAAGCATGCACTGTAAATTGTATAGAATTATCTATATAATTATCTTGGCATTATAGTTTCTGTTATTTTCTGGTTTTTATTATATTTCCTTAAATTGCAATTGTGAATGTAACCTGAAGCAGGTCCTCATTTTTTACAAATATTTATTCTACTGTTAATTTAAATAATGATTTTTATTTGAAATGCAATGTAAGTACAGATTTAAAACTGGGCCAGCAAATGGTTAAAGTTCTGGGTTGTTGATTAAAAGATCAAGGTTTAAGCCTCACTATTACCAAGCTGCCACTTTTGGGCCCTAAAGCAAGGCCCTTATCTTTAGAGGTGCCCTATCATGATTAACCCTGCTCTCTGATCCCAACTGGAATATGCTAAAAAAAAGAACTTTATTTTAAAATAATGTACTGCATGTGTGACTGTATGTAATCATTTACAGTATGTGGTATTAATAGTATAAGTATGTGTTAATAAGCGGGTCTATTATTGTAAATTAATTTAGGCAATTTTAACATCTTACATAACCAGTCTTTTGGTTAGGTAATTAAGAGTCATTATGCTTAATTAATGTTCATTCTATTAGTAGAATTTGAGTCCAACAGGAATTGAGTAAAATTGGGTCAGGGGTTCTATAATCTTAGCAATGTTTGATGCTGCTGTGTTTTCTGACAGACCTTAGAAAAAGATGGTCTGAAAGGAACTTGCAGGTAAATTACAGATCATCTACTGTGAGCGGAAGGTTGTATACAGTTGCTACATTGTCTAAATGGTGTTTTGTTTTGGTTGTTTAAGGATTCGTTCAGGTGTTGGCGTCGGACACACTTTTTGTTTGCACCTCTGTATAAGGGCGTGACATGTTTTGTTAAACTGATTTATTTACACTACACTACTTTGATAGTTCACCTTTCCAGGTGGACTTGTACTGCAGGTTGATACCTGCCCAGTCCTTACATAAACCTTATTTTCTCATCAATATGCAGTTTATTTTTCTGTCTCACAACTCCCACAGCATGGTCAGGACAAGTAAAATCGATCACAAGCTATAATGGCTGTTGTTACTCGCTAGAAATGGTGTCAAAATATCAATTAGCTTAAAAGCTTCACTTTCTACTGAATTGTTATTTTGTTTAAGCACTTTAGCTGAGCAGGTCTGACTCGTTTCTGTTTAAATCAACCCGGATCTCATGGCTACCCTTATCTGTGGGTCAGATTAGGGGCACTCAGACAATAATGTCTGATCCTGGATGTTTTATGCTTAACAAAAATGCGTAACAATTATCAAGTAACAGGTTGACGAGGGTCTGTGTAACCAGCTGTAATTTATTCTAGCTGCTCTAATTACTGAGTTGTTGATCTGAAGACCAGAAACACCTGCGTTCAAGCCCCACCATCGGCAAGTCAACCAACTTCCTGCTCCAGGGGCGCTGTATCATAGCTGACCCTGCGCTCTGACCCCAAACTTACTAAGATGGGATATGCGAAAGACACTGCATTTCATTGGCTCTGTACACGTACCTTTCACAATGACAATGAAGTTGAATATTTATTTTATATTTTATATTTAAAATTTAGATGATTGACATGTAGGCTTTAAAAACATCAGGTACTACATACCTGTTCCAATGTATAATACATACATTCAACTATTCCTATTTACAGTATATATAATATTGTTCACAAAACAGGTGTCACTCATAATACAACTATTTAGCCCCTAATAAAACCGCAAAGCTTTCTGTTCTAAGAAAAAGAAAATAACCTGACATGACGTGTCTTGACTTTTTTTTTAAACTTACACAATCACACTTTTACAATCAAGTTTCAAATATTGGACTTTTAGTGAGACACAATCTTACATTAGAATCATTGCATTGGTATCATACTGTTATTTGCTGCTTTTCGAATAGACCAATCAGATTTCAGTAAGGCGTTGTGTCGAATGCAGAATGATGGATTGTTTTGTTTATCGTTTCTAAGCAAATTGTGCAGTATAGCATCAGACCGCGGCTGTGATTGATTTAATTATAAAGTTTAGTTCCTACAAAAGTCCTACACGTTAAAGCGTAATCTTACTCAGCTTTTGACTATGTATTCGATGATGTGAATAATATTTACTATTCACTTATATTAATTTATTTACTAATATAATCTTTCTCTAACAAAAGGCCAATTTTGGGGTGTCATTACATTTTCTTTGTCAGTTTAAGAATTTTAAGAATTTAAACAGATTCATGCAATAGAATACAGAGACAATTTTTTCATGAGGACATTTTAAAGACTTTTTTACACAAATGGTTATATTTTCAAAGAAAATCGTAATCTCAAACCCATTTCTGCTTTCCCAGATGCCTCATACTCGCTCGAAAAGGTTATCCAAACTGTGGTAAACCGAGTTAAAACAAATCCTGACAAATTTTATATCAAACTTGCAGTAAAAATTCACTTTATCTGATACCAAATCAGTTGAAAGTCAATTTAATAAATCGATTTTTCATTCTGTTGTCTTGTAAAGACTATAAAAAGGCTCTACTGAACCCTTATACGACTCCACCAGGTCGAAGCAGGTTTGACTCCAATGAACCGAGCACTTAAAAAAACTGAACTTTCGTTAATAATTTAACTTGTAATGGAGAAAATCCTTCACCAGCATGAACCAAATGCTGGTACGTTTATTTTAATGTTTTGTAGCTCTACTAAAATAAGCAGCAAGATGTAATTTACGTCATGTGTGACTGGACTAACCTTGTTTCAAGGATAAGCTGTAGCAAACACAGCACGTTTTCATTTTACTATCATGTTTTACAAGAAGACTGGATGATCCAATGCCGAGATCAGACATGTCTTGCTGTACAGAAACACCCTAACAGAGCAGAGATACTGAAACGAAGCTCTTGTCTCTCTCAGTTAAAGTATCCGTCACTCGTACAGCACAAAAGTCACAAAACACACAATGACCTGCTGTTGATACACTTTGCATTCCTGCTGTCTTTGTGTGTGTGTGTGTGTCAACATGAGTTTACTTGCCTGTCTTGGAATGGCTCCGTGGTACCACGCGTGGCTGCGAGGTTCCTCTCCACTCTGTTTCAGCTCTTCCTCCAGCTCCCGGCGAAGCTTCTCTGAAGCGCCATCCATGATATGCTTGTCCCTTGAGAACTGCACATAAATGGGAATGACGAAATCCTTTAGTGTCCTCAAATCCATGCTTGTACCATACACACTCACTGCGTGTGTGTTTGTACCACAAGGCAACCTTCACTTGTCTCTCACTTTACTCTTGAACTGTCACAAACCAGTCTGAGGGAAGTACCTGTTAATGAGTTCCATGACTCAACAGACATTCCCTTTTTTTTTTTTTTCAGGAATTCTTACCTCTGATTGGCTGTGCTCTACCTTTAGGCGCGCAAACACACAACACCACACAAACTACCTTTCAATCCAGTTTTGTCTGACTCATAGTTTTTATTCCAAAATTCATTTTGGAGAAACCGGAAGAGGGTTGAGTAATAAACCGATTACCGTAGGTGAATCTGCGTGGGATCTTCAGTAGATCAAATGATAGCGTGGGTCAGAGTTAATGAAACTTTATTATCTTTGCCTCTATTAAACAAAACACCTCGGTAACTAATAGTAACACTAATATTAGTGAATTCTATTATCCAAACTTAATAACGTGCAGGTTCATTACAGTGGATTCAATAATTAGGTGAGTGAGATCATCACATAACAAAAGCACAGAGTAACAAGACATGTAAATAGAAAGTGTCCCACATACACACACACACACACTTACACACAGTATCAACGGTTTAGCAAGTACTAACCTGCAGAGTTATAACAATACAAACCTTTTTAAGTTTCGTAATCCTTTGTGGCAAACAAGTGAGAAAGACCTGCTTTTCTTTCTAACTGAAGAAAATCACACTGCGTACTACAAATATACTAAGAAGATAATAACATAATGCTTCATAAAATTGGATAGATGTTTCTATGCTAGTATCTTTAAGTGCACTTAATGAAAAATATACTTGGTTATTGTTAATTAACTAAAATACAGTAGACTTGGTAATGAGGAAATGAATTGCAGGGGGGCCAAAGAGAATGGGGGGGGGGGGGTTCTTCCGATAGTTAAATTTTGCAGGAGATATAATAATATAGTAATATAATAAATATTATATGTGCATATAATGGCCGCCATGTGACAGGTCCATCCACCATCACTAACTCCCCACCCTGTACAGATAAGCCCTTTGGTTATAAATCTTATTTCTTGTTATATACTCTTTTATTTAAGTCCACCTTTACTTATTTAGCTGACGTTTATCTGAGCAAACAGTTTAAGTTTATAGTCTTAAAAAAACTAAAGCTGACTAAAGTGTGCCTGGTGTAAGAAAAAACAACATTTTTTTTGTATTAACACTATTTTGTGGCGTACAGTTTAGCCTGCATCTCGAAGATCTGGCTTTTGTATCCTGGCTCCAAACAGGAAGGGTGGACTTTCTTTCCTTTCTTTCTTTTTTCTTGGACTTTCCTCTTATGTTTTCCTTAATTTAATTTTGGTCAGCTGCCAGCCAACTCTCTCCTCAGACAACAGCTAACATCCATGAACATGACATGAGAAACACACATTATTGAAAAATAAAGCACTATTTACCCTCTGAGTGTGTTATAATTACTTCCTTCCTTCTGTCAGTTATTGCTTCCTTCCGTCCTCTCCCCATTTCTTTCGCCCTTCTTTCTTTCTTTCTTTCTTTCTTTCTTTCTTTCTTTCTGGAAATTGTATTTTGATTACTTGATCCCTTCCCTTCTTCCATCTTTCTTTTTATCTTTCTATTTCTTTTTCTCTCTCAACTGGGAATTGATACCTGGAGCAACTCCATTAGAATACTTTAAAACCTTGCCATCTTTACTTTTCATTTTTTCCCTCCTTTCTCTTTCCTTTCTCCTTCCTTTCTTCCTTCTTTCCTTCCTTCCAATTTTTTTTCTTTCTTTTGTCTATTTACTAAAGAATACATATTTCTACAGTTTAAATATTACCAAACTATAATATATTTTCTGAAAGATTGTCCATCTTTTCCGGGAATCCGTGCACTCTGTAAGACCAGTTCTATAGTAGGTCTGTTAATATACACTGGACAAAACTGATGGCATACACAGTTTCTAGTGCCAAAGATCCATCTGATTCACTGCTTTTAGCGCGTCTTTTTGTTGATTTGGTTCAGTCTAATGTGACACTGTGTGTCCTTCATTTAGAAAAATCTTGTCAAGATTAATGGATCAATGGGAAATGATGTCAAATGTTCAGTTTATTGTGCTTTAATAAAAACTTCTTGGATCAGTGATTTTACAACAGGGGTTGAATGATGGGGACGTGTAAATTGTAAAAAAAACAAAAAACAAAAAACATCCTCTCCATCTTGTACACTAAACATTTGGAATGCTTGCTATGTGTGTTACCCAACCTCAGAGTTTTAAAAGTACTAGCTCGATGCCCAGCACTGTACTTGTGTGTCGTGTGGCTGCTTCATGTGGTGTCAGTGCTTAACCTCAGGCTAAATCTGGCTGTGCAGAACGAGCCATTGCACCACTTCACATTTTACTTTGACCCTGTGTGTTATATGGTATATTCAGGAAGTTAGGAGTAAAGCGATGTGCTTCGTTTGCTTTGTGCCGTAGAAACTCAAACTTATCCGGCGGTGACTTTAGCAAAGACACTTAATAAAGCGGGCAGAGAGCTCATTTACTCACACGTGCACTTACACCGTAACTGCATTTGCTAGAGCAACATATTTTATTAGTGTGGCTCATTAAAAAGAGTGTGCCTCTTCAGCCCTTTGGATTAAAATAGTTTTTATGGCTTGATAAACTGCTGCTCTGTTTAATTTGGATGAGTATCTGTGTGGATCAGAAGCAGTGATGTCACTGATATAAGAGACAAACAGGACAAAGCGTACAATAAAAAGAAGTAGGAGTGTCTTTAACGTAAATAATTCATCTGAGGTTGTATTCAGAGACAGGAAGGCCTAGAGTCATTTCCTAACTGAATGTTTTCAAACAACGTTTATTACTAAGATGCTTTTATTTGTCTAATTTTATGAAGGGATATTTTTCTGAGTGGCAAAAAGGTAGTAATAACATGCAGACAAGTACGTTATTTGTATTTTTTCATGATTTATTTCCATTTGATCTTATTTCTCCAGCAGTACTTTCCGCTATTACAAGTAATAAACATGTAATTACAGTCTGTAATCAACGGGATGATTGCAGGATGATAATGTTTGCTGCATTGGAAAACACCTGACCAAAAGTACCTTTGTAGTTATTGAGGCTCTGACTTATAAGATGGTATAAGTTATAATGTAGCTGCTTTTGGTTTTCCTTAATTTCCCCAAAAAAATTCTTAATTTTATTAACCCAGATGTGTTCTAAAGAGCATTTTATATCGTTTTTCACCCATAATAAAGCTCTCACCTTACTTTCTCTTTATTTCTCTTCCTGTATATCTCACTCTTTTCTTTTTCTTTCCCTTTGTCTCCTCTATTTATATGTCCAATCATCATTTCGCAAGAACTGCCTATTTTATTCAGGAGATGCAAATCTTGTGTTGTAAACTCCCTACAAAGTAATAGAGACTTGTTAATCATGTTCACTCTGTCTGAGCTTTAAGCAGTGCTAAACCACATGAAAGCTTTAAAGCTATAATTCCAGTAGACAGGAAGTGGCTGCTTTTAAGCTACGCTGTTCTTCGGTGGATGAAGTGTGTAGTAGAAGCACAATGGTGTTTTTAATTTTTTTTCTTAGTTGGTGGCATGTGCTGAACCTAGCTGTCAGACCAGAAGGACAGGGTGTAACACTCATTTGTTTTTGATTCTGTCGTGGTCTTTTTTAAGTCAAATAATTAGACGGGTTTTTAATAGATGGACAAGTTCTTGATGCAAAACAACACCCATTATACACCTTTCTTTCATAATGTCAGCCTAATTATAATTATTCAATTAGCAGATTGTTGAACCTGCAATTTAATAACGATTCCTTTTTACCCATATTTACTATACACTGAAAGATGGCTTAGGTTGCCAGATCCACCCTTTACTACGTCCCTTGGACTTGGACTTAAGTTTTTAATAATAATAATAATGAAGGGGATATTATAGTTGGATGAATGAGCACCCAAAATACTGTTCCTATTTTGATGGGCCATTTTTAGACAATCAGGTGTACATTAATATATCAACTGTATATAAAAAACTAAAAATTTCTGACAATGATTTTTTTTTAAATTAGTAATAACACCTCTAAGTGTTATTGTAATAAAACATAAATTTAGTTATTTCCAAAAACTTATGCACAGCGACAGCCGGCACTGCCCTGTAAGTAAGTAAGTAAGTTGATCATCATGCTTTACATCTTCATGCTTATTACTTTTTCCCCATAACAAATTTAGCCTGACAAGCCCATGACTGAAAATAACTCAAGATGCCTCTGGTATTGTAGCAAGAAACGGGTGGTGCTCGTTCACAATTTAGTCAACAGCGGTCTGAGCCATCACCCCACAAGCCACAAATTACAGCCACCAGACGACACATACTTTTCAATTGACTGGAGAATCCATCAGAATAGTGCTTGTTTGTTCTTGTTCTCCTTTCTAATCATCACAGCATTAGGCGACATACAGATCGAAGGAACCAATAAAACCTGCAAAAATATTAAACATCTTACTGAATTCATTTCAATTGAAAGTCTAGTCGTTTAGCCTGGAGACTGTGTTGACTGTATTGTGTTTCACAAAATATTATATGATTTTCGTGCCAGTTGCTGTAGGCTTGGCTGGAATCTCTAAAGCATTTATGGGCCATGCTTTGGAGTTATGAGTGTGAGCTCAGCAGCATTTTAAGGTGCGCTAAGACTATAAACTTTTAAAAATAGTTGTAGCACGCTTGCTTAAGAGCAGCTCAATGCCACAGTTAATCCTTTCATCAAGTCATGACATTGCCTGGGTCAAAGCAGTTGTCATCAGCATGCTTCTGCTGTTAACACTGACATTTACCAATATGTCCATGTGTGACGTGGGGACCATGTGTGTAAGAGACTTTGGAGAAGCCTGGATGATCTTTGACTGATGTTTGATTATTGTTAAGATCCTTCTAATTAGCTATATTGACAAAGAACTATCTATGTAAAAATAAATAATTATTTTTGCATTTTATATTTTTGCAAAAGTTTTTCAGATCATGTCCTCTGTTAAAAGCACTGTACAAATAAAACTGAATTTAATTTATATAGCCCATTTTATACACAGTGGTAGTTTAAAGTCCTTAACATAATAAAAAATGAAGAAATAAAAATTTTAAATTATTGAAAACAGTTAATATAGAATTTCTGTATACAGTTCGGATGTAGCACAGTGTTTATTCAGTGACTGCAGAACCGAACAGATTTGCTTTGAGTCTGAATTTAAAGATGGCTACTGATTTAACACATCTGATCTCTTCTGGTCGCTGGTTCCAACTGCGGGCTGCGTTATAGCTAAAAGCAGATTCTCCTTGTTTAACTGACTTGATTCTAATATTCTGAGTGATCTGATTGGTTTATATTCAGTGAGCATGTCTGAAATGTATTTAAGCCCTTTAGGCTGTTAATTGATTAATAAACGAGTAACACTACTTTAAAATCAATTCTTAATGTAAACTGGCAGCCAGTGCAAAGACCTGTGTAATGCGATCAGATTTTTTTTTGTTTTAGTCAGAATCCTGGCAACCTCCATTGAGAAATAAGCTCAAGAAAAAGGTCTTGGAGTACTTTAGGATCATGGAAATAATTGTAAAGTTAATTAAACTGCTACATTTAAAATATTAGCTAAAAATATAGGCACAGTTTATAACAGATGACCATGTAAATACGTATCACTTTAGGTATGTTTAACATATAATACCACTATTGAATTTCACAGCTTCCTGTAAAAATCTCAAAGATCAGCACAGGATGAAGATCCCGGGTCTCCCCTGAGGTTTTTGAAGCAATTAGTGGGCAGTAGTGGTGGTCTCATGTACAGTATCACCCTTCCTGAGCTAAAGTAAACTACAGTCGTAGGCCAATATATGCAAGCGATCCATCTGAGCCTTTATTCCTCTGGGTTTCCAAACCCACCAACTTCCATCCATATTGACCCATTGCCCTGTCCTGGCTTTCTTCTTGTTCTTAAAGGCCAGCACAGTGTCTGTGCACCCCCTGTACAGTCTCAGGCAACAACGCGCCCAGGGGAACTGAGAGAATCAGAGAATCAGAGAATGGGCTGCTGCTGGATGTCTGCTGATGATTTATGATCCTCTTAAAGTGATTGCAAGTGTGTGTGTGTGTGTTTTTTCCCCCCATATTTTCTTACTATGGCAGAGTATTTACTTTTTATATCTCTCCAACACATCCATATTTGGCAGATTTGTAAATGCAGTTTGGCTAAAGTGTAACAATGTGGACCTGCAGGTCCACTTAAATTAGGATCTCTATTTTTTTTTTCTCTATCCACCTTTCATCTGAACTATGTCCCAATTATTTGAGAGTTTTTTTCTATTTTTATATAAATGGTGTCTGGTTCTGTTTATTCTAGCTAGAGCGCAAGTAAGAACGTTAACTATGAAAAAAGCGTGTGATGTTAATACAAGTATATATCGTAAAGTTTTATAATCGATACATTAGAAGAAATATTATTTGCTTCCAAATTCCTCCCTTTTTGCCTTCCTTCCTTTCTTCTAAATTCCTTCCTCCCTTTTTTTCTTTTTTTCTTTCCATTCCTCCAAATTCCTTCCATCTTTCCTTTTTCCTTTCTCCCTTTTTGCTTTCTTCCTTTTTTTCTTCCTTCCTTCATTTCTTTTTTTCTTTCCTTCCTTTTCTTCCTTCCTTCCTTCCTCCTTTTCTCTCCTAACAGTCATGTCTGAGTTTTAATGATGGGTGTTTAACGAAGAAATGTTTACAAAATTTTGACCTGTGCACACTCACTCACCCAACCTTACTTTATTCCTTTCTCACCTCCTTCCTTCTTTCCTTACTTCCTTCTCTTTTTCTTTCATCAGTTATGTCTTGGGTTATGAAGGAAAGATGTGCAGCGGGAATTGTGGACTGGGGCAACTGCATTAGATCACCTGAAAACCATGCCGTATTTACAGTACTTACTTTACTTTGGATTTGATGTACAGCTGGAAAGGGTTTCACAGCTCCAGCTAATCACCGGAATATACTGTAGCTCAGTAAAACTAAACACTCTTTTCAAATTAATATTATTATTATTATCATCATTATTTTAAACTAATGACATCATAGATTGACTATTTGCACAATCCTAATTATATTTTCTTTACTGTGTTATTGTTATTAATTGCCCTATATTTGCAATTCAGTTACAATGATTTGCTTTATTTTCCTTTCTTTTTTTAACATTTATTTTACCATTACTTTTTTTTATCTAAAAAACCCTAGTAATACTTTTTAAGGATTTGGCTAAATATTGGCTGAGCAACACAGTTTAAAGTTCATAAAAAGAGGTCATAAAAGCACCATTTTAGCTGGTAAAAAAATAAACAAATAAAATACAGTGTCATCACGGTGATGAGTTAACCCTTTATTCCAGAGTCGTACAGGAGATAATGTCTGTGCTACCCACAGGTGTTCAGGGTGATGGATGAGAGTTTGCCTGGCTGTGTCAGCAACTCCGGGGGCTTCCCACAGTCTTTTATCTGTGCTGAGCTCACAGGTCTGTCACACTCATGAACCCTACGCCAGCTTCCCCTTACAGTGTGTGATGAGGACATTGCAGTGCAGATATATTAATCCTCTGATTGGTACGCCTGCATATTTAAACCCCTATGCTGTCATCTTCAGTTTCAGCTGTCCTACGTATGCTCTTAAATAAAACATGTTTTATGTTACTTTTAGCCACAGGAAGTGAACTCAATCACCAGACAGCTATATGGCTGGCTAACTCCTCTCCTAAGTGTGTGAAAGGTTGTGCTGTCCAGTCGGAATAGAGACGCAATGCAGCCAACTTTGTGAACACTGCACACTCTGTTTTCCTTTTTTTCACTGACCCTCACAACAAGCCAAAGTCATACCAAACGTCGGAAGTGCTATATTTAGAAACAATTTCTTTCCAAAAAAAAATCCCTCAGTTTTAATGTCTGTATGAGATCTTCAGGGTTCTGCCGGGGTCCGGTGGGCTGCCAGGCCAGACATCAGCAATAACAAACAGACCAGCTATCTTTAGATTTTTTTTCCAGTGATTGTAGTACGCAGAATGCTTAGATTCCTGTAAAGTATGAGCTGAGGCCTGTGGTGATGCTTTTTTCACATTAAGTTATTTTAAGGACCTCAATCAATGCATTATACAGTGTACAGTTCTTATAATAGTCATGTAAGAACCGAACAGGGTGTTCCATCAATATATTTATTCCTTTTAGAAGAAAGAAAGGGCAGGTGCCACTTTAGATTAAAGTGTATTCTATATTTAGTCTCTCTCTCTCTCTCTCTCTCTCTCTCTCTCTCTCTCTACACACACACACTCTCTATATCCATCACTCTCTTTTAAATAAATTCAATCTATTTATAATACATTGCTTTGTCCTGTCTTGTGACACATGGGTTAGTCTCGCATTACATTGCAAAATTAGGTCTAGTAATGTCATCAAACACATCTTGCATTTAATAGAAATTAACAAATGGGGAACGAAAACAAGTTACTGTTTGTACTGTATGTCGACACACTTAGTGTAAAGTAGTGTGTGTAAGGGTTCATGATTCATACATTTAGATTAATTAAATATAGATATATTACTACGATATATCTACAAACATAAACAAATAGACAGACAGACAGACAGACAGATAGACAGACAGATAGATAGATAGATAGATAGATAGATAGATAGATAGACAGACAGACAGACAGACAGACAGACAGACAGACAGACAGACAGACAGATAGATAGATAGATAGATAGATAGATAGATAGATAGATAGATAGATAGATAGATAGATAGATGAATCACAGGGAGTCATAGATGATGTCAGGCACACTCACTTACTGTAATGAATAGTGTTAAAGAGCTAAAAAACCGGAGCAGCAACTGACACAAAAACCTGCTTTTATAGCCCTCATATATCTTATCACATCTCTATCTTCACACTCCTCTGAGTGCAGCACAAATCTGAACAAGTGTACCATTTTGCCTAATACTTAACTGCTTTACCCGACAGTATGTGTCGAAATACAGGGCAACGTGTTAATTCAATATAGCAGCAACTAACATCCTTATTACATAGTCTGTCTAAACAACCAATGGACAGAATTTTCAGTAAGACACCAAAATGTTCTCAGTTAGACAGGAAGTGTGGCTGTCACTCACCTTGGCCCTCATGACCGAGTTCTTCTGGTAGAAACAGCACAGGGCTGCTGTGATGGCCCTTAAAATAGTGCATCTCTCAGACATTTCTGCCCCCGATAAATCCTCAGTGTTAGAAAAGTAATCAGCACAACCAGGTTACCTCTAAAACTTACTAATTCATCACTTCCACATGACTCTCATACTTAATTCTGTCTGTGTGTATCTGTGGAAGTCACTCAGCTTTAAGACTGTGTGTGTGTGTGTGTGTGTATAGACTGTGCCACTCCATGCCGTTTCTCTAAGCCCCGTTCAGTTTATGTATGAGGGTGGGCTTTTCCCATGTGACCCCACCATCCAGCCAATCAGATTAAAGCTATTTGCAGACACAACATCCTCTAAAGCAGAGAGGGAAGGGGGAAAACGTTAGAGTAGAGGCAATGAGAGATGGCAATTTTGTCCAATATGTGTGTGGTGTTACGGTGTGTGAAAGACTAAGAGATTGAGTGCAGTTTGGAAGGGAGAGTTGAGGTTGACACAGGCTGTTTCTGTTACCCACCACTGAAAAACACCCTAAGCCTGAGCTGTATTCAATAGCTCCTTGTGAGGTTTCTTAAAGTGGATCTATTCTAGCTACACATTTACAGCCAATAATAATCAGTGTCTTTCTCTGGATTTATGCCTGGTTATACTCACAGAACAAGAAGTTCTTTGCAGTTTCAACGGTTACTATTCTGATCCAAATGTTCCACAGGTACAAATCAATGCTCCATTTTTCATTCATTTATTTGAATTCTAATCTATTTACATGTCCATAGGTCTAATCCACATTAAGGTTTTACGGTCTAAATGTATATAAAGGCAATCTAGTTTTATTGTTAATTATTTAAATCTCTAAGCAACTGAAATATTTACTTTTAAACATCTTCGTCTACGATTGCTATAAAAATGCTATAAAAAATACCAAAGAAATCGGCATAAACACACGACAAGTAAGGTAACTACTGAAACAGGAGATCGATACAGGAAGTGAGCAGGTTCTGAAACTAGAGTTGATTTGGCTACTAGGAAAGTCATTGATTGCTTGCCAGTGTAGGCTTATGGTTTAAAAATCTCAGGTTACAATCCAGATATAAGGGGTGATCGAACAGACAGTCACTAACGCTCTTAAAACAAATAAAGAATTACGACTCATCTCAAGGTCACATAAAAGTGGGAAGTGTGTGTGTTTTTATGGGGTGAGAAAAGCTTATTTTCACACGTTACTAATTTTAAGTATATCATAAAAACTAAACGATTGTGTTTGATTTGTTGTACAATAGTAAAAGCTTCAACTGAAAAAGAAAGATAGTAAGAGAGAAAGATAGGTAGGAAGGAAGAAAAACTAAAGAAAAAAGAAAAACTAAGAAAAAAAGGAAAGACTGAAAAAGGAAGAAAGCAAAAAGAAAAAAACTGAAAGAACCAAGAAAAAGAAATAAAAAGAAAAGGGAAAAAAAAGACAGGAACAAAGAAAGATAAAAAGAAAAAAAATTGCAAAGGGAATGAAAGAAAGAGGATTTTTTTAAATCCTTATTGAATTAGATCTTATGTATGTATGTATGTATGTATGTATGTGTGCAGTCAGTACTGGTGTGAGTGTCAGTACTGTTTTAGAATAATTGAATAATTCCATTCGTGTAGATGCAGCAGGGAAATTTAAACATTTCCTAGATTCCGACTGTGACTGTAGTATATTACTATAGTTGTATTTATAGACCACGTCGAGCTGCTTCTGTGGTGCATTAATATAATAGTGAGTGGAAGCTTTGTAATCATAACTGACAGCTCAGGGTTCAGGGAGCAGTGGGTTCAGTGGGTCGTGTCCTGTTTCAGTCTGCATTCAACTCAACTAGGGCAGTGGGGGGCTTATAGAGATAAACATTACTCAGCGGGGAGTCACTCTTTCCCATCAGGCTGTGCTGTCACCCAGCTGCTCAGATCCACTGCAGGGTGCCCCAAATGTACACCCCGCTCCCTGTGGAGCAATAAACACTGGACACTTACACTTCCTAGACATGGCTTTTGTGGGAGTATAAGGGGGCAAAGAGGGTAAGGGGACTTTCTCCTGATTAACTGTCTCGATGAGAGCGGTAGGAATTTTGTCATTTCCACTGAGGGAAATTCATTTTTAACTTGAATGATGGATTTGACAGTAGATGGTCAAAGGTTTGTCGACACAGTTCCATAATTTGGCAGACATGCTTAACCCACAGTTTTGAAAGCACACAGTTAAACAGAATGTCTATGATTGTCTAGCATTACATCATTCCTTCACTGGAATACACACTGTCGGAACAGTGTAATGTAAAATTAATGTAAATTTCTTTTTTTGTCACATAAACTCTACAGCACAATGGAGCTTGTTTCTTTGCATATTCCATCTACAACAAATTGGGGTCAGAGCGCAGGGTCAGCTATGACACAGCACCCCTGGAGCAGAAAGGGTCTTGCTCAGGGACCCCAACAGTGGTAGCCTGGCAGTGGTGGGGCTTAAACACAGGTTTTCATGGTCTTCCAATCAACAGCTCAGCACCTTTACCATTTCAGCCACCACTGCCCTTCATAGAGGGGTGCACCGTTCCCAGAAGTACCACAATCCCAAGTCCAAGTCCCTGTTCCAAAAATCTATTTAAAATATATGTTCTCCGGGTGGGGGATGTATTGGATATTAAACTGATAAGAACAGATACTACACTTGATCTTAGCCAAACAGCAGAAAAGCTGACAATTGCCCCTGTGCACAAACCATGCTCCAAAGAGAAAACATAGAGCACAGAGCCCTGCCCTCAACCCCAATGAACACCTCTGAGATGAATTTAGACTCTAGTTGTACCGCAGACCTCCTCACCCAACAATAACATCTGATCTCACAAATACTATCGTAGTTAAAAAAAAAAACCCATCCTAACAGCCATGCTACAAAATCTAGTAAAAAGCTTTTCCAGACATATGGAGGTTTTTAACGGAGTAATAACTTATTTATGACTAGATATGAAAATGCAAACATATAAATGTTCAATTACAAATAAACCCAGACATTTAGGTTTTACGACGCTGTAAGAAGTCTACATGTTAAAGAGCACTGGGAGTCTGTGGACCGTTACTAGATTTCATTGCGGCAGAATTATTTTTGCATACAAACATTTGGATTTTTGTCTGTCTCTTCCTCCCCTCTATTACTCCTAAGTGGTAAACAGAGACATTATGAGTGCCTGGCACACCCAAAGATCTGTTCCGGAATGTTCCTCAAGAGGGTCAAGCTCCCAATGTAGCTAATTAAACTTTATAAAGCTCCAGAGACCTGCGAGTAAATACATTTTTACATGGCTCAGTGGGAAATAGAGCCTGCACCAAGTTTTTTATTTAAGTAAGTAAAAAAAATTGGGTTTAAAAAAAAGAACTTACAGGAAATGGAATGCAGGTCAGGGTAAAACAAGGAGAACTACTTTTTCTACCTTGGGTCATTAGGAGGGATGTGCTTTTGTTATCAAGTTCAAGAATGTTTGGTGTATCTATGCTAGCAGTATCTCATGCGTCTGATGTGTTTGCTAATAAATAACAGCGTATTGTGGTTAGGATAGAATGACTCATTTGAACTCAGTACACTGTACACAGCAAGGACAAACTTGTTTCTATCTCATATCAGATTCAGGATGGGACTGGCTGATGTAATACTGTACACACAACATTCCTCTCTCTGTGTATCTGTCTCTGTTAGATCTGCACACACATTCTCACTAAATACGTAAGTGATGTTTCTGTCAACATGACCTTCCCCTGAATAACATATCGGGTATAATAATGAAGATTTCATTAATATGGTTTTTGGTTGTCTTATGATTAATCATGGACAACGTGCTGCTATTTTTTTTTTTACAATAAAAAAACCCATATTATTTTAATAATTATTTATATGCAGATGCTTTCAGTAAATTGTCTGCTACAGGAGAAAGAATTTTCCCTTAAACAGAATTTTTATCATTCTGAACTTTTAGAATGTTGCAGAAGTGACTTGTTATAAATTTAATAACATAACAAATGGTCTATAACATTAAATATAACTAGTAAATAGTATTATGTACCATTCGCTAATTAACATACAAACTAGCAAATCGCAGAAGCGTTAGCTGAATAAAACACTTTGGAAATCATCCTTTAATATAAATTTACCAACACTCGTAATAAAGCTTTTCTGTAATAACACTGCCTGTTTACCGTAAATGTTCCTTTAAATTACTTAAATTAATAAACCAATTTTTACATTTAAATTAAAAAAATATATATATTGAGCGGTATAAAGCTGCATTACATCATACGTACCATATCAGCCCCCCCCCCCCCCCCCCCCCCCCCCCCCCCCCCCCCCCCCCCCTTATCTTTGGGAGCCATTGAAGGCCATGGTGTATCAGGAAAAGATACAAAACCTAAATCATCTCAAGGAACGTATCACCAACGCCATTACAAGCATATACGTGTTCTTCAGCAGTGAAGGACATGCATCAAAATGTCTTTTCAAAACAATGATTATCATGTAGAGCCTATTATAGAAATAAAAATATTTTTAATTAAAAATGGTTAATTTATTAGTTTTCCTATGTATGGAAACTTATAGGAAACCCTGTATTATTATTTCCAACAAATTAGTTTAACACCAATTTCAGTTTACAAGCTTTAAATTAGTCTCAAATGACTCAAACTTATGAGTTGTTAGCTGAATGTCTGAATGACACATATGGCCACAAAAATGCTTAAAATGCTGTCAGAATTGTAAGTCACTCTGATTAGTATTATGATTAGCAGTTTAACATGTCAGTCCAGACATTATGATGATCTGTTTTCTGGCTATGTGGAACTAGCTTCAACTCTCTGACTAAATTTTTAACCTTAAACTGAACAGCAGCATCTTTCACTATCTTTAACAAATGCCTAGAGGAATAGTTTGTCATCCTTTAACACTTAATTAAACACTAACCAAAGTGCTATAAACCTAAGCTAAATACATGTAAATGTAAAAATACAGTATTCCCCTTTGCACTTTCCACACCGTTTGCTGTGTAATAAACACGTGTTACCACTAGAGGGAGTAGTGTAGCAATATTTCAGATGCATTTTTAACAAAATAAATAAATAATTTTAACTATTTTTTTTGCCTGATGTATATTTTATTTTTTTGGGCTTAATGTGCCTTCTGAAAGATCTGAACGACGAACGTAATTCTGCAGTGTTATCTATCATTATGGAATAAAAAATCTTTCTCATTTCTAATTGTAAAAAAAAGATTCCATATAGAGGCCTGTAATTTTTCTTAACTCATTTTAACCCATTTAGCCTAATTGTTGCAGATGGAGGGTTCTAAGGTTGATGGATGATCTGGCTTTATCAGTATCATTTGTCTTCGGCTGCTGATTTACAGCCAGCTGTGCTTTTAATCATGGATGTTATGCTGTATCCGCTGCTGGAACTGGAAGGCGTTACAGAACTGACCTGAGATCTGTGCTGAATCTGCTGGTCAGTCTGGGTCTGTAATTGTGTGAGAATAAGAGCGCTGGTTAAAGGGGTCTCTAACAGGGTTTTCGGGAGCAGCAGATCTCACAGTGGGAACACAGGCGCATTGTTCATTCTAAGCTCTTTCATGAGCTCTTAGTAGATTACTGTGCATTACTGGGCTGTGTGTTTGTGAGGAAGCAGAAGCCCATCAACTGCTCTGGCTAGAAGTTTAGCCAATTTTTAAGTAGCTTGTGCCATTTTCTGGCTCGTTTACATTATTCCTTCTTCCTTCTACATCATGGTCATGAAAGTTTCCCGTGGTTTTTCTAACACAAGTCATTTTCTAACACAAGCTCACTCACAAACATCTGACAGTCACATCGTTTCCTGATTGGTGCTTGCTCTGTCTGGTTTTATCTACGAAGAGTGTAATTGCGTTCTTCTGTAATTTTTGTTGCTGCCTTGATGTCTTTGAAACATCCTCAACCCCCCAGGGTAACACTGCAATCCCCACCCAATGAAACAGTGATATTTTTAGACACTCTCATAAGCAGCTCATACCCTTCCTTCTCTTTGATGATGATATCCATGTCTCAGAAAAACAGCCGGTTTACATGCAACATAAGCTGGACCAGTGAGTGATGTCATAGAATCCTGAGGACATGCTGGTACAATGCCTGTCACATTCACTTCATCATGCCATGCCGTATAGAGAGATTACTCACTAGTACCAGAGCAACTGATGATTTTGAACTATTCTAACCAGAATGACCAGCTTTAGTTGGAGATTATCTTTTGTCTCGGCTAAGTGTTGGTATAAAAGAGAGGCAGAACTGAGCAGAAATCTCTTTTAAATGGAAAATAGATCAACATAATTATCACTATGTTTTAACACATGGGCTCCGTTCAGAATTGCATACTACTTAAGTATGCACTTCATTTAAGTAAGTATTTAATATGGTTACAGGTGACATAAATAAAATTTAGGTGCACTACATTCTCTATACTGATTTTAACACATGACCTACAATGCTAATAAAGTTGAATAACGTTTAACTTAAATTATGGTAAACGAGTGCAAGTTATCTACAAGAAACAATGTTTTTTTTCTTAAAGTTCTTAAAGCTACTTAAAGCTACTTTAAAAGTACTGTGTCGCAGCTTTCCGGCACTTCTGCATATAAAGAGTCTCTCTCCCGCTGTCTTATGGGATGGTAACGTGTACATCATATGCATACTTTAAAAATAGAACCGTAAAAATCCGTCTGTAATGATCGCTGTCAAACATCTTAAAATATCTTGATTTTTCTCTAAATGTTTTGAGGAAGATTTCTGTTAATTTCAAGAGTTGTTATAGAAAACGTTGTTCGATTGGCATGCAGTTAAACTTTTTCCACGCGGACAATGACTGCTTCAAAGTAGAAGATTCTCTGACAGTAGAAAAAGGTTATTGTTACCGGAAAGAAGGTTTATTAATCTGGTTTATTGTAATTTAAATTGGAAATATGAGACCGATTTTTTGCAGCATAATAAATGTAATGTAAGTAATAAAATAAAGAAAAAAATGAAAAATCGAAATCACCTATTTACATTTTGTTGATGTGGATGCTTCCCTTTATATAACCTAAATAATATAAACAAACATTACATGTTTGGTTCTGACACTCCCGTTTCGGTGGATCTCACCAGATCCGGCTTTGACATGCTTATTAAAAATCTGAATCTACATATTGGATTTCGGTAACAAGTTAATTCTAGTAAATGATAATGATAGCTGTGTATGTATATGTGGAAAAAAAATTAAAATGTATTAAACAACTACTAAAAATGATACTATTGTAACTTAATTACACTCAAGAATCACTAAAATGCATTTAATCCATCTTTTATTGCACCTACTGCAACACATTTTTGTCTATTTAAATGTAAAACAACAAATATTTATGAGAATTTCCTGTGCATCTAAGATTGCCATGCTTTTGACAGATGATATGCAGTTTTCTTATAACGGTGACCAAAAGCTCATAAGGCACGGAGGATCGGGTTTCCGCCTATCAAATTCCATTGCACAATAAAGCCCAGGAGATTCCGGTTCAGATACTTCATTCAGTCATAATGCTGACTCACTTTCTGCTTCATCAACCGAAATGCTTCAGTATTGTGAGTTCTGGTGAACAGATCCAGACCCTGACTAAATGTCTGTGTGTACGTAAACTGTTTGCTTTTCTCTGTACTGTACTGTATGTGTGAGGTGGCCCTGTGTGGAGTTTACACTTCACAAAGACCTGAAAGCCCTTAGATGATCAGAGAGTTGTGTGTAAGAAGGATGGCATCTCGGCTGGCTGAGAGAGCTGAATGTGTGGTGATAGTGAAAAGGATCAGCAGTCATCTAGCCAGCTGATGAAAATTAAAACATGTCATTGTCCACCGTCCCTGCATGGCACTTCTGCATGTGAATTTATTTATCTTTGTAATTTAAATCATAAAAAAATATAAAAAAAAAAAATCATATGCAAAAGATGTTTAAAGAATTTAAACCTAATTATGGCATGATTGCAAAAAGTGTCCTGTAAATGTTCTTTCAGAGCTGGTCCAATGTTGCTTATGTAAACTCTAGTGTTTCCTGTGTTTCTTGCATCTGCTCTCCAGGGGTTTGTCCCCAACTCATCTTATCAAAACCCCACTCAAGGTTACATGCACGTGAAAACGGCTCCAACAGCATACAAAGAAATCCAAAATAAAACCACTGACCATTCTGCTTAAAGTAATAGAAACATTGATGTGGAGCATTATTAAAGAACATACTCTCCTTCTATATTAAGGATGTTGGTTCTAATTTATCACCTTTTAAAACACATTTTTAACACTGTCCATGCTGAAAGTTTGTTGAACCAGTCCAATGCACTTTTTAAATTTTAGTATATACGGTACTGTAATACAGCACATACGTTTTATCTACAGAAATATCTAGATTTGCAGTTCTTTAACTTTATCTATGCTTTTATTAGGTCTTTAATCACCCAGTACAGGACTTAGACAAACCCTAAACATGAAATAATACACACCAATCACATTGCCCAGTCTCACACCAATGCAAAAGGAGAGAAGATCTTACCTTGACGTACTCCATAGTGGGATCCATGCTTCCAGCGTCCCTGCGACAGAGAGACAGAACTCTTTTTAGTGAACACATTCAATCTCAGTTTGTTTTTTCTCAGTTTGACGTCTGCAGTCTGTGTGTTTGAGAAAGACTGACCACTGACCACTAATCACTGACCACTTCACAGAGCCATGCAAATCCAGAAACCTCCCTGACACACACACCACACACACACATACAGAAATCTACAGATAAATGATCTTATCCAGCCAAATACTGTCCCAGAGGAAATCCTTCATAAGGAATGACATGCAGTCACGAAAGGCGAGGCAGGAATATAAAGAAAAAAATCAAAGGTTAGTTACTAAGGATTATTATTTGGTGATAATCCCCCCCAACTGTCTGACATTCTGTAGGATTATAGTCAGGGGGTAGACTAATACCTCAAGATTTACTCAAAATGTCCCGCAATAACGCAAACCTACCTGCAGCAGTGGCCTTTGCTCAGTTCTCTCGCGTGCTGCATTTGTCTCTGAACGTGGAATGCAGGAAATATAATGCTAAGAGCAGAAAAAGTTTTTTTTTGCCCCAGCACATTGTTAGTTAAAGTGGTGAGGCATGCTGCTTGGCTTTTTCTACATTTAGCTCCGTCTCCACCGGCCACGACCTAGCCTGCCCCCAGCTAACCACCTTTCATCTTGGCTTACAGAAAAAAATAGCCTTCTTTCTTTTTCTCCCTTCTTTATGACGCCCTCTCTCTCTCTTTCTTCTTTTCTGTCTTGATTTCCAGCAGACTGTGTGATTGGGTGTCTCACACCCTCAGGGGAAAAAAAGCTTCTGTTCAGGTTCGGTTCCAGAGCTTTTAGGATCTTTTAAAACAGTCAACCGGGGGAATCTAGGTTTAAGTCAATTGCACGTAAATGCATGATGATGTTTTTTTTTTAAAATAAATCTATCGTTCTGATTTAGAATTTGCTATATTTAGGATGTTGTTTTCTACTCTGTTTTTCTTGATATAAAGAATTAACACGCGCAAAATGAGGATTATTATATTTAGTAACACTGTAATCCATCTCGTTTTTCTTTTAAACATTTTACCAGAGACCAAAAAATTTGTGCCTGTTCAGCAAAGAATTTCCTTACACTTTTGTATAATGTAACTCAAACAAAATTTTTATTTTTTTTTTCAATTTCATGATGCACCCATCTTGCCTAGTACCCTAGTGTATAAGCCTGTGGGGGAAGTGCTATGATGTGGGAGTGCTGGGGTCAGCTGACTACCTGACCATATGGAATGAGCAGGTTAATCCAGCAATAGGTTTTTTTGTTCCTGATGGCACAGGGATATTCCAAGATGATAATGCCAAAAGCTGTTCAGGGAGCATGAGACATCATTTTCACACATAAATTGACTATCACAGAGTCCACCGCTTAACACCATTGAGAATCTTTGGGATGCGCTGGAGAAGACTGTAAGCAGCACTCCGACTCTCCCATCATCAATACAAGATTTTGACAATAAATGTATGCAATTTTGGGCAGAATCAGATGTTGTGTCATTGCAGAAGTGTATCGAAACGATGCCACAGCAAATACATATTGTAATCAAAGCCAAAGGCGGTCCAAGGAAATTTCAGATTGTATGACTTTTATTTGGAAGGGCAGTGTATTATAAAATAATAGAATAATATAATTTATCTGTATTTTGTGATTGAAAATACGCAATGAGTCGATTCCAATTGGATATTTTTATAACACCGACGTACTGTAAAGAGGGCTCTTCTCACAGCCTCTAACCCAAATGTTAGTAGCAGACACTCTGGCAACAAATGAAAACTTCATTAGATTATTGAACTGTGAAATCACTGTCACACGGCAGAGCAGGGTCAGATCCTGACCACCCACATGAGAGTAAAATCCAGACACACATCCAACCTGTCCAGTGCTGCTTTCAGCACTTAGATCTTTTCACTGTTAGGTGTTTATGTACTTATTCCACTCCACTAAGCATAATAAATGCCCAAATAGTGATTTCACTAGTCAAATACTGCTCAGACATCTTACTGTGTATTTGCATACCTGTGTACACTTTCGAGTGCTTTTGTTAGCACTTCGGTCTTCTCAAAACTACCCATATGGTCTGCATCCCATGCAAAGAGTCTGTAAGATTTAGGCATTTATGACAGCCATTTAGAGACACACACATCCATCTCTTTTCTCTTTCTCCTGTGCGCCTGCCAAGCCCCAGCCGCATTGTGTCTCAAAGTAGTGATTTGTACCCGGCTGAACTGTTGAGCTTCTCCAAACCTTCCCAGTCATGAGCTGGCCAGTGGGAGGAGGACGCAGAAGGTCACGGGGAGGCTTTTTTACATTTCTGTCGCATCTTAGATAGTTGAACAAAACCTTACCAACAGAGTGAAATGCATCAATCTCTCTTTCTCTTGCTCTTTCTTGCACACACAAATCTCTGTGTCACTGTAGCTGTCTTTTCCACCAGAAATATATGTTTAAAAAGGGATTGGCTCCATCCAAAAATTGCATATTACCTAAGAATGTACTACATTTTAGTAAGTACATACCTCCCAACTGTAAAAGAAAGTATGTTCTGTATAGTATATAGATTACGAATGAAAAGCAGTGTGAATTTAAAATTGGATGAAATGATGTTAAACGGGTGCAATTTAACTACAAGAAACAATGTTTTCTTCTTTAAGCAGTTAAAAGTGTTGAGTCGCCACATACGCATAGAGTCGTCTCTCCCGTGACCTCGAAGGATAGTAAAGTGTGAATACAGGCTGGTAGGTCATCCAGGAACTTTTCACATACTGTATATCGCGTACTAAGGATTTTCCTCTCCTACTCAATTGCGCCCACTATATAGTATGGAAGGATGCAATTTCAGACGAACCATAATATCACTCGCACGTTCCCTACTCATATGTCTTTCTACTTTGTTACTCCAGGAAAAAGTCAATCTGTGTGTGCATGTGTGTGTGTATGTGGGTGAGTAATCCAACCCACACCTAATAGTTAGAAATTATTGTTTACACTCACAGAAAAAGGAAATCCTGGCACAGGAGACAGTAATGATTATTTAGAGGCGAGTGTAAAGCATAGGGGCGTAAGAAAGACACAAATTTCCAGTGCTTTTCTGATTACTGATGAATATAAAGAAATCTTATCGTGTGATTTACTGGGCTGCATTGTGCTTTAGGCGGTTTGTTTGCTGGATTTATCACAGCTGTTTGGGGTCGATGATAACAAGCTGAGAAAAACGAAGCCATTCTGGGAAGAGTAGAGCTTCATGATGACGCAGGTGTAGAAAGCAATCAAACCTCTATCAACAGCTAGAATCCAGCGGATGTTTAATCAGCCTTTGTCTGCTTTAGTGTGCCTGAGTCTCACATAAAACACACACTCACGCACAATCAACAGCATGTCAGCTATTAGGTCCTCAACAGGAAGCGTCTTTATCAGATCTAGTACTGTGTGTCCCTAATTCAGCTAGCTTTCATCTCCATAATTACACCCCTCACACACACCCACACCCACAGTAGTCTTAATATAGTGTGGTTTTGTTATGTTTTTGTTGAGTTTATGGTTATATTGTCATGTCATGAGGGAATGACGCATAATTTTATCATCACAACTGACATAAGCATGACAACTGACATTAACCCGAAATTTTAATGAAAATCTTCGTTCTATGATATGAAGTATGACAAGTGGCAGTCTGGACTAATAAATGGGAGCTTGTGGGTTTAATTTTTACGACTTTCAAGCAGCCATTGCTTCATCAACAACACCCTTAACTGCTCAGTTCTTTGTTATTCTGAATTAAAAAGAAAAATAATTAGTAACAGACATTTACATCCATTTTCATGAAAAATATAAGTACGTCTGTTATAGTATACCATAAGTTACTGTAAAATCTTACATATTGAATTTGTCTTTTTTATGCATATTTCAGATCCAAAGTAACTAGTAACTCATCATATACGTAATCTTATCATTCTATACATTATTACTCTTTCACATTTCAATCCAATACTGCACTTTCCAGAATTCCTGCTGTCTTTACCTATCTTTTCTTCATTATTCCCTTTATACTTTTTTCTCTAGCATCCCATCTTCTCTAAGATTTTCATACATAGCTGAGATAAAGTCAGGTGCATCCTAAACTTCTCCTCATTCTTCTGTGGTTAGATTAGTTTAGTTTTAGTAAAACTTTTTTGGTACTGTGATATCAGACATCCAACCATTAACATTTAGCATTGAACACTTATAAATAGGTAATAAATCAGCCAGTGTAGCAACCACAAAGTCCTCAGACTGCAGATAAAAAGTGGCAGAGCTTTTAACCGCTCCCTCAGTCACTCACCTGAACTTTTATACACTCCAACGCTCCAAATGACAGAACACTTCACACCACCTGAAATCCCGTCGAACTCCTGTGTACATCTAGTTTAAATCCACATCCAAATTAACCCTCAAAACTTAGTGCATATAAACATTTAGAACTGGTTTTTATTCAGAACTAATCTGTAGCCTGGTTCTGTGTATCTTTGTGTTTCCCTCTGCACACTTTCACTCTCTCTCTCTCTCTCTCTCTCTCTCTCTCTCTTTCTTTCACACAAACACAGGCCTCATCACCTCTTCCGCATGTCACGCAGAGTTACAACCAGGTGTTGTTATGGTGATGAGAGGTCGTTGCTAGCTGTACAGTTGACGGCGCTTTTTAGTGTGTGATAAGCACTTTTTCGCCTTTCCTTTCTTTGCTGAGGGTAAAATAGCACATAAATGCCAGGTAACCTTCTAAATGTCAGCCCACACATGTTTTTGTCTTGGTAGTGGACACACTGTTAGCACACACACACACACACACACACACACAAAGATATTAATGAAGTAAAAAATTATGTCCAACAATCTACCCTGCAATATGAGTGGCTATTATCTTAGGATGCACCATATTCTGTATCATATTTCAGCTATAGTGTCTCTTATTTCTATGCTGTCTGTGGTTATAAATTGTTTTACTTTATACCACGGTGTGGTTGAAATCTTGACTTGAATTGATCAGCAGTTGTTAATTAATTTTTGATAAATTTATTTTAGCTTTGGCTGATCTGTATGTTCAAATTGGTTAAATTTTAGATTAATGTTAGATTAATTTTAGATTAATTGATTTAATTAATTCATTTGACATATTTGGAAACTGTCTCCAGTGTAAACACTATAGTGCTCGGAGGTCAAACAAAAAGGAGATGCTAAGGAAACAATTGTTTAAAACTGTTAACATGTAATGAATAGAATTTTTTTTCTTTACTTGTTCCCTGTGTGTAACTATAAATGGATATAAAAAGTAGAATAAGTTATTTCATTCTATCCACTCTAAAAATGTATCCACTCCAAATTGCCCTGATTTATTTCTTATGCACCAGATAATAAAAAATTAATAATTCAATCATTTTTATTAAATGTAATAAGCTGTGTTGTCACTTTAATGTGATTTCTTTGAAACTGAATAGTCCACATTATATTGTTTAAATTAGGTATCGCAGTTTGATATGGTTATTGCTCTGATGTTGCTCCAATAAAAATATCTCAGTCTGCATGTCTGTAATTGCCATTCTCTTTATCCTTTCAACCAAAGTCAATGTCAAACATCAACTGCAAGAGAAGTATTAAATCTAAAAAATAGAGCAAAAAGTTTGCCACTATTATGCTTATGTGCTGTTTATGAAGCCTATTTATTATTTTCCTATTTGTTGAAGAGAACTGTTGCTACAGACAGGCCACTTGTGAGGCAAAGATGTTACCAGAGAACGGCGACCTGGTAAAACAGATGACAAATGGAAACCGTGCAGTTTGTTAGTGTATTATGATAATGTTAGTAGTGATGAGACACACAGGCCTAAAGTTATAGCACTCAGGACATGGGCAAGAGGACAGAGACATAAAGATGAGTAAAAAAATAAAAACGGGGTCAGAGAGAATAAAGGTGAGAGAGTAAGACAATGGGTAGTATTGTATTACAATGTTATTACTGCATCTCCTCTACTTCTACTGCTACTAATAATAATAGCAAAAACAATAGGAAAACCTAATTATTATTTTTATCCATCTATTTTCTGTAAAAGTCACAACACAAGAGAAACAAGTTACAATGCAACGGAAACTAGTCACAACGCAAAAGAGTCAATCGACAACACAACAAAAACAAGCTGAAACACAAAGAAAACAAGCCACAACACAACAGAGTCGATACACAACGGAAACTAGCCACAACTCAACAGAGTCAATCTACAACACAACAGAAACAAGCCACAACACAACGGCAACAAGCCACAAAACAACAGAGTCGATACACAACAGAAACAAGCCACAACACAACAAAAACACTAGACAACAGAAACAAAAAACGACACAACAAAAACTCAAGCCAATGAAATCAAGCCACAACTCAACTTTGTGCACAGTTTTTCCATGATGGAACAATGTTTGGGCTTTTTAGTTACAGTAAAAAAAACATTGCAAAGATACTACATACAAAGTCATCTTAGACATCATGTGCTTCCAGGTTTGTGGTCACAATTTGGAGAGAAACCACGTCTGTGAGGTGGTAAAGTGTCCACCGACTTTTGTACATATAGTGTATTATTATTAGTAGTAGTAGTAGTCGTCAATTAATAAAATGACATGCTTTAAATTAAACTGATACCTAAGCAATAAGTCAAAATATAAAATTAACACAAAGAAAGAACAAATCCTGAGTTTTTCAGGCTAAACAAATTAAAAACTCATCTTTTATAGTCACTGTTGCTTTAATGTCTTTTTCCCCCTAAGCAGTTATCTGATCCAGCTGTCTGAAACTCATTAAACTGATGTGTCAGGAATGTATTGTTTAAGCAGCACTTCAGTGGTAAATGGGAAGATGTGTCAAACATAATTACACAGTAAAGCAGGCTGAAGAGGTTGGCCCTCTCTGACACCACCATGTGTCATTCACTTGTATTTATTACGCTTACGGAAAGCGGCAGCAGCTGAAAGAGGTGGCCGGTTCGAGTTCATGTCCTCTGTTTAACTCTCTCTGTCCTCTGGCATTGTTCACAAACATATATTTAAACATCGACTAATTATATATCACAGTACTTAATCAAAACAAAGAACAATGAGGGACATGAAAGACATTTTTCACTTTTACTTATCATATCAGGATTTTACTGTGTGGACTGTGTGGATGTCCACCTGGAGACAATACTAACAACACGCTGTTATTACTGAGAATTTAACAGTGGGATGACTTTAACAGTGTAGTATATAAATGTCTATTAGAAAACAACCCTTGTATTGAGGAAGACTCTCAGAATAGACAGACAGACAGACAGACAGACAGACAGACAGACAGACAGACAGATAGATAGATAGATAGATAGATAGATAGATAGATAGATAGATAGATAGATAGTGAGGCAGATAGGTAGTGAAATAGATAGCTAGTGAGATAGGTAGGTAGGTAGGTAGATAGATAGATAGATAGATAGATAGATAGATAGATAGATAGATAGATAGACAGACAGACAGACAGACAGACAGACAGACAGACAGACAGACAGACAGATAGACAGATAGAGATAGATAGATAGATAGACAGACAGACAGACAGACAGACAGACAGACAGATAGATAGATAGATAGATAGATAGATAGATAGATAGATAGATAGATAGATAGATAGATAGATAGATAGATAGATAGATAGATAGTGACTATACAGCAACAGCTGGTGACAGACCTGTATATGGGTGTAAGGTCTGGTGTCCACATATATAGTGTAAGTATAGCTTAAACCTTTATAAATTTGTGAAAGTCATTAGAATTGTATTATTTGGTCAGAGAATCTGTAATAAATTTACACATTTCTTTTGCTAAAATAATAATATGGTCATCTAAAAATATATACTTAAATATTAATTGTGGAATTCCCAAATATAATTATTTGGGACTTGACCCATTTTAACTCTTTTATAGACTTTAATAAAAACATCAATCACTTTATGATGGGTTATTGCTGCATGTAGGAGCAAAAAAAAACCCTTTTTTAATGTAATAGTCGACTGCTTATAAATCACAAAAAATTGGATTTATGAAAAATGGCCAGTAAAGCAGGCTGGTAAAGTGGCACCCAACTTATGTGGTAGATGTTTTCTGGGCAATAGGCTACCATATACATGTTTAATAATCAGCATCCACATTCTAAAAAACCCTCCCCTAACTGAGATCCTGCCTGTGTTACATTACTGAAAAAGGAAATGAAAGGGTCGAAATCATACAGTCTGCCTACTGTGACTGTGGCTTCTATTTATATACAGGAAAAGTTAATTTAGTGGTATAACTCAGCGCTAAATGAAAGGCATGTTTCTAATTTGTTCAGAACATTTTCTTCTACAGTTGTTACTACAGAGCAGCACATCTACACCAAAGAGGTATTTTTAAACCAGCTTGGGTCTAAAATTGCTAGTGCTTATTGAGACTTGTTAGTCCAAATACAGTGCCAAACTGCTATTTTTTAGACTTCAAACACAGGTTTGAAATATTTGTGAAATACTTCAGCTTGGTTTTGTAAATAAACACAGTTCTTTCAACATAAATAGGCTCACCAGAGTAATAAACACAAATCTTTCTAAAGAAATTTCTCTTTTTGGTGTGTCAATAATAGTGGTAGAACCTATCACTCCAAAATCTCATATGGGAGTTCTTTTTCTGTGTGTGAAAGGTTCAAGGTTCAAGGAGCTTTATTGTCATTTCAACCACATATAGCAGATGCAGTACACAGTAAGATGAAATACCGTTTCTCCAGGACCCCCTGGTGCTACACAAAACATAGAATTTACAAAACAACAAAGAGACACTGAACAGGATGGACATAAAGTGCATGTCAGTGCAGACAGTGCAGAAACAGACAGTGCGATAAACAATACAAACATAACAAGGACAGTGCAAAAAGACAATAAAGGACGGGACATAACGGAATAGCGCCAACCATAGTATAGCCGTAGTATATGAGTTACATTATTCTTTTACCTTTTAACATCCTGGCAGAGGTTAATCCTAAAAGCATAGAAATGATTTGCTATAGGAGAAAGTATTGATTTGCGATGAAGATTGACCAACATTTTATATTTTTTTAATTTAATTTTTTTATTTCTTTTTATTTATAGCTCCCTCTATTTATTGCTATTGATGTAGAAATAAAAGTTTATTTGTATTGAAAGGAAGTCGAATGTCGGTATTGACAGTGTTATAAATAAAAATGCCTGTTCACATCAGTACTGTTGTCATGCTGTCAAAAACATAAGCAAAACCTTAAACAAATATCAGTTCTGAATATTGATTATTGATCACATCATCATGTGAATAGTCAGTATTAGTATTGTTTTTAAAAAAAGTCAATATCACTCGATCTTTAATTTGCAGAACAGTGTCCTTCTAAAATTGCATGTGATCCCAAAGCATGGCAGCAAAATAAATAAACTGTGTTCACAGAAAAACATTTTTTAACTCACTTTCTATTCTGCATGTTGACCAGCTAGTTTTTTTTCACTACACTGAACTGACATCCTATGCCAGTGAGATATAATATATAAGAATAAACTGATTTCTTGTTGCATATTGCTGATACCTGTGCAGTGTGTAGTCCTCTCTCCGTGTCTGAAAAGGCTGGTTCTCCTCTATGATGTTGTGTATAAGTGGTGAAGTGGGAATGCGGCAGCGTGTGGGGTGTGGAAGGGACCCGCACATCTCCCATGTTCTTGAATGAGGGGCAACACCTCCTTTCTTTTTTCGGGGAAGGGTGCCATGGATAGAGATTCCCTGATAGCTGGTGGAAGGCACATCTGTCATACCAGAGCCAAGCAGGTCCATAGATGAGGCCAACGTGCACTGGTGGCTCATGTGTAGATTCCTGGGCAGGCTGGCAAACTTCCCTTCAGCCATCATTCTCAGTTCTGTCGAAGAAAAAACAAAACAGAACATAATGACAGGTTCAATCAGGTTTAGACACTGTCAGTCTGGAACCACAATCAGATGCATAGGATATCTGAAGAATCAGAGTTTTTTGTGGCAACTGAATTATCTCAGTGTTGGGTGTAATTTTCACTGGTATGAAAAGTATGAACAGGAAGTACAGCGCTGATGCATAACAGTGGGTCTTAAAGTCTATGTTGAAAGATCCAAAGCTAAATTTTCATCATTGTCAAAGGGCCCGGATCAATATTTACTTTCTTTGACATATCCTGTCTCTTCTTGTCCTCAAACAAAGTCTTTGCTACCACCACTGAACACTTCTTAACTATCTCTGCATTAAAAATGGCTTTTTGTTTTTGGCCTACCAAGCAAAGACTTGTTTTGTCTTTACCGTTTTAACCTTATATATGGTGGATATTGCTGTTTAAAATGTCTGTTTTGTTTCACAGTGGCGTTTGACATTTCTCAACCCTCCCCTTCGCAACTCCAATGGTCTCGTTACAAATCAAACAGAACATCTTGTGCTGGATTGGGGCAAACTGAACGCATACCTCTCTGCCCAATCATCTTTAAAAACTTTCTCAACTTCCTCAACTTTCCTTTTCCAGGAAAATGACATCCTCAACCATTCAAATGCTCACCGCTATGACGTGTCGCCTGATTGCACCACCTGATAAACTTTATGTTTAAGGATGACAACAGTGTGACATGAAAAAAGTTCGCTTTTATTTTAGATCAGCTCCAAAAATACATAAGAAAAACCTAAACAAATGATTTAACATACCTTTATTAAAGAAGAACTTTTAATCTCTTACACACAGTTAGGACTCTCAAAATTTGACATGGAGATGGGATTGAATTCCCCTCGGATCCGGACTTTGAGAAGTGCTGAGGTATTATCTTACATATATTACAATAAGACTACCCTGGTGCTGTGTTATGTTTACCAAAACAAAAACAGGATGCACAAGTACAAGAATTTACTGTTACAAAGCTCAGAGAGTTGAGGAATATCGCTGGTTGGAAGGGATTTTTTTAACCCACATGAGCAGCACATTTTCTTTAAAAAGTGTTTACATCAGCATTCCAGTCCCTGCTTGTGGAAACACTAATTGGGCATAAAAGTGAGGCCTCTTTGCACTTAACGTTACACACGAGACTTGGATTTGCTTGCAGATCCACAGCGACTGTCTGATAACATCTCTGCACTTGTTCTCGCTTGTCTAACCGCACCTGCCTTACTCGTGTATGTATTTACTAGGATTTACAATACAACCTCAGGTTTTGTTTGTCTTTTTGTACAAAAAAGAGATTTTATCTGATCAGAGTCATGATGTTTGTCCAAATGTTTGCCATGGAAATGCGATAACTGTCAATTTTGTACATAAACATTTCGTGTAAAGTCATGCTCACTATTTTTATCCTTTCTGCAGGAAAATATTACACCGCAGACGAGAGATTGCTGCAATGTGTACAGTACCTGGTGTGTTTCTTTGATTGCAATTCACTGATTATTACCACTATTTTACCACCATTTTAACCAAAAAGACATTTGCACTATAGCTACCAAACAACTGCTACTATGTTTTGCCAATGGTGGCCAATCAACATACAGCGCACAACCTACTAAGAGGTTTTCAGCTTTCACATAACACAATCCTATTTTGATTGTTTAAACACTTAAAAACTATTGCATATCTGGCAATATCATTAAACTGCAGTGATATATGATACAATACGAACTGTATTGGCATAAAAAACTATTTTACATTTAATGCAAATGATCTGAATGTGTTACAGTATGATACATGACAACATAACAACTTGAGAATTCTTTTACATGAATTTCTGCATTTCTTACCCTTTACTATGTTCCTTCTATACTAAGATGACAGTGGCACCAGGTTGGCATGGACTCCACAAGTTTGTGATCTATTTGAGAATAAATCCATTAGTTTCCTCTGGTCACATGCATCATTAGGAAACGATTGTGGTAAGGAAAAACTGACCTTATCTACAAAACATTAAGTAAACAGGGTCAACAGCACTAGTTTGCTCACACTTATATACACAAATAGTGCCGAATCTTGAATGTAAAATTATCAAAATTTTATTTTGTTGTTTTACACATCCAACAGATTTTATATGTGATTTTTAAACTTTTGGACCGACTGTATGTGAAAAAATCTATGAAAGACTCAATGCTTTACAAAGCTGATGTGAAGGAAAATTGACCGCTATTGTTAGCATTGCAGATATTTGCAGTAGGTAAAAATTGTGGGTTTGGAATTTCACTGTTCCAGACGCAATTTAATTCTTTGTGCATATTGGTGGTATTCAAGTGTTCTGTTCACTTTACACACACACACACACACACACAGACTGCATTGCTGCCACATGACCCTTCGTGATATGTATGTGTGTGGTTGAAACTTAATCTCAGACCAGTGTCTCAAAGCTCCGACATTAAGTCATGATCTCATTTCAACCAAAGGCAGATTCCAGAATGACATTACAGCGGTTCGTTCCATCAGTGCTGTTATTCCCCTTTTCCTATGGAACCCACTGACACCTTCTTTCTCACTTCATCATACGTACAATCATGGGATTATCACTAACATTAAGTAAAAGAGGAACCTATTAACTCTTTTGGCTGAACCTGCACCTCTCTGATGAACCTCTTCTATTTGCTCTCTTGAATCTCTTCCTGTTCCGAATCACTATAGTCCCAGCTTGCCATGTATCCTACCATATATTTAATTATTAATTTCCACCGGAAGTCTTGAGTATGATCATTGACCCAATAGACACTCTTAGGGCCTGAGCAGTGTGTTTACACACCCGACTGCCACACCTGGAGCACCTGGATTGTCCGGAGCCTTGAAACACAACACCCCATTCACTCCCAGTGCTTTTCATGTGGCATGGCACGGGTAGTGTATGTTAACATCCACAGATTCCTGTGACTGGTCCCTGAGTGATGATTATGGCTGGTTAGAAAATCCCCTGCAATAGTATTATTATTTCTTTTTCCATGCACACTGTGTCATACCGCTAAGCAGCAGTCACGTTTCCTCTACAGAATCAGCTAGTTGAAAGGAAGAAACATCCATGTCCTGAGCTGCACATAGTAAAAAAAAAAATTAAGATAAGCCAATAATTGTGTGTTTAAGGTTGCGCAATAGCAGCAAGATAGCAACAGCTAAATATTTTATTTTGATATGATGTCTATGAGAGTCAGATACATGCTGTATTACTCATTCAAGCCAGTATAATCAGGATTGGGACAAGAGGACGTGAGCAACAGGATGACTTAGGTCCTCACACCTAGTTATCAGGGAACATCTTAGTGTGAATGAAACAACAAAACAGTGTTCACAAACATCCAGAATAAATACTGGCTCATCCTAGGACATGAAGATGTGCAGCTCTCCTCCGCACCCAAATCTCTACCATCTTACCTGCTCTAACAACACATTCTTATTGCAGCACACGCAGAGTGCCGTGCATGCCTGAAAGATACAGTAATTGGGTTTCTTTTTTTTTTTTTTACTGGAACGCAGTGTGGGTCAAGCACCATGCTTTATATAACCAGGGGCTGGTATCTGAGCTGGCTCTGCCAAGAGGAGCCTCTCACTGTGTGGTTAAGAGACAGCTGTGGCTGTCTGAATTCCATCAGCTAATCTGTTCACTAGTCCAGGAACATAAACTGTTAAGATGAATACTGTTCATCACTAAATATGCAAATTGTTATTTGCATTAGTTACCAATATTTTCGTCAAACAAAGCTGACAATAAGACTTGAAGATGTAATACAATTAACAATAAAACTGGCTTGCACCGTGGTGTAGTGGGTTTGATTCCATCTTGGGTCCCAGCCCTTTTTCTCTCTCTTTCTCTCCCTCTCTCTCTCTTCCCAAAATGCCCTAAAATATATCTTAATAATGACCAAATTTATTAAGCATTTAACCATATTTTTTATCTTTTGCACAATTTTTTTAACTTGAACAATGGTGCAATGGCACCAACTAGCAACTGCCCAAATAAGCAAGTCATAGATCTAGGAATAAATCTACAAAAGTTATCTGTGGGTGAAGCATCTCAGAATATCAGATATTCTCCATTTAAGCCTTTTAATCCTTTTTCCCCCAAAACATAATTTCTTCATGTCTGTTACACAAACATGCAACACCACATCAGTTCACACAGTATTTGCTTTTTAAATAAATCTTTGGCCCTCCTTTTTTTTTCTTTTCCACATAACATTTATCATAACATTTTCCTATTTTTAAACACTTTTAGATGTTTGTTCCTGACATTATCCACACACAGACTCACACACACATTTACAGCATCTGGCAGACGCCCCTATCCTGAGCAACTTACATTCACTTACACACACACATAGAAGGAATACAAGTATGCTGGCATTATCTCTTTATGCAGGGATTGGATTAGAAACAATAACAGACTGTGACTCGGTCACATTACACATTTAACCAAGAGATCAAAACAGCTTTCATAGAACAGCTTTCAGAAAACACAAAGACAATGACAAACACTGAGGCACATAAACCAAAAGGTTAAATACATGAAGGCGGGAATATTCAGTGTATTTCAAAACAACAAGCTTACCATTCTCAATCTCTGCCCTCTCATGGCCCATCTACCCCCCACAGGAGCTGGTGGGAATCTCGTGAATAATGCAGTTCTTCTTTAATTAATTCAAACCTGCTCACGAGGGACAAAAGCCTGGGTGAGTGTGTAGGTTTAAAGAGCTCTCAGGCCAAAGCCATGCATCAAGCAAGACAGCCTTAAAGAGTGAAACAGTGGAGTTCAGAAAAAAACCCAGCAGATTAAATCCATAGGGGAAAAAAAAGAAAAAGGTTTTGACTCTGATGATTGGAAAGTCGTTTTAACATTCCCGGTTTTTTTAGAAAATAAAGCACAAATAATGCAGTGTGTGTGTATGTGTGTATGTGAGATCGAGAGATCATTATAAAAGTGTTATTTTGTGTAACAGAAGAAGCAGAAACAGAACAACTACTCCTATGCAGTACATTGTACATTGTCTTCATCAAAATACTTTGCAGCCGTTTCAGACTTCACACACAGCACATACAACCTGTAATACTATAGTACACTTTGACAGCAGTCTGTTCTACTTTTCTTGCTGTTTCAGACTGATACCACCCCAAATTTAGATATCTTAAAGATTACCTTGTTAGTAAAAATGGTAGTCATAACAATATATTGACACTGCTATTGACAATTTATATCATCATGGACAGTAATTTAGAAAAAGGTCATAGACATCACTATAGAGCCACTATAATGATGTCTATAGTGATCAGGGCTGAGCAACCCATGTTCCTTAAGTTATTTTGTTCCACTTGCTACCCCCTGCTCTATCTATTGCTGATTACCTGGTTCAGGTGTGTTTAGTCAATCAGAGGGTAGAAATAACAAATCATCAGGTCTTCTCTCACTTCACCCTAATCTGAAATGGTATCTTCTAGCTTTTGATTAACTAAACACACCTGAACCAGGTTATCAAACAAAGTGACGAACACATTGGAACATGGGATACCCAGCCGTGTCAGCGATATAGGCGTAAACATAACCATTGACATTACCACAGATATCAAATATAGATATGACCAGGAATAAGAGCAATCACATTAGCCATTAGCCAACTATCACCAAAGACATGACCATAAACCATTTTATATGCATAGTGCTTTTACATCATTTCACTGCAACACTACATAACTACTTAATAAGTAGTAATAGACTGTGTTGTATTGTGAAAATATGTAGCAAGATTGTTGGCACTGTTCGAATGATTTAAATGATTTGTATAAGACTAGAACTAAGTCAACTATTAGTGATCCTAGCAATCCTTTACAAGAGGTTTTTATGTTGCTTCCTTCTTTTTGCAGATTCTGCCTGCTATTATGTCATCAAATAGATTTAATAGATTTCAAATAGAAAATTGACCCTAACCTAATGATGAACACTAGAGAGTGTGATTATAAATTATGTCCTTTTTACAACCAGGAGCTCTTGGGCAGCTTCTAAATAAGCTGATAAACACAACCACAGGAATGGAACCTATATGTCCACTGTTCCACAAGAGCTGCAAATTGACCACAAGACAAAAGTTAAATCCTCTAGGTGACCATTGCAGCCCTCTGCTTTTCTTCACATAGAACTGACCATATGGGCAGCAATACATCAACATGCGTCCTCCACCCAAGTCATGACACTTTCTCTATTCAGCTTTTTAGCCTACAATACAGATCCACAAGTGTTGATAACCATAAATCATCGCTATAGTCCATATAGTCTGCTATTGTGGAATCTCTCGTCTATCTTTTTGTTAAGGAAGTGCAAAAATACAAGCAGAGCTGTAAACACATCACACTTCCCCTGCTAAAAGTAGTCATTTTGCACACTGAGATCACATGTGACACGCCTGTTTACTCATCTCTACATATCCCTGTAACCACAGCACAAATTAACAAATGCTGAGACGGGCTATAACAAAGCAGAAGCAAGAAACCCCTCTGCCCCCTTTCAGAATAATTCTAGGGTCCTGAACAGCAAGTTTTAACAAATTACATGCACTGCACTGTGTTTGGTGTCTTCACTGCTACATGACGGATAAAATACAACCCATGAATTCTTGCTTCTGTTGAGAAATGTTTAGCAGCGTGTTATGAGAAGATTTGGGCATCTCTTAATGCCCCTTTCACACACATATATACACACACACACACACACACACACCTTGACACTTCCCACAGTGTCACATTCAGGAAAAATGGAAAGCATATCTGTAACACACTTATTAAAACTAGCTGTGTCTGCCAATCTGGTTGTCTGGAGTGACGCACACACTTACTTTTGGATACATACTCTCTGTTAACTCCAAATTATAAAATAAATAAATAAAACCAAATGCAAACACGCAAAAATACAAACAAAATGATAAACTCGCCTCTACAACAAAAATTATAATCAGAAATTAGCTTTATGTTTATATTAAAATGTTAGTAGTTAACACACACGTAACTTCATTTAAATTAACCTGGAATTATTTGATTTAAGCCAAACTAAATGGCACATTTTCAAGTTCCTTTGCATTACAATGTGACAAACATCAGAACTATTTTGATCGGAAAGCTTACCTGTCTGAAAGTAAATTGTAGTATCCAGGTAGACAGTGACAGACGTGTATTTTTTCCCGTTACTGCTCTAAAGTAAACATGATGAATGAGGGCAAAAATTGTACAGACAAAACTAATGAACACGACTTTCACCTTCACTACAAACGCTTCTCTTCTGCTACCACTGGCCTCCCACTACAAGCTGTGCCAGCGATTTTCTCTTCAGGAGTCTTACGATCTCTCTCTCTCTCTCTCTCTCTCTCTCTCTGTGTTTCCCCTCAGGGGAGTGATTTAGGATTTCCCAGACACACCCTCTGTACTGGGCAGAACTTGAGGAGTTGTCTCTCACACCCAGTCAGCTTGGCCAGCCCCTGCCCCTGCCCCTGCCCCCCAGCCTCTATCACTTGTTGTATGTGTTCCTGTATGTCGTCACAATAGTGGCCTCAAACATAACCTTCACCTGCATGTATCTACGCATTTATTGCATAACTGCAGCTGCCAAACAAATGAAATAGCTTTTGATTAGTAAAAAGTTTCATTTCTACGACTACCTGTTTCAGTCCAAAGTAGAACCAAAGTCTCTGGGTAACCGTCTGTGAGATAATAAAGAACGTGACTAGTGGGGGAGCAGATTGCGTAGTCTTGTTGTCTGTAGAAAGCACACTTTCCCCTCTCTTTGTCTTCAGATTCCTCCTCATTGTCTGTAGGATGATAACAAACAGAGCTACGAGCAGTCCTTCCTGCCTACAATAGCCTGAATGAGATGAGAGGACAGACAGGAGGAGGAGGAGGAGGAGGAGGAGAGAAGATGCAGGTACTCGACTTTTCACTTCTTGTGAGGTCTGTAAGAATGTGCTAGAAAATTGTTATCTGTGCTAGTGAATTAATTTTCTTTAGTTATTCCAGTTAGTGGAGTTTAAGCTATGATTCAGTTCAGTAATAAAACGGAAATGTTGGGATTACTGTAATGATGATTTACTGAAAGAAATATTTCTACTGTTAATAATTATATGCTTTTCTCAGATATCTTTAAGTACTTTAACACCTAGAAATTTCTGGCCACCTACAATGTTTTATTGTTGCTCTGTGCTTGTTGTGCCTGTTGATCATATCTTCTCTAAGGTAGTGGTGGAAAGTAACTAATAACAAATACTTTTGTTACAGTACTTGAGAGAATTTTTCTATTATTATATGATTTCTATTATTAGATTTTTTTCTACTTTTTGAGTACAGTAATTCAATTGTGTTTTAAAATAAATTAGCAATTTAGTTTGCACAAAAAGTACAAAAAAATAGTAATGACGATTTTCTTTTTGAAAGCTCAAAATTTTTTAATTTTTATTGTTTATATCATTTAGTAGTTCAGTTCTTTTATTCAGTTCTTTTATTAGTGTATTTCTGACACTTATGTGGGGTTGGGTATCGTTCGAATTATAGCGATTCTGCTTCAGAACATTACATCAAGTAGGCAAAAACAGACTTTAGACATCCAACATATTTATCCTATTGCAGCTGAATACCTTATACACAAATTACCCGCCAACAGGACACTTTCATGAGGAAATTTAGCCTATGATTTTACCAAAAATACCACAAAATAAAAAACAGCCTAGAATTGTCCTGAATGGTTTAAAATTACACACTGAAGTATTTTGTAATGCAGTAACCTGAGTATTTTTTAACAGAATAATTAATTAATCTTACTTGAGTTATAATATTTTTCAGTACTTCTACTTGTACTCAATGAATTATATCATAAGTAGCAATACGTTTATTTAAGTAGAAATTTTCAGTACTCTGTCCACCACTACTTGATAGTAAGTTGTGTGTTTAACATCATAAACATTAACAATTAGTTTTAGAGTTAATCTTGTTTAAAAGGGGTGTATGGATGTGTGCTGTATGATTATTACTATCTCCAGCAATCAATCATAATCAACCACATTATCACAGTTGACATACACAAATGCCCCATGACCTTAATCCTGTGCCGGTCCCCATCTCTTCACCTCCCACACACTAGATATGAGCTGCACAAATGTTGAGACTCCCATTTTTTGTTTGTGGTCTAGGATTTAGTTATAGATATATAACGGAATAATTGTTATTTAATTATAGGCCACTAGAATTAAATGTTTAAGCCAAACTCAAAAAAACACAAATAGCCTGTAAATATTTTTGGAATGGACCTAATATTTTGTTACCCAAAATTTCAGCAATAAAAAGCTTAATGGTTGTTATACATAGCCAAAAATATATTGAACAAATATACACATGCACACCTTCAAATGGGTCTAGAAACTTACCAAACAATCTTATCACTACAAACATGACGAACAATTTCAGACTGACAACATCTGGATATAGTTTGATCTTCTTATTCTACTGCACACAGCGTTTTTGACTCCCTGAGGCCCCATAACTCATTTTCAACAGTCAGGTGGAGACAAGTTCATAAAAATAGAATGTAGTATCTGATATAGACATTTCTGAAGTCACAGCAGAGCAACGATAATATCAATTTACTGCTGTGACTGCATGAGTTTGAAACACAAGTTCACATTTCTACTATAACACTAGTAGGCAGAAGTTAAGATGATGAGTGTGGCTTCTGCTTTGTCGCTCCATGAGGTGTTGGTAACAGAACACAGGACATTACTTTCTGATAAACTGCATCTCCTCGGGCACCTGGACTCTGAGCCCGAGAGCCTGGTCAGTCCACCTGTAAGCCTTTCGGCAATGTATTCCAGCATGAGGGAGTAGCAGGAGACACTGCCCTTTCACTGCCCTCAATAAATTTTAAACTTAATAGTATGAGAAAGGCAGTGTAGTGGCTTAGTGGTTAGCTCTGTTGCCTCACAGCAAAAGGTCCCAGGTTTGTATGCCCGGCAGGGGTCTTTCTGTGTGAAGTTTGCATGTTTTCCCTGTGCTGTGTGGGTTTAACTCCGGATATTCTGGTTTCCTCCCACAGTCCAAAAACATGTATGTTAGGTTGGTTGGTGATTCTAAATTGAATGGATGGGTGGATGGATGGATTGTATAACTATAAAAAGGGCACTGTGCCACATTTGAACAGATAAATGCTACATGCAATAAAACTGCTTTACATTATTTTATGTCTAAATAAAAAATCAAAACCTGCCTTATATTGCTTTGATTTCTTGACTAGTATATTTAACTTTGAAGGATAAATAAGAAAAATATATAGAAGTATGTGCTATAGAAAACAACATCTGATAACATCACATACCAAAGCAATTTGTAAGTGATTCCATCCATCTAATTTCTCAACTGTTTATCTTGTGACCTTTTGCAGGGTTGCCAAGGGACCTGGAGTCTATCCCAAGGCTGCTCACACACACTATGAACAGTTTAGTGATGCCAATCAGTCTTCAGCACGTCTTTATAAGCGGACAAGAAACCAGAGTATCGGTAGAAAACCATAAAGCACACAGAGAACATGCAACCTCAACAAGCACATGTGCAGAATAAGAGGAAATAATTGATTCCCCTGACCCCAAAGGTGTAAAACGAACATGCTAACCACGTGTTCTGTGTTTAAATGTTTGCTGGATATATACTCAAAGGAAATATACATTTATTATGAAAAGCCCTTATTAACCTTGAAGTTTTATTAAACACTGAAATGTTCAATGGGGAGGTGGTAGCTTAGTGGTTAAGGTGTCGGACTGCTAACTGGAAGATCAGGGTACTAGAACTGGAAGAGCATCTGCCAAATTCTGTAAATGTAAATAAATTTAAAAACTAATCCTAATACAGTGTTACAGTGTCACTAAAAATGTAATAATACATTCTATACAGTGATCAAGGGTACCCTACACATTTTTGGGGCCCTATGAAAGAATATGAGGTTGGGTCCCCTACCATACCTATTATGCACCAAATATACTGTTGCAATACTGCTACTAATAGGGGTGATTTCTGAGCGGCCCCCAAAATGTGTAATCCCTTAGAATCGTCCTGACTTTCCTGCAATTAGAACCACCCCTTATAGTGATCTTAATTAAATAACAGCATACAAAGCACACTAACACACTAATAATATTTATCGCAGCACAATTAGGAGGAAAGAAATGCCAAAATTGATCTGACTTTCACCAAAAAAGGGTGCAATATTTACAAGCAAAACTTATTTGCACTTTTCTTTCAGTTTTACACTTGAATTTGGTTGCTTATCACATTAAAGGTAAAAAACATTTTGACATAATTCATCTTAGTGTAATTTCTTCCACATCACCGAAAAACTCGCAGACTATTTAATGAATTGCACTAAACAATAAAAAACAAAAGCACATTACTAAGTCTGTTTGGTTATATAAATTAATTTGACTTCTATTCTATAGTTATATTTTACACATTTCACTCAGACCACGCCTGTGGAATCTTCCTGTCACTAAATACCACTGAATCACAAGTCAAATTTGTGCTCAGATTTAGTCATTTCTGCTGGCAGAGATTGTAACTTTAACGTCAATCAAGCAGAACAGTAAGAGCGGAAGTCTGTTTCAGTACACACGCCTTCCGGTGTTGTCTCTCACCATCTCCTACTGCGTGTTTTCATTCCAGGGAGGAAACTCACAGTTTGTGCTCGTCCCCTGAGCTCTGCCCAAGGCTAAAGGAAATTTATCAGTTCGGGAAATGTAAACAGTACGGTTATTTTTTGAAAAAGCCACATTCCTAAATTTAAATCATCTTTGAGAAATGATTTAGGTTAAGATAAAAAAAAATATTCTTACATTAACATAAGAAACTATTTACGATCAGGTTTTAAATATATCTTTAATCTAATATTTAGTTTTAAAAGTAATTCAAGCTCTAGATTTGTGATCATTTACTATTTTTATAAGATTTATTTAATCTGTGTGGGGGAAAAAAAACAATATTTCCTCCTTTTATCTAAAAATCCAAAACATTACTTGCCTTTTTCTTTGATTTTGTGACTCCTAGTCATTCAGTGTGGAATAATTCCCTCATGGTTGGTGTATTCTGCTAGGAGCTAATGACAGCTCACATGTCTAACATAACTGAACATCCTCCTCCCTCTCACATTACCACAGTGCTCTCAGCAGGTTTATGCCTGGCTGTCATTCGCACATGGTGTCTATGGTGATGGACAGAAAAACTACCAGTGTAGTAATACATTTAGCAGATATAACTTTTAGAGCTGGTACATGAATAGAGTACGATTTGCTGTCTCAATATGGTCAGAGGCCATGCTGATCCAGAAACAGGATAACTATGACCTATGGTGCTCAATGAAGAATTGAAAAGATAGATGTCAGTGTTGGTGAGGATGATATCAGCTGGTCTGCTGAGTCTACTTCTAAGTCCACATACATAGCATGGATAGTATATGACAGGTATCCATGTTTTCTAAAGATGAATACAGTTATTTCCACAAATTACCAACAGCTTGATAAGGATGCAATAGTGACCTTTAAAATAAGAGAGAATGCTTTTATGAACACCATATAAAAGAGAATTTGTTGAGAAATTAATAATTTGGTTCTTCTTCTTTTCCTTTCGGCTGTTCCCTTTTAGAGGTTGCCACAGCGAATCATCTGTTTCCAACTAACCCTATTCTCTACATCCACTTCACTTACACCCACTAACTTCATGTCCTTGTTTATCACATCCATATACCTCCTCTTTGGTCTTCCTCTTTGCCTTCTGCCTGGTAGCTTCATTTCTAACATCCTCCTACCAATATATATTCACCATCCCTCCTCTGTACATGTCCAGAAATGAATAATTTGGTTTTGCTAAATAAAATCGTGTAAATATAGTGTACAAATCTAATAACAGCAAGCTTGTGCATGGGTAAATGCCAGGCAGTTCTAAAAGCACGAGTTATCATAAACCTTTTTATTCATTCATCTTTAGTAGCTAGTCAGAGTTGAGGGTAGATCTGGACACAAGTACTGTTGGGGGAATTCATAAATAGAAAACACACACGTTCTCACACTCTTATGCCTATGAGACTATTAACCTAAGGATACAATCCCTATGTTTCTGGATGTTTTAGTTGTACTAATAGGTATAAAAGTAATTCACAAGATATGAAGTAACACCCCTGTATTATTCTTTAATATAATGTATGTATAATGTACCTATTACATTACAAAATGTAACATCCCACTATTAAAATGTGTACTCATTTTCATATTCATAAAAACACAAATGCCTTTTTTCTAGAGAACCTGAAGAGCAGTTAATTTTTGAAGCCTGTTTATGTCTAGGACCCTGACAAAGAAGAACCAGGCTGGAAGTGGGCAGAGAATGCTTTCAACCTTATACCCAGCGAGCCAGAAAGAACAGGAAGCTGCACGCACAGAGAGCATCACTTTAAATAAAAAAGAGAGAGAGAGAGAGAGAGAGGGAAAGAAAAGAAAGAAAAGAAGCGAAAGGGAGCTTTCAAGTTTGATTGTTACAAGACATTAGTTTTCACATTTACAGTATTTATTTAGTTATAACAAAAGTAAGAAACAAGACAGTATTAGTGCCGTTATGTTTACTGCATTCACATTTACAGCATTTGGCAGACGCCCTTATCCAGCGCGACTTTACATTGATCTTTTTTATACAACTGAGCAATTAGGGATTAAGGGCCTTGCTCAGGGACCCACAGTGGTGGCTTGGTGTAGCTGGGAATCGAACCCACAGTCTTCGGGTTGTAGTCCAACACCTTAACCATTAACCACCACTTCCCCCAGGGCATTTGGCAGACGCCTTTATCCAGAGCGATTTACATTTATCTCTTTAATACAACTGAGCAATTGGGGGTAAGGGCCTTGCTCAGGGGCTCCGGGGAATTGATTGCTGATCTTTCAAGTAGCGGTACAACACTTTAACCACTGCACTAACACTTCCCCTAGTTAAGGGTTAAAAGCAGCTTCACTAATTCTCTGCTTTTGAAATGCTGCATTCATTTCTTTGCTTCTTAAAGCTATAATTTTGCCATATAGTCCATTTGTCTAGGTCTAAAATACTTTTGCACAAGTAAAGCGATGTGCCAAAACTGCCACTTTAGCTTACAAATCTGTAATCTGTAGAAATAGCAGGTTGGTACGACACCACATGCTTAAATTTAAGAGTAAGTTCTACACTCGACTGACGAATGAATTCTAACACTCCAAGCAAACAACACTTACAGTCATAGGTCATATATTTTAAAAGAAGACAGATTACTTGACTGGGCACTCTTTTACATTTTTTAGATTTTTTTGTTAAGCAGTCTTATACATGTAGCATGAAAAAGTTGCATGTGGCCTGTGTTTATGACCGTCCTCATGAGTGTGTTTTAAAAGACATCACAATCTGGATGTTTTTCTTTCTTGTAACACTCAGTGACGCATCAGGGTGTTTGTAGGTTGATAAAAAAAATATGGTTAAGATAAAAAATTTAGCAGTGGTTAGCCTTGAATGCAAAAACAGTCACAGCAGTGTCACTATCATTTGTTTGGGGTAGGAAGTCGCCTCACAGACCATGCTGACCTCTGATTGTCTCTCATAAGACACCTGGGAAGCTGTAGAAGCTGTTTGCTTACTGCGGCTTCTGAGGCACTTTTGTGTGGGCAGCGTTAGCATTTCTCACAGGATGAGCTGTTAAAAGTGTTGAAGCAAGTTTAGTCAGACCTCCTGTTGACTCCTCAAACAGCAGAAATAATTATCATAAATCAAAATATAATAGAAGGGGTTCTTTCTCTGCAATGTTTCGGGGCATTGATCACAAAACGAGTACAGTTCTTTATATAGGCATTAAAGGATCCTATATTTTATTATTTGTAGGCATAATAAAGGCATAAGTCTGTTAAAAATCTCATCTGTATGAACATTATGCTTTTATATTACATCGTTGTAATATGTTTTTCTGCCTGTAGGAATAATTTACATTATTACTTATTAATTTTCATAAAGTAGATTACCCAATGACTATTGTTATTCATAAGCTTGCTTAAAAAGCATTTTTATACAAGCAGACATGTTCTATAAATAACATTGTTTTTCATTTGTTGCTATTTTAAAGCTACAGTATGTATACTGCATAACTATTTGCCATGAAATAAACACACTCAACGTGGGTGTGTTTGCTATGCTGCCTGAAAGGAATATAAGCAATGGTTTGTTATAAAGTTAAGATAAGGTTTATTTGTCACTTTGCCAAATTCCTCTACATTTCTCCAGACTCTAATTACTTTCACTACATGGTCAAAAGAACAGGACACGTAACTCTCACAACCATTTGTGTTTTATGTTTTACTCTTACTCTGATCATAACCTTCACACTTCTAGAAATGCTTTCCATTAGATTTTGTACTGTAGCTGTAGCTTTCAGACACAGTAGTATTAGTGAGTTTGGGCAAGAATGTTGGGTGGGGGGTCCTCAGAGAAGTCAGCATTCCAGTTCATCCCAAAGGAGCTTAGCATGTTTAGGGTCAGGAATCTGTGCAGAACACACCAACCATCACATGCCATGAGCTTACAGCTTTGTGCACGAGGGAATTGTCATGAAGAGTGTTTAATTCGCAAAAAAAAATTATGCTGCATTATAAGAATTGTTCTAGACAACATCTCAGGGTTACTAGCGGAACCAAGGTTCCTGTATAGAAGAAGATGCTGCCTCGAAACACTATGGGAACGCTTCTAGTGACTGCAGTCTGAAGCATGTGTCCACTTGGAAGGTGACACGTCACGAGCGGGTGATGCCAGCGATCAGGAAGCATGAATGGAGGCATACAGCAATGCTAAGGTGAGCTCGATTTTAAAGCGGATATACAGGGATGCAGGCAATATGGCTGCGAGACAAAGCACCTCCAGCACCACAGCTGAGGCCGAGGTGGACCTTTCCGTACCACAGAGGAAACAACTAATCTATTGATATCTCCACTGAACGGCTACCCAGACGAGCATGGTAAGAACCAACTGGGCAGTTCACAGGGATACGCTGCCTTTGTCTGCACCACCAGATGAAGAGGCTCCACCAAAGGGCATACTGTTTCATCATAGTGGGGGCTCTTAATATTTGCAGAGGCTCATTTTGCATAATCTACTGCAACAATGCTGCATTCTTTACAATACCCAAAAAGAAACACCATGGTGCTTAATTTTGGCAGTGTGGGCAGTATTAGTACTGCATTGCTGTAGTAATTCATGCTAAGAGGAGGCCTGATTCAGTATTGATTGCTGTACATTCAATTCATTTTTTTTTTGTATTGCACTTAACAATTGACATTGTCTCAAAGCAGCTTTACAAAGAATGCAGTAACAGCAAAAGTTTGTTCCCTAATAAACAAGCCGGTGGCGACTGTAGCCTGGAAAAACTCCCCGAGAATGAGAAGATGTTTTCACTTTTCAGTAGTCCAACATTTCTGTGTTAAAAATCTCTTTTTTTTCAATAAAATGAATTAATATTTAAAAAAATTTTAAAACAGAATTTTGTTTTTTTTGGTAATTATTAAAAGTAAACCCCCCCCCCCAAAAAAAAAACCACTTAATATATATCAGTCTGTGTGTGTGATAAATCAACATATGAGTTTCACATTTTTAATTTACTGAAATAAATCAACTTTTCGATGATAATCTAAATTCTTGAGATGCACTTGTATGTATTGTCACATTTTGCATACCAGTTTACTAATTAGTAGGTTAATACATTGTATTTTATATACTGAGGTAACCAGTTACTAAGAATAATACCATGCATATTTGGACGTTGTCTGCACACTGAGCAATTCATGTGAGCTGCATGAAAAATAAGCAAAAACAGGATTGCAATTCAATTTAAGATGTTGTGGAGATTTTGTGCACAAATAGTGTCAAAAGAAAATTCTGTGCTTCACTGGCTTAAAACCTTAAGAGATCCAAATCATACCACAAATGTGTTTTTGACAATGCAGCTAGAACTGCTGTAGCAAAAGTGTAGAAAATTTTACGCAGGCGAACAAGCTTCAGCCTGTCATTGGACTGTGTGTGTGAAACTTAATTACACACAGCAAACATTAGCCCTTAGGCTGCAGTAACTCTGAGGTTTGAGGTTGAGGGTAGAGGAGTTTAAAAATCTACAAACGTGTGCCTGCTTCTCCTTTATGCCCCTTAACAGCTAGTTATGTGTGTGTGTGGGTTAATACACCGTACACACACTGGGCGGAAACAAGTTCCTGCATGACACCCTTTCGGTGTTGACAGTAAACTGATCAGTGTAGTGTTACTGTGTGTTCGACGGGCACCGATGCCAGATCGGCCTTTGTCTGATCTTAATTTTGGCATGCTGCATAATTCCACGCTCATATCTCTTTCATGCAGCACCGTCCAGAAATCTTAGCATAACACCTAATTATGCTTTTCTCTGAAGAAGACCTCCGAGCAGTCTGGGCTGGCGTCTGGGGAAAATGCAGACACACACACACACACACACACACACACATACGCTGCACTTCACTGGTTAGTTTTCTTAACTAAGCCCTGATAATACAGCCTATATCCTTATCCCCATAGTCACACAATAAAATAGTGTCTGTTCTTAGGAAAGGGCCTAATGTCTTTTCCTAAGCTACACAGACACACTGTCTCTCTTCTTAAGCAAAATAAGTGCAGCCATTACACCCTGATATGTTGCCTAATACAAATAAAGAGAGTGATTGTAGAAATGACAGAGACAGAGGAGCATCAGCGACACATCCTGACTAGTAGAGATATGATAAGTTCTGCTTTTGTTTTGTCAGCCTGTGATTTTTGGAATGGGACTACGGAGGGACGTGTCTTGTATATTTGTGATTGTAACCATGTATTTCTCAACATGTAGATCTTTTAAAAAAATTATTAAACAAAAATGTATCTTTTAAAAAATTATTTTAACAAAATGTATATTTTATAACACATACAGACAACATAAATATCAAAATACCAACACATTGAACATTAAACTATGGTCATGGATTTACTTTGACTGTAAATAAAGGTACCACTGAAACCCTTTCTGAAACTTATAATTTCTTGGAATGTTTAATGCTTTTACACAAAAAAAAGAAGGCTAATTATAGTTTTAGGACCTTTTATAGAAAAAATGTTTTATTTAGAAAACTAAAGATCCTTTGTTAGAATGTGTGAAGGAATCATTGGAATGGGGTGTATTTCTTTTACAAAATCTTTCAAGTAGAACTCCTTTACAAAACTAAAATTGCCCCTCACGTTCCTATTCTTTCCAAACTGGCAACCTGCCAATCTCTTCCAGCAAGCCAGCTCTTCCTTATCATTTGACTACCAATCAGGGAGGGTGAAATCTAACACATGCTTGCTTCAAAACATGTGAAACTTGCCAACTTCATATTTTCAAACTGCTGCTTGAATCACGCTACATCACAGTAACGAGTAATACAATCAGAAAAATCTATTGACCTTATTTTCTACATACATGAGATCGTAGCTACTTACACCTGGCAAGTGCCACCCAGTCTGATAGAAGAGAGAAAGACTTTAATTACACTAATCTTAAATTAAAAATGGTGAACTCTGCTGCTGATGTCACTTGGGAACACTAAAACGTTGGAACCAGCCCAGCAGAACAATACTTTACAATGGAACAGAAACTATTGAGGAGGAGCTAACCGTTGTGGATTGGTCTTACATAATATCCAGCCCTTATAGTTAATATTAAAATCAACTATAATTAAAACCAATTCACATATCTAAAACCTACAACTTTACTGAAATCGGTAACCCAATTAAAAAGCTTACGATCTAAAAACATTTTTTGAAACAATTTGTTTTGTTTTGGGGGGACGACATATGAAATGTTCCCAAAATGTGTAAATGTCCAGTTTGTTTAATGTTGGTATAATGCTATTTTATGGATATTTCATGGCGGTTTTTACAAACCTTTTACAAAGTTTTACAAACGCTGTAACTAAATTTCACGACCCTTGTTCTGAAAATGTTTTTCTCAACATCCATTGATTAATCTATGAAAAAGATTCATGAATTGTAAGTTTTATTCTAATATTGAGACAACTTTTAAAGAATGTTGGCAAAAGTTGTGGGAGCGTTCCCTGTTAGCTGGGATGGCATCATTTCCTAAACTAAGCTGTCTTTAAAAGTAAAAGCTCAAACACTCTAGAAGGTGCAGTCAGGTGTTGTTGATAGGATGTTTCTCATTGTAAGCAGCAATAAGGCAGATATAAAATGCCATGTGTGTTGTATTACATTTATATCTACAGCATTTGTCCGACGCCCTTATCCAGAGATACTTACATTTATCTAATTTATACAACTAAGCAATATAGGGGTTAAGGGACTTGCTCGGGGGCCCAAATTTGGCAACTTGCTGGGAATAGCAGTCCAATTAGCAGTCCAACACCTTAATCACTGCACTACCACTTTGCGTTAGCATTGGTTCTGTGTATAGAGTTTATTTCTATAGATACTATAAGGTACTTTGGTTTCCTTCCCAAGTTTAAAGACTGTGTTGTAGACAGATTGGCGTCTCTAATTTATTGGTTGGCACACCTATCCAGAGGGTCCTCTGCATTTTAAAAAATAAATGGATGATTAATTATTAATCGATAAATGATCTCCAACAGACAACAGAACAAACACTGTTATGGGCCATGGATTTAGCACAATTTGTTATGTACTTTTTTCACTTGCTCTGATCTGTGTTTATGTTTCATAGCGTGGAATTCAGGAAAGTTCTAGAACTGTTCCTCATGTTAAATGTATCTTTATACAGTTATGTTTTTAGTGTATTACAGGTACCAGATTTATAATGTACATTACTGATGCAAGCAGGCCAATAGCAGATGTGGCCACATGTGTATGAACTTTTGTAGAAATACGGTAGAACAAGTAGTCTTTTATAAACCACAGGATGACATAGAGGATTATACATCCATTGTTAAGGTTTAATACAGCAGACGTCACCCTAATAGTTCGTAATTATCAACTAGCCCACAAACCCAATTATTAAGCCCTGAAATGCCCAAGGTAGCTACAATAAAAAAGCAGTTCAAAGGCAGTTACTAGGCAAATATGGTGACCGAAAAATGTTTTGGCCTGATGGTGACACTGACCTCTTTTGGATTCTTGTTCCTGCAAAACCTGGATGCTTGAGAGAATGTGAATGCGGTGGAGTCGACTGTAAACGCCCAACTCCAACAAGTCCATCTCTGTCAAGTGCAAAAGGTCCTATAGGGAATAGATGGATGGTTTGGTGTTATTGAAGTCTACCTGGCACCATGCGCCACTTACACCCAATCACTGTTATTGACACAGTTAAACAAGGTAGTTAAATCAGTAGTCTGTCATCTTCTCTTTGTGTCCTGCCTTTTTGACTTTGGCTCCAGTTTCAGCAACAGTAAACAACTCTTTTTAAAATAAATGATTTAAGTCCAAATTAACAAACAATTCAATATTTTTATATAATTTTAATTGTTTTCTGCAAGCTTTAGTACATCATAACATTATGTGTGAAAAGTCTCACACACTCTTTGTAGTTTTTGTCATATCATAATGGTGCAGTGAACTGGACACATTGTTGATCTTATGCTGGAGAAACACATTTATGCTGCATTAGCCTCATTGTGCATCTTATCTCACAGGCCCCATCACAACCCAGCTAAATCTTGCTATCAACAACTGTTCTTCAATTTTTCTCCCCCTTCTTTCATCATGTGCTGTTTTTCCAGGCTTGTTGGGTTAGAAAAAGAAAGACAGACATGGAAGATAACATGCTATGCTGGTAAGGGTTCATTGTGTTTCAGTGGGGTTTTTTTTTTACAGATCACAGCCGAATTTAACAAGCAGTGATTAACAGCAGCTTTAATCCACCATGCAACTTATGCTGTTTCTGTGCAATCAACTCTGATAAAAGACACTTCAAACGAACAGGATAATAACATTTTCAGGTCTGTTTACTGACTTTAAGGCTACCATATAAAAATGCAAACCTGAGTGTTTTTGTTGATTATAAGTCTTTATAACTGTATAGGTTTGCTTTTTTTGTTTTTTGATATATTAAATGTACATTGATGAAACTGTACATTGTTATATATAATCATATATATATATATATATATATATATATATATATATATATATATATATATATATATATATATATATATATACACATATATATATATCATATATATACACACACAACATATACATAACATTGTTCATATATATATATATATATATATATATATATATGGGCAGTGTATTAACGTGTAATAATGCATTAGTACATATTTAGGGCAGTGTCATCTCTTGGTTGTTGATTAGAAGATTGGGTTTTAAGCCCCAGAACCATTAGTCTTTCAATTTGGGACCCTGGCGCAAGACACTAACTCCCTCTCTGCTTTATTTTTAACTGCCCTCGTGTCTGACCCCAATCGTTAAAGCTGGAATATGCAAAAAAAAAGTATTTCACTACCGGTAATGTATGTATGGTAATAAATCTATTATAAATACTTCCAATGGCTCTATGTTAGTTACATTCTTTTAGATGACCAAGCAAAATAAGACGTATATAGAAATATATGTATATATTATGAAATAAAGTGTCTCCAATGTTTCCATAAAATACATCAATATCAATTCATCCGAAAGGCAAGTTTCTCTAATTTGCTAGCATCATCTGGCTTCATCAAATTTATCCTGCTTTCTTTGCTAATGCCAGGTTAGACTAGACTTCATTCCAGTAGCTAGCATTACTGAATAGCTAATATTAAACACTGATTCTCTATATGATTCTTTTTTAAAGCAACTGAATAAATTTATTAGCACAGCATCAGTCATGCATGTAGCCAAGAAACTTGAGTAATGTTCCCATGAAAGCAGAAAGTTGCTTATGGAAGTTATAATAAGTAATAAAACACATGACATTATTTACTTTTGGAAGTTAACTTTATTAACTTTTAGTTGTACTCTATTTTATACTATATTTAAAGCAACAATTTTTTTTCTTACTTTTGATCTAACCCTGTATCTACACTTTGTTTGTTACGAGTTCATGTTAATAAGATTACATGGACAGACTGTAGAGTGTGGCAAAACTTTGATATTTCCCAGTTACTGTTTAGCTAATTAGCAGCAGCAAGATTGCACTCAGTAAGGCTGAGTGAGTTTTGGCCTTGTCATGATCAATTTACACTCTATATCAGTTTTTCAGTTTTCATAATCTAAGACATTTGTAATTTATTAGCTTAGAGTTATCACTTTCCTTTTGCTATCAAGTAACGGAATGTTTTTATCTCTATCATAAATCATCCATGGGATTCTCCTTCTTTTATTAATGATCCAGTAGCTTCTACACATTCAACAAGCCTGAACTGATCACACAGGAAAGTTACTTTGCGAAGAAAACTTTGTGATACAATTGTATATATACAATCATATTACCGCTAACCTTCCCTTAGTTTTTTGGCTTACTTTTATGATTATATACTGTATAACAAAACAATAAATTCCTACATAAAATAAACCTAGCAACAAATTGCTAGTTTGGTTTGATAGTGCAATAAAAACACCAGATGTAAATGATTGTTTTACTTTTAACTCAGTATCTCAGTATCAGTAATGGTCCTTAGCACGTTCCTCGTTGCTATTTCTTCTTGTTTACTCTACAGATTAATAACAGATGTAATAAGAAGTCTATAAATCAGCCTGGCTTTTTTTCAGAGTTGACCAGAATTGACAGTGCATAGAGGCTCTAATTGTCTCTTTGGATAAATTATGGTGAGCACAATAAAGGGTGAGTAAGAGAGTTTACTGTAAATTGTTAATATATTTTACGAGGGCATTGTACGGCAGCCACCTGGTCCTCGGGAATAATATGGATGTTATATGTGTAGGTGTTGTCATACATCAAAATGTACTGCTCAGCATCTGCATTTTATTGGAGTCTATTTAAAAGAAAAAACTGGCAAATTGGAGTAAAATAAAGGGGATAAAGTTTATATCTTGCTTTAGTTTACCAAAAAGATAGACATGTCATAAAAACAGAGCCAGTGGTCAAAATAAAGAGTAAAGGTAAAATATGGGTTGTATTGACTAGAAGAGGTGACTAACTGCAGCAGAGACAGCAGCTGACAGACATCCCCATTCCTGCTAAAAGTAGCCCTCTGACTCAGACACAGAGGAACCAAGACTACTGACTAGGCCATTATTTAGCAATGCCTGGGGATGGAGGTACTAACAGCATGTTGTCAGACCTTAAATGTTTTTCCTAGCTTTTTTTTCTTTCCTTTTTTTTTTTTAGATCATTATGTCTTTTATTTTATCTCCACTTATTTATTTATCTTCACATATTTAAGTATTGTTTTTACAACACGGGTTTCATATATGGTCAACGTGGTCGCTTACTGTTTTCACAATTCTTCCGACTACAAATTACAAATGATCATTATTTATTTTAATCCAGCCTTAATCCAGAGTGTCTTACATTTATCTCTTTTATACAACTGAGCAATTAAGGGGTTACGGTTCTTGCTCAAGGGCCCAGCAGTGCAACTAAGTGGTGCTGGTACATAAACCCTGATCCTCCAACACCTCAACCACTGTGCTACCACTTCACCATAAAATGACAAGATCATCCAATAAAAGTACTAATAAAACCAATACATTTTGTAAAATCCATCTCTAAAATGAGTACAGAATTTCCCCTGCATCTGCATTTGAATTTTTCTCAAGTTTAAATGTAAAAACATCCTAAGGTGCAACAACATAAGATTTTACTTTTTTTTTAACAGCAATTATTCATTTTCTATAAATCTTTTTGGGTCTTAGCATGGACACCCCCTACTTCAAACCCTGACACTGCCAAGACAAACTCACTGAACCTAAACACATGTGCTTGTGTCTTAATGATGGCTGTTTAGAAAAAGCTCTTAACATAAAGAAGAAAAGGAGTTGAAAAGCATGTGCTATGTGTGTGTGTGTGTGTGCGTGCATGTGAGATGAGGTCAGGCAATTCTGCTTTATGCTACTGTTTATGATCTCTGGATGGCTCCATCAACACAACAGCACATTCCAACAGTGAGTGAGAGTTCGCTATACAGGTTAAGCTCAGGGCTACGATGAGATGAATAAAGATTAAGCAAGCAGACAGACAAAACATGTCTGTCAGTTTTAAGTGTTGAACTCAACGATGGTATAATATTGTTGAACAAACTCTTGCTGCCAGATTTCACTTATTTTGGAATAGGATAGTTCCTAGCTCTCTAGATAGAGCATAGACAGCTACAAAGGCGGATAGTAAACCTTTGTGAAGGTGATGTACCCCAGGGTTAAATGTGTGTGTGCGTGTGTGTGTTTACGTGTGCACGTGTTTGCGTGTGAGCTGGATGGAGAGATAAGACCTTTCAGTTTTACAGTTTGTAAATAAAGCCTGTTTATAAGCTCTGTATACAGTAACTCAGAAACAAACGTGACTCAATTTAAGGACAAAGGAATATTTTTTAAACTGTAGGCTTTTATGATGGACGTCAAAATGCATTCATTTTTAAACCAAAGAAATTTAGAAGAATAAATAAAAATCTCCAATCTTAAAAGTCTTATAGTATAACCCTGTCTTTCAGTGTACACCTCCCTCTACTCATACATTGTGGTATCTCCCAGCATTTATTCCAACAGTAAATATTTGTGAGGAAGCTCTGCATACCGAAAATTTTCTTCCACTTTCTCTTTTTAAAAAGGCCACCCATTTACATTACAAAGCATACTCATCATAGCATACCTCTCTCCTCGTCTTCAGTCACTCCACAGTTTTTTTTTAGAAGATTGAGGCCTGGGGTCTGGGTCTTTGATCTTTTTTTGCCTGAAACCATGTCTTGGTCAGCAAGAATTTGTGTTTTTGGTTGTTAACACGTTGTAAAGTGAAATTCTTGTTCAGGTTTTCAACACTGCCAACATGTTTCATATCAAAGCAGCTAAATTACACCACCAATATTGACTTCAAGGCCCTAAGATTAACTGTGCCACTATTGTGCTTTAGAGTGGCTATATTGTTTTTTTGCTAAACATATCTTCCTGTTAAAATATGGTCATTTACATGCAAAAACATGTTTAAAATGGTCTTTAAAGTTATATAAAATAGAATTCATAGGACTTTTCTGGCTAAAAATAAATGTAGCAAAGGGATGATTTTGTAACTATACATAACACACTTTATCCTGCAGAAAAGCAAAATTATAGGTGCCAGATGCAGGATACGTTTTTTTAATGCTGGTTTGAACGTTTGCCTCTGCTTTTCACTTGTAATCAGCTAACCAGATGTTTACTTGACTTTCCTTTTTTGTAAGAAATTGCTTTTATCTATAGCTAACCTGCCCCATAGCCCATACCTGTGCAACACATGCAAACAAATTGGTAGCTTACCTGAAAACGTTTTTCTTGTCATTAATTTTAAGGATTTTTTTTTATATTGACAATGTGATGACACTTTTCATTCATGACATCATTCATTTAATACTATTGATAATTTAACAATTGTCAAACGGTCATGGCCAGTTCTGTTGGATTTATTAAAGATGGGAAGTATGGGACTGTGTATTTGATTTATCTTCTGGCTTTTCACAAAGCAATCATTGGCAAATGCGTAGCTTATATTTTCATTGTAAATTGCGGTGGCATGTGTATTTTGGGCCAAAATTAAACCAAATGTAAGCACTTCAAAAATGTAACGACAATAAAATGCCTCAGTATAAATTGGCCCATGTCAAATTTTGCTTCTCACCTCCACTCCATCATATTCCTCCTCAAATTGTGTACAGTACTGTGGTAGACCAAGCTGCCTGAGCCATTTCGAGATGGACAAGTGCTTCATGGTGCTTCCTCCACCAAACACTCTTCTTCTTCACACAGTCTGTAGCCTGGAGTCTAAAAAAAAGTTCGAATATTTACAGTTAGTAGCTGTTTTGTTCGGTGTAGGTAAAAAAGAATTATAGTAAACAGAATAATTATACAAGAATATTAAACTACAGGAAATGTTGTGCGGGTAATGAAATCTTGGTGTCTATACCTTTAACTGTACAGTCAACATCCGGAATAAGATATTCTGCAGAATAATGCAGAGATAATGCAGAAGCTCAACAAGAGTTTTTTCAGGGATTAAACTACAAAGATTGGATTTGTGCCCAGACAGGATAAGATATGCAATATGCTTTTACTTTACATAAAAAACGGGCCTGAGGTTAAAACTTGTCTTGACTTGTCAGGGTGGTCAAGAGAGGATTTCGAAAACCCAAACAGAGACCATGTCAATATCAATGTTGTTTAAAAAACCTTTATCTACCGAGAGGGAATAATAATGTTAAGTGTTAATGTTAAATTTCTTGTGTGAGTTACAGTATATGTCTGTAAAAGTGTACGTAGGAGGTCCTGCTGACAGCATTTAAATCAGAGATTAATGCTTAGGCACTAATCGTTTTACACACTAGCTTTTGTTTGCCTAATAAATGGATTCTGTCAGGTTTACATTTTTTCTGTGTTTCTTTTCCACACTCCAGGCAATCAGCTGTCACATCAGTAGCAGGTTTCTTTAACATAAAACATATTATCTGGGAAACTGTTATCTTGTGGGCCAAAGAAATAAAGCCTTCATTCCCCTGAGACAAATCACTTTTTACACGAAGCTATGTCCACCAAAAATGCTGGAAGATCATTAGATTAAAAATTAGATGAAGCTGCAGAATGTCTTCTTATAACTTGGCACAATGTCCAAGGTGGCCATTATGGTTATTAGATAACTCTTCGTGTCTATGTGTGTGCTAGTGAACTATTTTACCTTGGCAGCTAGAAGCGCACCGACTGATGTTCTTTTCAGCTGCAGAGATAATTTAAAAATCTATCTACATGCAAAGATAATTTTTAGGCATTATACATTTAGATGATTATCTAAAACATTTAAAACTCTTTAGGTAATTACTCATCACTTAAACCTATACATTTCCATCTCACAGTATCCCCAGAACTAGAACTTATACAAATCTTTTTGTATGACTATACAAACTTTTAAAAATACATATTAAAATAACCAAACTGTAGCCTACATTTGTTTTTCTATCTAAAACAAATAATATTTTAAAAAATCTAGTATCTATAATATTTAAAGACTTTAAAAGAGGATATGTCAGAGAGGGAAAACATGTCCGGTCATTTTATTGCTGGTTTTATTTATCTTTAACATATTTACTGCAGATAAGAACTGAATTATAACAATATAATACTCCCCTATTGGTTTAAATACTAGTTCTCTTGCTCTCAAATTAAAGAAACTGCATTCGGGAAACCAGCATGTTAGGCTAGCAGTGAACATGTCTGGTTCCATCTAAGTTTAGGGATTTTCCCACTCTACCACACCTGAGTTAACCCACCTGTGTGTTAACAGAATTATTGTGTCTAGTTAATCTATAAAAATCAGCAAAAATGCTCTGTTTATGTGAGTCAGCATGGTACCAAATCAGACATAACAAGACACTAAACCACTTACGAGACCTACATAAATACACACACGCAAATCAGATATATGCATAGGCATATGCAACCGAATTGTATGTATAAAAGATTCCTAGTAACATTAACAAAACCAGCCAGTGGCCTGAGTAGATTTTCATTTATAGCATTTTGTCAAATGGCATATAACTGGGCAGTTGAAGGCTTAGTGGTTAGCAATGTTGCCTCACAGCAAAGCAAGAAGGTCCCAGGTTCGTATCCGTGGTCTTTCTGTGTGGAGTTTGCATGTTCTTGTGTGGGTTTTCTCTGGGGAATAGGAATAGGCGGGTATAGACAATGGATAGATGAATAGCTGGCTGGCTGGCTGGATGGATGAATGGATGAATGCCGGGCTGGATGGATGGATGGATGGATGGATGAATGGATGGATGGATGGATAGTACTCGATTTGTGCAACACTAATGTGTGCTTCATCCATCAGTAAAATAAAATTAAAGCATGACGGATTATTTTTAACATGATAAAGGTGATGATAATGAGGATAATGGAAACTAATGAACCTCTAGTTGATATATGTATATGTGCACATCAGTTCAATCCAATTCCCTTAAAAGCCACATTTAGCATTTTTTGACAGGATAACCTTGTCTATATTAATCACATTTAAAGTCATATCAGTATGTCCTTGCCTATTACGGCTCACACACAGCCACATGGGCACAAAAAGCAATGTCATTTGTGTTAGGGAATCATTACGGTAAAGCACTGATCAAACTGTCTTCAGTTCCACTTTACTGAATCATGTCAGAGCTTACTTTATTTTTTAATGCTTTATTTACAGCTTGATTAGTTGGCATTAACACCATCAGGTGATTTCAAAAAACGGTGCTTTTCCTTTTACAGGTACTAGCAAAAAACATTTTTACTATACCATTTTTTAAATACTCTTATACCTGCCGCTGCATGTAGCTAATTTATAGCTTTAGCCGAAACCCTGCTGCTTTTCTGACCCGATATAACTTTATGAGTATGTTTGTATGTATTGTATATTTTATATTGTATTTACTTCTGCCACTAAAACCTAGTCTGGGGTAGGATTTTTTTTCTGTATGTGTTTAATTTACACAAAAAATCTCTTTTCTGGAACACTAAGAATCTAAACCTGGAGAAGTGTTTTAATGTGCCCCACACATTGTTCCTGGCCAGTACACTGACTTACCCTAAATATATGGATGTGTTTAATTTGTATCTCATTACCAGTGAATGCTATTCATACTAATTGTCTATGAGATTCATTCAGTAGTGACACAGGTGTCGTATGTTGTCCTGGTCACTTATGGACATAAACTAATTTGAATTTTTAAACAATATAATTATTCATATAAAGTAATTTTCGGTTTTTATAGCCTTTTGCTCCGTTTCAAAAACCTTCAGGTGTATCGGTGGAATGACAAGGTCTGTTTTTTATAACTTTTCATGAAGATAAACACAGCACTGCGTAGAAAAGGCCTGTTTACTGCTTTTGAAATTAGTAACAAGATTATGGTTAGCGCTGGCAAATTGTGTGTAGGAAATTATTATAACATTTTAATTTGACTTCATCCCAAATCCCACTAGACCAACTCATATGTAATCTATACACCATTTGTAACCTCAAATGCATTAAAGGTAAAACAATAAATAATTAAGGCAAATAGAAAGGATACAGTGTGGCTTATAAACAGGTAGTGAAGAGCTATGGAGTATTTTTACAACTAAGTATGAGTAGTAACAGGTGAAATTACTCCTACACCATCTTAGGAAATATTTCACCTATGAGTCGATTTTTGGGAGCTGTAAAGGAGACGGGTACCATCCTCTCTCTCAATCTCCCCTCTCCCTTTTCAGTGAGACAGATAGCAGCTTACTTTATACACTCTCTGTACAAAAACGAAAAAGTTCTAAGTAAAAGTCATAAAAATTTCTTCGCATTGCATCTCTTTCTATACGAGGTTTCTTTTTCTCTCATTAAATATTCGTAATCGAGTGGAATGTTTTTTTCTCTTTTTAAAACGTTGCCTTCCCGTCCTGTACTGGGCCAAATAACCCAGGGCTGAATCACACATTCTCTGGCAGCTGCTGATTCATCCCTACAATCATGCTGCCGGATTATTTTGCCATTTGCCAGCTGTCCAGGTTACATTAAACAGTAAGTCCCCAGGGTGCATACTAGGGTTTTTAAGAGCATGTTTGCCAGTATAATATACCAGAGATGTTTCTGTTAACGATAAATTTGTAGGTACAAATATGTATTACTGCTCCATTGTTCCCAGTAGTGTCTTGTAATTCTTCCTAAAACCTGATAAAATTTTTGCAACATACAAACAATTTGAAATATTAAAATTGTGATGAGAGTTAAAATGATTTTTCTTTTATATAAATAGTGAAATTGTAATGTTTGAAGAATGTTGCAGGAAGATACTGTAGACATAAGCTTAATGCAGAAATACACCTTATTTGGGATGTCAGGTCATTACAGACACACATGTAAACTACCTACCTGGATGTTTTTTTGGGGAAGTGAATGTAAACTAGAGGCCCTGAGTAAACATGTATAAAAATAAAATATATATATATTATAAAATGTAAGTCATGTATAAATGCTAACAACATGGCATTAGGTGTTTAACAACAAAGACATCAAATAAAAAGTTCTTACAGCACTTTGGTCAACCTTCAGCTTGTTTTTAAATGTGCTTTATAACTAACCAACTAAGTAACTAATTAATTAACTACCGATTATTACCTTGTACCAAAATAGTGCTCTATTAACTTAATAAAGAAAAAGGAAACCTGAAGTAGCCAATTAACCGATTAAAAGTTTTCTGTCTTTCAGTCAGATAATCATTACCATTTATATCTCTTTATGTCTTTCCAAATATATTTAAGTTAAAACCTGCTGTGTCCAGGGTCTCAGTTAATAATTCTATACCCCAGCTTCAGTTTGTATTGAGAAGAACACTGACACTCATTTTATTTCTCATATGTTTTCTTCCAGAAGCTCTACTTTTCTCCCACATCCTAAAACATACCAGCAGGTAGATTTACAGGCATAAAAATATCCTTTGGCTGAGTAAGTGAATAAATATTTATGCACACGGTGACCTGCAGTGGATTGGCATCTTATTGCATAGTGATCCAGGATAGACTCTGGTATCTGGTACAACCATAATCAAAATGAACAGGGTTAAAGATATCATTATCAGTATTATACTAAAAAAATCCCACCAACAATAGAGTTTATTACCCAGTGTTACATTTTTTTAAACACAAGCTAATGCACTCATTTGTTCTCTGTCCAGTATCACCAAGTAGGAAATACTATACCAAGACCTGCTGAGTGGGTGCGATTGCCTTTGCTGGAGATTTGTCAGGATGATTGAGACCACATGAGAATGCTGCCAGCATGCCTTATTGTTGTGGTAAGACTAAAGCCTAAATACTGCCAGAGGCTCCTTACATCTTCCCCTATATCTCTACCTTGGCACCCCTTTCTGACCCCGAATTGCAACCGAGTGCAATAAAATGCCTCAGCGATCTATCTGCAGTGCACATGCTTCCAAAAAGCCAAAAGAAAGTGAATGCCAGATGAAACTAAAACTTTAAAAAGTCCTGTTCAATTGGCCAGACAGATTGTCATTTATCTAATGGAAGCTTTTTAAAGCAATGAGGCATTACTGCAGTCAAGATCCAATGCCAGAACTGTGATCAAAAGTACACTGGCTTTCTTTAATGCATTGGGTACAAAAACAACCAACCAAACAAACAAATAAATAAGCTGCTTCTTTACAGACACACATTATATCTTCGACTGAACCCACGAGTCAATAGGCACTTAAACAGAGAAGAGTGTGTTCTGTTCTGTTACCCTGAAGGTGTATCAAAGGCATGTCATTACTGAGTACACTGTAATATACCTCAATTCACATTACTTTTTTGACAACCACAGCCACTTAATTAAAAGCTATAAAGAAATCTCAAGTATAGTCATGCCTGCTTAAGATACTAAGGCAAATAGTCCTTTATTTATCTACTTATTTCTTGGCATATATTTGTTTCTTTGGGCATCAAGCCATAAGTCAACTCATTGATTGTGTAAACTATTAAATAAAAAGCTTAGAATTTACATATAAATATGCAACTTTGTCAGATGCATTAAAATTCAAACGTGAAATGCTAATATTTAATACAGGCAACATGGATGAATAGAATGCAGCTACTGTATTATTGAACTGCAGCCATCACTGATATGAAGTTTGCAATCCTGAAACGCATTGCAGTGATTATTGGGGGGAAAAAACAGTTTAAGATATGCAAAGAACGCACTGAAGAGGGTTCCCCTCTAAAGTAATTAACCAAATGGGGTTAAATTAATAGACTGCAAAGAGGACAAAAAGTTTTTAGCTGGACTCACTGTGATGCATCCGAGCAGCAAGACTACGTGATACTTGCACGCGCCGGTTGGATCCAATCCGAAAGTCTGATCGCTCCGTAACACACCAAGCACGCAGGAATCATAAAAGCGTCACAATTTAATGCAGTAAATCATCCGATCACAGAACAGCAATGCTTCTTTTATTCGTGCTGTGAGGATGCTCGCTTTTGCAGAGGCAGAGATGCTGCACGTGCGCTCCTCCACAGCGGCGCATAAGACTTGTGCTTGTGGGGTGTGCGTGCGCGCGTGCACTCAGTATTGCTGTACTTCTTACTGTAGATGTGTCCAGCTAGCCCATATAACTGTATTTATACCTATAAGTCTAATGTAGTATTGTCCACGAACTGATTTTCGATAAGAATGTTGTTTGGTTTCATCATATATATATATATGAATATAAATACTATAGCATAGAACCTGTAGGAAATGTACTGTGGTAAATACTGTAGTATTTTAAACCTTAGTACAGGAAGTATACTGGAGTAAATTACAATGATGTGGTAATTTGTATTGGCAAATACTGTAGCGTTTTTGAAACTAAATTGCAATGATGTAGTAATTTTGTTGCGGTAATTCTACTACACTTGTTACAGTGACTCTAACACACTAAAATAAACAAATTACTACAATAATTTGTCAGATAAAGTAAATTTTTACAACTCAATTATACTTATGGGTGGGTAGAGTAGGCGAAACTAGTTATAAAAATAAGGGCTTTATTAACAGTAATTAAGTATTAAATGATTAAAGTTATACAAGTAAGTGTAATAAAATATCAAATGATAAGACTACTCAAGTAGTGAGTCACTAGTTACTTTGGATCTGTATAAAAAAATACTAATAATCGACTATAGAAAATACTATAGAAAAAAGAAGTCAATGTGCGAGATTTTATAATAACTTAAAGTGCCCATCGTTGCAGAATCTTCCTGTAATATTGCTATTGTTAAACTTACCACAACACGTTTTCTCAGGTTGTGGATGGAATTCCTGTACACTGATGTGTTTTGGTCACATAGAAGGCATCGCATTATGTAATTGTTTGTTTCACTTTTTATGGTGAAAAATTTGAGCCCATAGATGTCCTGACTGTCTCTACCAATTTGCTTGCTTTTTCTACCTCTTTAGCCATTAGTTTCTGAACGAAATGTGCTTTAAAACATGAACATTTCTAGGATTGAAGATTAACTCGAGTAAGAGTAAAAGTAAGGCCAGTAAAACCTACTCTTATAAGTACTTCTTTTACAAAAAAAATCCACTCAACTAAATGTAATGAAGTAAATGTAACATCTCACGTCACAGATAAGAGTAAAAAGTGTGTAAAATGTGTATCAATGCAATGAACACAAACTCGCTAAAATAAATACAAGAAGACAACATGTTAACAAACCTTTTATTTTCATTGCTCATTTTTGTTGGAAATCTTAACTTCATTGTTTAACGTTTGCCGAATCAATGATCAGACATTGCCTTCCAGTATACAAAGAAATCTGGCTTTTCACACTAGAACACACTGATCCTCATTAGAAAGTGTTACCCAAAGATATTGTTTATTAGTTCACTACAGTTCTTTCTGTAGGATGGCGTATACATTAACAAAGTCTTCGAGTTTACTTTAATAACTTGTAAAGTATACCAAAGTTTTTATTACAGTTTATGAATTCTCTATAGTTAATACTATATTATGCCACAGTGAGATGTAGTTAATACTGAGATATAGTCACTATACCACTATAGTATACTACTATATACCACATCTTACTATAGTAAATCCTTTCATGTGGGATTTTAGAGCAATATATATTTACTGTAAAATTGTGTAGGTTGTTCAGTCATTTGCTGGCAACTTGGCTGTTCAGGGGTGCCAATAACAGTGTAGGTAACTGAAAAATAAATCAATATTTTTTAAAACTAATTTCAACTCAAAAAAGCATGCCTAAATGCCTAAATGCATGCATGCTGACTTTTCCTCAGTTCTGAAAATGATCAGAAGCACTGGCACAATATTATTTAGGCCGTAAGTTATGTGACTTGATTAGATTTACAGATTTCAGCGAAATAAGAAACACTTTGGATTCGATTAGCATTGCACATGGTAACATGTATGTTACAATTAATGCAGATTTATACAAATATAAATATTTAAATTGTCTTTTTTGTGCTTTCTCGTCATTGTTTTTACGCAAATGGGAACAATTTTTCATGATCTCGCCCAGGGCACCACAACCCTACAGGCCGGCACTTACACGTAGGATTTGAATTCTGTGCTTACATTCTAGAGTGTTTCCAGCTGAAAATTAATGAATTAATGATGTATAATATTATGTGAATATAGGATTTGTGGACAGACATGATCTGAATGTAGACTACATGTGTTGCGTGCACATAGATTTTTATCTTTAGAAAAATAGAGCTTGAACTCACTGTAGGCATGAGGTAGGGATGCCTTTACATGCACACGTACGCCCAATTAGCTACCAGATAAAAGTAAATAGTGTGGTATCTCTGCATTCCTTGTGATTTCCGGCACTCGCAGCTTTACAGGGGTACAATACGTTTACGAGTGAGGACACAAGCAGCTTTTTTTACTGCATGCCCTAATTGGAGCTGCAAATATTGATGCACTGACTGTAGAAGATGACATGAATGACAAAGTTGGCAAAGTGTGTGTGTATGTGCACGAGAGAAGGGGTGTGTGCAAATAACTTCACAATGGATCCAGTGAGATGCAACACAAATGTCGTATTGTTGCTGGTACATTTTTGTGTACTGGAGTAGGAGAGAAGAGCAGCCACTTTCTGTCCAGGACCTACTGTACTTTCTGCTTTTTTACTGTAGAACTTTACTGTATGGCTGCTACTTGTTCACAGAAACTTTTTGTAGCAATATACAGTAAATGCTGTACATTACTGTTATGCTTAAAGGGGCCACTGATCATAAAGATAATAAGAGACATAAATAATTGTTTGTTGCGTAACGCGTTATGCTTGTGTGTGTGTTTGTGCGGTTGTCACTGCCCTGACAACCTCTTACTGAAATGATGCATTATGGGAAATCTCTCAAAATACACAATCTTTTCACACACATATCTGCATTACTAATCATTTTGGAATAGTGGATCAAGATTTCAACGTCTCTAATTGTTTCACACACACACACAAAAATTACAGCACCGACGTTTTGAATTAGAATTTTCAACCCCTTAGTTTTAGAGGACAAACATGTCATCTCGGTGTGTATATCCTGGGCAAATAAAGAGGATTACCATTTTCTTTTGATGCACATTTCTCTTTTGTCATGGCTTAAGCCTGGTTTGAATGAACCAGTGACCTTACTGTGGCTTCAATTTGTCATCAGGATAATTTATCATTGTTCTGTTGAATAGTGTGCAGGCTCAGTTTCAACGAGTTTTGGCAGCAGGGGTTTTAGCGAGGCTTGGGCCATCAGGCAGGTGAGGGCATGTGATAAATGATGGCTGAAGGCGTGTAGCCCACAGATCGTGGACACAAAACAGAGACAAGTGCTGAGACTAGAATGCTTATTTTTGTACTTTCTTTTTGTTTATATGATTTATGCACAAAGACATTTATTTTTTTATGAGATTTTAGAGAATTAAGCAGACTGTTTGAAATATTAATTCTAGAAGAGTCACTGATGTGTACTGTGCTGTACAGGAAACAAACAGGCATCTGCTACTAAAAACATTCATATTCACAGCTTTTTCTTTGCTTACTGCAATTTACATTAATCTGATTTACACAATCGAGCAGTTGAGGGTTAACGGCCCTGACCGAGAGCCTGGCAGTTGCAGCTTGACCTTCCTTAAAATTTAACTTACGACAAACTGATGTGCTTTTATAACGTATAATTGTATCATTTTTAACACTTTCGTATTAAAATACCTGTCAAAAAGAGACCCAGGTTAATTTCCCTTATAAAACAACAACAACAACACACACACACACACACACACACACACACAGTTTAATCAAGTCAAAGTCAACTTAATGTCGAGTCAATAGGTCGAAATTTTTTTTTTGGGACTTTTATGTAGATTTCTTTGCTACTGAAAAGGTTTTCTAATAGACCAATAGACTTATCTTTATGGTCTTTAAAGGTTTCTTGCGCCCTCTAGTGATCAACTGATCCGCTTTTAATCCAGAAATGACACAAAGATAGGTCTAATTATAATATGTTAATAATTATACATAACATACCTACTAATATCACAATTAAACGTATTATATAACTGAAAAAAAGTCATACATAGACCAATGAAAAAAATTACTGGAACATAGGGTTCTCCCTATGGATCAGTTGTTAGCCATGGACAAAAACAAATATTTACACTTAAAATATTCATTCAGCTTAATGTTCAATAGCTATATTATTATTATATTATTAATTAATTATTATTATTAATTATTATTAATAGCTACATTATGTTTTTCTTTCAGAAATAAACTAAATAAAAACAGGGTTGTCTCCATTATGGCATTGTTGTGACTGTTGTGTTAAAGCTGCATAACTACATGATAAAGACAAACTTAACTTAAAGATCTAAAAGATCTAAAACTACCAAATTATTATTAGTAGTAGTAGGAGGAGGAGGAGGAGGAGTAATAATAGGAAGTATATTTAAAATATATATTTTTATTTCTCCTAAAAGGGAACCAATCATGAGGCTGTTTTTCCATAATTTGTTTTATGTCTGTATCCCTTGAGATTCTGTATTTCTGAGATGTGTGCAAGTATTTTTATTTTTACAGTCGCATGTATTTGCGACTGTATGTAGTAGGAACCATGTAAAGTCGCGCTACGGTTTCTGCCCGGTATCAATTCTATAAACGCTTCACGTGTTTGTAAAGAGTGACCTTTTCCCCATCTTCTATACGGATTTGTAAATTATTTCGCATATGTAAAAGATAAAAGTACAGGTTAGGGTTATAATTATGGCTGTAAATAAAATACCGACGTATCATCGGAGTTTGTTCAGGTGAGTAGTAAAACACTTCTGAGCACTGCTGTTAGTTAGGTTAGCTTAGCACAGGCGCGCTAACAAGACCACAGTTCTGGTGACAGCGGATCGGATTTGTAGTAATAGATCGCAGCTAAAAATGAGACCAATAATAAATTTGTAATTCGCTGGTTTTAAAATGTGTCTAACATTAAATAATAAAAAAAAACAACCAACCAACCAACCAAAAAAAAAAAAAAAAAAATATATATATATATATATATATATATATATATATATATATATATATATATATATATGAAGGTATATCTTATCTTCTTTGTGGTATTAAATAAAAGTTTATAATATACTTTATGTAAAAATTCTTACTGGTAGTGTAAAAAAACACTAATTTTTCTTGTTAAAAGATTTAAAGGACATAAGGCGGTTGTCTACACACAATGCCAACACACACATTTCAGTGCAAACAACTCAAAATTCGCATCCGATGACCCGTTTAAATGAATCTGTTACCAATAAATTAGATAATATATTATAAAGTTTAAGTAATGTTGTAGGTCTTAGTACGTTACATTAGATTATTAAAACACAATTTGTCCTATGAGACTCCAGTTTTAGTAAAAGTTACTATTTAAAGCAGATGGATTCAGTTTAAATGTTAAAATTGTTTTTTTCCCCCGTTTTTGTAGTTATTGAGTTCAAATAAAAGAAAAACAACTGGAGAGGAATTGACTATGTTATGTGTTTTATGTGTCCTGTTAGACTAAAAAATTAAAAATCCATGACCAAAACAATGTGCAGTCGTTGAGCGCCTGCACTCATTCATGCAAATCGAATAAACAAAAAGGCTTTTTCTCATATTTCAGCTTGGAGTCATAGCACTGAGTGAGCTGTTATATGACAACCCTGGATCAGAGAGGTTAAGGGCCATGCTCAAGGGCTCAACCGTGGCAGCTTAAACCCCAGTTTGGGACAATTATGGACTCCACTGCCCTGTAGTTATCTGTTTATTTTACCATAAAGCAGAAACGCAAGGCATCTGTAGTACACGTCAGACAGTTATGAATGGCTGATCAGATGGTTTTGGGTTTAATTCCCAGCACCATCAACCTGCCACTGATTTTCACTGCTCAAACGTTAACTGCTCAGTTTGATTAAAAAAACTGTAAAGGTAAGTCACTCTGGATAGACGGCATCCACCAAATGCCGGAAATGTAAATGTGCGGTGTAAAAATGTGGCATCATTGTTGGTGCTTCATATAAAATAAATGGCATTCACACAGTTTGGGCAGAATACTAAATAAAAAGTAAAAAGCTTTGTTTCGATCTTAGTTATATAGGCTAGTTCACTTTTTTACAGTCTCTCTAGATAAAATAACACCAAGCTTCTTTTTACTGCTCTTGTGTCTGTTTTACTGTGCGTGTATATTTAATGAACATTTTCTCCACTTTAGGTGTCTTCAGGAAGTGATGTCTCAGAGATGTTTGCTTGCCACATCCTTGTTTCACTCCACAACCACTCAGTTCAACTCTAACAGAACCTCTGTGGTTCGCTGTAGCAGACAGAAATACGAGCGGTTGTACCCAGTGTTGCTCGTGCGTCCTGACGGCTCCACCATTAATATCAGATACAAAGAACCTCGGAGAATTATCATGGTTAGTGCAGTGGTTTGACTTATTTTACCGAGTTGGTTTGTATATAAAAAAAATTTGTATCTCTATGAACACCAAAAAGCCAGAATTTTCACATGTCCAAAAATATTTTGCCAGTTAATATCGTTTTTATTGGCTTTGACATTCTCTATTTAATATTTGCATGAAATCATTAATATTTAATAAGAAGGAAAAGGAAGAATAATACACTTCATTCTAAAACTCTTTGAAATACCAAATGCATCTCCAATTAATGAATCACTCGTACTGTATTTGTTACCTGTGGCCATGAGGGCTTTTTTTTTTTTTTTTGAGTTCTCAGCTTTACACCAAACTCCTGTCAGCCCAGATGTTCCTGGTAATCCGGATCCTCTTAGTTGCAGTGAAGAATTAATGTACTATTAAAAAATATCACGACATTATTAACAACTGTATGCCTCCAACATTATGGGGAAAAAAATGAAAAGATGTAGTTAGTGTGCTAGTAAATTGTAGAAGCACAGTGGTTAAGGTGTTGGACTGCTGATTGGATGATCAGGGTTCAGTTCTCAGCACCACCAATTTACCACTGCTGGACCTTTAATTTACCACTGCTTGAACCCCCGATTGCTCATTTGTATAAAAGAGGTAAAAGTAAGAGCATCTTCCAAATGCTGTAAATGTTACAATAGTTATGTTGGGAAGTGGTAGCTCAAAGATTAGCTACCTTTGAGTGTTGGCCTGCTAACTGAAAGATTGTGGATTTATCTCCCAGCACCACTGCTGGGCCCCTGAACAAGGCCCCTAAACCTCAATTGCTCAGTTGTATAAATGAAATATAAACGTAAGAAAACATTTACCTGCTAAAACTAAATTTCTACATGGTGCAAAATAGTTTGTCAGTTCTTATTGTTTTCATTGGCTTTTCATTGACATGCTCTATTTAATATTTCAAATATGGGTCTTGGTGAAGTCTCTAAATATTTTGTGTTTACTATCATTTTGATTTATAGTCTAAGGTTAAACAGGTGCCATCTAAAATGTGATTTAAGAGAAAATAGAATTATTTAATCTGGATAGAAAATATTTTTTTTATGTTTTAACTTCTAGGTCAAATAATTACTATTATGTAGTATTTTATGTTTGTCACGATATTACATTGTTATTAACTTCTTCTTATTATGATATTTGGTGTCTTTAAATTAAATGATTAGTGGCTATAAAGGCTGTATCTTCTCCATACACCTAATGCCGGTCCTGTTTCATTTTCTTTTGTTCTATGTTAAGATGCCTGTGGACATCACAACTCTGTCAGAGGAGGAGAGGAAGGTCAGGATGCGGAAGAGAGATCCTAAAAGGGGTGTGTCTACACAAAAGGACGATGAGTTTGATGATGACTTTAAAGTGGAGGATTACAGCAAGTACTGGAAGAAAACATGAACAAACAGGCTTTTTATTGTGCAGTATATTTATGTTGCTTTGCCTGTACAGGATTTATTCTACTGTGTTTTTGTTCATTATAGTATTAAAGATTCCTAAAATCGCAGTTTAATATCTCTTATTTATTTATTCATTCATTTATTCACTCACTCACACACTGAGTAATTTTGCAAGCTAAACTAATATTTACTCAGGAAAATGGTGCTGTAAGTATGTAACGCTGATATATCTTCAGTAGCTGTTGGTTTATTAAAAAAATATCATTTTAATTTTAATAAGTCAATTGACCAAATAAGGCTGGAGAAAAGCACTATTATATGTCTAATTTCATGATATATTACCATAAATATCATAAATCCTAAGTGTTTTAGCTAATGCGATTAGACATTTATTATCTTGAGCATGGCCAATGACCTTCATCTGTTCATTTGTATTAAATAAGACCTGCTCTTGATAAGAATGTTTGCCATAAATGTAAATGTAAGTCAATATGTTGTAGATTACGCTACACTTTTTTGATTATATCACAGAACAAGATGTTAATTCTAATATCGGTTACAGCTGAATTCTGTTGCCAGGGTTTTTTCTACGCACACACACATGCCTATTTTTTCTGCAGAGTTGACAAACAAATACTATACAAATGTTTTCATTAAAAGTAGGAAAATGTAGTAACTTGTGTTTGGCAAGTACAGAATTATTATATTTGAGTACTGAAAAATTGTTTTTAATAATTTACTGGAAAACAGATTTCTTAGTGAACAGTTTTCCAGTTTTTTTGAAAAGCCAAATGTTTCTCCAATTATTGAAAATAAAGTATCTGAGGATGTTTAACCTGTGAGCATGTGAGCCTCTCGGTTGCAGTAAAGGATTAATGTACTGTTAGAAAATAGCAATACATTATGGCAAAAAAATGGAACGTTGTAAAGTGTCTGAAACCTTTTGTCTAGTTTTTGTCACATGATGCATATTGTGTATTGTGAAATTGTATTGTAAAAAATATTTGCCATCAAATATCTCTGCAATATTGCACACAATTAGTGTGACTATATTGTATTTACCTCTGCAGTTATAATCAAAAGTTTTCCTTTATTTATAGGTCATAAATGACAAATACACCAGCAAACGCTGTTTTTGAAATAAGGAAAATGATCTTGTTTCTCTGTTAAAATTTTATGCAAAACATGATTGTAGCTTGTTACTGGTTAAATGGAATTAAATATTCAGCTGGGAAATGTTGATAAAACAGTTTAACCTATTTTCTTAAAATTAAGCTCACTTTCCAAATGAAAAACAGGCTTGACAACATTGTTTTTCTTTTTACAGAGAATAGAAGACATTTCTCAAAAACATGATGTCTTTTACTATCTTTAAATTCCAGAAATTCTTAAATCTTTTGTCTTTCCTAAAGATTCTTGAAATTAAGATTTTAAGGTGTGGTCTTATTCCTGAAACCAGCACAGCAATAAAGCTGTCACTTGTTTTAGTTAAATGTAGCCCGAAATTATTTAATATTTACTTGGAAAAAACTAACCAAGACAAAAATTTCTTAAATTAAGATTTATAATTTTATGTGCAGATTATCTTTTATATGACTTTTTATCTTATGTGGCAGAAACAAGACATATTTCCTAAAAAGTAGACTTATGGACTCTCTTAGATATGAGTTTTTGTAACTTTAGTAAACAGACGTTAGAACAGCTTTCAGATTAGCCAGTAAGTGGCTAAGGGGGCAGGGTGGCTCAAATGGTTAAGGTGTTGCGTTGTTAATCTGCCCCACCTCTGGCATGTCAACCACTGTTGGGTCCTTGAGCAAGACCCCTAACCCCTCCAGCTCCAGGGCCACTGTATCATAGCTGACCCTGTGCTCTGACCCCATGGGATATGCAAAAAATGCATTTCATTGGCTCTGTACACATACCAATGAATTGAATATACTTATACTAAGTGCCCTGATTCTGCCCTCTATTTTCCTCATTCTTGTACGAGGGGTTTTTCACCTGTCCTTCTGGTTTATAATATATTACTAATACACTTAGATCTCAACATTGTTTTAACAACAGCATGATTAATCATTCACCAAATCAGCACTAGCATCAAAGTTCACACTCTTTGTCTAGAGCATTTTCAAAATGACATCTTTACCTGAGCTAGTTCCGGGAGGCTCAGCTGAGCCAGAACAGAATGGAAAGTTTACGCTGGAGATTGCTGATATTGCGGTTGTGGTGGTCTACTTTATTTTTGTGCTAGCAGTGGGAATATGGGTATGTTCACCGTTTAAAACAATGCAACTAAGTCAGCAATTTTGTCTATTTTTGATCTGTTCCGATAATGTAGCTAAGGAGTTTTATTCATTTTCAAGTCATCTGTCAGGGCCAACAGAGGAACCGTTGGGGGATACTTTCTAGCAGGCAGATCAATGACATGGTGGCCTGTAAGGTTCTTTTTTTATTCTAATTTTGTAACAGTCCATTTTTTAAAAACAGTTCAAAGGTACTGCATCCCGTCCGTATGTGCAGGCAGAAAATTTACTGTAAACCTGGCATGACATCCTTAAATTAAGTTAAAAACAATATGATGAAAACCTACTTAAAACTATTATCTGTAAAGTTTTACTATTAAAACTGTGCAGATACAAAAAACAAAGATTCAAGCCGGTCAGTTAGATTTGGCTTATTTGAGTGAATAAAATACATAATCCAATTACGGGATCTATGTGTGTCTAAATTATTAGTCATATAAAAATATGACTTTGCTTTTTTCCCTGATAGATTGGAGCTTCTTTGATGTCCAGTAATGTTGGCAGTGGCTTATTCATTGGATTAGCAGGCACCGGGGCAGCAGGGGGACTCGCCGTTGGGGGATTTGAATGGAATGTAAGCATAAAATAAATATTTATAGTTCCTTAGAAAGTGATTGTGTAGTCATCTGGGAAAAATCTGGGAAAAAACTACAGTTTTTTGTATTTTTTTTCCTAACCAACAGTAAAGGATTTTCTAAAATTTGTTTAAATTAAACGAAAGACACCCTTCTGTCTGCAGGGAAAGCGGTTTCAACAATCTAATTAAGATCTATTCATTTGTGCAGTGTGATATTTTCTATATGTGTGAGCAATATAGTATTTGTCATGTGACCTTTTAGGGAAACTTAAAGAAAAGTAAGAAAGTAAACACAATTTCAGCTGTTTTGACTGTATTGATAATTAATAGTTTTTTCTGCAATCACTTTAGAGCATTTGACACGTAATCCGGTTTTACCACACAACAAGTATTCGATGTCTGATAATGATGTTTATGTAGGCAGCGTGGGTCCTCGTCGCTTTGGGCTGGATTTTTGTGCCTGTGTACATTTCTGCTGGAGTCGTCACCATGCCTGAATATCTCAGGAAGAGGTTTGGAGGCCAGCGGATTCGGATATACATGAGTGTCCTGTCTCTCATTCTTTACATCTTTACCAAGATATCAGTAAGATGCTGATGAAGTACATAATGATTGTTTAGAAACAACAGTATAAATTCCTATATATTTAAAAGAGAGAGAGAGAGAGAGAGAGAGAGAGAGAGAGAGAAAGAGACTTATTGCTTATCCCCACAACTACACTAGTAAAATCCATTTCCAACAATAAAATAAATCTTATAAATATTGGTGTCCCAATACCTTTGTCCTTTTAGTACAGACAGACAGAGAGACACAGACAGACAGACAGACAGACAGACAGCTAGCTAGCTAGCTAGATAGATAGATAGATAGATAGATAGATAGATAGATAGATAGATAGATAGATATACAAGATACTATATAATCTTACTATATCTTACTATAAGGATTGCGCACATATACACCCCGATTTGTTCCCTTTTGCTTCTACCAGACAGACATTTTCTCTGGAGCTCTGTTTATTCAGGTCTCCCTGGGATGGAACCTGTACATCTCTACTGTAGTGCTGCTTGCTGTTACAGCACTCTATACTATTGCTGGTAATAAATACCACATTATATCCTAACTGCTCTCTTTTCTGCACACCTTTTCTGACTGACTGCTGACGTTTTGCTGCAGGTGGTCTGACAGCAGTGATTTACACTGATGCACTGCAGACTGTCATCATGGTAGTCGGAGCGTTTGTTCTTATGTTCATAGGTAACTATTCAAAATGTTACATTGTTTTAGTTATCTAACTTGTTTTAGTCTAAGAAACAATGCTATAACATGCTAATAGGTACTGACTATAAGCTGTCTTAGGAATCGACTTTTGGTAAGTTCGAGTGGCAGCACAATGTTGTCTGAGTGGCAGCACAATGTTGTCTAACTGACAAAAATAGACTATTCAGGAGGATAATTCATAATGCCATGATCCACATTCTGGTTTCCACATTTTCTGTCTCTGAACATTCTTTTCCTGCTAGCATTTGATAAAGTGGGCTGGTATGAGGGCTTACTGGAGCAGTATAGGAACGCTGTACCAGCTTTCATTGTTCCTAACACTACGTGCCACCTCCCTCGCCCAGACGCATTCCACATCTTCCGGGACCCAATCAGTGGCGATCTGCCGTGGCCTGGCCTGATCTTTGGGCTCACCGTGCTGGCTACATGGGTGTGGTGCAGTGACCAGGTACCTGCATGTCATTGGCAGTCAAGACTCATAGATTTATGAACCTTGATTTAAAGTTAGGGCTGCATATCTAGAACCTTTTATTTTTGAGCCAGACAATTTAGAGTAAATGCGATATTCTTTTTTTTTTCTAAGATGAAAAAACAGGATCAATAGAAAACTGACAGACAAAACTGAGAGAAAGTTTATATAACAAGACACCAGCTTGGAGTTAGGCATATTTGTGTTTAAAGTTATTATTAAAATACCGTTTGCCTCTGCTGCTGTTGGTTGTAGGTGATAGTGCAGAGGTCACTCTCTGCTAAAAACCTGTCACATGCTAAAGGGGGCTCGGTGCTGGGTGGCTACCTGAAGATCCTCCCTATGTTTTTTATCGTCATGCCAGGAATGATCAGCAGAGCACTCTTCCCAGGCAGGTCAAACCATCTTAAGTGTATGCTGTCAGTTGATAATAGTGTCAAGATAATGTGTTCTAACCTCACATGATGGGTCATTTATTTAAAACAGATGAAGTGGGATGTGTGGACCCTGAGAAGTGCTTTAAGATATGTGGAGCTACTGTAGGCTGTTCTAACATCGCCTATCCTAAACTAGTGATGGAGTTAATGCCAGTGGGTATGGCTGCTGTTTCCTTTAACACATTTTTTTAAAGCTGATCAGCTTATTTAACATTTTGTGTAACATTTTCTAGGCCAAGTACAGTGGGGGAGGTTAAGACATGTAAAAGGTACCATAGTAATAAAACTGTAATAATTTATGCAGACATACTAAACACTTTTGGAGTTAGTAAAAACATTAATACTAGTCCAAGGTTGCGGACTAAGAATACCATCTAAATCTCTGCTCAAAACAAACAAGAGCAATTAGAAACAATGATTTGCTTTGATTTCAGCACAGTTATGTAAAAATAATTCATTTAAGTTTCACTGTAATAAACAATCTGTACATGTGTATCAGTGACTGTTCTAATGCTAGCAGCAAGAATAGTAGATAAAAGAATGCTGTTATTCCTGATGGATGGATGATGATAACTAATACATGCTTATAACAAGCAGTTGGCTGTAAAGGAGCAAGAAATGGCAACTGAAAAAACAGTAGAATCTTTATCAGCTGCCATATGGAATAAAACCCTGCTAAATTAAAAACATCTCCTTAAAATAATTACAAAAAGAGCACACATCTTGAACATCAGATAGGAAAGCCTATAGAATAAGGTACTTGTGTCTTTCTAGGTTAACTCTAATATACTGAAATGTATTGCAAATGAAATAAAAAGCCTTTGCCTTTATTATTAAGTTTTCATTAAAACAAACTCAAATTACTTGCTTTGTACTTGGATCAATTACATTATTATGAAACTCCTAAACAAGCTCCTAAACAAGTGAACAAGCTCTTCATGGCGTTCATTCCTCCTGGTTGCCTGCAGGTATGCGAGGCCTGATGATTGCAGTAATGATGGCTGCTCTGATGTCCTCCCTCACCTCTATATTTAATAGCAGTAGCACTCTCTTCACTATGGACATTTGGCTGCGAATGAGACGGCAGGCATCTGAGAGGGAACTCATGGTTGTGGGCAGGTAGAAACATTGTCTTATGGCAGTTTTGCTTAACATAAATACACCAATATGTTGAAACACCTGCATGCAGTCTCCTCAAAGTGCATTTGAAACAATTCTGCGTAAAATGATGTTGACCATTATCAGTCTCTATCTAAAATGATCATGTTTAGTTAGAATGTGTTAATAGTTTTGTATGTCTGGGATTTGAATATTTGCATCCTGGTATTAATTTAATTCAGGAAGTTCTAAAACTTTTAGTATGCGGTAAATAAAACAAATATACATCTTGACATAAACGTTTTTTGATTTTATTAACTTTGGTTCTTTACATTCTTTTTTGACCAAACATTTGTGGACACCTTACGTATGCGTGTCTTCATTGCCACAATATTGGAAGCACACAGTTGTTCTGAATGACTTTTATGTTGAATGACATTATTCAAACCTGGTCAGGCATGACAACGCCCAATGCTCCATGAATACATTGTGTTTTAATGTAGATGTGGAAGAACTTGTGTGTCCTGCACAGATCTCAACCCCAGCAAACACCTTTGAGATAACCTGAAACGTCAATCCCATCCCAGACCTCCTCAACTAATATTAGTTTCCAATCTTACTAATACTATTGCAGCTGAAAGAGCAAATGCACACTGACACACTTCAAAATCAAGAAAGTAAATTCAGAGGTTATTATAAGAGGTTTTTGAAGAATAGGAGTAAAACTAAATCTGAAAATGATGGAAAAAAGCACAGATAGATAGTCAGTTAACGTACATATCTTACAATATGATGCTTCTTTCAGATCAAGCTAAAAGTTTTATGCTTATTATTCGACAGGTTTTTCTGATTTGCATTCACAGGGTATTTATTTTGTTTTTGGTGGTCCTGAGTATCTTATGGATTCCAATTATTCAGTCAGCCAACAGTGGGCAGCTGTTTGACTACATTCAATCCATAACCAGTTACTTGGCCCCTCCGATCACTGCTGTCTTTCTGATGGCCATCTTCTGGAGTCGTGTAAATGAACAAGTAGGAAATCCCCCACTATTACTGAATTGATTAATATTCAGTTTTTTTTATAATTGTATTATTTTAAATTGGATTGTTTTCATGGTTTTCATGGATCAAGCTACCCTCCCAGGGTAATATGTGCTGGCTAACTATGATTCTCTATGTAACAAACTAGGGAGCATTTTGGGGGCTGATGGTGGGTTTGCTGGTTGGTCTTGTACGCATGATGATGGAATTTATCTATGGTACTCCTTTCTGTGGCAAGGAGGACCTAAGACCCACCATACTGAAGGATGTGCACTATCTGTACTTTGCCTTAATACTGTTCTCACTGACAGCACTGGTCATCACTGCAGTTAGCCTCGCCACTCCCTCTATTCCAGAGCAACATGTAAAGTCCTACACACACACACACACACACACACACACACACACACACACACACACACACACATATTTTTGTTTATCTTGTTGATTGCTTACAGTGCCATATAATTCACTTTAATGCTGGTCAGATTCATGAACTTCAGCTCATATCTACATTTAATTATTACAGCTTATTCGTCTAACCTGGTGGACGAGACACAGCAAAAAAGAGCGCATAGATCTGAAGGACCTGTGGGCAAACACACCCACATCAGCAAGCTCTTACGCTGCTTCTGACCCTGAGCAGAACATGGAAAAGCCTGGCTGCTGGAGACAAGTGGGAATGTGGCTGTGTGGACAGTCTGAAACTTCCAATCCAGAGCTAAGCAGGGAGGAGCAGTTGGCTTTAGACAAAAAGCTGACTAGCATTGAAGAGGAACCCATCTGGAGAAATGTTTGCAATATCAATGCCCTCATACTAATTTCTGCCAATGTATTTCTTTGGGGCTACTTTGCTTAGGAAGAACAGTCTCTGTTATTTTTTTAGTATTTCAACTAAAAAGAAAAAAATGAATTTAAATAAATTTAATTATAGACTACTGGATGTATAAATAAAATTATCCACTCACAAAAAAGGACCTTTAAATTGTATTTATGTGTTTTTCTCTTTCGACAATATGCCAGATGAGAATGATTGTTTTCTACCATATACATAATGGTGGCTGTACTCTAAAATAAACTAAATCTGAAACTTGTGCTAAAATCCTTAGCTAAAGTCTCATAAAGTCTAACCTTCTATATGCAAATATTTAGTCTAGACATTTATTTGTATATTATATTCAAATATAATCTTGAATATAATGTTTTATTGCTTAGTTTAACAAGGTAAATGTTAAAGATGTTTCACTGAAGTTGATAATGGTTGGCTATTGGATGACTTAGATTAATGTAACGTTATGAAAAATGTATTAATTATATTTCAGTTATATTTCATCTGGTCTATTCAGCTTCTTTCCGAACTACACAAAAGCTGGCTTTGCTAATATATTAATCTTTTTTTATTGCCGATTGTGCTATTTCATGCTGATTATACGCTATATGACACACCCTACAAAAGATTGTTCCACCCGCCTTAAACGGCCCTAACGCTTTTTTTTTAACGCGTTAATCCACTCCGGGTTTTGCATTAGTCTTTGGAAGGATCCATTCCTGAATTTTGGTTCTCACTTATGTATATCCGCTCCAGGTTTTTTCCTCTTTTGTCCGCTGAACTGGTCCGTTCTAGTCTTTTAGCCGTTTTTGCCTGAATCCATACCAGGTTTTCATGTGCACTCTGCGGGCTCACCGACGCTCATCCTTAGTGAATGAACTCAACGTGCACCATAAACGCAAAGTCATACGAAAGAACGGAGCCGGAGAGAGAAGTATAACTGCAACATCATTAACAGGCTAAGGACGGCCATATTTTAAACATCAGTCGGTGTAGGTGGCTAAACATGGAGCTTGGTACCAACGCGAAGTTGCTTCTCGAGCACGCTACGACTCTGAAGCTACACACGGGAAACTTAGTGAACCGCTGTCGGCTCAAGAATAAATATCTGTCTTCACCAAGTGAGGAGGTAAAACTGTCTTTTATAAGGTTTAACGCGTTATAAACGGCTTATAGCGCTTACGGTGTGAGGTGATCCGGTGCGTCCCGCTAGCATGCTGAATTGTGAATACGCTTTCTAATGTTGTCGCGTGTTTAATCGGTGACGTCACTACGCTTGACAGCATCTTCAGGTCTCCTCCATGTGACGTGACATTGTTGTACCAATATTCTTGCTTGGGGTTGGTGAAGAAAAATGTTATAGCACTAAAATGTTTTTAAAATGTTAAAGCACAAATTCAGGCAACATTATAAACTTTTTAAAGTTTTAGTGAAGTTTCAGACGAATAATAAATGAAATATTCAAGTGATATTTTAAAGAGATTGAAATTGAGTAAAGTATTTTTAAAAATCTGTGAAACTTGTTAATGTGTGGATAGATAGATAGACAGATAGATAGATAGATAGATAGATAGACAGATAGATAGACAGATAGATAGATAGATAGACAGATAGATAGACAGATAGATAGATAGATAGATAGACAGATAGATAGATAGACAGATAGATAGATAGATAGATAGATAGATAGATAGACAGATAGATAGATAGATAGACAGACAGATAGACCGATAGATAGACAGATAGATAGATAGATAGATAGATAAAAAAAACGGGTGTAACTGTACACAAAACTCACGGTTCGGTTCGTACCTCTGTTTTTAACTCACGGTTCAGTTTAATTTACGGTACAGTTACGGGGAAAAATTGCTGGTAATTTATTATTATTAACATTTGTTAACATTAACAGTATACATTAAAAAATATAATAAAATGCTAGCTTGGTTTAAATAAAAGAAACAAACATCTGAAAATAAAATGGTATAAAACACATTGACCATAAAATAAAAATAATTCTTAGCTACGAACAAAACAATGATACTACAATTGGCACAGTTTCAATGTAAAAAAAAAGTTCACACAAAATAACTACCACAGTGCTTAAAATTGCTAATTCCATAACCAACACCGCCAAGTTAGCACTGCTGGGCCCCCGAGCAAGGCCCTCAACCTTTAATTGCTCGGTTAAGTATAAAAAAAGATAAATGTAAGTCGATGTAAATGAATAAATTATATAATAAACATGGAAATTATAAATGACTGTATTTTACTTTTTCTCGTGCACATTTGTAAATCTCATAGAAAAGGATTCATGTGCAAATGTGGTAAACAGCATTTATGACTTTTTTCTTTTTCTTACTCTTATTTACGTACTTTTAATCCTCAGCTTCAAGACTGCATCAGAGCAACACTTACGGAGTGGCTTGCAGCGATACCCATAACACTCGAACCTGTAAGTGCACCATATGTACAAACATCCTTAACGACCAACGGAAGAATTTCACGCGACTTGCAAATCAGGTTGTCTTGCGTAGTTTGTTTTGGGGGCTGTTAATCTTCTTCTGCATTCTTTTTGCATGTCAAGGTAATTTGTTCCAACTTGTACAGAAGAAGGGCTTGTTTAGAAATTCTGTAAAAGGATTTAATGTTTAAATTATATTATAAAGCACAGTATTGACAATGACAAATGATCACTAAGCTGATCTGCATTGAATGGGTCATGTGAGCATGGCGTGTATTTGCCCAGACCCCATCATGCAGTACTCAGCAGATATGCCTTAGGGTGTTTGACAAATAGATTGTAACAGTCTTAACCCACATAATGGTAAGGTTTACTGACACATTCCTAACATACAGGCTGTTGCCCAATCTACTGATTGCAAGAAGTAGGTCAAAAATACATTTCTTTTAATTTAAGCATAAAAACCGTTTTTCGCTCTGGTATAAGAAATAAGGGATGTGCAGCCAGAAGTTACAGAGTCTTTTGAAAGCTATTGTTTAACTTCACTTTTGTGTCAATCCTGAACAGGATTTGCCCAGCACTCTGGATTGCACAATAGCTCAAGATACAGAAGTAATCACGCCAGAGGAGAGAGAGGAGCTAAGAGTGTCTGGTGAGAAGGTTTTTTATATTTACTTTGTTGAGGAACAGACATGGCTTTTGTAGGATGATTGTGTTTCGGTATTGCTTCGTCATCTCTTGCTGCTTTCTCTTTTTCCCCAGTCAAGCTGTTTCTCACAGAAACTGATTGCTCATCTATAAAAAATGCAGTGGACATGGGTAAGTGCCTGCTAAAGCTGGCAATCCATCAGATTTTAAATAAATCGACGTTTGACGAATTTTCTGTACCTTAAATTGTACTTACTAACAGTTTTCCTCTAAAACAAATGGATTATTTGGCATTTTACTATTTGTCTTTACTCAACAGGAAGTGTTTCATATTCAAATCAGGTGATATAAATAACTATTCAAAAATAAATAAATAAATAAGACAAATGCATTTCTTTTGATGCAACACATTATTAACACAGTGTGTAAGATTTTAGAAATGTTCCCAGTTCATCCTAAAATAAATGTTATAATAGAAAAACATTAAATACGAAACATTTAGATACATAAAGTATCTTAAAATTGTTTCATGATGGGTAGATAATTTAGACAATTTTGTAAAAGTTTATTTCAAATCTGATCAAATTGAGATGACAAAATATGATGGAAATATGACTTAGAATGGTTTTACACCAGTTACTGCCATTGAAGATTTAAGTTTGATTATAATGTATTTTCCAAAGTTATAAAATCAACAACTTTACATTTAATGCATGGCGGCTTTGCAAAAGAAAAGCTTACTTATTCCTTCTTTTCATTTCTTCTTCCTGTCTGATTTACAGCGTGTGCGTCGTTAGGTGTGTCTCAGCTGGATTCAGTTATCATCGCTCCTCCACCTCTGCCCGAAGGTGAGACCTTGTCTCTGGCTCACCTGCAGCCACTGTGGGCCGAACTGGAGAAAATCGTTCAGAGCCAAAAAGCTGCTTCAATCGGAACCTCAGATCTGGACAAGCCTCAGTTAGAAGAGTTGTACAACTGGGCACAGGTATTAGAAAGGGCATGTAAAGGTTTTCTTTATAGAAAATACTGACAGATGTGTTAGTTTCCTCTAAATAATGATATTAATTTGCTTTTATATTAATTTACTTCATTATGCTATTATGTAATTTGTATATGTATATATATATATATATATATATATATATATATATATATATATATATATATATATATATATATATGCGTATGCTATTATAAAGTCATTAAAACTGAATAATAGATTAAATAGCTATAGACTTCTATACTTGAGCTGTCCTATCTAACGTCATGACCAGCAGTTACTAATACAGCAGTTTCTACACTGATCCTCAGGTTTGGGTGCTAGGGGGGCTCTAAGCAGAATTTTGTTTGGTGGCCCCTTGGTGCCGCAAATATGACCAGTTACGTCAGTCCTTGCATATTGGTACATTATAAATCTAACACACCCATTATCACTTGAATTACTTGTTGTAGCATCATACAAATTTTTAGCCCTTCTACACATCATGCTGCATCCTGCATAACACAATATTGCGCTATTTTTGTATAGTTATTCGTTTTATTTTAATATTTATATACACACACAAACAAAAAACACGATGGGCGATTTTTATGCTCTTTAGGAGGCCCCTTGGTGGCCACAGAGACCTAACAGTCGCTTACTTTGCTCATGTCAGCTCTGTTTGTGTGTCTGTGGTGATTATTTTAGATTTGTTTTATATTTTAGGTTAAACCGAGCAGTAATCAGGTGAATCTAGCCTCCTGCTGTGTGATGCCTCCTGACCTCACTGCATTCGCTAAAGAGTTCGACATCCAGCTGCTGACTCACAATGACTCCAAAGGTAGCACCTGTTTCCTTCCTCCCTTTATTTGCTTCTAATAACAGGACCTAGCCTAGATAAGATTGTGTGTTTAAAGATTGAGCGAGAAAAGACACCACTAATTCTGCAATAATTAATGATTAGAAAATATTTTATCAATTAAGTATCAGGACTGGCAATAGTATCAGTAAATACCATAAAGAACCATGAATACGAAGTTTGTGTGTCTGATTGCTGTTGTTTCTGGCTGTGCGTAGAACTTCTCAGTTTGGCAGGATTTCAGGAGGCCATGCAGGAAAGCTGCAAAGACGTGCAAGTGGCAGACTGGCAGCTAGAGTGGGTTTTGCGCTACTCAATCATCGTCAAGAGCCGAGGCATTATCAAAGCCAAAGGATACCTGGTTCATGCACGGAGGAACACCAAATAGCACCAAGTATCGGTGCACCTCGTTAATTTCTGGAATTTCTGAAACGCATTGATTTTTAACTAAGTTAAGCTCATCTATGTAATGTTTATGTGCGATTTATATTTTATCATCTGTGACAGCTGAAATTCAGCTGACCTCAAACGAGCTGTGAAATATTTTTCCGAGCTCTTGATCGCTTGACCTAAAAATCGGAAAAAAAGCTAAAAAAAACCCTTTCTCTTGTACTTGTCTGCAGCCTGCACTGATTGTGCTAATGATTTTTCATGATGTATATTACTAATAAGGAGGGTGGATTTAGTACGCTTGTGTTCTCAGACTTTTATGTGCCTCAGATTTTGGTCAATAATTTTTGGATTCCTGTCCCGGAAATCATAAATACATTGTACTCTGTTGGGAGCAAAATAATAAGTAATAATAAGCAAATTGCTTTGTAAAGGTGATTGTTTTGGAATGCACATAGTTTTACACAATTACAAATGTTCTTTGACCTGGTGGCTGAGGGTGGGACAGTTTACTAAGACTGGCATTTTAACATTTTGTTATAATCATTTTATTTAGTGTGTTCTTTTCTTAAATATTTCTGTTAAACCCCTGTTTGTGCTTTGTGTCATTCATGCTGTGGAACCCTAGGCTGTATTAGACAATTACTTGTTTTATTATATACCTGATTTTGAGATTTAAATGTTTAAATATGAGTTATGTGGTTTTTACATGAATGAAACCAGCAGGTTGAGCCAAACTACTAGTTTATTTAATTGTTAGACACACGAGGGTCCAGAGATCGGCTTTTGTATATGTTATTCTATTTTAAATTGTTTCACATTTTTAATTGGGTTCATAAAGTTATTATTCAAATCCTGTCTTTTAGTGTATTATTTTACTACTGCACTAAACAGGCAATCTTTGTATAGTCAAAATGATCTTTTCAGTTAATCTTCCATCATATTTTAGTGATGTATATAATTCATTTTGGAGTGAAATTTTGTTGCTTTTTTGTGTTTTCGGACAACAACATGCTTTTTCACTGCTCATTGATTTTATGGTGCCAGTAGGATTTACTCTGTACTTTTATCTTGAATTAAAGACACCACAATGCAGAAGTGCTTTAGGCTTGTACTATGTCCAAAGGTCAAACCTTAATGCTTCAACTTTTACCTCTGTGTAATTACTAATAAAAAACCTCAACTTCAAGTTTGAACTTGTAAATGCGTGTTAATCTTCTACACCAGCAATTTTAGCAATTTGTCCCTGTTTAGAATAATATTGGGGAGAAGGAGTAGGACAGTGGCTATAGGGTGTTGCTAATTAAAGGATCGGGGTTCGATTCTCAGCACCACCAAGTTACCACCACTAGGCCTCTGAGCAAGGCCCTTAAACCCCAATTGCTCAGTTATATAAAGAGATAAATGTAAGGGCATAAATGTAAATATTAATGGAAAATACCCACTTTTTCCACTTTTGAATAAGTTTATATCTAATTTACTTTAGCTCAATTTACAGTATTCTGTTAAATATTTATCATAACTGCGCTTGAAGCGTCACGTCAGAGCGGAAAACAACCGCTTACCTATCAAGGAAAAAACGGAAATACGACACCAAATACAAAATCACAAAGCACAACAGAAATATTACACATTTTAATTCAATTTTCTACTTTAAAAAAAGGTCATCCGCGGGTTTTATACGTAAGTAATAACCATTTAAGTCCGCTTAACTGTCGATTAAGAGAGTCTAGATCGAGCCGATGTTTCTACATATCGATTGGTAAAGTCTTAGTCCCAGAGTTCACGTGATCTAACCGGAAGTGTACACGACCACGTTTAGCGGCAAGATGGTGGCCACCAGGGGAGGAACACGCGTAGATTCCCTAGCGAAAAAAAGCAACGAACAAGCCGCGGAAACACCGGTGTGTTTTAATTTTCATGTCTCTTAAGTGTACGCATTATGTAGCATTAATTTTTGTTACACATAGCCGGGTAGAATTGACTGTGTGCTCGGGTATTAGCTGTACACATGCTTGTTCCTGCTAATAGGTTTTTTAGCAGGCTAGCTGTCTGTTGGCTTCATAATAAACGCTTAAAACCTTAGTGGTACGTGTGTAGATCAGTCAGACTTCGGTAACATACATGACGGCTGAATTTAATATATATATATATATGTTTTTACGGTAATATTTCTTCATTAACGTTACCCAATGACGAGTCCTTTGTATATACCGTAGTTACTGTAGTACAACATCCTGCAGCAGCTCTGATCGAAAAGACTCCAATAAATCCCCTGTTGATGTTTGGTGGTGATAACAATTTAAAAGAGCGTTTACAGTATTCCATACTCAACTTAGTTTTATTTATATAGCCATTTAAACATACAGACATTCAAAAATTAGCTTTATAGAGCCTAAAAATATAGAAGAACGTTTAAGATTAATATTAGATTTAATTGAGAGCATGGGGTGACCCGTGGCAAAGAAGAAACTTTGATAAACTAGATTGTATGAGGAGGAATCTTTGAGAGGAAACAGACCCAAACATGACTTACATTTATGTCTTTTATACACCTGAGCCCAGCAGTGGTAACTTGTTGGTGCTAGAAATCTAGAAATAGATCTTCCTATTAGCAGCCCAACACCTTTACCACTGAGCTACAACTTCACCATTTTTTTAAGTAACTTGATTTGTTTTTAAACAGGTATCTATTACCAGAAGTACAAGACGGAGAACAGTCATCGTAACAGCCCAGTCCCACTCTGAACACACCAGTGACTCTCAGCAGGATGAAGCAGAAGTGCAGAACAGGACTCCAGGTGAACCTGAAACCACACAGAAAATGGAGACAAGAGGTACTAAAAGTCGTCTTACAAACAAACAGCCAGAATCCTCACAGGAAGCAGACGTATCTGAGTCCGAATCTTGCTGTTCCGTGACATCGGATATCCAGCTGTCCTCTCGAAGCAAACGGAGAGCAACAGTTCGAGCAAAAGCTACAGCTGTGGATGAACAGGAGACCTCAAACACTGAAGCATCGCTGACTAAAACACCACGCAGATCCATGAGAGTGAAGAAAAAACCTGCCACTACTTTGAGGTCCACCACTTCACAGGAAGATGAGCACTCGGAGGCCGAGTCCTGCAGCTCTGTGCCGTCTCTGTCCACAAGAGTCACAAGGAGCTGCAAGAAGCTTACTATTGCTCCAGAAGATGTGACTCACTCAGAGGCTGAATCCTGCTCATCTGTAGTTTCCGGACTACAGGGATCCACTGTCCGGCGGTCCACACGAAGCAGAGTAAAGGTCACCGAGTCAATCCCCATAAACTTGGAACAAAAAGAATCTGCCAAGGCTTCCATTACTTTAGAGCCCAGGAGGACAAGGCAACGCAGAGAGAAGGAAAAGTCTGCTGAGGAAGACCAGGCTTATGACTCTGACGGATGTCAGTCTGGGCCTAGCTGGAGTCCAAGAAGATCCACTCGAGCCACCAGTCGTGTAGCTGATTCGGATTCAGAATCAGTGTCCACTGTGTACACTTCTCTCGATAGCCCTTGTAATACACAAAGCAAGGAAACCCCATGTAGTAGCCGAACCGGCTCAGCTAGCAGCAACTGTGCTGTTCGAGTTTCTAGATCAAGAAGCGTAAAAGTCAAAATAGACCTGCTCAGTAAGTCTTCACTCGTCCGCAAAAGTGTCATCAAGAACAATGAAGAGAACGAACCTAATAACAACCAAGCTGAAACCCCACCAGATCGTCCTGCCTTGTCTGAAAGTGCAATCAAATCTGATCTGGAGGATGTAGAGGAGATGCAGGAGGAGGCCAACAATAAAACAGTTATCGCTGCAGATCAGGAAAGTTTTATTTCTGACACCAATTACGACGATCTCACTCTAAGACTTGATGAGAATGATGTTGAGATGGCAGATGAGATTGTCAGCTCTGTGCAGCAAGTTCAGATCATGGAAGAAGAATCAAGTTCTAAAGCAGTGACGAAGATTTCTGATGAATCCGAAGAAAAAATAAGAGCATCGAAGATGGCGAACACAGCAGCTGATAAAGACGTCATTACAGTTGATCAGGTTTCTTCGAAGAAAGATGTGATAACAGACACGGCCAAAGAGGAAAGACCTTCATCAAGCTCAAAAGTGTCTAAGACGAGTACTGGCAAGAGTGAGCCTGTGAAGATGTGCATCAGCTTGCTGGACAGCAGTGAGGATGAGGAAAGTGAGGATGATGATGGACTCTCGGTGGAGGGAGGTAATGATGATGATGGGAAGTTGGCAAGTGAGGATGAAATGTGCTGTTCTGAGGATCAGCCAAGCTCCTCCACTGCAACGCACTCACACACGGGTAACGACCTGTTTGTTATTGACACCCGTCCGGGAAGCCAACCCACTGAGACATACTACATCCACAAGACACAAAAGGAAAGAGACGATCAGGACTCTAAACCTGTGATGGAGGAAGAGGATTTTGTTGATGAGGAGGGAGATGAGGATGAGGAAGATGACAAAGATGCAAAAGTTCTTTTCGTAACCAAGACGCCCTCAGTGTAGGAATTTTACTTGGTGTCCTTTGGATAATTATTTGTGTTTTTTAATTTGCAATGTACTTAAATTTGTTCTTTCTTTTTTTCTCTGCCCTTTTGTTCCTTTTTTTCCTGTTGTTCCATTATTCTTCAATACAGGAACGAGTTATCCAGTTCTATTGACCCGGGATTGAGAGTAAAAGCCCTTGGAGGATTATATATCAACTTTGATGGCAGCAAATCCAAATGTGTCTCTGACAACCTGAAAAAGCTGAAAGATCAGAAGAATCAGGAGGAGGTAACTAACATCAACTGCCCCTTATTCCTGATGGATGCTTAAATACATAAACATCTACACTATAGACAGTTCATGATCGTGTGCCAATTGTCTATTAACACTTTACAGAAGAAACAGCTTTTTCTGTCTGTCAATCCTATTTATCTGTTTATCTATCTGTCTTTTTATGTCTGTCTGCCTGTCTATCCTATTTGCCTGTCTGTCTGTCAGTCATAGCTGTCTCTTTGTCCTATTTATTTGTCTGCCTGTCTGGCTATTCTATTTGTCATATCTGTCTATCCTATTTGTCTGTCTGTCTTCTGTCTGTCCTTTCCTATTAGTCTGTCTCCTCCTTTTTTTGTCTGTGCTATTTGTCAATTTGTCTGTCATTTTGTCCCTGTTTTTTTTTTTCTGTCTGTATATTTGTCCTATTTGTTTGTCTACCTAGACGGGTGTGTCAATGTGTCTAATCCTCATTGGTTATTTTGCAGTTGCTGAAGAAGAGTGTGATCGTACCAGACTTTGAAAAGAAAGACTGTGTGCCGCCATACAAAGAATCTAAACACGCTGCTAAATTAAAGCGCCGAGTGAGTGTAAACCTGTTCTTCAGCCAGTGTCATGTTGCAGTTTTATGTTTAGACTAGGAACATTTCTTTAATAATTTTTTTTATAATGTAACATTAGGAGGAGAGAGCGAAGACCACAGGAGACGGCTGGTTCAACATGAGGGCTCCAGAATTAACAGAGGAACTGAGGAATGATCTCAAAGCTTTACAGATGCGTTCAGCCATGGACCCTAAGCGCTTTTACAAGAAGAATGACCGAGAAGGATTTCCCAAATACTTTCAAGTGAGGATTATCTTACTTTTGCAGCTAAGACTGGATTCAGTGTGTGCAAATTAGTGTTTATATCAGGCTCAGTATTAGGGGCTGTGTAAATATATCGATACATCAATTTATTGTGATATTTATTTCTAAGTTAGTGTATCGATATTCTAACCTCTAGTATCGAAACATATTTAAATAGTTTTATACCGATTTACATTAATATTCAATTAGAAACTTCAGTGTGTGTCAGGCGACTTCCTCCTTAGTTTTTTAGTTGTCACTGACGTATATGGCTGTCGGCTCAGAATTAAGCATGCCGGTAAAAATTAGGCTGCTGTTGTATTTGTAGCTATTGGTTTTACTTGTTTTTTTTAAGGTATTAAAATATGTAAAAGATTGCAATATATCATGATGTTTATATATCATGACCTGTGTATCCTGCTATGTATCGTGAGGCCCTTACATTGTATGTTCTGACAAATTTCTGATAAACGTATTTCAAATGTGCTCTTTTGCAGGTCGGAACAGTGGTTGATAATCCTATAGACTTCTACCATTCCCGAGTTCCTAAGAAAGAGAGGAAGAGGACTATTGTGGAGGAATTGCTTGCGGATGCTGAGTTTAGAAGGTAAACTAGTACAGAAATCCTCTTCCTGTCTTTTAATATGTATTTTAACGAATCATTACATTGAGAATACAATGCATATTAACATGCTTTTAAAGCCTGTCTTTCTAAGATTTCACGTATTTTCTGACTTTTTTTTGGCTATAACACAGCCGTTGTTTTTGGTTTTTTTTACCTTTTCAGTTTTAACAAGAGGAAGTACAGAGAGATCATAGCAGAAAAAGCAGCAGCAGCAGCCGGAAAGATGAATAAAAAGAAGCATAAATTTCAGAAAAAGAAATGATGTAAGCTACAGTTATTCCACCTTTTTACACACAGGGTGTTTAGGTAAATACCAGGAAGGCTGTGGTGCTTGGGTGCAGTGTTAATTGTAAGAGATTTTGTAGAATAATTACATTTAATAGAGGATTTTTACCATTTTTTATACCTTAATATGAAATGTATGTACAAATTTGAATACATTATATGTTATACATTGTGTGTTTGTTTTCCTGAATGAAGAAGCCTGACTTGTGCCACCAGGTTGGAGGATTCGACAACATGACAATTATTAATTAGGTTTCTCTATTAACCACTAATAAATCATGTAAACCAGCAGAATGTGAAGTTTAGTTTTGTTTGGAAACGGCAAAATGTTTTCTTCAGTTCATTTGCAACTCTAATTTAGCAGGTTTGGATTATTCGTCCGGTTGTTCCAGCTGTAACATGAACCTCTTCCAGCGTTCCAGTGACAGCAAAGTGTAACACCACATCATATAAAGATGTTCTTAATAATATTCCGCTTCCAGATTATGGCAACTAAACGACAATGATTAAAAAGTATAAGTAAAAAAAAAAAAAACTCAATAGTGATCACACAATAACTTTTTTTAACATTTTAACTGTTTTATAGTTATTAATAAATTAAACATTGGAATAATTGCTAAACTGCAAATCAGGCTGTGTTGTAACTAAAAAAACACATCAATCACCATAACCTGGTCTAAATCATTTTTGTATTATTGTCCATCAGCTGTTGATTCTTAGCCTTGATGGTACACCCGGATAGACACTGGACATGTCCACAAATAACACATGCATGTCATGTAATCACTGATCTAGTTTTGCATTGTCATGTCAAAGCTTTTTAAGAGTGAAGAACTTTTTGTTATGCCACAAGAGTCATGAGAGGATAAAAATGAGAACAGGGAACTAGGACACGCATTATCGTAATTATAAAAATTGCACAGAAACTTTGGCTGGAATTCAGATGAAATAAATCAACGGTAGTTGGTTTAAACGAAAGCTGGGCATGTTGGAGTGGTGATTATGTCTAGTTGCTGTGTGAGTCACAGTGTGTAGGACTTGATGCTTTTCTGTACAGGTTCTTGTAGATTTTGCCAAGGCTGTCCTCAAACACTGCTCTGTGGGACTTCCCGGTGTATTTGGCAGCTTTGTTGGTCCAGAATGTTCCGTTATCTAAATGAACAGATGGCGCTCCAGGAATAATCCTGCAACACGGAAGCACACAATTTACATTCTGCTTTTAAGAGTGATTGTTTTATTGCAGCGATGAAGATGTAACCTTAGCAAGCATGTTGGGGAATGACTTAGGGATCGGCAAATTATGATTTATGCCCCACAATATGGAATATTCCAGACCTATTACATCACTAAATAATTTAAACAGACTCGTACCAACCTTAAAGCATTGTATATTATTTTTATTAGTTAATGTTTTTGGAATAGTGAGAAGAGATTTCTATGATTATGAAATGCATCATTTTTATAATGTTTATGTGCACGCATCAGTGTTGTGTTTTAAGCAATACCTTTTTTCTTTTGCAGATATTTGATGGTTAAAGTGCATCTACTTTAATGCTTTATTATAAGAGTATATTATTTATAGACGTCTCACAGATATTTAAATAAAAACGTGTTTATAACTTTCATATTCTCCATCGTGCATCTTGGTGAAGCACCTCGTTCATTTTCGTTTGGCTGCACTTTTTTTTTGATAGTATAAGATTAAATATAACTCCGTTTGTGAAACTTTGCTAGGAAAAGTTGGCTAAATTATGCAGTGCTAACTTATATTTTAGCCTGTGATAAATTACTGGTGATAAATATCTCACCCAGAAGTGTGAATAACGTATGATGTACAAATGTGTTGTGCTTTCAAAAAAGTGCACAGACGTATTCACACCCATCAACTTGTCCTTCACATCATCAATTACATTTTGCCTTATTCACTGCATATAATAACCAGCAGAAGACTTTTACAGATGAATAAATAAGAGATTCTCTTATCTAGGCCACGCTTTGTTTTTAGGTCTATACAAACTGAGTTACATTTTGAAAAGGAATTATTAAAAGGTCCTACATTAAATTAAAAAAAAAAAGTAATTAAAGGCATTATAATTACGCTACTTTCTAAGAAAGTTTTCGTGAAAAAAAACAATTAGTTTTTGGTATTTTGCTATAGTTCCTCTTTTTTGATTTTGACATTCACCAGGACAGTGTTTTAGACTTATGAGTCACTGTGTCTCAGGCTAAGACGTAGCGGTTGAATATTTTAATATTATAAATGATCTATTATATGTTGTGAAATATACAGGGCATAAAATTATTCTATTTTTTTTTTACATTGGTGTGCAGTCAGGGCCAGCAAGGCCTAAAATCAGAAGCTGACCTACATTTACAACCTAAATTCTAATATTTGTGTTGGGAAATTGTATTAATTTATTCCTAACAGTTTATTCTCATCATTTTGTAGCGTTTCTGTTGCTGCAACTGCTTCCAGTACTTATATGTGGATTTTATATTCAGTTTCTATGTGCTGCCATGTTAATATAATCTGCCAAAGCCTTTAAAATCAGTAGTTGCTGCCCATGTAACCTAAACTATATGAGCAGTGGCAGACTGCTAATTGGTTAATATTAATAAAGACTGTTTCTTTAATCACATTTTAAGTCTGCCTCCCGATGCCCGCTAGCTAGCATACAATGACATCAGCATTTTCCCGTCCTCAAAAGAGTTTCAGCCCAGTTCAGAATCAAAAAGAGTTTTATTGCCTTGTTGGTTTGCACTTACAAGGAATTTGTTTTGGTGACAGAAGCTTCCAGCTGCGCATTTCTAAAAAAGATAGAAATAAAAAAGTGAGAATAAAAAAAGGAGTAAAAGGTTATTGCACATTTTTATATGAAAAAAAGAAGAAAAATTAGAGTAATATTGCACAGAAAAGTACGGTAAGCAAAACACGTACAGATGAATTGACGTAAGAGGAGAAATTAACTGGTCTCGGACATACTTAAAAATGAGTTTTCAATGCGAACTTTTCTGGGAAAAAGTCATCGTGAGGAGAGTTTGGCTAGCCCTGAGGCTATCTAGCTTGTTTCAGCCTGGAAAAGAGTTCCCAGGCCAGTTGTGACGAGCAGTAATGCTGGCTTACAACTTTTAAATGTATTATATATTTCTGTAATGGCAAGCGACCTAACAGTGGTGGTATTAATCACAGGTCCCCACTGAAGAACTAGGTACCAAATGCACCGCCCGCCACTGTATATATATAAAAAAATCTGACAATTGCTGTACATTTGTTGTAAAATTAAAGATAAATCAATGTGTTACATTATACAAACAATATCTTACATTTGTCCTACAAGTCATAAATATAATGCTGCCATTCTGAAGCTTTTAATGATAACTTTATCATCTGTTTATTCATGCATAAAAATATACAGGGTCCCAGAAGTCTATAGGAAAAATAACTTCAATAACTTAATTGGCAAAACATTTTCCTGAGGAACAAATCAATCAAAAAAACTAATAAATATAATAGACGTGATTGACTAGACCTAAAATATGTCTGTAAATTTATTTGGCAGCGTGTTGCGTATCCTGAGTGACGGTTGTTTGTACCTGTCTTCGTGATACTGGCTGTGATGCACTGAGTCATGGCAGGAGGGTGCAGGTTCATTCTGATCAGATTCTCCTTCTTCATTTTCCTCCTCCTCCTGCACACAAATGCAAACAAGCACAGAATATAATACACATTAACAGTCTTCAGTGTTGTTTCAGAAAACAATCTGCAAAACATTTCTTTAAAATAGAATAAATCGAAACATATTTACATTAAACTAAAAATACATCTTTAGGAGATAAATTCTACTCATTTCCTCTTGTTTAATATGCAGTACATGTTTATTCATTTGCTTAACTTGGCATCTGCAGTGATTGACATCTACTTTTAATATAAAATGATCCTATATAGACAACATTCCAGAGCCCATTTCCATTAAAACATCTGTCTTCTTTTCTCTCTCTCTCTCTCTCTCTCTCTCTCACACACACACACGCACACACACAAAACAATACATTTTTTAAAATTAAAGAAGATTTGGAGCAGCTTCAGAATAATTAGAATGTCATTGCTCTTATTTTGTCACCAGTGTGTGGCAGTGACTGGAATATAGAAGAAAATTTCTAGGGATAAATAGAAAATACCAGTATACCATACTTTGTATACTTACAAAGGTGAGCTTGCGAGGAGTGGAAAGAGTAAATAAAAGTTTCTGAACTCGTCTGTGGATGTCTTGTGAGGGACTGCTTGGGCTCTGAAACCTGCACAGAAAAATGGGTATAGAATTTATCTTCCTTACACCTAGAACAGTTAAATGTTTAACAGAATTTTTACAGTAAATTGCGGATTTGCTATACATTATTCTTTTTAAAGTAAGGTTATATACTGATGGAAATATATAAAGTTATAAAAAGCATCATTTTAAAATATGTGTGCAATGCTTTATTTTCTGACTGTGATGCAATACCAAGTTAAAACACTAGTCGGTGCTGTGTCACTAAGAAAAACTGTTTAAAACACAACACAAAAACCATCAACACTAATCCTAACTCTAAACATCTAAGAAAAAAACTTCATATGTACAAAAAAAGGAGCAAAACAGTCCAAACTTTCTGTTATGTAAAGTGTAAATGAATAAAGCATTTGTTGCTGCTAACAAACATCTGAATATATTTCATGCTCTGTCAAAGACTGCTTTTGCAGGTGTTACACTGAACACACTTTCATTTTTAATAATCAGTTTTAACCAGTTTTTAAAAAAGTGTGTGTGTGTGTGTGTGTGTATGGTTGTGCGGTTGATGCAACCAAAATGCCTGGATTTTGCATCTAAGGATCACAGGCCACGAAAACTCTCAAGTGTTTAATGACAAAAGTATATACAAGAAAGTTGAACAAGATCATAAAAACAAAGAAAAGAAAAAAAAAAGAAAAAAACAAAGAAAGACACACACCGTGTAACTGCATAATCCTTGCTGTATTTTATCACAACAAATGAGAATGGGTTCTCTGTTGAGTATGGTTTGACTTAAGTTTCTTCCTATTACCATCTCAGGGAGTTTTTCTTTGCCACCGTCGCCCTCGGCTTGCTCATCAGGGACAAACTGATTTCTATTTCATTTACTTTTTATAATTATCTTTGATTGTGTATAGCTGCTTTGAGACAATAATCATTGCAAAAGCTATACAAATAAAATCGAATGAAAAGACAGAAAGAAAGACAAAAAAAGAAAGAAAGAAGGAAAGAAAGAAAGAACAATAGAAGAAAGAAAAATAAACTCTTCTGGGAGAGGCTGTAGAGATGAGAGGTTGTGGTTAATGAACCTAATACTGGCTGTGCTTCAGACGGTTAGCTTGGCCAAATGATTAGCACTTGAGAAGCCAACTGCGGCAGTGAGGAAGGACTGAACTTTACAAAGCAACGTTTCATTTCCTATCACAGACGTCCAAAAGACGTGCTTGCTCTCTTATTGTCTGAATCTGCCAAGCCGGCCTTAATCTGCAGCCCTCCGACTCTGGTCATGCTTTCAATCTACACAAAAGTATCATACATTTCCTAATATTTACTGTCCGGTTTAAAATTGTCTATTGATTTAAACTGTTTGTTTCTGCATCTGCAGGATTTTAAAAAAGCAGTGGAGACAGGCAAACAAACGTTTGTTGGTTTAGCAGGCTGTTGTTTAGATCAATGACAAGGGTCTCTCCGAATTTATTAAACTATGCGCCAGGTCAGACGCATTAGATCTCACTGAAATACAATCAATAGCATTTCCCCTTGTTTTCTCAGGAATATTTATCTTTTTCTTTTAAGTAATGAACAAACACAAGCAGACATCAGGGTTCATTATTTGAAGGGCGGAGGAGAGGATTCATCTCACATATAAATCCTGATTACAATATTGTTTTATTCTTCAAGATGCACTTTCTGTCAACAGCAGATCATTTCAAATTTATAGGGAAAACGTTTGTCTTGCTATTCAGTGTCTCTTACCCATATGCATATTGAAGACCGACAGAAAGCAAGAGAGAAATCAAGAAAGACAGAAAGAAATAGACAAAGAAATACAGTTTTCTTTTGATCTGTCTTTCTTTTTTCACTTTATCACTTGCTTACTTTCTGTCTGTCTTTTTTCTTTCTCTATTCTCTTTCAGGATTTTCCTTATCTCTTGCCTTATTTCTGTCTGTCTTTCTCTAAAAGAGACAGAAAGACAGCGAGATAGAAAGAAAGAGAACTAAAGAAAGACAGAAAGAAAAAATAACAGACAGTCAAAAACATAACCTGTAACTATAAACATACCATAAAAAATAAGCAAATATTAAATATTTTAGACAAATATTATTCATCAATACTGCATGATACTGATGAATAATGGTGGGAAGTGGTGGCTTAGTGTTTAAGGTGTTGGAATGATACCAGAAAGAACAGGGTTTGATTCCCAACACTAAGCAACTCCCAATTGCTCAGGTGTATAAAGAGATAAATGTGATGAAAATGTAAATAAATGCTGTGAATGTAAATGTATGAAGTTACCTATTAATTACTATATTTTCAAGTAAAACTAATTGATAAGTCTGAAATAATAATCAGTTAGTGATAAAACACTTATAAAATACTGTTCAGACTATTATGGAGATTAAAAAATTGCATTTCACTGTGAAAAAGAATCAGATTCCTGATTCCACCTAAGAACAGTTTAGAAACCGTGAAAGAGAGTCTGTGTGTGAAGCTGACTTTTCTTTCACCTTTCTCGGAGCGTGGTGCTGCTGAGTAGTGGACTCTGCTCTCTGAGGCTGCTGGACACAAGGGTGGACTGATAAGCTTGGTTTCTTCTTGGAGAGAGAGTGCCAAGAAACGATGTAGACTTTCCCCCTGGAGATACAGGACACACACTTTGGGAATGACCTGTCATCTGAAAGCATAAAGAGTTTCATTAACCTATATAAAGTTACTGAGAGCTTTATTAAGGCAATTGGTTATTGATTACTTCCTTAAATTGTTTTGATCTAAAGCAACCATAAAATACACACACATACATATATACCTATATATACTACTTTATTAGGTACACCTTGCTAGTAACGGTTTAGACCTTCTTTTGCCTTCAGAGCTGCCTTAATCGTGGCATTAAAACATTTCACATTCCACGAGTCATTAAATCCCTGTCCCTCCCCATTCTGATGGCTTGAGTTGCTGCCATGTGATTGGCTGATTAGCGATTTGCGTTACCAAGCAATTAAACAAGTGTACCCTAATAAAGTGCCCGGAAAGTGCATGTTTCGTTTCGTTTCTTTTCTTTTCTTTTCTTCTCGTCTCCTCTTTTCTTTTCTTTTCTTTTCTTCCCTTCTTTTCGCTTCCCTCCCCTCCCCTCCGCTTCCCTTTCCTTCCCTGCACAATGTAAAAAAAATAATGAGAAATAAAAAATGCCTCTAAAAGTGAATGTGTTTATTACTGTATGACACTCACAGATGTTTGGTGTAGGGATTTTCTCTTAGGTGACGACTGCAGAGCTGAAGATATTGTTGCAGATTCAATTAATGAAGAGTTGGGACTACAAGGAACCTGCAAATACAGAACACAGTCAGCAGTTCTTTTCATGTCTTAACAAGACAAACAATCTTCAGATGCAGGAGAACACGAATAACTGACATTGGAATTATTTACTCCATTGAATTTGCCTTTCATTAAAGAATTATTGACGTTTCTGAAAAGGTTCAGGCAAATAGAAAAACTCTCAGTAACAGAGCGGGTTCATCTCCAGCAGCTGACTCACTTCAGGTGCCTCTGTGCCAATTTACCTGGCAGTAACACTGCAATTAAACAAACACACTGCAAACACTATGTAAACAATCATAGCAAATTGTTATGCATTTTATTTTTTATTCATCATAGCTTGACTTTTAAGCTACTTAGGTTAATGGTTGCCTCAGGACATGCTTAAAAATGCTATGCACATTATTTTTAAAGGTTCAAGAAAATAAAATGCTATGTTGATATGACTCATGTCTTAGATCCGAAGCTCACCTTTCCTAGCATGACAGCTTTGATATTTACACCTTAGGAGTTATTTATGTAGTAAAAACACTCTGAATAGGTTGGCAGACCGAGCCGAGGATGTGGCTGAGACCACAATTTAAATTACTCAGCGGCATTTCTCCTTAAACCTTTGACAGACTTATTTTAAGTTACATTCCCAAATTTTAGTCCAATAAATAATTAAGGTTGCAAAAGGCAAATAAAAAAGTACAAAAGGGCATAAAACACTGGATAAAGGTAAGAAAAACAAAAATGCTGATATTAATCTTCCAGAAAACCCTCTTACCACAAAAGGTGGCTGACAGGCCATGTCTTTTTTAAAGGTGTAGGGTCCGAGCTGGAGGTGGCGGAGGCGCTGTTTGGCATCATCAGTGAGTTGGCACATTCTGCGGTGAGTGTATGGTGATAAGCAGCGGCTCTGTGATGCTATTGTAGGCCTCTGGTAGCCACACGGTTCTGTTGCAGTCTGTTTTGGCTTTCTGGGGCTTACAGGACAGGTCTTGAAGGGTAAAGTTTTAGGTGGCTAGAAAAGAAAAAAAATGCTTATTTTGCAACTACCTTTTAACTGCACTTTTATTCCAAAGAAGGGCTAATTGTTATTTACCCCAGTACTGTTACATTCTAAAATCAATAGTTCATAGAGAGCACTCGTTCGTTCTTTTTGGTTTATGACTTAATAATTAATGTAATAAACTGTAATAAAAAAGGATATAATTTAAAAAAGAAAAATGCAAGATCACTTATATAGTAACGCTTGCTTCAAGTTTATATTATGTTATTTAAATTAAATTAGTGCAAGTCTTTAGTGTAAGAGCAAATCTTTAGAACAAGGGTCTTTTGCAGACACCACATAATATTCAATTCAATTCAATTTTATTTGTATGGCACTTTTTACAATGGTGATTGTCACAAAGCAGCTTTACACAATCGAAGAAATTATAAGATGAAAATGAGACAGAAATCAGTTTGTCCCTGATGAGCAAGCCGAAGGCGACGGTGGCAAAGAAAAACTCCCTGGGATGGAAATGGGAAGAAACCTTGAGAGGAACCAGACTTTGGGTGAAAAACAGGTAGCAGGAAATAAGTGGTTATTGTGTGTGTGTGAGGAATTGTGTGTGTGTGAGCAACTTAAACCATAAGTCCTTAAAGAACAGCTGGAACGTCTTTTATCACCCTGGTGATGTATCATGTATAACGTTGATATATATATATATATATTAAAGAGAACATGAATTTAATGAATTGCAATATTACAATCTGGCAAATTGTTGTAAAATGAATCGCGCTTTCCGATATGCTGTTATAGAAAAATAATCAACTGCAACATGGTGATCTCGTTCCAGCATCGATTATTTTCTGTTTTAATAACCTTCACTGTGATTTATTTCTTACATAAAGAAGAAAGGCTTTATTACACCGACAGTAAAAACGGAACATTAAAATTTGTCATTAAAACGCCAAACAGAAATAAATACATTTTCTTGCAATATTTCCTGAAAGAGCTATCTGACAATTCTACAAAATGACATGATGATAACACACAAAAACAAAACCTCCAGCTCAATCCAAACACATGTAGCCAAATGTAAACCTTCTCTTGGTTGCGATCTCACCTTCTCAGGAAAATGGCTTCAATAACTTTAATCTCTGATAACACAATTCTGAGCTCCCAATAACTGGGCTCCTGTGGGCGCTGCTAAGATAAATGCGTTTTTTAAAAATGTTAATTGTATTTGATGGGCGGTTTCTGACTAAAATGATAATGGCATTACATGGATTAAAAAAAAGAAACAAAGATCATTTAAATGCTAATTGGAACATCCTGGCATATTAAGTCATTTTTAAAAAGCAGGGAAAAAATAAGACCGGACAGAGATTACTGTTTGAAGAAAACAGATCTAATGGAATTAAAGTCAGTTTCACCCCCACATAGGAATAAGAGCTGTATTCTCCTTTCGTTCGTTCTCGTTTCATTTTCTCTTCTGTTGGTTGAGGCACAAAAAGCTTGCTTTAAAGCACAAGTCGTGCTTGTCTGATGTGATTAGTGGCTTTGCTGGTGTTGGTAATAGAAGATAAAGCCGGATGTCCTTGAAACAACAAAGGCAGCATCAAGAGTAGTGTATTAAAGCAGAAACAAGCCTTGTTCAAATAAATAGCATGCAAATCGCTGAAAAAGCCTATTTAAGAGTGTGCCATTTCAAGCCCTAACCAGAATCGCCGCCAACACGTGCACATAAAGAGACTTAGAGAAAATGACAACCGTTAGACTGGACTAGAGAAGAGAACAAAATGGACAGGGAAAAAAAACAACTGCCTGTTACAATCTCAGTCTACTGTTTTGCTAATGTAAAAAGAGTTGGTGTAATTTCTGCTAGCCGATCCAATGATTATTTATACAATGCAATTCCTCTCTGTAGTCTCCGGTATTCAAGAGATGTTTTTCCAGTGTTGCAAATAAATGGATCACTATTGCACTTTAATTCTATCTCCCACAGGTACATACAGTACATTACAACCCACTGCAATGAGAGATACTAATATCATCATGAACACAACAGACATCTAAAAGATATGCCATATATTTTCCATTTGAAACATTTTATACTGTTGTGTTCAAGGTGCCCTTCAGGAAACACTTCCACTAAAAACCTAAAGGAAAAGTTTGACCAGTTTATAAAACAGAACACATACAATAAGAAGATAAAAAGGCCATAAATCGATGTAGGTCTTATCAATGCAGCGCTCTGTAATTATCTTTACAGAAAAAAGCCCATCCATAAAAGTGCTTTTTAAACCATTGGGATGTCAGGTTCCAAAGAGATGAAATATATAGGGCAGATAATTGGTTGAATGCTGGGGCTATTCTATTTGTGTCACTAAAGAATTCTGTAAATGACTTCTAAAAGCCACTTTTCTCTACTGTTCTGTCCTTTTTTTTTTTTACAATTGCATGTTAAATGGAAGAGGTGAACAATTATAACTTGGTTGTAAATAGGAACAGAATGTGACCAATTATCTATATATTAAATGATCTATTATCGAGATCTACTAACTAGTTTTATTCTGAATATAGTTCTCTATAATAGGAGTAAATGTATCAAATATCAAGTATCAAAAATTATTATTAGCCACAGGGCTTCTCAGTAAAAGCAACAGAAGATGTCTGTAGAGTTCATTTCTATTTCTGCGCTATAACATCCGCGTTATACAGAACGTGTGTATGATTTGGCGAATAAACTAAAAAGTTGTGAACAAAAAATTACATCTAAACAAAATTAAGAAATTTGTGTTAAATCTATAAATGGTGATTTTGTCCATTTTATTGGAAAAACAACTGAATTAAAGGAAGGGAACATGACTTACTGAGACCGCTGGCTGGCTGATTTTTACATCACACTCTTCAATAACAGACGTGGTTGAAAATTCCACTTTCGGTGAAATCCCCTAAGGGAAATTGAAAAAACAAAAAAAGATTTTTTTTTTTTGCAAGCAGAAAGTTTAAAAATCATGAAAAGGCAGTCGACAGAGGAAGATAATGACACTCTTGGCAGATCAATTTTCCCAAACAATCTATGTCCTGAAGCAAATAGCAGAAAATGGCATTGGCTTTTATGATGCATCAGAAATATCACAACACAGTGAGTGTATGAGATACACACCGGAAACAAGACAGATTTCTTCATGAGAACTTCTCTGTCTGAACATCTGGGATGGGGAATCAGTCTTAGACCTGGATATAGAAAGTCTCTGGTGTTTTCCTCAAATGTGGCCAAAATTTTACCTTCTGTGTCAACAAATAGAAAGCCCAAGAAGAGATATACATCCCAGCTTAGTAGTTGCATGATAGCTTTTCTTAAGACTGTTTTTATTGAATTATACATTATGGGATACACCATATTGTCAAAGCTCAGTTGCTAATATAATCAACCACATATTCAATCCAGATACAAGTTTACTGGTAACATACACTGCATTTTTATTTAAATTTAACATAATATTTACTAAAGGATAAAGGATAAAGCCACAATTCTGACATGCAGCCGTCAGCTTGGAAACAGATAATCCCTACCTGGGGGAACAAGATGGATTAGCTCCAGACAGGTTGTATCATCTAAAGAGAAAACAAATGCAGGAATAAGTGTTTATTAGTTTATTAATCTGGTGTAAACAATAAAAAGAGGGCAACTAAACATGGCCCACGTAGCTCTTACTCTCCAGATGATTAGCTACATCACCAGGGTCAAATGCTTCTGAGAACATCTAATGATGAGAGAAAGGACGAGAGACAGAGTGACAGAATGAAATCACTGGCCTGCTTAATTATTTATTTATTTTCATAGGATTTAACTTTTTTATTGACCCTCTGCTCTAATTTCACTTTGAATTACCCGTAATGCCGCTCCATTACCTTCTGATCGTCACAGCTTCCTCAAGAGAGCTTTGCGGCAGTGATTTTAATGTTTTTTTTAACTTTTATGCTATTACCACTGCCAGCGTTACAGTGCTTGCAGATCAATAACTAGCTAAGTCTCTGCCACAGCTTAATTACTACTACTACTTTAAGATTTCTTATAATATGTAACTAATATTACAATAAGGATCTCTAGAAAACAGTAAGTAGGCCACAGGCCAACAGAAAAATCTGACGGGTTTTACAAAAACTACATATGCATAAAAATACATGCTATATATCATGGTTAAACATACAACACACAAATATTAATATATAACTGTCAGGTACTGTTAGCATTTAGTAGGTAATAGGATTTAACGAACCCCTCTTACCTTAGTAAACACTATGCTTTCATGTAACAAAAGAGGAAAGGCAGGGGACACACACTTTGTCTTTTTGTACTGTCCCATCATCCGGACACTCATATAAACATCTTTGTGGGATGGTAACAGGACTCCAGGACAAGTAATCTTAGGAGACACAAGTTTGATCTTACTTATCCAAGTAGCTCAATTAACTCATTTATGTCATAAAGTTTAAATTGCTTGTCCTGGACATGTCTTGATATATTAACCTGCTGTCAATACATCTGATCCAACTAATCAGCTAATAACCAGTCATTGAGGTACAGTGGGTGTGTGCTGATAAAAAAAACAGACAACAAAACAATATAAACAATACTGTACAATATGCATAACGTCAATCTGCAACATCACTGTCTGATCACATTATTTAACAGAACTTTAAACAAATACTTATATCTGATATGTAGAACACTGTATTTGGCGGTAAATCTTATTATAATAAAATAAAAAAATATTTTGACAATAGTATACACTATAGGTTGGAATAATATATCTGTGGAAAAATATATGTGCAATAATATACACTATAGGTGCAATAATATATGTGCAATAATATACACTATAGTTGCAATAATATATGTGCAATAATATATGTGCAATAATATATGTGGCACTAATAGACACTATAGGGGAATAATATAAACTGTGCAATAATATACACTATACGTGCAATAATATATGTGCAATAATATACACTATAGTTGCAATAATATATGTGCAATAATATACACTATAGGTGCAATAATATAGGTGCACTATAGGTGCAATAATATACACTGTGCAATAATATTGCAATAATATATGTGGAATAATATGCACTAATACTAGTTGCAATAATATACACTATAGGGTGCAATAAATATACACTATAGGTGCAAAAATATATGTGCAATAATATATGTGCAATAAGCCACTGACACTATGGGTGCAATAATATACACTATGGGTGCAATAATATACACTATAATAATGGGTGCAATAATATAATGGGTGCACTATAATATATATGGTGCAATAATATATATGGAATCACACTATGTTGCAATAATATATGTGCAATAATATACACTATAGTTGCAATAATATATGTTGCAATAATATACAATAATATACACTAGTTGCAATAATATATGTGCAATAATATACACTATAGTTGCAATAATATATGTGCAATAATATATAGCAATAATATACACTATAATATACACTATAGGTGCAATAATATACACTATATGGTGCAATAATATTACACTATGTTGCAATAATATATTTGCAATATATAAATACACTATAGGTGCAATATATACAATATGCAGTGCAATAATATACACTATAGGTATGCAATAATATATGTGCAATAATATACACTGTGGAATAATATACACTGAATGCAATAATATTACTATAGGTGCAATAATATACACTGCATAATAATAATGTATGCAATAATATACACTATAGGGTGCAATAATATATGTGCAATAATATACACTATAGTACACTAATAATATATGGTTAATTATACATATGGTGCAATAATATATGTGCAATAATATATATGGTGTGCAATAATATACACTAATATATGTATAGGTGCAATAATATTATGTGCAATAATATACACTATAGGGTGCAATAATATATGTGCAATAATATAGTGCAATATATTGCAATAATATATGTGCAATAATATACACTGCAATACACTGCAGTTGCAATAATATATGTGCAATAATATACACTATAGGTGCAATAATATATGTGCAATAATATACACTATAGGTGCAATAATATATGTGCAATAATATATGTGCAATAATATACACTAATATGTGCAATAATATACACTATAGGTGCAATAATATATGTGCAATAATATACACTATAGGTGCAATAATATATGTGCAATAATATACACTTATATGTGCAATAATATACACTATAGGTGCAATAATATATGTGCAATAATATACACTATAGGTGCAATAATATATGTGCAATAATATACACTATAGGTGCAATAATATATGTGCAATAATATACACCATATGTCAATACTACAGCAACACTGTATAGATACACTATCTATCTATATAGTGCAATAATAGATGTGCAATACTATATGGAACTTGTATTTCTTTGTAAAAGGTGTTGTACATTTATCGTCTGTTGTTATATGTTTGTTTCTGTTTCTTTTATAAACGCCAGACATGAGCAGTGCTCCTATTTCATTGTATGAAAGGTAATACAATGAGAATAAAGGCATTTAATTCAATTAACTTGCCCCAGGGGTGGGAAACTGTGGCATAGGTCGGAAATTGCATTAATAACAAAAAATAAACATATAACTAACTTCTTTTTAAATGTTTGGTTTCCACATAAACAAAATACTTACAGTTTTGTTATATCACCCCTAAAAGTTTAAAACAATAATTAAAACTGTGTAACTGGCCACTGTTTGACTTCCTGACCACTTAGCAACACAGCTAACGCAACCGAAGCACACTAGCATCTGTTGCTGTCAGCAAACGAACACTAAAAAACGGACCAAAGAGATAAAATTCTTGCAAATTTAGTTGCATTTGTGAGCTTACAGCATGAAGTGTTAGTTCGACGGTACATTTCAGAGCTTTCCGTCGTGCTTTTAAAGTTTTTCCGGGCGGTGTCAGTCCTCCCATCTTCAGCACAGTGTCGTCATAGCTGCAGCGGACGCTGTGGAAAAGTTTTAAACGAGAAGTCGGTCACGTGACTTCGTGCTACGCTCTTTAAGACATGGAAGTTTGGGCTCTTTTCTGTGACTCCGATGATTTGGGCTCATGTGCATTATATGGCCAAAGTATGTACCTGAAAATAAAACAAACAAAAAAAAACTTACTGCATTAACACAGAGGTAAAAGATGCGAGATTGTTACAGAGATTGTGAAGAGATAGTGAAGATGGCGTCACATCGCGTTGAATTCTGGGCAATCTTGTTGGTAAACGCCATATTGGGAGGATAATGCTTTTTTTCTGCTAATGTATTTGATGGGATGGAGTTTTTCTGTCACGGTTTTGGAATATTTTAATATGGTAGGTCATTCCTGCTGCATTGAAAGTCACACCATCAATCAGGAAAAGAACTAAACAATGTCATTTGTTTTTTTTTCATTTAAACAACACGTAAATTACACATTTCTGGTTTTTATCACTCTTTGACAAAACAATGGCACTGACTTAGCACTAGGATGCTCAAACATGCAACTTAATATAGGACCACCATTAAAACCTGTAAAAACTAGGGGTTTGTGTGTGTAGTAATGGGTAAACACACAGTTTTTACACACTTTTAGCTATCGAGTTTATGTTAGCTCACTATCAAAACCTCCTGAATGAGGCAAGGCAATAGCACCAGCAATGATCCTTTGTTGCATTTTAACAGCCAAATTATTTTATTAAACTAAAAATCCTTTCTAACGAATGATCTAAATCAACAAGCCTTTACATGACATTTGTTTTAATTCAGTAAAAAACAAAACATTAAAGAATATTTATCTTTAATTCTAATAAATGACCACTTTCCGTAATATACTATCTACATGAAAACAGAACCTACAGCAATACAGAGTTTATACACACAGCTGAGAATCAAACACACGTCACACTAATGAACAGCTCAGATGTTTAAAAGGGGGTTGGCTTGCATTTTGATTAGATTACACTGAAGCAAATGCAATCGCTGCCAGCATCTAAAAAGAAAATTAAAAAAGAAAAGGTAAAAGTTACCCTCTGTTTTATTAGTCAAACAATTGCAATGTTATTACTATACCTTTATTATTCAATAAAAATATAATGTATGAATACATTTTATTAGACTCATTTTGACAATTAAATTAATATACCAAATTCTGTATAAATGTACATTTATTATTTATCTTCTTTGGCTTTAATCTTCTTTTAATCTGGTATAGTCTTCCTCAAATAACGAGCATTCAAGTGAACACTGTTTTTTTAACCTCTCATAGATGCCAAACTGTCCAGTACAAAGTATGTTCATTAACTCTAATCTTTTTTTTTTCATATCAACTGTTTTATTTTTTATTTTACAGTAGCCATTAAAATGATTTATATTGCAGACCTACTTTTACTTAGTAGTACATTAACTTGTAGACCAGAAGACTCTGATATGGAGAAGATGTTTTACATAAGCAGTGCGTACCATCAGTCAGACTGGCCATGTTCTCAGCTCTATGTTTTTAATTGAGACTAGGAACTTAATGTCCAAAACCAGATGGACTTTTTTTTTTATGTGGCTTGAGCTCTCAAACGTCTGTTGAAGAGTTCACAAGGCCAGGCATCTTGTATTTAAAAATAGAGCATAACAATGTAAAAAAGGGGGACATATTATCATTTCACAGCTGCATAAGGACAATTAGGCCATGATGTGCCTGGGTTACTGATGCAAGAAAAAAGGAGTAATGGTTTGCGACACAGGTAAATAAAATGACAGCACAGTAGGGAGGTGAGATGCTCTGTGCAACGTGTGTGTGCGAGAATCTGTAGATGGATGTGTTTTCTCATTTGCATTAGCGCTCTCCATCTTCTCATCTACCATGTAAAATGCAACTCATTTGTTTATGCTAGTTCTGACTGATTGCCTCACTTATTCCAAATGACTGGTCTGAATAATACACTCAGCTCTTCGTGGCACTGGAGCCATTTTCCCTCTGCATGTGTCTGAGAGAAAGGGACTAGGATAAAGAGACGACATAAGACTGTATATATGAAGGACGACAAATAATAGCAATTAATACAATGTTTTCGTCTTTTCTTCGATCTACTACCAGTGAAGCTACAGTAGATTGAACCAATTACATTTTTTTGCAATGTCTAAAATCTTTATTTAAACAAAGTATCCATAGATACAACGAGTGCACACTGAAATGTATCATTTGTATTTTTTATCATAATAAAATGTTCTCATGAAAATGTCAAATCTCACGCCAGGGAATACTCTTTGTTTAGGTGAACTCAGTCGTGAATTTTTTTTAATGGTTTTTCCACACAGAACCGCCAAAGGGACGCTGCACGAAAGCACACGGTAGTTGGCATTGACAATTTTTGCACATTTTTTCCTAAAAAAAAACATTGTTTCTTTTGTGCCCATTGAAGCAGAAACTAGGGACACCGTTCTCCAATTCAGTAGCCTTGTCTGCTCAGTGCCAGTTGTATTGTAATCATTCTGTGGAAGATAGTGGACAATGTGTTAATACAGTAGTTCATAAAACTAAATGAAAGTTGGTAATAAAGAACTTTTCAAATTGAGATATCAAACAGAATGAAATGACAATAATTAATCGCAAATTATAAACGATGTGCATGGAATACAGTTCCCATACTCAATATAAGAGTTCTTCTTTTAACCACGATTAATTAAAATGACTTTAATATTGGCATTATTTCAAACCTTTAATTATTAAATGCGACAATCAATCCTTTCAAAGCAAAATAAGTTTTGTTGAAACGGCAACGCTGAAAACACAGGAAAACAGTTGCTGGTATTTCCAAAAGGGAAGACAAAAGAAATAGTTGAAGATACAACAACAATACCACAGCATTGTGTAGAAAGTTCAGTATACTGATAATAACATGCGAGTTACTGTGTAGCTCAGAATTGTATGTTATGTATTCTACACCAATTTTCTTCAGTGTCAAGAAAGCACTGAGTAACCATCATTAGGAGCTTGTATGACATTTTGCTTTCTTAGTCTCTGACTCCTTGGAATCTTCTTTCATTTTTGTCCCAAGTTTGATTCTTCCCTTTTCGAGCGTTACCTCCCTGGTGACCAGCAGCTGCAGCATCCAGACTGGCAACAGAAAAAATATAATGGGTTTTTAAAAAAATGATATTTGCAACACAATGTCGGTTCTCAGTTATTATTAAACACCATGTTCTTTGGAGAGAATTATTATTTTTATTATTTTTATAAACATAGATTTATAGATTATTTATTCATTCTACTACCAGCCAGATGGACGTTTGTGTTTATTATTCATAATTTATGTTAAAGATGGCTAGGTTATAAATGTAATAATCCATAATTAATAGAGTTTTATTGTTATTCTAAATTTCTAAATAGAGAAAACTCTAAACACTGAACTGTAAATCTTCTGCCAGTGTTTTCCTGTGTAAATTAACAGAATAGTGCTTACAGATTACTCTGTAAGTCATTCTCTGTTGGTGTTAGTAATTGCAATATCATTTCAAATGATAAAGAGCTGAAATTAATATCACTACTATGTAATTACTAATAAATGTCTCATAATGTAGCTGTTTTTCTATTAGCTTCTAAAGAAAACCGGGGCCAGTGGTTTGTGAGGTTTAGGGTTTTTGTTTCTTGTATTATGTTAATGTCATGTTCACGTCTTGAGTTTTGTTATTCTGTGGTTTTTTAGTTATGTCCTTTGTTTACTTCCTGTCTTGTCACGTATTTTCCCTGTCCATGTGTCAAGTTTCTATTGGCTTTTAGTCTTTTCATTCGTTTATTTTATTATTCGCCATTAGTTTGTGCGATTATACCCGGGTTTCAGTTTGTCTGGGTCTTGCTTTGTTGCTTGTCACTGGCGGTGTCTATGTCATCTTTTAGTTCCAGTTCAGGTTTAGGTTTAGGTTCAGGTTGTGCTAGATTAGTTTTATGTTTTTGTTTTTTCATGTTCTTTGATTTGTTTCTTTTCATTTGTTATTTCAATAATAAACTGCACTTGCATCTCAACCTAATCTTACTCATGACATAGTAAAAGCATTGGGTCTGAAGTTCTGAGTTTAAATCCTTCTTATATTAAGATGCCACTGTTATGTTTTAAGGTATGCCAGGCCTTTAACCATAATCTGCTTACTTAAATTGTGTAATAATTAAAAATTGCTTCCATGTAAACTTAGTTTAAAATGTTACACTGATCAGCAGCACGTAATGAGCAAAATAAATACTTCCGTTTCCATTTAATCTATTGATTCCATATCTATCAATAGATTACATTTTTAATTGTTATTAGGCCACCTTTTTTTGTGCGATTAATCACAGTTAATAGTTTTAATCACAGTTAATAATTTTCACTATGGAATAGTGAAATTAAAAATTAGTGTCTACTCACACACTGTATACAGTGTTCCAGTGTGGGTTGTTGCAAACTACTCGTCAGTTTTTTCTGGGTTAAATTATTTTAACACGATAAGGATTTTGTATTAGTCGCATGCGTTAACGTGTTGACAGCCCTAGTTTCTATACATGGTGATTCTAGGGCAAGGCAAGTTAATTTATAAAGCACATTTCACACACAAATTAAAATAAAAAACAATATTTAAAATAAATAAAAATAGTTAAGAATATAGAATTATGGTTTTCAGTTTGGACGTATCACAGTGCTCATTTAGTGAATGCAGAACTAAATAGATGTATTTTGAGTCTGGATTTAACAATAATATTTAACTTCATTGTCATTGTGAAAGGTACGTGTACAGAGCCAATGAAATGCATTTTTCGCATATCCCATCTTAGTAAGTTGGGGTCAGAGCGCAGGGTCAGCTATGATACAGCGCCCCTGGAGCAGGAAGAGTTAAGGGTCTTGCTCAAGGCACCCAACAGCGGTTGGGCTTGCCTGTAGTGGGGCTTGAAAACCCAGGTGTTTCTGGTCCTCAGATCAGCAGCTCAGCACCTTAACCACATTCCTAAATGTAACTGGCAGCCAGTGTAAGGATCTGAGGACCTGTGTGATGTGATCAGATTTTCTGGTTTTATGCTGTATTCTGGTTTTATGGTGTATTAATCATTTGGAGACCTGATTTGTGCCAGTAAAATTCAGCAAGATAAGATGTATTTTCAATTGAGAATATCTCCAACCTCTAGGAGGTGTTAAGAGAAATTTAATATTAAAAAAAAAGATTGAGACTTTTCTGATGCTTTCTGTACGAATGTGTTTAAAAAATTCCCAGTAAAACACAAGCGATAATAGTAAAAGACATAATAAAAAGCACATACCTGCTCAATTGACTTGTTGATTTATTCCCATCAATCAGATTGTTTAGTTTGTAATAATCCAGAAAGGTCCGGGCCACATTTTTGCCCAGCTTCATATCTGTGTGTGCCTGTTAAGGTACTTCTGCAACATGTTTAATGTTTAATGTCATGACAAGGAGAATAACACTGAGAATAGCTGCTCAACATATATCATATAATTGCCATGTTTTTTTTCTGTCGACAAAAGAGCTTAAACTCATTTTCCATGCTCAGATATTGGCTGCATTTTTAAATGTTGCCACTGTCATGCAGTGGAGAAAATCTGTTTAGCTCTGACATTTAAAAGTGAAATCTCCTTAGGCTTCATTCTTTGTGTGTTGAAAGACTACATAAATCTATTGCTTTGCCTCTGAGGCCATGCCAATCTGACGATGCAGACTTCCTCTGTGCCTATAAATCTCATCTACGACGTGCTGCCATTAATTGAAATAAAAAAATATATAAACAAAAGCTCATTTTTTTCCCTTCCAGAACAAAAATAAAATAGCTAGCTAAAACCCAGCAGAGAAATGCACGAACAACTGAGGCAGAGCTTGGCAAGCGTAAATCAAGCGTGTTTCTGTTAACCATGAGGGGAAAAATGCAGTTATTCACAGCTAGAGCTTTATTTAAATTCATTCAACTGCTTTAACTACTCGGGCGGGCTTCCTATATTCTGCCTACACCATGCCCAAATTACAGAACACATCTATTACCCAAAGCACTACACCATAATGCTGGAAGGCCTTTTACGATGTGGCTGCGTGGATGCCAATCTATTGATGCTCAGAGGCAAACAGCAAACTATTTTGAGATAAAACAACAGAAAATCTGTAAAAACTTTTCTCTTTTCTATGGTCAATGATGTGGCAAAGAGGTAAAGTTTTAATAAACATAAATAAGGATAGAATAATGCACAACTATTTTGTATCTTATGCGGTAGGTTCACACGATGGAAATAGAAATATAAAAATCTATGTATACTGTATATAACAAAAAATCATTTCTATTATACACTATTTTAATAATTTAACAGTTTAAACTGCTATTGTGAAATGTGTAACAAAATGTTAATCAGGAGTGGGAAACTTTAGGTACTTTACTAACCAATGCATTTTTTTCCCCTTGGGGCTTGCCGTAGTTTGGTGAAAGTGCATGTGCACAGGGGTGTGAAACTGAAGAAAAATTGTAAATACATGTAAATACATATTGAATAAAGCAGTTGAGTGAATTTTTGGACTGCTTTCGTTGTTGTTTATTTCATTAAATTCAAGTGTTTAGGTGAACCGGGGATGAACACTCGGTTACACTTTTAATTTTTCTGTGTCTCGCACGCGCACACGCAGGCCCGCACCGTCCCCATGTTAATTGTATTTAGAATCCATTCTGGACTTTTGAGGATTGATTAAGGAATCGTAAGAGAAAGAATCGCTATGCATCAAATTTTTTCCCCACCCTTAAGGTACTGCCAAACATGAAATAATTAGGGTAAAAGGTGGACTAAAAATGCTTACTGCTCTAAGAAAGTTCTAAAAGGTTTTACTTAAATGTGATGTTGCCAAGTAGAATGTGATTCTGGATTTACATCCTTTTTTAATCCTGGATCAACATTTTAAACATGGTTACTCATTTCCTTGATTATCATAGCAAGCTTACCATCTGTCTTTGATCTACACCATTTTGGCCCTGATAGGTGACAATTTCTTCATCTTTCTGCAGTGTGTGGCATCATCCTTGGCTCCATCCTTCATCCAGTGGGCTGATGGGAATTCTCTCCAGGACTCCGGTGCCTGTCTTTATAGCCCATCTGTCCAGGAACGCAACCTCTGCGGCAACAAGCGCTATTTTTGGGTGCCAGAAAAAAAGGCCATGATGGACACATGGTCTAAAATCCTTTTTGATGGATTTAGACATATATGAATGCAGCATAAAATAGACCCAGATAAATTCTTGTTTTGGCTTTAGTGTTATGCTGATTGGCGAGGAGATCAAAAAGCTACACCAAAGCCTTCTCCAAATCTCCATTATCCTTGGCAATTTATTTGCTGTGACCTCAGAAAAAGTTTTGGGTTTCTCATTGATCAACAAAAACTCCAGCAATCTGTGTTTGTGCGAGTATGCCCACTCTCAGCGTTGACAGAAATAGCCCAGGAGCCTGCCGAGTGCAGATGGCCTCTCAGCTTGTGATGTCACATCATGCACATCCGTACCAGGACTTGGGTGATGGACGGTCCAATGAGGAACATAAGAAGACTTCATCAGCATCACAGCTGCAATCAAGACCCTCCTGAGCTCTGACTGTCTGCTGGAAGTGGGCCAATGGCAACCTGGGCCACACTGATGGGGCAATAGCGTTTGAGAAGTCACGAGGCTTTGGAAGTTTCCAAAATATTCACTGTCCCAGCAGGACATGAGGTGAGAGGTGTTGCATAATCACAGACCAGGATGGGTAGGTTTCTTGGCATGGGTTTAAAAAAGCACACAGCAGAGAGGAGGCTTGTGTGCGTCATCCAGTAGCCCCGGGAATCACCTTTAGCAAACAGGCCAGAGAAGGGCAAAGATCTTGTTTGTGACAGGAAGAAAAAGATATGATGGATGATAAAAGGTAACATGCGTGTATAACAAAAAGATAAGTATCTACATTGTGAGTAGGGGCTTCTATTCATAGCAGTTATCTGGAGGACCATGTCTTTAGTCATTTATGTATGCAGTTAAAATGCAGTATATGTCACATGAATACAAAAGAATATAAACACATGATTATATTGTTGTATAATTGTAAATTTTGTATAAAAATGGCTGTTTTTTGAAGAAAAACAGGAGTCTAGAGTGGGATAGCAGTACAGCTCCTGTTGTCATTGATACATTTAAGGTTCTTATAATTATGCACACACTCTTCCTAAATCGATTTGGCATCTTTGTTGAAACTCAAGGACGTACCTCCAGTGGGGCTGATGAGACGTGAGAGAGCCTTGGTTGGCAAATGATTTGTTTACTGGGTTGTTTATCCGCAACGACCCGCCATACAAACAGACGGACAATGATGCCCCAATGACAAGGAACAAGACACCGTGGTCTTTAACCGACCGTTGGCTAACAAGCGCACAAATTAAGGCAATCAGCACCATCAATACAGCAGAGTGACAGGCTTGTCACCAGGGTGTCACAAATAGCCAATTAACAATGTAAATTAAAACAGCAAACAGGAGGACACAAGGGGAGCGGCATTGTCCCCCTGCAGCTCCTATTTACAGCCTGATGTGCCTCTAGAATGCAGGACAAATGAGGTCTTTTTAGCACCAGAGGTATTCATTTGTAGTTGCAGTTGATAACTAATTTTATCAGCTAGGAGTCTGTCTGTTTGCCTACAGATTGATGGAAACCTATGTACACATATGTTCCCACAAACAGACACTATTCTTTTAGCAACAGATGAGATGAGATAGCCACAGGGCTGCAGAGGTTGCACTAAGTGGCTGAGACGAGCACTTTGGTGTGTAGCATCCGATCTGATAGTAAAGCTGCCGTGGCATGATTGGCTGCACACCACAACACACAGACTCCACACAATCATGTCCATTTCATGCCATAAAGTTCTTAAAGGGCAGAACACTGCCGTATCTGATGAGCATTTTAGAAAAAAAAAAATCTGCTTGAAAGGAGGGAGAGTGAGAAAAGGAAAACAGAGAGAGAGAAATGAGGAGGATAGAGAATCCCATCAATTCTTTATGGACCATAAAGGCCATTAGAAGTTTGCAGAAGTTAACTCCTATAGGACAATGTGCTTTAACTTAACTGACTTTCGCAACTACAAAAAGATGATATACCTTTCAACATGGACTGTGCTACATGCTGAGTGCTTGTTAGAACATGCCAGTCAGGTGTCGCTGTCAGTCTGATCCTTTAGCTTGGAGACAGCTGTAAGCAGCCAGACTGCCTTCTCCTAAAGCTGTGATTGATGTGAAAACCAGCAGAAACCACCAAGCTACCTGCTTATATGCCCTGCTCAGCTTTTATCAAATTATAAGTATAGCCTGTCCTCAGGACAGCATTGCCACATTTAAGCAAGGTGACTCGGGACCTGCTATTTGACGTGGCTGATCGGTGCTTGCTTGAGCGGGACATTTATTTCCAAAGACTAGCGATAACAGCTCTCTCAGTAGCCATCTGCACCATACAAGACAGTCGAAAATGGCATGATCGGTAAAGCAGTGAACCTCCTCTCTTTCCACACTGACAGGACGCAGGAAAAGACCTATTAACTTGTCAGACCATAAAGGGCAACAGAGCCCATTCTGAATGGCTGAGTTTTAAATAGGCTTTTCAAGAAAATGTTCACAGTAATGTGTACTTAACTCTCGGCTATAAACGCAATTCTACCTTAAACAAAACGCTAACCTTTATTTTGTATTCAGCCTGTCTCCCAGTGTGCCCTAGGACACAGATACAGAGAGTGGTTTGTATAGGAGTTAACTTTGTTATAAAACAAGACAAGGTATTAAAAAAAAGTTACGGAGGAAACTCTCTCCATAAAGTGTCCAGCTGAGTCTTGAATGAGCTCCCAGATTCTCTCAGCTATCACCTGTCTCTGAAGCACTAATGATGGTCTGGCATCACAGTTTGCCACCCACCTTTTCAAAATAAGTTTCACAACAGCCCAACTATGAAAAAAAAACCCAAAACATGATGCTTTGAAGCTTCTAAGGTATTATCTGCAACCAATTAAGCTGTTGGTTGGTGGGAGGCATGTGGAATATGACAGGAAATTGTGCCCATTCCAGACGGCAAGAGCTTTTCTTACAACAGACAGGTCTGAGGAAAGAATGTGCCATTAAATTGATCTTTATAATTACAACCATGGCTGCTCCAAAAATGTCATTTATCAGGCCTCATCATTCCAAAAGGTCATTCCAATCATACGGTCTCTGTTTTTATTGTCATTCAGGGCCCGAGAGGACAAATAAGCACCAGTATCAATTCGTAAATATGCTTCCTTTGCCAGCAGGGACATTTGTAAGCTTATGATGCGTAAGGGACATTTGACAAGCATAAGAAGAAGTGTTAATGTAAAAAAAATGCATCATTAGTCTCACAGTGCGAATCATAAAAGGTAATAGAATATTTCACACTGCTTCTCTGTCTTTTACATGTTCCATCTGTCCCATGAGGTAGAACACCAAATATGGACATATATGTGATAGAAGGGTATAAAGGGAATGAGGTAAAAATTTAGTACTTACAATAGTCATTGTTGCTCCATTGCTTCTTTTACTCTCTGAAATTGTACTTGTAAAAAGGATGTTTTTGGATGATTTGCATACTCCACAAACCTGCTTGCCGGCTCAAGAAACGGCACGTTAGATTTTGTTGACCTCAATGACCCCAATCTTTGCACTACATACCACGCCAACTGCCCTCTGTCTAATTTCGGGCTGCACTACAACCCATCTACACGCACACACCCACACCCTGTTTGTGTCATTGGTTCAACTCATGCGCAACCTTCAGCAGGGGGTATCCCTTATTCATGCCTTACACCACACCAGCCCTAAGGTATAATCACTATTAAAGAGACGCACTATTAGCTGGCTATCATCCTGTCTTTGTTAGTGGACACAACCGGCATTAATCTGCAAGCACTAACATTAGCACCCCTTTCATTCTGCTGGGGCTTTTTCCAGTGGGAAGCAAAGTCAGGATCGGTTTCAAGGAGAAAAGCATCACAGGGTAAGTTATGACTCTTTCCAGCTCTCTGTAAATTGCCTTTTTTTTAACGCAGGCATTTTCTTGCTGTCACAGGAAAATAATCTACAATGCTGTTGAGTAATTCTACATGGATGGGTTTCTTATTACTGAATGCTATCCAACTAGGCCTTGGAGTTGACAGTTCAGTGGAGCAGTGGACAGGCAGCAGGGGGAAAATGGTGAGAAAGGGGAAAAGTTACAGCATCAGTCAGAGGCTTTATGGCCCCTTTCTGATATGAACAGCAGATAAATAAAGAAAGAATTGCAAGAGTGGTCAGCAAATGGAAGACGGTTGGCAGATGGGTGCATGACAGAGTGATACAAAAAAAGGGACAATATTAGAGATGGAAGGAAGAAAAAACACAGAGACATACACACCAGTACATACGTATATACAGTGTATCCTTTACCCAGCACTAGAGGGCACTTAGGTTACACACATCTTCCCTGACTGCTACTATACGGATTTTCATTTTTTACACACAATTCTTTTCTTTTACAATTGCTTTTATCTTGTAATTTGCTACACAGTAAGTCTAACCAAGATCATTATGCCTGAAGGTTTAGCATATGATAAAAATGTCTATAAATAGATTTTTTTCAATGTGCACATAAAGGTCATGAACTTTCCATCAACCATTTTTTGCTTTGTCCTGGTTAGGCTGGTAAGGCTGAAGCATCTTGAGGGAACATTGCGAAACATGATATCTCCATTAGATGAGATCTAACAAAGGGGATGATGCAACATTTTATACACTATATGACCAAAACTTTGTCCACCTTCAGCACATACTGTAAGTGTATCTTTCTTAAAATGCTGCCAGTTTGTTTAAGTCATAACCACACAGTTGTATAGAATATCTTTAAACACTAAAGCATTTTTAATTTTTTGTTAAATTTTTAATGCTAAAAATTTCCCCTTATTGAACTTTCAGCATGACAGTGTCAATGTGCTCAAAACATGTTCATCAATCGCGTATCCTGCTCAAAACCCTGTCTTCAACTCCACTGAAAATCTTTAGGATGAACTGAATATCTGACAACAACCTAGACCTCCTCTCTGGACATTAGTGCTTAAACTTACGAATTCTATTATATATAAATAGGAAAATTCCCACAGACATGCTCTGAAATGTAGTGGAAATCATTCATTCATCTTTTATACCTGCTTATTCCCAAGTTCGGGATCACAGGGATCTGCTGGAGCCTATCCCAGCCGTCTCTGAAAGGACAAAAGGCAGGAGGGGTACACCCTGGACAGGTCTCATTTTAGGAAATGTTGATGTTATTGTATCAGTAAAAGTGGGAATAAATCTGAAATAGTATGTGTGGTTATAGGTCCAAAACCTTTTGGCAATGTAGTGGTGATATGGTGATAAAGCCAATAATTCTCCTGCTATGTTAAAACACATCTTGGAGAAACCAACACAGATACAGAGGGAAATAATCACAAAACCCTAGTCAGATATGAAACCAGAGCTCAAGATTGCACCAGTCACCTTAACACTGTGTAGTAGCAAGACTACCAACCACTTCAGGATCAGGAACAAAAGAAAAGTATTAATAACAGTCTTAGAAATTGTACATAGCCTTTTTTTCAAATGATCCACAACAATTCTGACTAATCAATATCAGTCTATAATGCATTAAGCCAGGGAAGAAGAAGCATCAGTATGGTCCATTGTGCCAGCATACTGTGTATGACTTGCAGCTACACAATTTAAACACAGACTTGGCCTATTATATAATGACCTTAGGAATAATTAAGAAATCAATTAGCTTTGTTCCTGCTAAATGCAGGGGCCAGAAAAGAAAAGTGCAACAGACTGACATTATCACTTAGGCCTTTTATTATTGAGCTCTGCAGCCATTTGTTATGTTGCCTTGCATGCAGACGACTAGGAGATAATTTCAGAATGGGAGACAGTGACACGGTCAATGGCTTTTGTCTGCAAAGCTTTGCCCTGCATCAATTCTGAGAAATCGGGTCCTTTTGTCACGTGTTCATGCATGTTGTTTCTCAGGAACGGAGGAACACATTGTGCCCAAAGTACTCAATAGCTATATTTGCAGCAAAGCTCTCAGGTAGAGATAAGATTTTGTTTGCAACAGTCAGCGACTACAGCAGGATACAGAGCAGGTGCTTTGATTATTGGCTTGACTGCACCAAATCAGCCCACAAAACAGTAAAGCAAGTTGGTCTGAGCTCTAGCACTAAATTCCAAGGGAAATAATCTGCCTCCCAACATAAACTCTTCAACCGAGCCACACAGGACATACTGAGAGTCTGAGCCTAATAACACCTGCATCTCCACGAAACTATAAGGAGGTTATGTGCAACTACAGAAACGTAAAAATTGATCAGAGATGATTCTACTCCAATTGTCCTTTCTGTCAGTACTTGGCTTCCTGTAGACAGCTGACATGTCCTACATCACTGTCTTTGTTAATCTGTGCATCAAACAACAAGTTGTACCCGAAGAGGATTAGAAAGAATGACAGAGAATGGAAACACACAGTGGGAAAGGCACACATGGAAGGATACAGCTGTCCTCTGTGTATGGGATCGGTGTGGTGCTGCCTGCAGTCAAATAACTGTAGAAGGACACCTCCAGAGTGTAGCAATAGGACGTGTCATCTAGGAGACCCCCAAGAAAACGCCGTCCTGTCCCTGCTTTAACCACGTCACGGTTAAATGATGTACTAGACTGGAGTAAAAGCACATTCACCGAATTATTAGCATGCTTTAAAAGAATTGTAATTAGTAATCGATACACAGTATTCAATATTGACTTTTTCTCTAAAAACTAATAGCAACATTTTTTTTTAAAACTTTATAAACAAAGAAAATAACAAAAAAAAAGAACTGATGATTTTTCAAAATTTAGTGGAAACCATTTCTGGAAGTGTAAAAGGTTATAATAAGTAACAGTGAGACTAAATCTGGAATAAGATGTTTATAAAATTATGTGATGGTCAAGTGTCCAGTAAGGAAACCGTCGCCCAACCACCAGAAGGCCCCCTCGGCAGAATACTGACTCTTCGGTTGTACTTCCGGTGTCACTTCCTGTTTGGTTCCTTATATAAGCTAGCCTTAGCGATTAGCACATTGGGAAGTATTGTTTGCTATGCAATTTACCAAGCGTCTTTGTATTGTTTCTATGCTTACGGTTTTGGATCTCTGCCTGTTTATTTGACTACGCCTTTTGCTTATCGCTTTGGTTTTGTCTGCCTGTTTTTATTGGATATCTGTGTATGAACTTTGCCTGCCTTCTGACTACTCTTTTGGATTATCCTTCTTTTCTAAATAAAGCCATTCTCTGCATTATATATCCCACTTCGCCTTCTTCTTTACATGTCCCCATAATATTGTCCATATCGGGTATTATTACCTTTACAATCCTGCAAATGGATTAATATAACAATTTTGCAAATAAAGTTTCGTAGAAATTGCTAGCAGATGGAGTGATCTACATGAACCTGTTATTCCAAGTGTTTATTTGCACCTCGGCTCCTGCGTCACGATGGGGGAACGATTCATTTTCTTTAAAGTTGTATCCATCTTAACTTTAATGCTGTGTTGTGAGTCAGTTTCTGGCCACTTGCCATTCTGTAATCCCGGTTTTTCGTGACTTCTAAAATGTCGAACAGTGATTTTGCACTCAGTAGGAATGTACAGTTAAAGCCAGAAAAAATTTGAGTGTAAATTCCATGGAAATGCATTTAAATCACACATTTAAAAATCCTATGCACTGTTGCACATTTATCAACTGTATTTGAGTCAATAAAAGTGACTACATACAGTATCTACAGTATGTTTACAGATAAGAAACATACGACTACAGTATTTATCATGGAATAGTGGTGTGTTAGAGTTAAGACAGTGTCTCATCTTCTCTACAGCTGAAGTATTGTTTGACATCTAAGGTGTAGTTGCATTAGTATAACGGTGTAATAGCAGTATTAATAACTAATACTACATTTTTTTCATGATAGGAGGCCTTGACTCTTCTTATGTGCTTACTTTGCACATTGCCAGACTTTCTGCCTTTTTTCTTGGCTCAGTATTGATGACTGGTAAGCATTTGCTGTGGGCAGTGGAGGTGACTGATCTAGTGTCAATAAGGAACATGGCTAGTGGCTAGCTGCGACAGAGACATGATTCTCTCTGGAGGCACAGCTTTATCGAAATGCGGCCTGATTCGTGTGCTGAATAGGCAGAAAAGCATGGCAAGAGTCCAGATACTGAGCTGCGCTCGGTCTCCCACACATATCACCTATATAAAAATATAGTATGGTAGAATACATTTTTGCTCTGGAAAATATAACACAGCATACTGATTTTCGACTATAATTCATGTTCTTTTAATAGTTTAGGAATTATACTACCAGGAGGGGAAATCAAAAGTTTTGACACATGCCAACAGACGGTAGCTAAAGGCTGCACGCACAGTCACAGGGAGCACAGCCTTGCGTGTAGCCCTGTGCTGCCATCTGTTGGTCTGTCTTAAAACCTTTTGATACACTCTCATAGTTTCCTAATTAAAAAGTGAGTTTGGATAGTTAACTTGTGTATTCATTCCGAAGAATAATCTAAAAACACCATTATTGCACTTACTGGATTTTTTTACGATATGTGCGATTTAATATTGATTAATATTATTATTAATAAATATAATATTAATTCATTCTGACTTTACAATACGTTGTAAGTAAAAAACATTTTTTTATAAATGTAAAAGCTAGATTTCATTTAAATAGTAGTACTCCCAGTTTGGCATCATTATAGTGGTAGTGCAGTGATTGAGGTGTTCAACTGCTAATTGGATTATCAGGGTTCGATTCCCAGCACCACCAAGATGCCACTGCTGGGCCCCTGAGTAAGGCCATTAACCCCAGTTGTTTAGGTGTATAAAAAAGATACATTTAAGCCGCCCTGGGCATCTGCTAAATGTCGTAAATGTAAATTATAGTGACTTTGTTTGAAATAAAAAAGTATGTAAATATTCTATACCTTTTACTTATAGTATAATATAATATAATATTTATTTTATTTTATTTATTTTCACTTACACTTTTAACTTTTATTTTTGTACTTGTTAGACAGTGGTGTAAACTATGTATGATTATGTATGTGACAAATAAAATTGAATTGAATATGAATTTGAATATATTTTACACCGCCATTTTTGTACCATTATATTTACCCAAGTTGTTTGCATGCCTTTTCTTACTCTTGCTGTATGATAGAAAACCTGCAACGGGTAATTAAATGTGGAGGAGTAATTATAATTTCACGATGATGCATTACATTTACGGAAATCGTCAACACGGTGTGACTGTAGCACAAAAGAAGTGATTTTTTTATACAACAAAAGATAAAAAAAAGTTTTGAAGAGAAAAAGCAGTGGGACATTGAAAATAAAATTAGCCCAAACTATTGCGAGAAGCAAAATTACCGCAATCACACGTTTCGAACTGTACAATCTATTGAACAGAGACAGGAAGATTAAAGACAGAGCTGATGCAATGTGGCTAAGATACAAAGATCTCTGAGATGATTATTTTCCTATTTTTCTTCCACTTATGCCATGACAACATGACATATTTTTCTCTGTCTTTTTCTTTTTTTCACTAACCCCATCTATCTATCCTGCATGCAAACTGCACAATTGTTGCTTTCTACACCATATGCAGTTCTATCAAATAAAACACCGACATATGGGATCACATTTTTTACAGCCCGAAGTTAGTATATACAAACCAGTATATTCTTTACTTTGTCTTCCTTTCTCTCTCTCTTACACACACGTACGCACACCCACCCACACACACACACACACTTATACAGTAGTAACCGTTGTTGCTCACCTTTTCAAGTCAGCATTTAGATCATATCTTAAATAGTCTGACATTTGTTTGTGCGTATCATGGACTAAAATGAGTGTGTGCTGCCGAGCGCTCTTTGTATATAGCTGAGAGAAGAGAAGAACTGCTGAATGGCTGACTGAACAGTAAAGGTTATTGCTCTGGCTATACACTCCTGGCACAGCTGCGAAATGTCACACTGTGTGAGCTCTGAAGGTCATTGATGCAGGTCGGAGTAATTCAACGCTGACAAAAGACAGCGAACTACAAATACAGCATTAAACTGAAATAGAGCTTGGAAGTTGGTGTACTATGGTGCAGCATAGAGAAATACTCTGTATTAAATAAATATAAATAACTTTATAAATCCGTATCACAGCAACTACAATTTAAATCTGAGAATAAATAAAGCAGGTCATATTTACTCAACATTTGAATGAAAATAATGAGATGAAATGCCTTTGTGTTTTATATCTTTAGTTATATCCTCATACCAGCACATGAGAAATCACCCTCATCAGTATGCTGACCCTAATGTGTCTGAAAGACGTCTCCGTGGAGAAATGGCTAAAGACGTGTCCGCACCATTATAGACAACTCATCAGCACTATTGAGTCTGTTTATCAGCTCAGTGCGCAGAACAGAAAAGGTTCGAAAGGAAAAAAAATTACGTAAAAACATCATTTATGGATCATGTTGCACTTTAAAAATGTTAAACAAGGAAAGAATGAGAAAAAGAAAAAAAATGAATCCGTCTATAAATGTGAAGAGAGCTGATATGTTTCATGGGAAACCTTTGCTAATAACTGGTATGATTTATTATAAACAGATTCACCCATTTTTATTTACCAGAAGGAATTCATAAAAGTTTAAAGTCATATATTTTAAGCAAACCTAATTTGTCTCACTGACACTCTCACTTCTGTAGGGTTTTTTTTCCAGCCATGTTTACAAATGACTAATTATTGAAATGAATTGTATGCAGACTCACGAAAGAGAAATCAGGTGCGTTGTGGCAGAGTAAGCGGGGGAAAACGGCCTGTCTCTGGACGCGCTCCTCCTCCTCAAACACATTGCCATACATGAAGCCATTCATCATGGTGGAGTGAGCATGAACATCGATGTAGAACTCCAGACTTACTTTCTGTAGGACACACAGGGACAGACTCATCAGCGTGGATGCAAAATATAGGTGAAAAATATTTATGAGAATTAAAAGGAGTGCATCTGCAATTCAGTATCTGTAATATGTACAGAAAGAGAGAGAGAGAGAGAGAGAGGAGGGGGGAGAGAAACCTACACTTATAATTGCAACTGTCATTTGTATAGAGATTGTTGTAAAAATGTTCCTTGGCATATAGGCATATAGTATATATAAAATGCATTCCCCAACATGCGAGTGGCTGTAAAAGTAGGGAGTAAATATTGCTCATAATAAACAATAGCACTCTTAAGAGCACAACCTGAGACACCTAAAAAAACAAACCAGGGTTTACAATACGCTGATGGAGGACAAGATAAATAGCTGTAATATATTAGGTCGCCTTTCAACTAACAGTGTCAGATATAACATTTGTCTGGCATTTAGTATTTGATATGCTAGGCACAATTTCAGAGCAACATGGGGCAACCGACAGAGTTCCTACTGAGAAGACACTCGATCGTGGGTGCTGGAATTGCAGGTGGATCAGTAATAAAACACAAAACATTTATTTTGTGCATGGACTAAAGCAAGCTAACTGATGTAAGACAGTTTACAGGTTTCATCCAGTTTATACTGGATAAAAACTGCACCACTGGAAAAAGTGTATCAAAAGCAATGTTGCAAAATGGTCTGTCTATGAAGCACAAACCTGGACAACAGTAAAATGGAAAAAGTTAATGTTGCCAGATGAATTATTAATCATCTTCATATTTCCTACAACTAGATGGATTATTATTGGCAGGGGCGCCGCTAGTAATTTTGGCACCTATGAAAGAATATAAGGCTTGAACCACACCCATTCCGCGCCAAACATTACCTCTTATTACTTATTAAACAGATCTTTGGGGGCCCTAACTTTCCCACAATTAGCTGATGATAGGAGGAACTCAGAAGATGCTATCCGTACACAATCAATTCTGCCAACTGCTAAGTACAGTGAAAAATCTATATTGTGTTCTAAGCAGTTATCTTGACTATGCTAGCGTTGGACTTAGATAAAAGACAATATTACAGGACCGTGTGGCTCCTACACGGCAAGTTTGTTTGCTCCTAGTTCGTTTTATGATCTCCCCAATCATCAGATTTATGCACAACATGTCCAAAAGTTTGTGGATCTCACCATATAGACTCTATACATGTTTTTTTCTCAAATGTGCTGTTGACCAATGGAAGCACACAAATAAATAGAATGTCTTTGTGTGGTAAATAAAAGTTCTTTGTTTTACATTTATTTGCTGACTTATGTTGAAAATCTGCAGCTCTTTTTGGAAACTGTACAGTATACAACTAATATATATATATCATTTTATCCACTTATTTGTGCAATTATCATTTTAGACAATTATGTAGAAGTAGCAGCTATAATGCATAACATGCAGATATAAAAAGCTTTCTCTGAATGGTGAATAAATGTGATTCCAGTGATTGTAGCATGGATGCTTGATGTCCCTGTTGTCAAGACAGGCTGGTTTGATTTTTTTTGATGGATTTCCTGGATTTTCACGAAACAAAATAATCTGTAAAATTTACTTGGTTCAAAATGATGTAAAAATTCTAAGGGGAACACCCAGATTGAGATGTTTGATCTGAACTGAAGGCTACAGTAACTCAAATAACCTTTCTGTACAACATGAGATGAAACAGCAGGAGACCACATTGGATTATACTTCTGTCAGTCAAGAGAAGGAATTGAGGCTACATTTGGAACTAGAGAGTTTCATGCAAGAAAAAGAACAGATGATGTACAATGTAGGTGTACAGTATGACAAATAAAACAATAAAGAAAAACAGTGCACTGCTATTGGTAACATATGCAAATCTTCTTGAGGGTTTAATTATAAAGCAAAGTTTTTTTTATATCCAGTATTTAAAAACATCTTTTTTCAAATGGTATTACAGACCTGCTTTATGATCTAAAGGAGCAGTACCCAATCTCCTGCTGGTCATTTTTAGGAGCTGTGTTTAATAACCACTGCATGGATGAGAGATATTCATTTATGTTCCTTATTCAGCGAGCAAACCTAACACCGCGATATCTTTACTCAGGGCCACCACTCTGGCTCCAATCATAAAATGACTGATTAATTCGCCCTGCAGCAAGGGACGATAATAACTGTCAGCAGCTATAGACAAGATAAATCCCAGAGCACAAATACACTAGTGTAGTATAGGAAGTAAAGAAGGAAGTATTTGGCTGTAACTTTGAAAGGGAAAATTTACAGACTGGAAAACAGACAGCTAGAAAAAGAGGGAGAGATTGAGAGAGAGAGAGAAAGAGAGAAAGAGAGTAAAAAATAAAAAGTGTGTATACTTATATAAGCGGAGAAGAAAAGACCAAAAAAAAAAAGTATGAAGGCAGTGTGTGCATCAGAGAAACAGCTTTTATCCATAAAAAGAACAGAGCAGTGCTAGTAGGGTGCTGCTGGAATACGGAGAGGAAAACCCTTCAGATGCGCCTCCGCAGCACCCACGCACCATTCACATGCATCACCGTATAGCCGAGCAGAGAGAGGAACTGCAGTGCAGGAACCTACTGCTGTGCATACAGCTCATCAGCTCCAACATGGCCGACACATCATTAAGCTTCTGCTTGGAGAGAAGATGAGAAAGATGCTGTTTGAGTTTTCAGGAAAGATGCACCATCACACTGGTGAGTGGGAGCTTTGGAGGGATAACAATTCACTAGATTGATCTACCTTTTTCTCATTTCCACTTTATAGCACAATATACACAAGGTCTGTTTTTCCCCCTTGACCTCTCTCTCTGTCTCTTTACCTGCCCTGCTTGCCTTTTTGTCTATTTCTTTCTCTCTCTCTTTTTCTCTCTCTCCCTGTCTGTCTCTGTCTGTATCTCTTGCTTCCTGTACAGTACAGCTATGCCAAGCCTTTCTCATCTCATTAAACATTCCAAAGCTCACCTTGACTCCCAGGGGTCGTCAGGCAGAGCAAGCGATCGAGTGAGCGCAAGAGAAACAGAAAGAGAACAAGTAGGTGAATTAGAGAAAAAGAGAAAAAGAGAGCGGGAGAGAAAACTCAGGCGGCACTTGGTGCTTGAAATTCTGCTCACAGCCAAAGCAATTTCCTGGCGAGCGCAGGGCTGTCAGGCCTCTGATGGCAGGCGGTGAAATATTGTGGCTGGGATAGGGGCGGCAGCCTGCATGCCAGCCTGATGGATGGAGCCCGCAAGGAAGAGAGGGAAACAACACACAGAGAGAAGAAGAGAGGGAAAGAACTGAAGAAAGAGCGATTCAGTAATAGAGAGATAAGAGGAGAAACAGAGAGATAAAGAAACAGAACGGCAAATCCAGGCACCATTAGGAAAGCATCATCAGCTCTTTGAAGGGGTTCCCAGGGTCCAAAAGAGGTGAAAGGCATTCTAATTGCCCATTCGCCCTGTATCACAAGCCTGGACTGTTGCACTGGCAGAACATTTTATTAAGCACATACACACAGACACACACACAATTTCTTATATTGAGAAAAGGAGTTTATATCTCAGGCTGTGTAATGGGACTGTATGCATGAGGTGCTAATTGACCAAAACAGTTCAGTTGGCCGATCTGGTCCATTAACAAAATAAGATTGGAAATCTTAATGCCACTGCTTTATCATCTCCATGCTGTTTCAAAGTTTTTCTGCTCTTTGCAGACTTCCCCTTACTTCTCTATTGACCTTAATCATTATATGAGGAAATGAGATACTGGTCTCAGATCAGCGTTGCTTTTTCCCCCTATAGCTAAAATCTTTCATCTGAAAACAGCAACATTTTACACACCAATTCTCACTTCAAGGACAACTGCAAAGATACACAGGCAACATTTATCTCGCTCCCAATGTCAACAAAAAGCCTGCCAATCACCCAGCCCTAATGTGCTGTCAATCAAAGCCGGACAATACTCCACCGGTCTAACGGTGATGGATCGTTCAATTAACATGCGTCTCTGGCCTCGAGATTTGTTCATTTGAATTTGTAATTAGTCAATTATAGGCAATTAGGAAATTAGGAATATGAAAACAGGAGATGATTTGACCGCTGAAGCATTGCATACTTAAACATGATTTGGAAATAGGGTGTACTGTCGATCATATTCTAGGTGCGGCTGAGTGCCGGAAAAATTCAAGCTGGATGTGAATGTATTTGTGGAAGAGCTAAAGGAAGGTCAAAAGACTTATGTTGAGGACTACCGAGCTAAACATAATAATTAGCCTCGGTCCTTAAGACACCTGAACAATCTGCTTCTATGTATTAGGGAAACAATGGTGCTGATTTAAGCATTATTAAGAGTGGATGCGTTTAACCACAAAGCACTTCACATCAGCAAAACCTATAATAAAAGGGTGAACCAAAGTCTGGCCATGTTAAAAGAATGACCTCAATGATCTCTGTGGTTTGTAGGAAATGTGTAAATTGCTAATGTGCAAAAGGAATCATAAGAAAAAATTTGCCTATTAAATGTCAAAGCTCACCAGAGACAGACATATGGACAAGTATTAATGTAGTCAAAAATGTGGTCATAAATTGTGCCTCATGTTTCTGTGAATCGAAGCTCAACCTGGACTTTAACTTGTTAATTTCTTAGACTAGATTCCTTATTAAAAAAACTGTGTTACATCTACAGTAATGTACTTCTATTACACTCTTATATACTTTATATAAACTGTAAGGTGAACCTGTAAGTGTGACAGAGGTGACAGCAGGTTGGCCCATGACTAAGAGGGTAGGCACATTTAATAAAGCAAACCTAAGGACCACATTTAGTAATTTTCTACAGACTTTAAGACTTTGGACATAACATTGACTTAAGGTTCGATTAACTAAAACATAAAGGTATAAGTGTCTTTGAATAAAAAAAACTCTGCATGCTAATGGATAGAGCTATTTAGCCCTTTTCAGGTTAGACATAACTCGTAATCGGGTTTAATAGGCGCTTTGGCGGTGACCAGCCATCACGTTATGCAGTAAGCACATCCGAAACAGCTACATCTGTCGGCTCATAATGACTCTGAGTCAAGCCACTAAAACCAAACAAACAAAGCCATTTTCAGCAAGTCCATCTTTCTCACCACAGCAGACCAGATTCTGACAGACTTGGCCTAAAGCTACTCCACTGGCCTCACTACTTCACTTTGCCATTCCCAGACAGAAAGAAAGAGAGATGTATACTATCCTTGTGGGAGCACTTTAGAAGGAAGGGCCAGATATTGCTGACACAAACTGGACGTTAGCAATGACAGGCACAAATTGCTCGTAAATCCCTGAGATGGGTAAGTAATGGGTGTCTGACACCAGAGGACATCGCAAGACATGCATGTGTGCACATGTGCGCACACTCAGCGAGCACATTTTTCCTTAGCATTGTTAGTGCAACACCCGCTGACTAGAGGAAACAAGGTGGAAGCAAAAGAAAGCATAAAAATGAAAGTTCACAAGAAATGTGGCTTCAAGGTGCAATATCCATCCGCACATTCTGACAGGAACTAATACATTTGTTTCAGATGGAAAATTAATTTTTTAATATTAAAAAGGTCAGAAATGAAGCATGGCGATGCCGTCCCTTTTGTCATCTTTAACAAATTATCCAAAATGGCATTGTCAGATTCTTGGGTAGATGTTTTCCATGATGAATGTTCCTAGTAATCAGCCAATCAAAAAAGAATCCCTCGCTCCCCATGACAAATGCGGTGGAAAAGTGGTGCTTTGCCAAGGAGACCCCATTTATTTCATTAAAAACAAAAAACAAAAGGAATAAAAAGAAAGTTTTGTGCTTTCGAATATATTTCGAGGCCTGACTGACTTTAAGCTATTTTCTTCTGAGACCAGTGATCCAGGTGTAAAACAGTGACCTCGAAAAGACTGATCGGAAGTAAAACTGGGTAGGTGTCAAATAAAGTAATGCGCTTTGCTTCATTTTTTTCTGTTTCTTTCTTTCAGACAAAATTGATCAAGTCCAGCAATAGTATTCATTAGGGATATTGGACCTGATACTAAGCTCATGTGCTCGTACTCATAGAAAAGCTCTGATATCAAAGATCAACACCTCTTGTGATGAACATTTAGTGCACAATAACTCCGGCAGCAGCAATAAAATGTCTGGCTTATTGGTGTTTCAAAATTGATTTCAAAATTAGTGCAATAAATTCACAAACAGCAGACTGCAAACTTTTTTTTAGTACCCAAAGTAGTACCTAAAATACAAGTCATCCCGCAGAATTTGTCCCTAGCAGTAACGTTGGCACTCAGTAGCCAATCCTGCAGCAAACCCTTGCAAGGCAAGAGAAAATGGCAGGAGAAAACCAAAGAGCCATACAAATAATCCCACATCGGTAAGAGATATCGGTGGTCTTACAGTGCCTTTAAAAACGGTATCGGTGCATCCCTAGTACTAATTAATTAAAGGTAATACAGTATTGTTTATTACCTCTCATAATGTGTATGAACATGTACAGTATGTGTACCAATAAGCACATGTGGATATGATATGCCCCGATACTTTTGTTAATAAAACCTTTATTTCTGAAATGCTAGCTGATGAATTTATTTGCAATGTCACGTCGATTCACTTGTAAGTGTCATGTGCTAATATGTGTCAACCTACAAAGCATGACACGTGTTAGCTTTTGTCTGTATTCTCTCTGTTTGAGTCAGTCTGGTGCTTGGATAAGACTGTGTTTGTGTAGCGGTGGCTGGATTTACAGACAGGATTTACAGTGTAGCCAATGAGCAAATGCTTTAGTCACATAAAACAATGTTGGCTTTAAGTCCTACAGTTTTAACAGAATGCTGCATCTGATGTGATTTACTAGGGAAAGGAAACTGCCAGTGTGACATAAGAGGGTATGTGGGTAAGTGGTTTTGGGTGTTAGGTTTCAGGGAGAATTTAAACCAAGCCTGACTATATGTGTGTTACAGTTAATAATCACTAAAAAAAACTGGCTTCCTTTATTTATGGTAGCCAAGGGTCACACCCTGTAAACCGCTGACTTTATTTACATGTTACTTCATGTTGTCTACTTATAGAAACACATTTTTAAACCGTTATTAACTACTCCTGATGTATAAAAAAGTTGTGGATGAGTCTATAGGAGAGCTTGTGTAAAAGTCAAACAGTGTGTAAATGATAACAGGTTTGTGTGTGTGTATGCGTGAATGCAGACGTGGGGACATGGACAGCTCGCTCTGCTATGAAGGATTCCATCGATCAGCGTGTCAGCGCTCAGGGAAAAGGTTAAGGCCCGTTGCGTGGCCTCGTTCTGCTCACCGACAATCCTGCTCTTATCAGGATGTGAAAGAGCAGCAAAGGGCAGGCCATTCCCAGGATAGCCGCTGACCTTCACTAATCACACACCTCACTCACTTTCTAGCCATAATTAACACCCAGTCAGAACAGATGGCTCTGTACTCAAACAAAGTACGTGCAGAGAAAAGAAAAACAAGGGGCGACGCTCCTGGCTGAGAGACTTTGAAATTGCCACAAATAGACAGACAAACAAATAAACACACACCCCTACAAAAAGATGCTGAGTTAAAGTTCCCACAGTGTTTGGCCCTGTCCTAATACCCTCACGTTTCTGCTGAGGGGTGCAAGTGCATAGGGTGTCCCGATTCTCCAGTGAGTTTTTCTGCCACGCCTACTTGTGCCCTACTAATGCACACTTTCTATAAGTGTTGGGTCTAAGCAGACTTTGCTCAAGAATTTTACCCAGAATTCATCTGGTGCCGTGACATTTTAAACTAATGAAGAAAAAGACACGGTAAAGCAGAGCTGTTTTGGTGAACTTTTGGGAAAAGCATGACAAAATGGACAAATATTGGAAAGTGTTCTTGTTGAGTAGTGTAGTGTAGGTAAAGATTAAATCATTTAATCATTATTAATTTAATAATAACATGAATAATCAGCAATACTGCGTACAGCTCAACTACAGGCACCACCCTTTTTTCTCTAAAGTTTGTCGCGACAATGATGTGCCTTAAACTGTCCCAATTGTGCACGTCAGCACACTTGCTCCCTTGTGCACTTATCATCTAAAGTGTCTTTGCGGTCCCTGTGGTAGTGTGAATGTTAGGACAGGGCCTTAGAGTCACGAACACGGGACAAAAACGATGAATTTTATAATGGTGAACCTTAACCCCTAGACTACCACTTCTGTCACTAGCCACTATACATCAAATTCAAAATCAGTAAATATTTGCAAGACACAATGTCAATTTGTATATTTGTACATGTGTGTGTGTATTACTCACACACACACACATATAAGAATATGTGTGTGTGTGTGTGAGTAATTTGTATATTTGTATATGTGTGTGTGTATTACTCACAGGATCCTGATTCATTTGGATAATGAGTTGTTTGACAGCATGCATAGTGGGATGCGCCCACTGGGACGGGTCCTGCCAATGGCGGTTTAGGTCAAAACCCATTAGGGAGCACCTGCACGAAGACACAAGTAAACATGGTGAGTCAACAAACACCTAATCCACCGCAAACAAAGACCTTTACCTCCTGCCTTAGATCAGTGACCCCAATTGCCCATCTAAGCACTATTTTTTAACAGCACATTATACCGCAACAAAGAAGATTTAACAAAGATACAAAGGCTGCAGTTTTCAGTATCCAGCTCACCAGAATTTAGGTACAAAGTCATACATTTTAGATGAATAAAGGAAGCGGTGTTTAATAGCTGTATTATATTCCAGCCAAAAACATAGTCACGACACCTAATAATGCACACAATGTCTTTAATTTAAGCTCTTTTTCATTCCATTTCTCTTGTCTGTATCGAGCTTTTACTAATACAGTGTCGCAAAGCACAGACGGTTGGGTCTAGATTGATATCCCTAACGAGCAATTTAAAAAGAAAAAAATCTCGATGTGATGGGAGACATAGGGAAGAAAACATTGAGAGAGAACATGGAAAGCGAAAACATCCGACACCAGAAAGGATTATAAATCATTAGCAAATGCAGTCAAGTAACTGTGTGAAACATATGTTTACATTAAAAAATAATCACATTCATGGAACAGAACACATCTTGACAGACATAAACACATTTACACACTCAGGAGATTTTTACACCAGCGTTTGGGGGCTTGTGAAGAAGCTACAGCTTTAGGACTGAGGAAATCTGCTGAGTAAAGACAGCTGCTTAATTTGCACCTCAATGGTATCACAATTAGAGACTTATAGATGCTGACGAGATATTCTGGTTACTCTATATATCTGTATCATGCATCATGCAATAAATTGACACAAACAGCTGCAAGAAATGCCTTTCATTGGAAGAAGGGGGGCATATGTTTACACTTTGCTTGATATGCCTTTCAGGTCACTTCCGGAGAGTTTCTCTGCCACGCCTACTTGTGGGAAAAGCATGACAAAATGGACAAATATTGGAAAGTGTTCTTGTTGAGTAGTGTAGTGTAGGTAAAGATTAAATCATTTAACCATCATTAATTTAATAATAACATGAATAATCAGCAATACTGCGTACAGCTCAACTACAGGCACCACCCTTTTCTCTAAAGTTTGTCAAAAATGTGCCTTAAACTGTCCCAATTGTGCACGTCAGCACACTTGCTCCCTTGTGCACTTATCATTTAAAGTGTCTTTGTAGTCCCTGTGGTAGTGTGGATGTTAGGACGAGGCCTTAAAGTCACGAACACGTTATTCTATATATCTGTATCATGCATCATGCAATGAACTGACACAAACAGCTGATAGAAAAGCCTGTCATTGAAAGAAGGGGGCCATATGTTTACACTTTGCTTGATATGCCTCTCAGGTCATCATAGGTGGAGTAAAAGTATAATAACGACAAAATAGAGTTCCAGTAGTAAAGTTAAATGATGATAAGTGAATATATAGATATATAATAGATAGGTTGCACATTTGAAAAAATAGTAAACTTATTCTAAATATTAGAGAAAGTAAACCTGCAAAACTGAGCAAAATAAAAACAATGAACTAAGCTTTATGGTGATTATGTATATGACTGAAAAAATCCCCCAGAATAATTCCAGAAATATTTTCAGAATAATTGATAGCTGTCACTTTGCATGTAAGGAAGTTGGTGGCTCAGTGGTTAGGGTGTTGGACTAATACCTGGAAAATCAGGGATTAAATCCCAGCACCAACAATTTGCTACTGTTGGGCCCCTGGGCAAGGCCCTTGACTCCCAATTTCTCTGTTATATAAATTAGCTAAATGTAAGTCGCTCTGGTTAAGGGTGGCTGCCGTATTCTGTAAATGTAATCCTGATAAATCTGTAAAGAATTTTATACGCTAAACAAAAATAAGTAAGATAAAAATAATTTTTGACACGTACAATGAATATTTTACACATACGATTAATAAGGTTTTAAATGATACCGAGGATTGTGTAAAATTTCACTACCATTTAATTAAATATTTCTGATTCCTGTATATAAAAAAAAGTATTATTATGACAAACTAATAACTGCTATAACACTGTTTTCAATCAGAATTTTAAAGATATTGGGTTTGTGTTATTACATCAGCATCAGCTTTAATTTTAGCTGCAAGAGTGCACTTGCAGAACAAACCAAACATGATTTTTTTTAACTGAACACCCCCCCCCCCCACACACACACACCTAAACACCTGACTGAGAGAGGGTAAAAAAATTACTTAAACACTTGATCTTTTAAACTATTAAAAAAACAATAGCCTTTGGGGAATTGAAGCAAAACAAAATAAGATTTATGGAAAACAACCCAACCGTAATATTCAAATTACAATTTGTTTCACGTTCTTGAACTGCATGTGAAACATCATGCCTCCATATAAGTCTGTAATTGGGTTAAGTAGGAATTACAGCACTTTAAAAATAAGAATAAATATAACCTAGGAAAGAAAGTATAAAAATATATCCTTTGGGTTTTTATCGGAATAAATTGTAAAGCATTTAAGTTATTCTAATATTTTTCAGACTAAAAGAAAAAGAAAAGGTGAGTATCACTAGGATAGCAGGTAAACATGCACAACATGGTTTACATTAAGAATCAGAGGGACCCAAACACTAATACTTGAGGTATTCCAGGCTGCAAGGCCCTTATGCAAAGCTAAACAGATATGTACAGATGGTATTGAATTACTTCTCTGGTTCCTGAAAAGTGGCAAACAGATGGGGAGACAGAGAGACAGATGTCCCTGTCAAGACTATTGAGGATCCATGACTTTCGGAGTCCTACACAACATCACTAATCCCCTAGTCAGCAAGGATTGATCCTGTGTTTCACTCCACATCCTGTCTCTCTCTCTCTCTCTCTCTCTCTCTCGCTCTCTTTTTAGCTGCAGCCATACTGCTGAAGCAGCAAAAGTGTGAAAATAGATGCAAAACAGCGAGGGAGTTGCCTGTCACCTGAAACATTATTTTCCTCATCAATATTTATTTATTTATGCCACGTATAAACCCGTTTTGACTGTTACCATCGCAGAGGGGTCAGTCGCTGCCTCTGCCCCTATGCTTCTGCAGTGCAGCCTGGCTGACACCAGATGGCAGCCACTGATGCCCTTTTTTATAGGTCTGTGGAAGTTTATAGCAGAATATTAGTATTCTGTGCAGCCATCGCCATTAGGTAAAATACTAATATGCAATAAAGAGTAGTGAGGATGTTCTTAGTGCCCAAGTATCTGCAGCCCAACATGGCTTGGTTCTGATACACCTACAGAAATGGTCTAATACAGACGTACGGTGTTAATTGGGATTATCATCTTTAAATAACTGTCATTTACTTAAATGTTGGTAGCATGCACATTCAGCACAGAACATTTCATTACATTTGCTGTGCTATTGATGGCTGATGATGTATCTGATTAATAGTATGTCTTTTTATCAAAAAAGAAAGAAAGAAGAAAGCTGTTCTTAGATTATTGTAAAACCTGATCATACATGCATACACACACGCATACACACACACACACACACACACGGTCTAAACTATAAATCATAAACAAATTACCGTACAAATTTACTTAAATGCTTCGTAGTTATTTTTTCCCAACCACCACCACACACATCTACCAGCATTAGTCTGCTTTCTGCCCCTTACGCTTATACTTCAGTGCCACTGTAGCACCAACACTTTTCCGTGCTTAATCCATCACAAAGATCTGGGTTCATTGAGCAGAACCTTTCCATTAAGCACATAATCAGGCAAGTCCTTCAATTCGCCTCTGCCTAAAATGCAGCCTATGCAAATAGCAGAACAAATGAGCTGAACATTCTGTTTTAGAAGGCAGAGGAAAAGTTCAAAATATAAGAAGAGAAAAGTTCAAAATACACATATGGATGTAATGGCCAGTTGTTACATACTAATGGAAATGTGTGTTATACAGTAACTATGGTTATAATTCCTCACCTGTAGTTGCCCAGGTATACACCATCAGGGTTAAGCATGGGTACAATTTTAAAAACAACATGATCACGCAGAACTTGTGCCACAGGGTGCTGGCTCACCAGGAAGTCGATCACACCTATACACACAAACACACTCTACTGGGTTAAAATAGCGAAAGAATATTAAAAGAAATCACAAAAACCAACTAAACATGTTCAGCATCATTAGGAGAACCATTAGGACTAGAAGAAATTAATTAAGTTCCTGAACAACTAAACTTCTATTGATCCTGCAAAATGATAGATGAATAAGAGCTCAGAAGTGGCGGTTGGTGCTAAAAAAATGAGGAGGAAAAATGGAAACAAACTAAAAGATTTGTTAGTAATGCAGGACTGTAAATAGCTAATAGTGATGATGTATCATTACTGCTAGCTAAAACATTAAAAATGTTAAAGTTAAATATATTAAATAATTAAGTGAGTTTATTATTAGTAATTAAATAATCAAGATAATCATTCAAATCAATCAGATAATAATTTGTCGACATGAAAGAGGGCAAACACTAAAAGGCATGACTTACATCGTAACAGTCCAATCACACAAAGCCAAAAATGTAAAAACAATATTGATTTGCTAACAACAAAAGTGGGAGGGTCCAAAGTGTACAGAGTTGCACCCCGGATTCTTCTACTTTCGTTGTTAGCGAATCCATTTTTGAGAGGTATTTGATACAAATCAAGTAGAGTTTACGATCAGATCACATGCTTTTTAAAAGTTGACAGACCTACATACGACTCATTGGTCTGGCACCCCACACACACAAACAAAGAACACATTTGTATTACAGTACAATTTTTTCTTCATTTTTGTAAAAATAATAATATGACTAACAGTGGAACAATATGATAAAATGGTGTTATTTTGTTATAAATTTTACTATCACACTACACACTCTTTACATCTGTCAAAGACATTTATAGCAAAAGAACGGAAAGCTAATAAAAAGGACAGACAGGTTCAATATAAAAAATCTGTAAAGAAATCTGAGATATACATCTTCTATCAATACTAAGAGGATAGAATGAATTAAGTCAAGGGAGAAGTAGGGAAAAAACAGAATAGAGAAAGTTAAGAGTTAAGTAGAGGTTATACTAAGTACGATAATGGAACACATGAAGGGAAAGAAAATCCAGTTTATGATCAGGCAAGGAGCCAACAAAGAGGACAGGCGGAGCTGGGTGCTGGGGGTCAGTGGTGGCAGTCACTTGTGTTTTCATATGCCCTGTGCTGAGTGGCAATAATTGACAGGTAAATAAAAGACACCCAAAGAAAAAGAGGGATAGGTAGATCGAGAGGAAAAAAAAAGGGAGGAAGAGAGCAATGACCCCATGCCTCTCCTCTTCCCCATGCCTATTCTGTCCTGTTCATTACCGCTAATGGAGGCATAACAAGCTCTTTAATTGAGTCAATGTGGCACGGAGGAGAGAGTCAGACAAAAAGAGAGAAAGAAAGAGAAGCTGTAGAGGCCACACCAGTGCTTCGTCTAATTGCTCGGACTTCCTGGATTTATTCATGCACATCTGTGTGGTACCGTGTTTGTGTGTGTGTGTGTGTGTGTGTGTGTGTGTGTATGTGTGTGTCTGAAAGTCACATTGAGGTGGCAAGACAGGTGGTTCGAAAGCATTATCGTGACCAGACTACCGTAATCCATGTCAACCCTGTACTAAATTACTATAGTGCTTAACTTCCTAATTACCCACAAAGAAACCTCGGAAGGCAGAAATGCCCTGGCCCCTTAAAACTTTTCTCTTTTGTATTTATGAGAACTCTGTTTAACAGATTCTAATTATACGAGCGTACAAAAAAGAACAGGTCAGAAATTTCTGCTTAGTGAAAAACTGCAAAAATTACGTTTAGTTTTGTTATGGATTCATGATTGATGGAGTTGGGAAAAGTGGAAATTGAGTAGGGCAGCTTGACAAAGGTTCTCTCATTTTATTGTGTGTCTGAGAGAGTGAAAGAGAGAGAGAGAGAGAGAGAGAGAGAGAGAGAGAGAGAAAGAGAGAGAGAAATGGAGAACAAATGCACACAAAGAGGTATGAATATATCTGACTTTTTTGACATTGTAGCACCTTCTGATTGTACATAAAATAAATAAATATAAAATATATTAGGTGTAGGTCTAGCATTAATTAGCTTCATTAATAATAATGTCAGTAGAAAGTCCTCACAAGGTTGTCAGGACAAATGTGTGTGTGTGTGTGTGTTTAGTATCCAAACATGTGAGTGACCACTAAAGGTCAGTCTGTCTCAGATTTTCCCTAAACCTCTGTCGCCTTTACCCATCTAACCATCCGAGTTCTGACCCTCACGAGACCCAGACCCATAGATTAAAGAGCCCGGCCTGATATAAGAAAATGATTGGCAGCTACTTTTGGGTGTTTGGTGTGTGTGTGTGTGTGTGTGTAGGCTTAGGAGGCAGAGGTCATACCCTGGCAGATGAAAGAAGCAGGTGATTCTCCAGGGTGTACACGCGCTGTGAGAAAAACCACACGTTTCTCTTGCTCTGGGCAAAAGTTTGCTGAAACACACACACACACACACACACACACACACACACACACACACACACACACACACACACACACACACAGAGTTTAGTCTCAGCAGGTATGTGTGTGGTAAAAAGTCATACATCCAGCCCTTAAGGAAAAATAGAGCTGTCAGCAGGCAGCTCAGAGGAGTCAGCAGGCCTGCAACAAACGAAAATTTAACCAATTCAGACAAAACAAAATCATTTTAAAATTATGGAAACATTTTATTAAATAGTTTATTCAGATACACAGTTTGTCATGTTAATAAATTGGCATTTTTAAAATTGTATATATATATTTTTTTGTGAAGTTTGGCGTAGCAAACACCACAGTGTTTTTCTTTTTCTTCTCCTCTTATCAATGCTTTAAACTCCAGTCCAGTTGGTGGTAACACACCATTAGCTGGCTTGTCAGCCACCAATAAACGTCACAAGAAGAAAAAGAAGAACTCCACAGTAAATGCCGTAACAACCGCCCAACATCCTGTGTCTCACTCGATAGCTAGTCAGGCAAGTGCGTTAGCAAGTGGAGTCGCCTGATCTGTACAATGCTGTACATTATACTTAATAAAACCAGTTTATTACAGTACATTCTATTGTATTATTTTTGTATACAACTTTTTTTATTTATAAATATTTTTTTTAAATTTAAAAACATGTAACAAAAAAATTGCGATGTTTTTTGGGGGACCCGGGACAAATTAATGGCAGTTCAATTCATTTCAATGGGAAAAACTGATTTGACATACAAGTAATTTAAGTTACGAGTTCCGTCATGGCAAATATTAAACTTGTAAGTCAAGGCACAGCTGTATATTAAATGAATGAAATGAACACTAAATATACTAAAAATATATTATTATAAAACATTTATGCACATTTATCTACACTATTTTAATGTGAGAGGCTTCCCAAGATTAGAATTACTTTCCAAAGTCTTTTGTTTTGCCTCAACAAAGGAAAAGGAGTGATTATATTCCAGTATGCAAAAGCTACCTTCAAACTCTGGATTTATCGTCACTCTGAATCCTGCAGTATGTATACATTTTATTCATACTACCTATAACCATACTACAGTATATATAATGTACATATTTACCAGTTGGGAAGTACCTATTAACCTAAAAACATAGTACATAATTATGTAATATGTGCTTATGCCGTTGTCGTTGGTGTTTGCGCAACCCTGCATGCTTGTGTGTGTACACCTGCACTACTCCCTGCCTCTGTTTGGCAAACAATGGAAATTTAGTCTATGCTGATCATCTTCAGTTATGTGGTTATCTCCCATTCCCAACACACACACACACACACACACTAATCATCATCAGTTATGTGTCCCACCTCACCCCACACACACCAAAGTAAAAAAAAAGCAGGTCCTTTGAGTGAGCGAGTTTATTCGGATTAAAAACACTTTGGTGAGCTCAATTATAGTAACGCCGTCAGTAACGGTAACAGCAGTTATGTCAGTGTGTCAGTCCAGTTACCACAATTATTAGGCTGATAAATGGATTTTTCTGTCCTTATCAAGGCACCGTGTAAATGTTTACAGAAAATAAATTGTTTATACCTAATTAGCAATACACTCTCATTAATTAAATAATGATAAAGCTTAAGATTATCATAAGCTTTATTCCGTGTCACGAAATCTGATGCTCGGATCTGTGTTTAAAAGATCGGACAGTGAAAGAGATTGAAACAGACAAGAAGAAAGAGGCTGCATGGTGATCTGGTGTCCCCGTCAGACCAAGGACAAGACGCTTCTGTGATGCTTCAAATTAAATTTCTGGTAGCCCTCGCCCTCGCCCTCTGAATGTAATAATGGCCCAGAGATTTCCCCCCTTGATATGCTGTTCATGCTTTTTTTTGTATCCTTATCCTCACCTTGCCTGTCTTCTATATCCATTTAAATGCATAAAATGAAGCAGGAACCTCTGCAATAGGCACTTCGTATATAACTGGCATGAAATGCTATTCTGCCTAATAAAGCAGTAGGGAGCAGATGCTCAACAAAAAGCTCCTTTTAAAATGCTGATATGCTTCCACCCATGGTGAGGTGAGCTCATTTTTCTACCTGGTGCTTCAGGATTTTATTGTTACAAACCCAAGAATTCATGAGGCAGTTACAATCGTCTGCTTATCAGCTATAGGACGGGCTAAGGAAAGCACAAAACCTTTAAAAAAAATCTCTCGCTTCCAATGCAAACGAGAAAATGCTATAATAACTAATGGCATATAACACAATAGTTATGCTCGCACTACTACTCCTGCACGCCTGCACACACACACACACACACACACACACACAAGGAGCTGCCGAGGGAAACTTTATCATATCGGCAGACATGCTGAACTACATCCCCAGATCTTTGTCTCCTATTCAGTATGGATGATTACATTTGAGGCAGGAATAATATTCTAGTCTGCGGTGCGTGCTGCACAACCCAGGGTAAGAGGCACGCTGTGTGTTGATGTGTGTAGATGTGTTTCAGGTCAGCATGCCAGGTTTCAACCTCTTCCATAAACATTTCCATACATTCACAGACTAACACACACACACACACACACACACACATCACACACATATATACTATATATATATATATATATATATATATATATATATATATATATATATATATATATATGAACCCTCATATATACATACGCTCACATGATATTTTGACCAACAACATGGCAGGGTGAACGGTCAAGCTGAGTCTGACTAAAGTTAAAACACATCATGTATTATTCAACATGCTTTCTGAATAATGTACACATATATCAGGAACTGTAAAAACGAGTGTGTGGTTTGATCTGTTACGCCAGCAGTGTTTTAAACAGAGCTGTATTCATGCTCTGCTCTCAGATTACCTATGAAATAATTTTTTTTATCTCTGTCACTATGATATTAAGTCACATTGCTGTTCCATTGAAATCCAGAATCAGTACATTCATACATTTCTGATTAATTCTTATTGAAATCACATGACGATACAGTATTTAATTTATACTTGAATATAACCCACTTATTTAGCCTGACTATAACCACAGACCTTCTTAACAGTGGTATCTGAACTCACTAATAATATTATGGCTGAATAAGCAAATGTCCACAGCTACCTATCAACAATCTGGTATATAGCAGGAGTGAGAGAAAAATCAAACGTGAATGTAAGACAGAGGGGTTGCACGATACTGGTAAAAACCAGACATTGCGATATTTTTTCTGCGATATATATGAAAATATTATATATATAATATATATATATATATATATATATATATATATATATATATATATATATATATATATATATATGAGACAAAACAGGTCTATTCATTATTTTTAGAATGATTGAGGTGATTTTGTAAGGGAGAGGCATCTGCATAAAACATAATACATAAATTATAATCATAGATAAATATAATGTAAATGAAATAATCAGTGGTTTATGTTTTATGGAGATTCAGATACAGAAATTAGATAATCAAATGTAAAATCACACTATAAACTTCACTGTATAAAGTAAGTAATTAATTCTTATGCCAGAATGCTTTAAATTTGTGTTTACACATGTGTTCTGAACTGTGGTGCAGTCAACTATAATTCCCACATGACATTACACATTCTGTACTGTGACTGTTGCAGATACACACACTGCTATGGTGATGCAGAAACGATACATTGTGAACTCCTACAGAAGACTTAGTCCTGGAATAGGATGTTCCAAAAACACACACATGGCTGTGATGCTCAGGCATCCTCCTCATACGTTCAATAATATATCATGTCATTTCTGCTCTTCTTTCTCTTCTCAATGTCCTGAATAACTTTAGTGATTATGCAGCTTATTGCTAAATACACAAGCTTAATATCTTATTGATCCCAATCGAGTGTGTGTTCAGCAGAAGCAAACCCTATCTAGGGACACAAATATGTCCGAAAATGTCCCTGCTCTGATATGTCCCAAAACAACAACATGGGAATGTGTGTTTGACACCAGAGTCGTGAAAATAAACCCTTATTCATTCTTAAAAATGAATAAAAGTAGAGCCCCCCTTCCTTTCTCTCACAAGCTCTTTCTTCCTTCCTTTCTCTTACACGCTCTCTCTCTTTCTCTCTCTCTCTTTCGCTTGCTCTGTGGTTTCACTATTTTCTATTTCTTTTTCTCACTCTCTCTTCTACTTTCTCTCATCTTTTATTTTCTCTCTCTCTCTCTCTCTCTTTCTGTATATATATATATATATATATATATATATATATATATATATATATATATATATATATATATAATATATATATATATATTATTCAATGAGATGTCTTTTGAGACCCAACCCCATCTTCCATGAATGTGGGAATTTTTTTTAAGCCTTGACGCTCACTTGCCTGTGAAATTCCATCAGTTCTAAATTACACCTTGGTCCTGCCCACTGGGACATACCAGTAGTGGATGTAAAACAATGAAACGATAGCTGTGAAGGTGCTGGAGGCAAGAGCTACGTATTTAAACTAAAACTAGTCAGTGATAAATTCAGCCTTACGTTGTGTGTGTGTGTGTGTGTGTGTGTGTGTGCACATGTAAATGATGAAAAATTTTGCCCTGAGCTCCCTTATACACTTCCTACTATCGTCCTTAAATTACTAAATATGCCTTTGTTGGTGTCTGTGTGTAAATGTAAAGTAAAGTAAGGCACAGTTTGTCTCCTAATGCTGCTAAAGTTTCCCATGCAGAGTCTGTCTCATTCTACCTCTCCATCTATAGGTGAATGTAACACTATGGGCATCACATGTCTCACCTCACTAACCTGACAGCGTGCGACCTGCAGGTGGAGCTGGATATCAGCAGGGGGCCCTAGTGCCACACACATCTCAGCGTTTACCTCTTTCTGCCTTTTCAAGGGGAAGAAAGAGCTCTTATAAAACAAGACAAATGTGCTTGGGCTGCCAGCTGAGCCCCCCCCCCTTCTTTTTTTGCTGCTTCAGTGGTTTTGTTACTCTCTGTTTTGCTTTAGTATCCGACAGAGAACGTGATGCCTTAATGTATGGATTCTTCCCCCTTTCTCCATTCTTTCCTCCCTACCTCTCTCCATGCAAGGATCTCAGGAACATCAACTGAGAACTGAGCTCAAGCTAAAAATAGTGTGATTCGAGTTATGGAGTGCTTTCCAGATGCTATGCCATACTATGTGTAAGACTCCCAATTAGGCTATTAAACAGCGGTCATGAGTCGACACCACTGAGGGGACTCTTAACTGCCTTCGCTCCATATATCGCCCTTTTTATTGGTGCTAAAGGAGTGATGGGTCTAGAATCCTTGCTAGCAAAGTACTCTGCAGAGAGACCAAAGCAGCCCCAAATCATAGAAAACGTAGACAACTCAGTTACCCCTGCTCAGATAAGGAGCTCCCGGTTTTCATTAGCCGAGAATTTAAAAGCAGACAGAAAGACCTGAAAAGAAAGAGAGAAAGAAAGGGGTAAAAAAAAAAGAGAACGATTTATGTCCACACCCTTGGTACAGACAGCTAACTCAGCACATTTCCCAACTGTGAGTGCTACTCTCACCACATTTACCTCCTGCCGCTGAGAAATAAAAAATTCATAACATTATATCATGATCGGCTCTGATAAATATGTAAATTGCATCAAAGTCTTTGACAAACAGTGGAAATCTAATGAATTTTGAAGGTTACCCAGATTGCACAGCTCAGATTTCCTTTAGAGGCCCTCCTGCCACTTTTAATTCAGGTAGATAAGACATGAAAAAATGGCTGATGTAATGTGGTGTTTGAGATACGCGAGGAAGAACTTGAACACACACCGGTATTCAGCAAAAAGAGAGAGAGCCTTCATTTAGCCCAGCTTTTTAAATGATGATTAGGTCAGCTAAACTTGCACATCTTATCAATGAGCCAGGCTGTGATAATTAATGACATCGGTCAAGTTAGATTTATGATATTCAATCATCTCTTGTCACCTCTAATATTGATTTGTATCGTCGAGCTGAATGTCTATAACACTGTGGAGAATGGGAAAGATAGAGAGTTTAGTACACAAATGTACAATGCTAATTTATTATCAAGTGTGAACAGATGTTGTTGTGTATAATGCTTAATGACAGGGATTATAACACACAGTGACATAATAACTCCATAATAACTCACATCTACTTTAGGGAGAAATTTGGTCTCGGAAAGTCTTTCAACTGGAAGGTTAAAGCGTAGATGTGTGAATTTGCTCATTTGTATTAGTGAGATCAGGTGCTTATGTCAGGTAAGAAAGTCTGGTGTAAAACCAGTGTCTCAGTTTACCCCAAAGGTGTTCAGTAGAGTTAAGGACAGGGACACTCAAGTCTCACACCGACTACAACATAACATTGAAGTGCCTGGTCCTCCTAGGAAAAGAGGCCGGTCCTCCTAGTCTCAGTGGGGAAATAATATAACTACACCATACAAAGATATTTTAGACAATTGCGTCCTTCACATTTTGTTGCAACAGTCTGGGAAAGACACGTATGCTTGTGGACTGGTAAAGTTTCCAGAAAATATACGTATACATTCAATTTGATTATAAATTATTTACCACATTCCTATTTAATATCTACAAATATGCAGAAAAAAGACCCCAGGTTTAAATAAGGGTAGAAATGTGAGTCTGCATGGTGCCTCTGTGTAAAAGACTGATGTCCTATTCAGAGTGTATTTGTGTTACAGGGACAGGCTAGGAATCTAGGAATCCATTGTGACATTAATAAAGCTGTTACTAAGAAAAAAACATTGAAATTAATACATTTTTACAGGTTCCAGCTGTCATAATTGACATCATTGAAAAATATGCTGGCACAAGAAAGTGGTGGGGCAGTGATTAAAGTGAAGGACTAGGAATGGGGGATTTAATTCCCAGCTCCCCAAGGATGCCATGGCCCCTGATCAAGGCCCTCAACCCTCAACTGTTTTGTTAGATGAAAAATGAAATAAATGTAAATTGCACTGGAAAAAGGGGTCTGCCAAATGCCAGAAATGTGGCTTTTTAACTCACAGTAGTAACATGCTAACCATCAATTAAGCTAATCAGTATAAAAAAATAAAAAAATAAATAAATAACATGTTAATAACAGGGCCAGATAAAATATACGTTTGTAGTTATGCTATCTTGTTATAAAATTTCATGGTCCTGTTTTTCCTTTTATTTATTTACTACTATTCTGCCTGCAAGCTACATTTGTGGGATAGAGATAAGATCCATCAAATACTGTGCACTTTCTTTAGAAAAGTTTTCTAAAGATTGTCTCAGCTGGAGATCTGGCAGCGCAACAGAGAATAGCATCACTGGCATATAAATTCATTTCAGCATCAGATATTAGTATTATAGTGAATTTAATTATTTATAGATATGTACATAGAAGGGCCCTAAATTTGAACCCTGAGGAACCTCGGTTTTTCAGCATAAAGTTTTAATAAGCAGTACCAGGTTTTTTTTTTTAAATTAAGGGCATTTATTATATCATTAGGCACTTTACTGGCAGCAGTTACAGTGCTGTGAGTTTTTTTTCTGAACCAGTCTGCTAAGTGCTCAGGATATTAATGCTAATTAAAAAAGTGTGTCTTAATTGGTCACTAACCGAGGAATCGAGTACTTTAGACGTTGCAGGGGGTTTGGATGTAGAGGTCTTTAGCAATAGCGGAATTTTTAAATATTCTGCTTTCTTATTTACAACCTAGCATACCATCTGTACACACTAATGTAGGGCTAATGTAGGACTCAGTTGGTCTTATGAACACCTATAGTAAAATGATACAAAAAAAAATAAATAAAAGGAAGAGAAATAAAACACAACACTGCGCCTTTGTCTTTTCCTTTCTTTGGTTATCGTCTCAGCTGAGTGTTATATACAGAGGCTGTTTAACTTTGCTAATAGTCGGCATCAGCTCACTGTAGCAGGTCATACCAAGTGACACAGAGCAGCTGTAATTGTCCCACATGTTAGATTTAATTCTGACTTGTACACATTATACTGACTATTGAGCTTGAAAGGCAGTCGACTTCTATTATTCTCTGTCAGTTTCTCAAGGGCACAGAACTGAAAAGCAACAGGGTTTATAGTTCTCATAGTCCCATTCTGCCCAGAAAAAGTCAGACCAAGAAGAGGGCATGTGGTGCTGCTTCCACACTTTGTTTAAGGAAAGGAATACCAGCACAACTCTATATGTCAAAGTGTGGAGCGCTGTTAACCTTACCGTTACTCAATCTGCAGACTACCTATGTAAATAGTAATTATTAGCTAGATCAATTCCATCTACCCCATGCCAATCCACCCCAACACACACACACACACACACACAAACAAACACACATATCAGGTGATTCTCATCCTAGATAAGAGTATAAGAGACTGACGCAGACATCACCAGAGACCGTGTGTGTGATCAAGGTGACACTCTAAGAAATAAATCTAGAAAAAATATCCAGCTAGGTCAAGCGTGTTGAATAAAAAAAAAAAAAAGAACCTCTTCTCTTGTCTGATGAGAGGTGGTTGAAGTGGGCAATCAGTATCAAAGAGATTGGGGTGGTAGGCTGTTTGATGTGTGAGGTGGCCAAGAAAGAGGATTATAATGCCACATTGTAACAATCAGAGAAGAGAATAAAAGTAAGGGGAAGAAAGAGAGCCAGACAGTGAAGACCCTCCAAACCACAGCATGTAAATATATCCCTGTACGCTCTTAAGCCTGGCAGACAGCTCGAGGATAAAAGAGCTGAGCACAGGGTGATTAGAGATCGATTTGCTGCAATCAAAACCTTTCTCTCTCGCTGTCTGCCCCATTCAACTGTCACTTCCTGCACTGTTCATGACCTCAATTGTCACCGTCGTCCTTAAAGTGGAGAAATCTCTATTTTAGAAAGCCGTGATAGGATGAGGCCTGGTGGGTGGGTGGATGGGATGGTGTTAGAGTGACCTCCTAATGACTTTTGTTAATATAAAAGACCAATTTAAAATGAAGCCTTGTGTCTGTATTTGAGGACGATATCACTGAATGGTCTTTAATGCCATTTGCGGTGATTTATTTGGACACTGAGTGGCAGTTTTGACAGCAGATTCTGACAAAACAGCATTCCTTTGCTATCAACTGACGAATTCAATATCCTTTTTTCTTTTCGCTTTTCTGTTAACACTGCTTTCAGACAAAGAGCTGCCTCTTGAAACGAAGTAAAAAAAAAAGCATAAAAGCAAGAGAGGCAGGTGGAGGGAAGAGAGAGAATGAGTTAGAAAGAGAGAGAGAGAATGAAAACAGGCTGCTTTTGATTTTGCAGCGTTGGTCATAGCTCCTTGCTTAAGCGCTTCAAACTTTTTTTTTTAAATGAACAGAACAGCAAGGAGACAGGAGACAAAGCCCACCTGGACACTACATGATGCTGAATCGCGTGTTGTTTTAAAGAATAAAGAATTAACTTTACGCCGTTCCTGTTTAAAAGGCCATCCTACAAATAAGAGGAAGTGAAAATTGTGGAAAAAATCTCCTCAAGATATTCCCCCTTAACTGAGAAAGACAATGGCAAACTTTAATTGCACAAACTTACAGGTCAAAACCTTTGGGAAGGAAGAAAGAAAGAAAAAAGTGAAATGTACGTAGCTTTCTTCTACATTTGCTCCTTTAATATCTTTTTTTCTTTCCTGTGTTTAAATTTTCAGTCCGAAATGAAGCAGGCAGCAATTTTATAGATGTTGTCTGAGTCCCATGAAGCTCGGACTATAAACGCAATTGAGAGAAAGACAGCCTTTTTAATATAGGTTATTAGTTTCTCTCCCTCCCCACAGAGTTATAAATAATTTCTGGAAGCAACAAAAATCCAGACGGGGAACCTCTCACAGCACCCAACATTATTACGCTGTTACAGCTCCCAGGTTTAATTTCTTTTATCCCTTTTTCCCCTCCTCCCTTCCCCCTTCTTTCACTCCCTCTTGATATCTCTCCATTTTCTTACCAGATGCAGTAAGGTTTTTGATTCTCAATTTACAGCCTCACTCTCTCTGTCAATCTCGACCATACTCTTTAAAAATATATTCACATGCAACTTTTGTTTTTAGCCCCAGGCTGCAATTGCAAATGGCAAACTGTTTTATTGAGGGTTCGCACTCTAACCTCTTATTCAGTTTTCAGTGGTATCCTCTCTCTTTTTCTCTCTCTTTCTCCCCCCCCTCTCATTCTCTCTTTTGTGAATAGTGTCCTCTCTCTGTCTCTCTCTCTCTCTTCCCCTCTCTTGTTCGCTCTCTTGTCAGTGGTATCCTATCTCTGACTATCTCTCTCTCTCTCTCTCTTATTCTCTCTTATTCTCTCTTTTGTCTCTCTGCTGTTTCTGTCCCTTTCTCTCTCCCCCTCTCTTGTTCTTTCTCTTGTCAGTGGTATCCTCTCTCTCTCTCTCTCTCTCTCTCTCTCTCTCTCCCCCCTCTCTCGTTCTCTCTCTTGTCAGTGGTATATTGATTAAGCAGCGAAAAAAGCGAGTGTTTTGATGTCCTATCTTCCTACTTTAATCAGAAAAGATGCTTGCGAAACTCGACTTGGCCACTTCACAGACATCATTTGATTGAATAACAATAAGCAAAGTTACTCATTAGTAATCCTTTCACACAGACCGGACTCAACATTTCAGTAGATCGGTGGTAACTATTCTGTTTAACATGATTATTAGCAAATGAATATAAATTGTTCAAAATATATGTAGAAAGAAGGCAGTGTTGTGCAGTTAAGGCCTGCCTCCTGTGGCCCCTAGCTGGCGCACAATGACATTGGTTGATCAGAGTAAATTATTTCAGCCTAGCACAGTTTAGCAAAACACTTCTGTACAGTTAAATTATAATTGTTACGCTAACAAATGCTGACAGTGGACAAGAAACTAACTTGGTCTCAGACATACTTAAAGATAAGTTTTAAGGTGGACTTTTCCGGAAAAGTTAGACATTGAAATGAGCAGTTGTCTAACCCTCGAAGAAAACTTACATTTACAGACACCCTCATCCAGAGCAACTTATATTTATCTCATTTATACATGTAAGCAATTTGGGGTTGAGGGCCTTGCTCAGGGGCCCAGCAGTGGTGGCTTGGTGAAGCTGGAAATCGAACCAACAATCTTTGTGTTGGTAGTCCAACACCTTAACCATGAGCCCACCCTTTCCCACCACTAGCTTGTCTTAGCTGAGGAAAGAGTTTGTTCGCAACAAACAGTAACACTGTCTCACAGCCTTTAAATGTATTTTATATTTTATTTAATATTTTTTGTGTGATGTTATACAGTATTAATATTAAGATAAATATTAATTTTGAACTGCTCCAGATGATTTACGTGGTACAGTTGCGGTTGTATTGGAGAGTTTTCTTGCTTTAATAAAAAAAAAAAAAGGTTTTCATCTTTAATACGTAAATTGTCTCTCTGTCTGTAATGTCACGCTTTGTTTTATTACGCTTTTGTATAGTATTAATAGTTTCTATAATTGCGACGTTATAGTGGTGGTATTAAGAAGTATATTAGTCAGATAAGTCCCCACTGAAGGCCCAGGCACCAAATGCACCGACCGCCACTGAAAGAAGGTATAAACTCAGCCCATCCCTTTTCCTCTTTCGTTCCTCCTCTCTGTATGTAACAGCAGTCCTGAGACTCTGAGACTGGAAAGTCAGTCAGCAGTTTAGTAACAGCTCATCACACTGTTAATAACACACTAAGGGGATTCGGCTATTTAAAAACACTGCTAAATCTCAGTAGATATTACCTGATAATGTTCACACACAAAACCAGATGCATTACAACATGCTGGTAAAAAGTTGCAATAAAGAAATGCCAATACAACAAGGCATCGTCTCTATGGAAATAATCCTAAATAAGGTTGAATGAATATGTATTCTTTCTAGTCGAGTTTGTAAGCTAACCAGACTGACAGTAAAGCAGAATGAAATTAACACCCCTTTTTACAGTATCTCAGTCAGATGCTGGTTCAGTTTAAAAAAAAATCTCATCACATTGTTGCCACCTTACAGCTCCCGGGTTTCTTGTTTAATCCTGAGTTTAGGTGACAGTCCTGTGCAGAGTCTTGCACAGTTTTACTGTGAGGGTGTCTTCCAATCTCCCAAAACAGCCTGAAAGGTGGAGTAACTATGCAAAATTTTATTCAGCCCTGAAATGTGTGAAGGTGTGTGTCTTCGTGTATTAGGTATATTTTTATATTTTATTCCTAGGATATAGTCAGGTTTCACATAACCCCGGATATTGGGTAAAGCAATTAATAAAAATGCTTAAATTGTATAGAACACTTAAATGGACGCCATCTGATTTTAACAAACAACTTATAAAATGAGAAAAATATTTAAAACTTGTAGCTTGTCACTTGCTGTTATATATATTTACATATATATTTTATGTACTATAATCGTTATATATTTACTTACTGCCTGCAAAATTTACACAATAGTATTAGTGCACTTGACCTTACATCCATATGTGCTTTTTAAACATCCTAGTCCAGGTTTTTTCCTATAATAACATCCACACTGCTAGAAAGTACACTAAATTTTGAAGTGTGGTTCTGGAGATTTGCTCATTCAGCCACAAAATTATTAATGAGATCAGGCACTAATGTTGCTTGAGAAGGTCTGGAATGCCGTCAGTTTATCCCAGAGGAGTTGAGTGGGGATGATGTCAGGGCTCTGTGCTGGAAATCTGAGTTCTTTCACACCAACTGTGACACTCTTTAGCAGTATTTACACCACATGTATCAAATGACCAAATTCTCATTTTTTTTAACATTTAAGCAGAAAAACCGTACATGGGTTACAATATTTTTAGATCAGTTTTAAGGCCTCATTTGTGTGTGGAAATAAATCGAATACATGCATTAGCGTCTGCCATGTAAGCAGACAGATCGGATTTTCACCTTTCAGTGCGTGTCGAATGTCATTGACTAAGCAACGGTGATGTGACACCAAATCCGGTGGACATCAACAGTGATATATATATATATATATATATATATATATATATATATATATATATATATATATATATATATATAAAATTTAATTTACTTGTCTGTTTTGTCAGTAAACAAATAAAAAAATTAACACACTATCAAAAAAAAAAAGATATTTATAACTTAGCGATCGATGTGGCCAGGCTACAACAAGGGCTCTCCTTTCTCCCAAAGAGACCATTGTTTTGTTGACCTATAAATATAATACAAAAGCAAAATTCTAAAAAAGCATTTTGTCTTGGTCCATTGCGTCCATTGATAGATTATCATGCCGTTTTACGAGCTTTTTCCCTCAGTAGGTCCACCTTGGGTTGTTTTGTTGTAAATGCAAAAATCAGATACGGGTCAGTTTTAAAAGATAATGTAAGCAGGTCATTAAAAAATTTGGATATAATTACAAATTCGGAATTGGACACCAAGACCCAGAGTGTAAATGCAAGTTGCCTTTCTGAAGCTCTGAAGCTTTGTGAACAGGGGTATTTTCATTCTGAAACAGTGTTTGGGCCTCTCCATATAAATTTGTGGCAATAGTGTTGGAAAGACCCACTTATGTAGGTCTTCTGGTAGGCTGCCAAAAACATTTGGCGAAATAGTAAAAATAATAAAAATAATATAATAAAATATGTATTCTTTATCTGTTATATAATTATAGTTGCAGTGGTTAAATAGTTACTTGTTATAGTTACAGCTAATACCTTTGATCGCCTCTTCATTTTTCCAAAATTTTGTTGGTTAGTACTTGCATTCATCACTTTTATAGCTACATACATGTCCTATTAGACTCACTGTAGTTGCTAAATAAGTTTAGGTGTCAATCGAGTGGTTATACACATGATATGTTATATTATAACTAAAAATATATACAATAATCTGAGCCCTGTTCCTATACAGTATAATCAATTTGTGCAAAATGTTTACAGAGTGAATTTAAAAACCTTAAATATGGTGTTCATATGTACTTATAAATGCCAATGTGTGCACATTTTTCCACATTAGTTACCTAGTGTTTAAAGGGCAGTATGTGTTGAAAAATGTTCGTCTGGCTGCATTAAGAATTGATCAAGCCCTGTTGTAAAGGGCATAGATGTGGTTTGTTGTTGCTATGTCCAACTGTGCACTTTTAATTTAGCTGATTTTAGTCTTAAAGAGACAGATGCTGGGTGCCCTTTAAGTCCAAGGCGTTTGCCATTTCCTTTACAATGATACAGGCAAATTTAATAATGGCCTCCAGGGCTTACTGAAGCCCTGGTAGTGCTGGATGCGGTTAGCACGACTTTGATAGAGATTAATGAAATGTCAGGTAATTGAAGGTGATTCTGATTGGCTTGTTGAAAAGAGGTGCAATTTTCCCGTTTGTGTCACTTAAGGCCTTGGAGGTGATTGATGGCGACTTGACTTGCAGGACAGAATTGAATGCTATTCTGTTTTTTTTGTGTAGGTTGGTTTCTTTTTGGCACATGGAATGCAGAAAAATAAAAAACAGTGTAATAAGAAAACAAATGTAATTATTCAATTTGCTCCTACACCTTTAAAGAAGGCTTCCCTTCCAAGTACTAAAATATAAAATAGGGAAAGTTTAGTGCATTGTTCTCCTAAGGCTTTGCAGTCACATTAGCAGTGACATGTCTATCGTCTTCTTTTCCTTTCAGCTGTTCCCTTTTAGGGGTCACCTCAGCGAATCATCTGTCTCCACCTAACCCTATAATCTACATCCTCATACTAACTTCATGTCCTCATTTATCGCATCCATATACCTCGCTCTGTCACCTGTCTCTTCCTCAGTGCCACTGTCTCTAAACCATACATCATAACTGGTCTCACCACTGTCTTGTACACCTTCCCCTTGATTCTAGTTGATATTCTCCTGTCACACATCACTACTTACACGTTTCTCCACCCATTCCAACCTGCCTGTACTCGCTTCTTTACCTCTTTTACACACTCTCCATTGCTCTGGACACTGGGTCTGGATTGCTCAACCCCAAGTACATAAACCCCTGTACCTTCTTTACTTCTTTACCCTGTAATCTCACTGTTCCACTTTCCTCTCTATCATTCAAACACATATACTCTGTCTTGTTACGACTGACTTTCATTCTTTTTCTCTCCAGAGCAAACCTCCATCTCTCCAGGTTTTCTTCCACCTGCTTCCTGTTCTCACTACAGATCACAACGTCATCTGCAAACATCATTGTCCAGGAAGATTCCCGTCTGACCTCATCTGTCAACCGATCTATCACCACCGCAAACAAGAAGGGGCTCAGGGCTGATCCCTGATGCAGTCCCACTTCCACCTCACCACTGTCCTGCTCCTCTCATACATATCCTGTACCACCCTGACATACTTCTCCGCTATTTCTGACTTTATCATACAATACCACAGCTCTTCTCTTGGTACCCTGTCATATGCTTTCTCCAGGTCTACAAAAACACAATGCAGGACCATCTCTATACTTCTACATCAGCATTCTCATGTCTATATCTACACAGATTCATTTAAAGCACAGCATAATGAGAGGAGCTTTTTCAAAGCATAATCTATTTTGGTAATTGTGATTTATGGCTCATTTGAAGAAAAATGCATAAAGAGTTTGTTTTAATAATTGAACTTATAAACTACACACTGAATGCCAGAGGTTAGAGCTGGTGTGCTGCAAAAATACAATGTATTTTAAATATCTGGGCCAAAGAAGAACCAAAGTCTCCTTAACATAATACTTTTACTTTAATGTTTTTTGTGGTACAGTTTAAAATTAGTCATAGAAAAATTATTGCAAAAAAATCTATACAAAGTAAAAAGATCTATTGATGAAGAATTCACCGGAGGTAGAGGCTGAATAAATTTCTTAAATGTACAATTTACTAAAAGCTACAGTACGAAAAATCTAGTCTAGCAAATCACTTTTCTAACTTTCCTGCAGAGTCTGTTACATTATGGCAATGATCGCAGGCCAAAGAAGCAATCTGACTGACATGGCAGATGACTAATAGCACAATTTTCCCCCACAGCTTCCACACATAAGACTATAATTTACTGTATCATTGAGCACCTCACACAAAACTCTTTAATATCTTTTAAAAAATGGGATCTCCTGAACATTTTTAATCCAGTGATAACAAAAAATCTTTTTCTACAAGCCAGTCAGATTTTAAATTAGGTTTGGTTAGTTGGGCTGCGAACCAGAAGATAATAGGCTTGATTCCTGTCACCACCAAGTTGCCACCGCTGGGCCCCTAAGCAAAGCCCTTAACCCACAATTGCTCAGCTGTATAAATGAGTTAAAAAATGTAAGTCGATCTGGATAAGAACGTCTGCTAAAAAATGCCCGAAATGAAGACAGAAAAGTGGCAGACGATTACAAAGTTGGTATCATCCTGTAGACATTGCAAGGGGGTATTACACAAAGTCATACTATTAAAACTGTCTAAATGTGAGATTGCATAACAAATGACATCATCAGTGACATAACCAAGTTGTGAAGCTGAGCTGAAATGTGAAGCTTTTATATGGCTATTGTTTTTACTCACATTTCTCTATTTTTAGTGGCACTGTGGGTTTTTATTTTTTGGGCTATTTATATTTATTCAGAAAAACCAGAAAGAAAACTAACCAATGAAACAAGGGAATCGATCAACAGCTGAGAATTATAAGGGATGTAAAAGTGCAGTATTCTGAAAAAGAAAAGCTAAGTATGTATTCTACAACATCAAAAATATGCCACTGAGCCAGGGCAACTCTTACCCCAGAGACAGAAGAGATTCACTTAAGGGAGGAAAGTGGATAAAAAAGCAACAGGCATTAGCCGTGATAAATGGAATGTGAGCTAAATGGAATTGTTATGGATTTGAGGCAGCTTGGATTTGAGAGAAAGGTTTTAAGTAGGCTTTCCATTTCCTTAACAACTCAGGCTAAATGTAAACTCCCTAGACTAAATAAAGTCAGTCGTGATTCTAATCCTCCATTTGTGCCCTGAATCGAAAGACATGCACTGATAAAAAAATGACATCAATTATAAGATTGTTGGTTGGTTGTTTTTTTGTTTGTTTTTTTAAAACACGAACGATTTTAGAAAAAGAAAGTGGAAATAGAATGTCTCTGTGCTCCCCCATGCCGTGTAATAATTGCCCAGTTGAGATTTTACTCAGACAGTTTTACACTCCCACAGTGAGGAGGATATTAGCTGATAGCTCTCTTTCTGCGCAAATGATCGGACTGCACTTACTAACCTCCCCATGAATATACATTATAAACAGTAACAAGTAAAAAAACAACAAAACAAAACCCAGACATGCTGCTGATGTTGTTGCTAGCTGGATTGCATATTAGAGAGAGTGTTCAATGTCACTATACAGGGAGCTGGAGGACGTGCAGGTAAATGAGTTAATCCTGTATTTTATTTTTGAGAAAAAAAACTGAAATAGTCACACTCAGAATGTCTTCTAGCAAACGTTTCTGTTCCAGACCGTTGGGATGTGACTTTGAGGTTGAGTCTATTCAAATGAGACTCTCTTCACTGTCTTGGCTATGTGAAATGGCAGTGAGGGGATTATATGGTTGCCATGGAGATTAGCAGGCTGAGCTGAAAGTAGAGAAATGGGGCCCGTGTTTGAAGTAACAGGGCCTTTAATAGTGCTTTGATCAGGGAAATGTTTGTAGTGAGGACAAACCTAAAGAGCAAACAGGACTTCTAGAAGATTAGCTATTTGGACAAATATAGACTTGTCTCTAAGGCATAGGTGAAAGACAGAAAAAAAGCTATGACCAACATCTTTACAACTAAACATTTTTCTGTGTCACTGTCGTCTGGAAAAGTAAAAATGAGACATGTTTACATTCACGAAATTTGGCAGACGCCCTTATCCAGAGCGACTTACATTTATCTATTTTATACAGCTGTGTTATTTGGTGATAAAGATCTTGCAGTGGCAACTTGTTGGTACCAGAATTTAAACCACAGACTTCCAATTAGCAGTCCAACACTGTGCTAACACTTCACTGCAAGTACATATTTATATTTACAATTCTGGCATTTTTAGTGACCTTAGGGGTTAAGGGCCTTGTTCAGGGGCCCAACAATGGCAGCTTGGTGGTGCTGAGAATTGAACCCACAATCTTCCGATTAGCAGTCCAACACCCTAACCACAGAGTCACCACTTCCCACATGAGTCATATGGGATACGGGGGAATTCTTATGAGGATAAAGATTACTCTTTCTGCACACCAGCGACCCATCACCAAATTCCCCCTGCATGGACATGTGCAAATAAACACAGTTACATAAAAAGTGAAATTTTAGAGAAAATAATTACATCATATGATCAAAAGTAAGTGAATACATATTTATCATAGCCATGTCTGTAAAGCCCAAGTTCACTGTAATTTTCCTTCACTGGACTGAGAGGCCCAAAGACGCCCAGGATAAAGTCTATAAAGACAGATGCCTCTTGTGGACGAATGAGCTTAAATCCCAACAGACATGCTCCAAAATCTAGTGAAACCAGGCAAGGTGCCTTCTACCGAGTTTGTTAATTCTGTTATATTAATCTATCTATATTCTGTACCACTTATCCAACTCACGGTCATAAGGAACCTGGATTTTCTCCCAGAGGACTCAGAGCACAAGACAAAGGACACTCTAAATGGGGTGCCAAGCCATCACAGGGCACAATCACACACTCACTCCAGACAATTTAGATAAGCCTGTTAGCCTACAACACATGCTGAGAAGGAGGTGAGCTGAGCGGTGGTAACCTTCAAAGCATGGAGAGAACATACACACAGGACCGGAGGTGTAAATCAATTCAAGCATGTGAAACATATTAGGCAAATGTGCTAACCTCTAAGCCACCATTTATATTTCTAATATACATTATTACAATATTTCACATATCCATTTTGATAATTTACACATCACCCACTCTATTATCTGTCTATTTGTTATTTTTAAAAATGTTAATTGTCTCCTGTGGGTTGTGGAAAAGCAATTCCTTGACTGAGCTGAATAAGTCAATGTCCTAGACCGTAAGGATTTACATCAGAGTACATTACTGTTTAGCAGTCTTTTCTGCTGAGGTTTAGGTGATAATAATACGACTTTGTGTATGTGTCTGTATTTGTCCTTATACCCATGGCGTAGCCCCTATAACACCATTAGAGCAGTGCGGCATAGACGCAAGCACTTTAGTGGTGTAGCAATGCCCCAGAGCCCCCGGCCTCCTCTATCACACAGTGCTGCAGTGAGGAGAAGCTAAAGCTGGACAGGAGTAAAAGCAGAGGCGGCTGATGACACTCACTCAGACAAATGTGCCTTACTGCCTCCCTGGTGTCAACCAACCTGGTGTCCCACATTCTCCATTACACCGTATATCACCTGATAGCTTCATCAAATCGCAAATTTAAACACAAAACCAATGAGTAGCATATGCAAACAGAGGTCATATGTTCTCTTTGCCACACGTCACACTGCGATACCATGCACTTCCTTCTGGCTGTACTAACTTTAATAAATGATAGCAGGCTATTCTTGCGTCTTCAGGACAGCTTGCTTATAGAGCATGGGATTACAGGCTGGATGTGTTTAGAAGCCTTTTCACTTCTGAGCTACTATAAGGCGGTGGGTAACTCTCTCATCGTTTTTTTTTCTACTCAATAAAGTAAGCTTTATTATATCTCATACACCCCCCCTCCCTTTCCTTTTCGTTGGGCTGGTAGAATCAGTTGGGAATAGGGCTTCGGTTGCATAGTAAAAGCATCAGATAGACTAATGTATTATTAATGCCTCAAATGTCTCAGTGTTTAATATAATCAGCTCCAGCGTTCTAGACACACTCAACTCACAATCATCCCTAACCCACCCACCCACTCTTCTCTCGATCTTTCAGCTTTATTTGCTGAGTTGTCTCTCCACCACTTCCCTGAAGAAACTTTTACAAGTCTGCAAAGGCAAATAAAGAATAGGAGAAAGAGGGTTAGCTCTATCTATCTATCTATCTATCTATCTATCTATCTATCTATTCATCCATTTATCCATCCATGCATCCATTTACCCATCCATCTATCTATCTGGCTGTTTATCTCTCTAACAATCTTAACAAACATTTTTTGCATTTAAACCTGAAGAAAACATTAAACTAAATGTAAATTATTAGCGTTGTGGGCCAGTGGAGCCTAGGTCTAATCTCCCAAGGAGATCCTGTCAACATTTAAGGGAATAAGAGACAGTGACAGAGAGGGGAGGCTTTGACCTTCACTGTCAGACAAGAGGCTGTGTAAAAGGGAGACCCAGATAGCTGGAGGGCAGTGAAGGGAGGAAAAGAATAAAGGAGAGACTTGCCTCGTGAGTCTTATGTCTTATGACAGTCACCTACTGGGACACGTCATAACTTTAACCTGTTCCTAAACAGTAAGTGGTTTAAATCCAACCATTTATTGTCTCTAATTCCATTTAAATCGTCACTCTTCGGAGCAGTTATATAACATTTCTGCAACTTTCTGGAAATATATAATATAATCCCAGTAGTTTGCCATAAAGTGTTCCTCTTTTAATTAAGAATATAAGACAAAAGTGTTAAAGAAAGCAAAATATTGTTTCAGATATATTTCACTAAACTACTAGATGCTGCAAAATAAAGTGAAATTATTCTCATACCTCACAGAGAAAAAGAAGAATGCTATTAGGACATTTAGTCAAGTTACAAAGACATTTCAGACAGCATTGAGGCAACAGATTAGGAAAGACAGTATCTGGGTGTGCTCGTAGAATGTTCATAAACTTTTGACCTTATAATGTATGTCCTTACCTGTGACAGAAGGACACAATTTAGTATCTTTTTCCAGAGCACAAAGACATACAGTAACAGCACTAACACAGGCCAAATATATCGGACAGCAGGACACAAGATGCTTCACACTTTTCAAGGCCTGGTTTATTCAGAGGAACGGCGTGCTATTCTCACACGACCCTGAAGCTATGCAACCGATAACAGGCAAAATCCAAGCTGACAGTCTTATGAATTTTGACATGCTGCTATTATATTTTCCCTTTAACTAAAACAAGATAGAAAGAAAGAGAGGGAGAGAGAGAGAAACAACCGAGCAGGGATAAAGAACAGAAAGCAAGTAAGAAAGAGAGACGGGAGGAATTACATGCAGGTGCAGGACTGGCGGCCAAGCTGCTGGGTTGTGTGGTGTGTTTTCACACTGCCTTCACTTCCCATCAAACCTCCCACTGTTTACACACATCACGGTGCAGACGCTCATCGTTTTCCTGTTTGAGGACAGTCTCTCTCTCACTGCCATCACAGAGACTCTTGGTGTGAACACAGTGCATGACAGAGCATGACACGAATGAAAGAGAACCTCTCCATGACAGAAATCCATATAGACCTTGGCTCGGCTAGCCTTCAGGGCAACCCAAAGCAGATTTTGGGTAAAGTGTGTGTGTGTGTGTGTGTGTGTGTGTGGATGTGTTCATATGGCTGATGATACAGGAGGTGACATGTAGAGATTTCTGCGGCCTCCTAAGAGAGAGCCAAGTCACGTTGACAGACATTCAGATGACCAAAAGTAAGTCACGCTACATTCACCGGTCTTATTGTCAGTCTTTCTCCCTCTCTCTTTCTGTCTCTCTCTCTCCATTCCATCTGTCTCTTCTTACCTTTTTCTTGTGACCCCTTTCTGTCTCTTCTCTTCCTGTCTCCTCTTTTCTGTTTTCTGACCTCATACCTGCCTCCTTGCTCTAGTTTCTCTAGGGAAGGCAGCACAGGCCAGTCGACATGCCTTTAAGTCTAAAACACACATTCTAAAAATATGCATTTTAAAAGAGTCTTTTTGAGCTTATGTTAATTTCACAACTGAATGTTGTAAAACTGTAATTTCACAACTTTTTTTTTTATGTAACGCTAATATGGTGTTCACGTTTTTGTTTTCCTCACAGGTCCCCTGTTTTTTATTAAATCAGAGTCATAACAATTTCTGAAAAAACATTTAAAAGGTTTATTATCCTACTTATAAGCAATATAGACAATATTTATAGCTAATATTTGCCATTTACCCTGTAAATCACATTGGAAAGTATTATGAAAGTGTTATGTTCTATTTTTATGGTCTACATGAAAAATAAGCCAAGGCAAATGAGTCTGGGGGAAGTGGTAGCGCAGAGGTTAAGGTGTTGGACTGCTAATTAAATGATCAGGGTTCGATTCCGAGCACCACCAAATTGCCAGCTCTGGGGCGCTTGAGCAAGACCCTTAACCCGCGATTGCTAAGTTGTATAAGAGATAAATGTGAGTCGCTCTGGATAAGGGTGCCTGCCAAAAATGTAGTAAATGTGACATAATCTGTACTTGAACAAACTTTGAAATCGGGTCCCCAATGGCACACAAGGGTTAAATTCTACTTAAATACCCAAATGTTTTTTCTGTGCTGGCATTTTGGCATGCCTGGTGGATGCTCGAATCAATTTCATAGCTAAAGCAAAGCTCTAATCTAACCGGCAATGGGGCAAATCAGACCACTTTAGCCTAATCTAGAGTTTTTTGTGTTTCTCTGCTCAGCCAGGAAGCTTTACTTTTACTGGCCAGCATTGGCATCTGGAGCTCTCAGCAAATTAAAGTTCTCGTATTCTGACAGTCATGGCTGACACTTTTGTTCATGCCACCAGGCCCACTGAATACTAATCACGAGGGGCTGTGAAATTTTCATACGGATTTGACATGCATTATAGGCATAAGTGTGAGTGTGTGTGTTTGTGATGGGGATTGTAGAAACGGATAGGGAAAAGAATAATTTATCATGTCTAATTAATTCTTCGCAGTAACGAGAAGAAGCCTGTCATTCCCGTACCGAGCTCCAAACCTTAAAGCGGAGTTAAAACACAGAGACAGATGGAGATGATCGCCGAGCATTTTAAAAAACCGCAGACCTTTGGATTTATTTGAAGTTCTTGATCGGTTTGTGTGCCTATTCATCCTTCCAGCGCATTAGCATTTAAATAAAATGGACCGTTCGTTGACCACGGATAGCTTTTTAAGCCATATTTAACCAATTTCTTTATCCTGCTTTACATTGTATACTTTGCTAAAAAAAGATATCTTACCACAAGAAACTGAGTAAAGAACCCAAGGCAAGTCCCTGCAGGATTTTACGAGTTGAAGAGTGACTTCATATTGATAAGGTTTTATGGAATATGATCGTCTTTAGCACTATTTTGCAGATGATTGCAAAGGACATGTGTACTAATATGTTGTTACTAAAAATGACAATCTATTTTCTTGCCAGGGATTACAGTTCTCCCACTAATTACTATTTAGCCACCCATAGTATTGGCTGATATTCAAGACTGGCAAATCTTTTGCTAATACAGTTGACCTAAAATGGCGGCCATTTTCTGTTTTATTTAGATACTTGAATATCTTATACTGAAAGGAGTATTCATTTACTGGTTGCATGTTTTGTCTAGCATTGTTTGGTGTGTAAAAAACAGTTTTCTAAACACACCTCTATTCGTGAAATCCTAAGACAAAAATCTAATATTACTCTTTCATTATCTTTTAATTATAATAAAATCACCACCTGTCTGGTATCATAATTCAATCCTTTTAATCCAACAAATATGCTTTACTTACATGTTGTAATTCCCTGTTGCTTTGCACAAGCCACCAGTCATCTTTTCAGCACAATCGATGAATTAATGAATATTTGATCAACGGTAGAACTTAGAACTTAAGAAAGTATTAGAAAAAGTCTTTGCTTTTCTTTATCTACCACCAGAAAGACTTAAACTACAGGGACGAATGCAGTTTAATTTTATCAGTAGTTTGTACACAAAAGCACATTTTGGGTCCTGAACATTTTATTATCTAGTTGGTAAACCTGACTTCTGATAAACCTTAAAACCTGAAATCATACAGATTGAACAGAGGAACAGAGGAACTTGTAACAACAGTGCAATTAAATTTCCAGCACTTGGCAAATGTCCTAGTGTGACTCACATTAAAACATTTTTACCCAACTGAGCAGTTCGGTGTTGAGGGCCTTGCTTAGGGGCCCAGCAGTGGCAGCATGGTGGTGCTGGGAATTAAATCTATGATTTTCCAAACATCAGTATTCCGACATTAAGCACGGGGAAATGGTAGCACAATGTTCAAGTTGTTAACCTGAAGATTGTGGGTCCGAATCCCAGCACCACCAATCTACCACTGTTGGGCCCCTGAGCAAGGCCCTTAACCCTCAACTACTCAGTTGCATAAATAAGCTAAATATAAGTCGCTCTAAATAATGCCAAAAATGTATAATAAATGTAAGCTACCATTTCCTCCGCAACAGTTATACAGATGAGCACATCTACAGTATTTAACTGTTATGGGGGAAGTGCTAGCTCACATTTTTTTTTTGTCCACAAATTTTTGTCCATATAGTAAATCTGAATCTCTGGAGCCTTCTATAAATAAATACTTGAAATAAATTAAGAGAATAGATTTTGCTGTACGCTAATGCCCAACACTGCAAATCAGGCCTCCCTAAAAAAAGTCTTAGGTCATGTAAATGCTAAAAGATCAATAAATTAAGATATTTCCTGAAATCAGCAGTCAAATTATTAAACACGGAAGGACGACAGGCAATGATATATTTCCCACATTACCATATGACATTCGAAGCATCATTTCCCACACACACGGTCTCGTTGTGTAAGAAGAACATACTGTGTTAGTGCGAAGAATAGTAAGAAGGTTGTGTTGAATAGTTTAGCTGCAAATAGAGGTCCTGTGACAGTGTAAGAGTGACATTAGCTGTCAGTGTCAGTCTGAACCCCAGTGCCACAGCGAAAAAGCGCCTCATTTATGCCATAATTATCCTAAACGCTTTGAGTATGACAAATTCATGATAGCTTTGGATTTTTTAATTGAGGCAGCATTCTGCATTAATCGAAGTCATTTAAAAAGCCTTCTGCTGCACAGAGACAAAGACTGAGAGACAGAAAGAGAGGGAGAGAGAGCGAGAGAGAGGGAAAGAGAGCGAGGGAGACAGAGAATAGATCAGGCTGCTAACTCATTTCCTCTGCCATTTATTTTAATACGGACAAATATATCAGAACATAACACAACTCAATAAGTCAGACGCAATACGAGCAGGAAGGAAGAACGAGAGCTGATAGAAAACCATAAGACTATAAAGAAAAATAATAAACAACACATACACACACCCAAACACACACACACACACACGGGCATGCTTTCTATCCATTCGGAAACCTAGCAATAGGTGTTCTCTAACTTTTTGTAAGACCTTCATAAGATCACAGCAGGAAGCTTATTTTAAGAACAGAGACATTCGGTATCATTAAAATCTATTTTGATCCATTACAGCTTTTTCATCCTGAACCTTCCACTAAAGCAGATGGAGTTTTGATTCATCATGATTATAAAAATAATAATAACAGAGCTTCCTGCTTTTATTTAAGATAAAGATAAAATATGTTAGTAGTTACTAGGGTCCGATTAAATCTCAGAATAAATTTGCTGGTGATTAAACACCCAAAATAAGAAAAATCTGCAAACCTCTGACTATACACCATATAGCAAAAAGTTTGTGGAAGTTGAATACACACTTGTCGAGAAAGCCTTTGTACTACAACACAGTCTTTCAGCATGACAATACCCCTGTGCACAAAACCCCTGAGCTCCATAAGAACATGGTGTGTTATTGCTAGAGTGCAAGAACTTAAGTGTTCTGAACCAACCCCATTAAACACCTTTGGGATAAACTGGAACACTGACTTCACCCCAAACCTCCTCACCCGACATTAGCGTCTGAACCCAATAATGCTATTGTGGATGAATGAACATATCTCCACTAGTGTGGAAGTTATTATAGGAATTAGACTAAATCTAGGTAAAACACCACTTAGGAAACTAAAGGCAGTTTCAGAAACGCTGGGAATAAAACCAGGAATACTTCTTGGATGGTATGCGAGTCCCCTGCACTCACATATTCACACTTAGTCGTGATTTAGCAAAGCCTAGACATTTTACTGCTAAACAGAAAGCGGAGTGTTTCCCAGGGAATTTTTATATGAGCATATAGAAACATGTGACACGCCACGCAGACATTAACCTCCAGCTCCTAAAACTGTCTATCTACATAGAGAACTGTAAATAACTGTATAGTTGGGGGATATAAATCAGAATAACAAAGTGTACAGATATAAAGCTTCGATGCAGAAGAAGGTAAACGCTTTAATTCTTTAATAAAAATAGCATTAAAGACGGCTGCTTATATTTACTCAGATTTTCATGATCAAACATCAGGAGTTCAAAGTAGTGTGTTAATCACAGCAAAAAAGAGTACAGACTTTTTCCACCGTTACCTTTTTTTAAGAAATTCGTTTCAGAAGTAAGTATTTAAGATCTTTCACACCAAGAGCCGGACCGAATCAATGCGCTCCCATCAATATACCATAGCTACAAAAAACACAATTTAACCTGAGCTGATTTCTCTCATTGATTAGTTTAGGGACAAAGGAGCAGCCGCACTGCGTACAGGCTAATGACATTTACTGGCCTGAGTGTGAATGATCTTCCTTATATAGCTAATTACAACCACAAAAGCTGACTAGGACAAGCTAGAATACAGAAGCGCAGACACATCGGTTCACTTGAAGAACCTGTGTTTTTTGTGAAGCTTACATTAGACTTTATAGCGTGGTTGTAAAAAAAACATGATCATTTAGCCATATTAGTGTTGTGAGATTAGACACTAATCGATCATTGGATGGTAAAATATCGACAAACTGTTAGCCATAGAGTGTACAGGCATCTTCAGCTAGGCATAAACATAACCTATATAATATCCCATAATCTTATGCTCTAGTACACCTGATTAAATGCACATTATCAGCTAGTGCCTGCTAATATTATGAATAGCAGCTATGTTAATTCCTCTTCACTTGTTTCCCTTTTTACACCCATCCCGAGGCATCCAGAGATTGTATCAGCACTGGAAGAGGCAAGAATCCTGGATCCTGAGATTTCCGGCTTTAGTTGGAAGATTTGGAGTATTTGTGAAGATGTGAAGATTTGGGGTATTTAAAGCGAAGATGCCAACCCTGTATGGACTGTGAGGATTTCAGCAGGATGTACTTCCATCATTTAACTCCCACTAACTGCATATAATTATAGGAAGGACACCACTCATAATCCCACTACCCGGTGTTTTAAATAAAATCATTTATACATTTACATTTGCCAGACGCCCTTATCCAGAGCGACTTACAATATTCCTTGTTATACAACTGAGGGTTAAGGGCCTTGCTCAGGGGCCCAACGGTGGTGGCTTGGTCGACCTGGGAATCGAACCCACAACCTTCGGGTTGGTAATCCAACACCTTAACCATGAGCCACCACTTCCCACCACTCCCTGCTATTTATAAAACACACTCTCTGCTAAAGAGTCACCCAAATAAGGGTTGAGTTCCCTTTCAAGTCTGGTTCCTCTCAAGGTTTCTTTATTATATCATCTTTGAGGGAGTTTTTTTTCTTGCCAAAGTTGCCCCAGGTTTACTCACTAGGGATGTTTTTGATAACATTTTTTAAAACATTAATCACAGAGTTTTGTATCCATTATTAAAAGCGCTATAGAAATAAAGCTGAATTAAATTGAATTGTAAATGAGATTCATGGGCTTGTATGTACAGTATTTTACATCTATAGTAAATAATCTAATATACATGCGTCCTGCTTATGTTCTAGTCTTTTAACAGTAGGAAGTGTTAGCTCAGTGATTTGATTCCCAGCACCACCAAGCCGCCACTGCTGGGCCCCTGGACAAGGCCCATTGCCCTTAACTACTAAGTTAGATAAGAAATGAGATACATGTTAGTCACGCGTCTGCTAAATGATGTTTTTTAACCACAAGAAGTTGCACTGGACACATGATGCAAAGTCAATAAAGTATTGAAATGTAAATGTACAATTTATCACGAACTGCTTTATTTTACACCTCATCACCAGATACACCCTATGACTGAAGCTTCCTGTAGAGGACACTTTGACTCTGAGAGGTAAAAAATTACAGTAACATCTTCAGAGGAACATTTTTTTTTTTACTCTTTTTCTCCTATTAGCACTTTTACTTCTTTATTTTCCAAGCCAGTCGCAGACCCTGGGGAAGTTCTAGCTACAAAACAAAAAAACATTCCAGCACTTAACAGTAATAGTCTACAAAAACCCTCCCATCTCATTCTGTGATAATCGCATCCGATTCTATTATAGCACATCACACACCTAATCCCAGCCCCCCAGGGGAAGGTAATGACCGTAGGTCTCTTTTCGATGCACATAAAGACAGGAGTCGATGTAGTCCGTCTCTGATCGACTGGCACTTCGTTTAGCGGTGAGAAAGAGAAGTTTCCTCGCCATTTTTACCTCCCAATTTAATCGTTTAGAAGATGTCAGAAACTAATAGGTTTCTACAGGCAAGAAATAACGCTATTAAATCAGTGTAATAGAAAAGTGTTGCGAATAAAACTTTAGGGATTTTCAGGACTGAAAAGGAAAAACATTACTTCTCCAGAATTGCTGAAAAGTGTTTTAGAGTAAACTAGAAGAAATGGACGCAGCGATGGGGCTGCAGAGGAACAGTGTGTTCTCTCTCTCTCTCTCTCTCTGTCTCTCTGAGCACGTATGGCCCTGTGTGTGTTGGCCCAGAGCGCTGGCTTCATCCATCATTACTATACTGAATCATCTTCCTGTCAATATCCCTCACTGCAATACATTACCGCCATGTGGACACTGTTAGCGCTAATGACATTCAGCAGTCCCCTTGGGCGCAGACAGAACGATGAGAAAACTTGGGCCAAGCAGAAATGGCATATTGTATACGAACACATTTGCTTTTACATATGCATCCGTACTCCTGCAGGCGCTGTTGCCATGACAAATAATGAAAACGGAGTGGGAAGGAATTAATAAAAGCATCCACGAGAGTCTTAAGAAATCCAAACAGATCCTAGCGAGCCGCAAATCAACTCTCTCCCTCCTGCAATTTAATCATCTTATATAACCGCTAGTTTAAAATGACAATAGATTTGCATGTTTCACAATAAAAGAAACTGCATGTATCTATGTGTGTATGTGAGAGAGACAGACAGAAAGACAGGCCGACAGGGAGAGAGAGAGAGAGAAAGAGAAATACAGCTGGGTGTTCTGATATTAACTCCCTGCCTCCCTAATAAATCAGACCGACCAGTGTGCTTATCTCTTTTTGACACTCCGATCAATCTAGCTTTTAATCCCGCGCACGCTCACACTCTCGCTCATCGCCAGCTGTGTGTATTCAATTCAAAGTCAAAGCAACGGAATGGGGGAGAACTGATCCAACAGATGATACACACCAAATAAGACAACAAAGCCAGAGCTGTCTGATGCCATCTAACGCCCTATTAAAAAATCCCAATAAAGTAGAAAAAAAAATATATAGTGCTGATTTGGGAATGAGATATCGAACATATGGGTGAAAGATCATAAAGCTTACATACTGTGTCTATATCAGTGTCTACAAAGAGAGACCATTTCTCTTTCAAAGGCTACAGGTAGCGCTGGAGGCACTGGTTTTCTGGAAGCTGTGTTGTGAAGCCGAATACAGAAGCAATAATTCCCCACAGCATGAAGTCCCAGATGAACTCACCTCAGATTAAGTCAAAGAATTTAAATTTGCTCACTATTTTCACTATACTATATTTTTTAGTCTACTAGGATGATCCTGTTTTTAGCCAAGACTTATATTATAATCTCAACAAATACCGATATTGTTTTAGCTGTGCTTGATCAGTAACACGTGAAGATACACTATATGAACAAAAGTATTGGAACACCTGACTGTCACATCCTTGCGTCTTGTTTCATCCTATTCCAGATTTAGTCTTAATCTTACACTTTAATACCCTCCAAATGTCTGGAAAGGCTTTACACCAGATTTTGGAGTGTGGCTGTGGGGATTTGTTTATTCAGCCATAATCGTATTAAAGACATCAGGTGCTGTTGCTGGGTGTTGAGGTCTGGGGTCTAGTCTATGGTGCAGTTAATCCTAAAAGTGTTTAGTGGGGTTAAGATTGAGGCTTTTTGCACAGTAGGGGTCGTCTGATTATCAGCCTACCAGATTATAGGCACTGATATCAAATATTTTTATGATTATCGGTATTAAAACCGTTTTTCTGCCGTCTTTTTGACCCTGATGATGCTGGACTGATGCTATAAACTGTTACAAATGTTATTATCTTATAAAAACTTCAGGGAGTTACATTACATTTATTTTCCATTATTTGTTCATTTTATTGTTTCTTCTTGTTGTTTACTTCTTTAAATTTAACACTGATATTATCAGTGTTAACATTTATTTATTTGTTATTATTAACAGTTAAAGATATGTTTAAAAACTTTTGAAGAAAGTTCTTGTCAGAGCCATTGTTATTATTTTATCGGTTATCGTTCTATTCGGTCTGTAATAATCGCTTTCTGCACTGGTTCTAAAAAACATGTCAGTCGAATACTTGAGTTCTTTCACACCACCCTATAAAACCAGCATATCTTCAGGGAGTTTAGGGGTTTTGTGCACAGAGTTATTGTCATGTTGAAACAGTGTTTGGGTCTTTTAGTTCAAGTGAAGTGAAATCTTAACACTAAATAAATACTGCACGACTGTGTGCTAGCAATTGTGCAACAACAGTTTGCTGGTATGGTGTCCACAAACTTTTGCCTTTAAAGTGCATCTTGGAAACACAAAAACAGTTGAACCCTTTTTAGTCCACAAACAGTAGAAGTGTCCTAGAATACCGGGCCGCTGCTTGTCTGTAAATATATCTAGACCCCTGTGTTTGAAATCATATTACACTGTTACACTTAACATTGCATTATTTATCTTAATTGACATAAATTAAGATAAATAATTCAGTGTGAAAAAGTGGTTGTGTTCTTAATAATCTGAATTAAACAGCACTGAATGAGTAACACTGCAGCATCTTGCCTTAAATTCCACACATCTGTTTATTTGTTTAAAGGAGTTAATCTTCTCTGGTAGAAGCTGTTTCTCCCGTATTCTTGTATAAATTCCAGTTTTAAAATTTAGAAATCTAGCAGAATCAAGCAGCTGGATTTGAATTTGCTATTTTACCAGATGTGTGCAGCGGTTTTCCCCCCAAAACGAACTTTTAAGTATATTATATTTAAGTGCTTAAATATAATATACTTGCAATTTTATAGGGAAGTGGTAGCTCAGTGGTTAGTATGATGCACTGGTGAAGCTCTTTACCCTCAAGTGCCCAGAAGAATAAAAAACAAATGTAGAACACTCTGGATTGGGGCATATATAATATAATCATGTATAAAAATGTAAAAAATGTCCATAAATAATGATGTGTACAAAGTCAAATATAAATTTTTTTATATCATTAAGTCACAAAAAATAATAAAAAAAAGACTTTGTAATTTGTAGAATAAAAGTCTGATTTATTTTGTTGCTCTGTACATAAAACAAGAGTACTTGGACTGTAGCACATACACAATAAACTGATGCTGACCAACTACAGCGGCCGGCCGCACACCAGTGAGGAGTGAGAGCAGTCATTGAGGAAATGCTTTCTTTTCAGGCTGTTTACCTAAAACCCGGCAGGAAACTAAACAAGTCAGCCTGCTTTCTTACACCCAGCTGTAGCCTTCTGTTACACCTTAAACACACACACACACACACACACACACACACACAGTGCTTCTCTGCCGAAAAACACAGGCTCAAAGCTGGGATGAAGAAACCAGGCACAACTGTCAAGCCATCGTCTTTGGATTTTTTTTCCGGAAACGGCAACCCTAAGGTAAGGACATGGAGCATGTGCCCGTCTCCGGCTAAAGAGACGACCGAGACAAAAAAGCACAGTGTGTGTGTAAAAATCACCACACACACAACACCTGCCACTCAGAGAAAAGGTTTTTCACAGTTGGATTTAGAAGACATTCTCTATTGAAAATATAGGTAAGTACATATACAGAGATTTGGAGATATTTGTTCAGCAGCAAGTATGAAGAATGTGAAAGATGAAATGAAAAAGGACAGATTGTGACCGAAGTGTAGCTAAGTTCTGAGGTTGTTCGGGAAGCATTTCAGTCATACCATCAATACGCAAAACCGACAAATTCTAATTGATTAAGAAAAAAAAGATCCGTTTAAAAAAAAAAACCCCAAAAAACCCCAGACAATTACTTAAAGATAAAATTTTTAAAAAAGACGGGAGATTAAGATGTAGGAAAATTGAGCAGTTGCATGAATAAAGGATTAAATATTTGATCATTTTGGTATTGAATCGTTTCTATTTTTAAAAGACGTTGCAAATTAAGTGTTTTTGGGAGGAAAAAAAAGACAAACACTTTGGCTATTTATAGAAATTCTTTAAAATACACTGGACTGTATTGCAGTATCTAAAATATTCTCTAAATATAGAATTCCTTGCGGTTTTGATGGTAACTACAGTGGTGCTGGCGAGGTTTGTTTGCTGAGGACCACGGTACACTGCCCAGTACCATTCAATCCCTAGAGCTGTTTATTTTGGTATCCATGAAACTATACATACTGTTAAATGGTTAATTATCGAAGACTGTTACAAAAAAAATACTCTGACACAGAAAATTGTCTACAAAATGTTAAAAAAAAAAAAAAGGTCTGATGGCATGTGTGAGTTTAATAGCGAGCTGCGTCTGTCCTGATTGTGTTCATTTCCAATGTTTTTTGATCACGTGACACTGACTGACATCCACCACAGTAAAAAAGTAGCACCGTCTGAGGTAAATGACGTGGTGTGCTGGTAGCACCATCAACCAGAAAAATACCAAACATTATAGGGGAGAAATGAAACACAACAACAAAGATTTACAGCACAAATAACACGGACTGAACCACAGAATTACAAAGATCGACTCGCTTGTCTACAAATCAGATCGACTCGAAGGAAGTTCGTATTAAATATATACAGCCATGAACATAATAAAGCAGAAATCAGCAATAAGATCAATAAAAATCCACAATACAGACTGATTTATTTACATATATCTGTGCCCGTGTAGAGTGAGGTGCTATGAATGGAGCACACAACTAAAGTGACGTGATAAGCCATGAGGTAGGATTTAGATAGTATACATTTCATTACTTCCACATAATCACCTGTCCAGATTTTATAAAAATACTTTTTTTTTTTTAAATCACAATAAAGCTGAGTTGCAAATAAACTGCTCTGAGCTTGGCCCTGAATAACGGCGACACGGGCTGAGACCCGGAACCCGCTGGGATGAGTTGGAACAGGAAATAACGTCACGGTGCTAGCAGGAAGAGCCGGGGTAAAGGACTGGGCAGATTTATCTAAATGTTTGATAGGTCCTCAGCATTTGACTTACAATCTGTAATAATGTGGCTTTAAAAAAATGGAATCTTTACTACTCTAAACATATAGATTATACTTTTTTAACCTGTTCCCTGTTCCCTGTTTTGGCATCAAAAACAAAACCATAGAAAAAGTATCCAAAAAAAAAAAAAAAAAAAAAAAAAAAAAAAAAAAAAGCAATTTGCCTGTACACACATCTAAACCACTGAAAGCTTCATGCTCATTAATACAAAAGTAAAGCATAACAGAACTATTACGAACAACAAATCAGTAAAGCGAGACTTTATAATCTAAACAAACAAAGAAATAAGAACAAAGACAAAAAGGAAACGTAGCCTCATTTTATGAGCTTGAATGACTCTGGACGTGGCCTGGCCTGGGCCAATTCTGTGCAAGTTCATATCAAGCTAAACGATCACTATACCACTTTGGCTTGTATTGAATCCACCACCCGAGGCGCTTTAGATTACCCAACACCCACACACACCTTCACATATGCATTGACACTTAAAAAATAAAAAAAATAACAAAAAAATAAAACCAATTTACTGGTTTTAGAATCCCCCAAAATATTACCCTGATGATTCCACACCTTTTATCGCCCGTCTTGACGAACATATATATATATATATATTTTTTTTTTTTCCAGGGATCTTTAGCGAGCTAAACAGCCCAAAGCTTAAGCACCACAGTGATGTCACTCTTAAGCATGGACAGAAACATGATGGCGAAGAAAAATCACTAGTGTGGACCAGAGGACCGTTATCTGAGAGAGGAGTACCGGTTTGCTTATGGAGCTTCTAAGCATCTTAGGAATACAGTTTCTCATGGCAATAGATAGCATATTTGTACATTTCACAGTCACAATTTTCCCTGGTAGGGTTCACAACTGCAGGGACATTAGGTTTATCAGCCATATTGCATGTAAAAGCTGTTCGCCTCGGAGAGAGTTACTATCGAAGAGGAAATCACTGCTTCTCAAGGCGACGTCACCGCTGACAAAAGGATGATTACGAGGATTGTCAGATTGTTTTGGCTATCGTTCAACATCAGCCAAATTACAAGCTGGTGTTCTCCAGTGTACCCACAGAGCCATTATTATATATAGCACATATTCAGTTCGTGGGGCAACATATAGCACACAACACATCGACACACACAGAGGAAAAGTTCACAGGAAAGAAAAATAGAACTTTGAACCTTAAACCACACAATAAAGCTCTATTCTGTCAATATTACACTAACATATTAGAGGTAAGTCACATTTAAAGTACATTTCTCTTACACAGATCTAGCTATAAAGCTTAAATTGGATTTTTTTTTCAACTTTGGAGTTGTAGAAAAGTGCTAAGTTTTTGATTAGCCATTTGGGAAAAAAAACCCTTAATATCACCGTTAAGATCCATATTTGCCCATCATTGTGACATGGCCTTTTTTTTTAAAGATTAAAGTGCTGTCGTATATGATGACTACATCGGATTGAACTAAAAGAACACGTCCAGAAAACAGAACAAAAACGTGAAATGATCCTCCTTTACGCACGGCTCACGGTGACGCAGGAGCAGGGTGATAATTGAGGAGTGTAAATGAGCTATTATTATGTAAAATGGAGTTTGCTTCTTTGACAGCAGTCCATTAAGATAATGCATTTGTGACGAGCAAAGCGAAGACCAAAAAGAACAGAAAATGTACATGAACAGGCATGATGAGAAGATGGAATCATATGGATATGTGATGATAACTTGATTCAAATCAGAGTCTAGGCAGAATAAGGTGCAGCCTGGTTCTAGATCATTAAGACCCAGATATGTTCTAATATACAATAAAATCTCTCCAATATCCAATAACAAAAAAAAAATAAAAACATATTTATATTTGATTAAAAAAAGTGACAAAGACAAGAAAAGTAAAAGTAATGAGACAGAAAGGGCCGAGAGGCAGATTCGAGGTTGATTCACAGTTAGAAGAATGCCATCACAGTTAAGAACTCAAACCTGCAGAAAGTAGGTCTGTTTAATGCACAGCCACATGAACCGTTTTGCGAAATGAGAAAAGATACGAAATGATAAGGGGAACGGGAAAAAAATGAAAAAAGGTAGCATGGCTCAATGGAAGTTTTCACTTTTAAAATTCCCCCCTCTTACTTTTACCCCCAAAAAAGAGGGCCAGAGGAGCCAGTCTTCCTCTACAAACACAGCTTGGCTATTGTAGAGAAAAAACAAACAAACAAAAAAAAAAAAACCGCGTGTAACACCGAGCGCTGCCGTCAGCTTTACCCACATCCACACACTGTTTTGGCCATTTATCTACACTCCCACACCAAAGTGCATGTTAAGCAATATCTGCTCAGATTACAATCACCACTAGCTATAAAAACACAACAGTTCAAAGTGATTGTTATAATAAAATTGTAAAATCCCTGCCCAGTTCCTGTTTTTCCAACCTAACAATTCCCTAATCAATCGTGGATTTTAAAAATCACAGCTGCACAAGTGGCTTCATCTGCTTATTCGGAAAGATGGAATTACAGTCTAAAAAAGTAGAAAGAGGGTAAAATTTAACATGTCGATATAGAAATATGTCATAACCTTAGCTGAAACCCCAACAAACCAAAATGAAGTTGTGTTGTTAGCACCATTATTAAATTTAATAGTAGGAAATAGGTAACCTCCAGATTTTTGATTATATCGAGAATAAGACTATTCTGAATATAACCGGTCTAAAAAAACGGGTCTGAAGGGATTAACTGATCAACAGATTTTTTTATTTTAAGACACTGCAGGGACAACAACAAAAAAAAAAAAGGTGCATTTTTGTGTCTCTTACATTAAAATCAGACACTAATTTAGAGCTGTGTTCTGTAAAGTTCCACACACTAACTCAGCATGTAGGTTTTTGAAAAGTCGACTAAAAATAGAACCTTTTGGGAAGAAATTTTCTACATTTCTGACTTTAGGACGTTCTGACACAGAACACCAGCCGATGTGCTTAACACATTGTTATTTGAATGTGATTTAAAGGATCTCTCCTGTTAAAAACCAATGACTGATTACTAAAATATTCCACAATCCCACCTCCCCCACCCCCATCCTAATTCACAGCACGTAAACCAACAAACTTCTGCTCATCTTAAACTCTGTGGATTGTGGGTAAAGCTGTCTTAAAGCCTCTGAGGTGTTAAAAGGTTAGTTTAATATATTTTTATTTAAAAAGAAGAAGGCCTCGCTGGGGGCTTCGGTGTAAATCCAAAATAGTCGGAGCAAGTGATCACGTGTAACCTCTTTCGGCAGCAGCAGTCTATGATGTCGACATGACAGGTCCTACATGCCGTCATACAAGCTCTCCATCTTTACCGTCTGCCGGATGAGGAGCTTGGATTCTCTCCTCTCCTCGTTCTTGATGGATTTGTTGATATCCATGATCTTTTCACAGATGTATTTGTTCACTTTGGATAGACGCTGAGTGATCTCAGCACTGTCGGCGGTTTCCTGAGACACGCGGTCATACAAACATTCTGAAAAGAAAATGAGGATTAGGCATAGCGTTCGGAAAGGATTCTGTTATCAGTGACAATTGGAATAAAAGAGACACCAAGATGTGCACTTAGACCCTACATGTGTTAAAGCTATCCATCCAAACCCAAATCTCACAGCAGCTCCTGAAAGTATTACTCAGTAAACAGTAAACGTGTGGGTGAAAACGCACCTCGTACGATTTTGAGTTTGCTTGGTGACAGAGGGGGTTTAGGCAGAGCGTCTTTCTTCTTTTTTGTTGCGACGCCGGTAACACTGCGGTTTTTCAGCGTCTCTGTGCCCCAAATCATAACAGCCAGGTTTTTGGTGAATTTGGAGTCACCCTGTGTACGCTGCAGCTGATGCCATTTCTCCTCCTCTACCCAGATACCCCCACCCAGGTGGACCTAGAAGAAACAGACACGTTCTGTATGTCTAATGGTAAAGCCGCCGAAGTACATGTCGAGTTATTTTTCTTCAAAATGTATTTTTTGGTTATGAAAAATGCTTAATTCAATCATGAGTCCCTAAAACAATGCTGAATAGAGGTTGGTGCATAAAAATGTTTTAATATTCAAGTTTTTGGTGTTTTATTATTGCATTTATTATTTTTTGGCTCCTTGTTACTCAAATTAAGCTTGATTGTGGCAAAATCTGTTTCTCACGATTTATTCACATTGAATCTAACCAACTGACACCAACCTATACATGTTTATTATAGGACATAATACACACTTTTTGGTATTGTGACACAAGTGTTACATTTTAAAAATCCATTACGACATGCATGTATTTGTAGTTTTTAATCCATAATGTTCAGTAAACCAGTTTATTTTAGATATTTTAATTGTTTACCACGGTCAATTTTACACTCTATAAGTGCCAATAATTCATACTGCGATGTACTAACTGGCATAGTTTTCTCTCCTCTAATAAAAAAACCCCACATTTTTTCCTCCTTCAATAAAAAACTAAATTTAGAGTGAAACTGGGGTAAATATAAGCGACGCTTTTTAAACATATTCAGGAATGATGGTGTTGCCAGGCACCAGACCAAAGTGTTGACTTTTAAGTTACATTGTGGAAGAGGATGCCAAGCACAGCATCAGGAGGATTGTCACTCTGAGAAGTCTTTAGGCTTGTTTCCAGAGGCTATTCCGCTAAAGTAACTATGTGCTTTAGGATGTCGGCCAGCAGACGCACATTTTCCTGCTCTTAGAGGAGATTTGTGTTCTCTGGCTAGCTGTCACTCAGGACAACTCCTTTGGTACGAATAATTAATATGGGCAATGTGTGGGTTTGTAGGACCTAATTTGCTTTTGCTCTTCATGCTTGATATGATTCGGAGAAAGAAGGAATGAGAGTGAACACAGGTTGCATGTCTGCTAAGCTGAGAAATAACACAGTCAATTTTCTGGTTAAAATGCCCAGCGGGGCAAAAGATTCATAACCAATTAGAGAAACTAAAAAGCCTGAACAAAAGACTACACAGCCCCAAAGCAGTAACTCCGCTTCCGGATTTCTTTAACAGACATGCAAAGACACTCTTACTTTTCCATCACTGAAGGTATAGACAGTCCTCGGGGAGGGGGAGTGAGTGGAACTGGTGTTGGCCTCCTCTCTGCACATCTCCTGTGGTTCAGGTATTGGCTCCACCACTTCAGCTTTGATTGTCTGAGTGCCATTATCGTGCATTGGTTCTGTGAGCAGTAACAAATTTAATTAAAGGTTGATAAAAATATTTCTTGATTTACTGGTAGAATGTAGAGTGTGAACTCCAGCATTTAAAGGTAAAAGAAAACATTACATATAACGCACACATGCAGAAACAGTTTGGGCTGTAGCTGAAACAGCGCTTCCCCTGAGCCTTGGACATCCTGGTTATTTTAGGTCAGTGAGCTGACTTGGTGGTCAGCTATCTTATGCGCGACTAGAGCAAACATATTACAATACCGGTCAGTTTACTCCATTTTCTGACCCCAAATTAATCATGCAAGGGGAAAACACACACACACACAGCAGCTGCCCTAGACACTAGCCTGGCGTCTTTGGACTTTAAATCATACCACAGCCTAAATGGCCTATTAACAGAGAAAAAGTCTGCATAAAAGTTGGTGCTTTAATTCAAGTGTCTTTCTTGGATAGGCTGCAATATAAAAACAAGGAAATGAAAATTTCTTTTCATTAGGTTTGTAATTATTTTACTAACAATGTATCAGGCTTTGATCAGTAATTCAGCTTTTGCAATTATCGCTCAAACGTTTAAAAAAGTCACACACTGATATTATTATTTAAGTATTTATTTAAGATTAATACGATTTTAAACATCAGTTAGCTTTTAACTGGAAAAAAAGGATGATTTAATGCAAGAAAACTAGTTATAATTCTAACTAAAAAAGAAACAGACACTATTTTATTTTGTTTAGATGCTTTCAGTCAATGAGCTGACTGAACTTTACTGTCAGGCGACTGCAGGGCAGATGCTTTCTTAACTTTTTTACAGAAAAAAAGTATAAAAAAAGAACTTAACATCAGGTTTTGTGTCCACGCGTTTTTTTTGGGCAAAGTCTGCTTCCGTATGTCCTGATTTACAGTCTTGTGCTACAGCGCCACACTAGTTAAGTTGCGCTATTGCAGGCCCTCAGAGTATGACATGAGCTCAAACAACAATTCAACAACCAAAGTAGCAATTTTGGGCCCTATAAAAGAATATGAGGTAGGGCCCCTTACAACATTAATAAAACAGGACTTTAGAGGCCCCCAAATTATGTTGGCCCTTTAAATCGTCATAACTTCCAACCTGACAACAACAAAACAATCTGTTGAATGTTGACTATTTTTCACTGTTGATAATGTCAACGAATTGTATCAGCTCTACTCTGCACCGCTTAAAGTGCAGAGCAAGAGCCAAGTGAAGATCATGAATTTTGTGTGTCAGGACTACATTACATTTCTGTAAGTGAGTAGTAGATGGTTAAGGGCCTTGCCGTGGTGCCAGCATGGTGATCGTGGGGAAAATGATGATTTTTTTGCTCAGCAGTCCAATAACTTTACTATGGATCTACTTCTATTAAGATCTCTGCCCACATCTTATGAACTTGCAAAGACGCCCCTTATTTTTGTTCCTCAACATGAACTCTGTATATTAGTCCATAAAGACATTATTATTGGTCAGTGACATTTGTGTCATCTATTGGGTTTATTGCTCGATAATCGATGTTATTGGTGTAACAACTATATATATGTAAATATGAGTCTTTAATGTAGTTTTTGGTGGTATTTTGAAATACATCAGACCATATTTTAATCGCTAGACTTCTTTGAGACAGCTTTTTTTAAACACATCTGTTATAGAAGGAATGTCAACGCTAACAGCTAAAGAGGGACAAATGCAGCAGAGGATATACTATTCAGCTACCATTAGAAATTCCTAATAAGCTGTAGTGAATTTGGTGACAAAACTATCGTAGACTTGATGGCTAAATACAGTTAAAAAAAGATAGGTGTATTTTTTTGTCTTTAAACTTAAATTCTGTGAGTTTTAATTTGATCTGAGTTTTTTTTATTTTTTAAGTAAAGTTTTAAACACGGTATTTAACTCATCAGACTCCTAATTTCGAGGCAAACGTATTATGTTTCAGGATCTTATGCCTTTTTATTGTTTTTTTCATTTGTTTTGTGTGCTTTTATCACTGTATTTATTTATTTATTTAGAAGTGTTTCTATAACACTTTGGGCAATCTTAGCTATACTGGAATGTGCACTATAAATAAAATACAAGAGAGAAAAGAGAGAGAACTGAGCTTTCCCTAGAACATGTTCTGTCAGCTGTTTCCTTAAACAACGGTTGTCATTGTGTACTTTGCTCTTGTTAAGAAAAGTGGTTGATAGGCTCTCTGCAGTCCCGCAGCTGTTTTTGCAGCTGCTTTGCAATAAATAAAGCAGCATTTCTGCAAAAAACAATACTTTAAAGTAAATACATTAGTTGATTTAGTAGTTTGGCTTTTTTAAAATCTCTGTCTGTTGACAACTGTTGACTCGTATAACACCAATCTCTGGCTTACCATATATAAAATAAAATAGAGGTTTATGATGTATATTGCGTGTGTGTGTGTGTGTGTAAATCTCACCGCTTCCAAGCCTCATGAGCAGCACATCCTGCAGGCGGCGGTTAAAGTCCCGCAGTTCTTTGACCTCTGTTAGTAGACTGCTGTGCTCCTTCAGCTTCTTGGCCTGCTGTAGCAGCTGTCTGCGTGTTCGGTCCAGCTCCTGCTGCAGCCGCCGAACCTCCTCCTCCTGCTGCCTGTAGCTGTGCACCAGCTCCTCATAGAGGACCCGGGGCACTACCGCTTCCTCCTCCTCCGGCTCCTCCTCCTCGTGGAGCTCTTCACCCTCAGCAGATGAGCTAACAGCGTTTCTTTCCAGACGTGCCACCACAGCTGCAAGGCTTTTGGAGGAGTTAGAGGCCCGTTGGTGCTCTTGACAGTGTACCTGCCCGACACAAATAGCTACTTAATGCAATAGCACTCAATGTAGTCACTGTAAATCGTTGGAAGTCGCTTTACAAAGAACGTGCAGGTAAAAACTAAATATATTATACAACCATTGACTATTAAGCCAAAGGTTTGTGCACACCTCACCATCAGATTCACAAATGTTTACTGTTCAATAGAATGCACAATTATATAGAATGCCTTTGTGTTAGAGCTGTGTATTAGCAAGGGCCTCACACATAGGCTGTGATACAATATATCACAATACAATACATATCGCAATACATTAAAAAATAGTTCATAAAAACAACAAATACAAAGCTGAAGGCGCCGCTCTTTATTTATTTTTTCTGTCGTGTTTGCTTTTGAGACAACAGTCCTACGGTTCGGGATTGATATTGAAATACTTATGCTTACGTATGAAGCCTTGCGTGGTTTGGCATCTTATTATTTAGCTGAACTTTTACATGTCTATGCTTCTAGATGTTTATGCTTCCTTAACACACGCTTTTTCTGCTTATTCTCCTAAACTTTGGAACTCTCTTCCCTACATCATTAGACATGCAGAATTGTTTACGATGTTTAGATCATCTCTTAAAACTCACATTTTTAAATTTGTCCAGCCGTGGTGATGATGTGTTTTTAGGGTAGCTTTATCCTTTTTTTCTTTCCCTGGACTGCTTTTTTGTTCTTTCAACCTTTTTTATATTAGGTGAAGGTAAATTGTTTAGTGTAATATGTATAAATATAATATGTATCCAGACTAAAGGTTAAAATATCTATACACTATTGTAATTTTAAACAATTTCGCTGTATCTATATTTTCACACCGTTTACTTTACTTTAATTTTGCATTACCGAAACTAAGTGACCTGAACATGACTACGCCCCTGTGCACCAAATATAATCCACGCTGATATCCACATGATATGACCTGATGTACAAGAGCCGGCTCGGTCTTTCCCAATTCATAAACCTTAAACAATAAAGAGTAAACACAACAAACGTCTTTGTCTATAAGCTGGCAATAACGAAACAAATGTATTAGCAGTAAGTGTCGTAAAACATTATTTATACGCCTTGAATGTTTCACATTATGTCACCTTAAAACCACAAACTTAAATGTATTTAGTTGAGATTTTATGTAACAGACCAACACAAAGTAGCACATCATAAGAACTGATTTACGGTTTTCAAAATTTTAAGCGAATAAAAATCTGAAAGTCCACCTGTGTGTAATTTAGTCTCGGTATAAATACACCTGTTCTGTGAAGGCTTTAGTGGTTTGTTAGAGAACACTAGTGAACAAACAGCATCATGAGGACTAAGGAACTCTCCAGACTGGTCAGGGATAAAGTTTAAAACTGATCATGTTTGAAAATACAGCTTCCTGTTGGTAAAAGCTCCTCTACAAAAATAAAATGGCTTTTTAATCTACTTAAATCGTACGTAATGGTAAGTTACTGTACCTTTTTATGTCGAAGTGGCATTCTTTCTTCACCAAAGTGATTCTCGATAACATGTCCTGAATTTCTAGTAGCCATTTTAGGAATTTTCATCTTTTTTTGCATAATACTGTTGTCCAGTTCCTCGACGCTTTCTGAAAAAAATCGGAACAGGATGTTATGAGTGAGTCTAAACACTGGGCATGTAAAAGCTGTAAACATCTTCAAAAACAGGGGTGGACATTCTCGGTCCTGGAGGGCCGGGGTCCTGCAGAGTGTCGCTTGAACCTTAATCAAACACACCTGAACCAACTAACCAAGATCTTGCTAGGTATACCAGAAACTTACAGCTAGGTGTGTTAGGGCAAGTTGGAGCTAAACTCCGCAGGACACCAGGTCCCTCCAGGACCGAGATTGCCCACTCCTGTTCAAGAATAATAACGAAATGAAACGAGAGGTAAATAAACAACTTTAAGTTATTATTCTTTGATTTTTATATAAAAAAGTTATACATAATCTCTTTCTAATCTATTTTGTACTTGCTTACAAACTACAAACGTATTACTGATGCTGTGAAATGTAATTTTTGGGAAATATATAATCCTTGAATCAGAAATGCAGGATTTGGGTCGTTATGGCAACCTCTCTGTAACGCGACACTTCAGTAAAACGGATAAGGAAAACAACAGTTAACTAAACACTTTTAATAGACCACCGACAGATATTTACACTTACAGGTCAGGTTTGGATTGTGTTAATCCTTGCGCCAAGTAACTAAATTCGAACCACACTGAGTTAAAATGTATGCCATTTGCTACAACATGTCATATGTGGACGTTGCTAACGTTAGCAGGCGGCTAGCTACACACCTAGCTAGGAAATGTAGCTTACAAACGTACGTGACACCTATGCTAACCCTCAGGCTAAGCTATGCTATACGTTCACACACACGCTATTACTCGATATAAACGGTTTATATATTCATAAACGAGTATATTGATATATAAAACCTATTTACTGCGTCCTGTTTACGTCACTGCGATATTCGCACTAGTTATTATATTTCTGGATAAAATCTACCGACAGAAAGGTTTTATCCGCTTTGCTAATGACTGGAGATACCAGGTAAAAAAAAACAAAAAAAAAACAACAACAACAAATAAACGCACAGTTAATTACCTAAGAAATAATGTCAGGACGTAGAAACAACGCAATGCGGATTTTAGTCTAAGTTAAACTAATTTCCTGGCTGGAAAGTAACTGTAGATAAATAATAAATAAATAAAAGCAGTGTATTTTTGGAACTTACCTGCCAGAGCGAGAATGTGCGCCTTAGCCTGCCGGCCTGTTCCATTCTCCTCCTCACCTCTGAGCACCACATACACCTTCCGCTCATCAAAATCTCTTTTGTGCACTGGTCTTAAATCTCTCACATTCGCAACGGGTAAAACGCAGCACGTATCGTCCTCCAAAAACCTCACAAAAGCATACATTATTTCTCTTTGGTCCAGCACTTTGGGTATGATTCAGTTTCCCTCTAAAAGAATTAAAAATATAAACACAAAGGGAAACGCTTCTGGGATCGACCAGTTCTGCCTGGTGCACAGCGCCCTCTCTTACTTAGACTCGACTAATCGAAACCGAGCTTAAACCTGGTTGAAAATTGTGTCTTTTTAATGTTTGGCCTATTATTACTCTTTTCTTTTCTTAAACAAAATTGTTATAATTATTTTCTTAAATTGAATCTTTTTTTTTAAATTATTTTTTATGGATAATGATACATTTATTTCGTCACAAATGCTTTAAATTGGTTCACTTTAAACAATCCATAAACAAAAAGTTTTAAAATCTTTATTTACTATTGAATTGAATTTAAAATGAATTATTATATGTCACATACAGAATATGACAAAGTGAGATATGATCTGGAATGTGCTGAAATGTTTGAGGTTCAAAGAGGAAAAAATTACAAAATTACAGTGGAATAGAAAAAGAAAATGTAGGACTGTATTTAAATAAACTACAGTTTATATAACTAACTGTATATAAAATGATATATATAAAACTGTATATAAAATGAACTGATATATAAACTGTATATAAAATGATATATAAACTGTAGTATTAATAAGAAGGGGAAATTATGTTGGTAGAAACGACAATAAAATGGCAAATATTGTGGCAAATATACAGAATATGTATAAAATCAAATATGTAAAATAAATGAATAAAATGTATAAGTGATCTATAAATTGCATATCACTATATATTATACACACTATATATGTCACTATATATATGCTATATATATATATGCTATATATATATATATATATATATATATATATATATATATATATATATATACTATATATGTCACTATATATATGCTATATATCTATATATATATAATTAATTCTTAATTTCCTTTTAAATTATTAGTCAAACCTACTGTGGCGTTACAACGTGCAAAGTGGTAACATTGTGATTCACTACATAGTAATTACTCTAAAGTATACAGCAGTGTATGTTGACAGTCAGGAGCTACTGGTGGGTTCTCGCTTTTAGTCTTGTATAATCTTGGAACTACATTCTTTTTTTATATATATATATATATATATATATATATATATATATATATATATATATATATATATATATATATATATATATATATAAATTTTCCATAGTTAATGTAGTAGTTACTTAATAACTTGAACACAAATGACCAAATCAAAATTCCAAAGGTGTATTGCCATGAAAGCCGATGCAACTAAGCACTTAGTCCCGTGGGGTAGCTGGTTTGATTTACTACTTGTATTGTCATTATGTGAAAACACATTTCCCACAAATCCAAGAAAATACAAAGTACAAATTACTAGATGAATCTCCGAAGAATACTTATCTCCTGCACACCAAAATGACAGACTTTTTTGTACTGGTGTTTGTTTTAAAATTACAGATTGTTGTCATTGTAATTCAAGAGATTTTAAAATGTTTGCATAAAAAGCCTTGATAGTGAAAAGATAAAAGAAAAATGCAGTCCTTTGTGCTAGAAAAAGAGGCTACCTAGCAATGCATAAAGATCTCGCTTAATGTTTTTATCAATAATCCATCATCTCGATTTCATTCAGCGGAAAAACGCTCTTCACACCAACTGCTCATTATCATAATCGATTCATTCAGCTAAGGCTTTTGTTCTGCACCAGAATGGAAAGAGTGAGAGAGAGAGAGGGAAAGAAAAAAAAGAAACATAGAGAGAGATAGGTATTCTTGGGGATGACTGGCACTGACTTTGTGTTTGTGTGTGTTTGTATGGTTTTGGAAAGTGTGCCAGTGTCTTTTTATCTCTTCCTTGTTTCTAATAAACTCACCCGGGCTACCTGACAATAGAAGGATCTTACAGAGAGGTTGTTGTACACAGCACCAGATTTCTTAGACTTGCGCTTTAATACAAAATGGTGCACATTTGATAAACGGCACGAACAATTCCGTTCTGCTTCATCTGCCGTAATTGAAAAGCAAGCCATGCAGAACTTTGGATAGCACTTCCTTTACACGCTTCTTTTTTTATGTCATTGTTTGACTCAGATGGACTATCGAGTGCTTACCTGTTTTCACGTTACTTCTCTTTTTCTCTCTCTTTTCGTTACAAAAAGTACAAAGAACATCTAAAAACACATCTAACCAAAACAAAAAACATATTTGATTCTTTTGGTTACCTAAAGTAAAAGATTGTCTGCGTTATCTGCGATGCTTGAGAGAAGCCAGTCAATAGTACAGAAATATTGTACATCAGAATACAAACGTTTGTGTCAGCATAAAAGCTTTTGAGCAAAGAGAGAGATTACAATAACCCCCTTACTCTCCCTGTGTCACAGTTGCACTAGTCTAATCTGTGCCTCAATATTTTACCTGTCCCGTAGTCCAATAAGACTCCACAGGTGAAGCGATCACGAAACCGTGTTATGCTAAAGCAAATGTGGAATATAAAGACTAAAATAAGGTTGCTCCACCCCGGCTTCGTCTGGATCCTCTGTGGACAAATCACTTGAAGTATTTACAATCAGTAAAGAAAAACACTCCAAACAATTATTCGAGCTAACCAATCGCGAAACATTAAATTAATTAAATTAAAGCAAATAATTTTACTACATACAGTCAGAGGTTTTGCTAAGGGTTGGAAAGGTTACGTTAGGATGTGTCTAAGGGCTTTGGGGCACCCCAGAGATCTGTTTTATTAGTAGTAACTGTATGCGCAGTAATGTAATAGTATGTTTGGTGCGGAATGGTTGTGTTAGGGTATCCAAACTTAGATTTTTTCAGATGGCCCAAAATTCCTAGCGGCGCCCCTGGATACAGTTATAGATTTTTTTTAATCAGCAAAATCTGGGAACCTTCGAAAGTGGATGAAGATTTTGGCACATTTAAGGCAGAAGTATTGTTAATATCCTGATAGAATGGCATTTGATTACATGCTAAACTGATCATGACCATATCGCTACAGAATTTAACTACACAACTTGTAAACCTGTTGTGTTTAGCAAGCAAGCGACAGTAAAAACGATCTACTTCCTTTATATGATCTTTGCAGGAAGTTCACTGAGACAAGGTTAAATAATAAAAAGGCTTTTTTTTATATTGATTTGGTGAAAAATAGTCCAGGGTTGGGTAGTAAGGCGTTACATTTACTTCATTACATTTACTTAAGTAGATTTTTGAAAGGAAAAAAAGTACTTTCAGGAGTTGTTTCGCTAACCTTACATTTACTTTTACTCAAGTGAATTTTTAATCTTAGAAATTGACTTTTATTACTCTACATTTGATGATGTTCCTTTGTTACTATTAAATGTTAATGATAAAAAAGTAATTAGTTTCCATCATGTTAGATACATGTAACGTAATCGTGCAGACAGACCACATGTACTTTTTCAATTATTTTCCCACTCCATTGCGTACAGTTACATGATGCAACACCTTCGATGTTCAGTAAAACAAGTTGACATATCAGTGTATAGGATTATCCACCAAAGTAACAAGTAACTTACTACTTTAGAATTCCATACTTTATTACTCTTACTCATCTAACTTTAAGAATTTAATAATCTACCTTGACTTGAGTAATTATTTTTATAAGTAGTTGTACTTAAGTTAACAAAGTGTTTCAGTTAATCCCAAAAGCGTTCCGTCGGGTTGAAGAGGAGGCTCTGTGCAGGATATGGAAGTTCCTCCAGTCTGAGGTTGACATACTTTTACTAGGCTTACTTTGTGCACAGGATGCACTGTCATGCCGGGACAGGTTTGGGCCAGACTTTACATCCAGTAATGTTACTGCAAAAGCATATATTAAACTCAACTATGTGCCTTTAAACTTTTTGGCAATAACAAAAAGAAAAAGGGTTTAATAGTTAACTGTCTACAAATCTATGGTCAGAATGGGAAAGTAAAGTGAAGTAAAGAATGGTAAACACTAAAAAACTGTATAGCCTGTATTTAGCCCCTAACCTGGATTATTTTAGATGTACGTTTGCCATAGTTTATCAGACGTGAGACGTGCCCAGTGACACGTCTGATAGAGCTTCTCAGACTGCCTTTGACAGTTTATTTAAAGTTGTTAACAATTTACTGTCCAACTTATAAATATAAACTTTGAGAAACTGACCAGTCTTAATTGTCCCTAGACAATGTATAAAGGTTGTACTGTTTAAATTCCAGCACTGCCGAAAATCCCGGAACATCAGAACACTCGCATCTGTTTCTACAGCCACACACGGTGAGGCCTGTGATGGCAACTTATAAAGACTTTGGCACTGTAGAAGTAGTTTCCGACACTGAGTCAGACATCATGTCCCTCCAATTAGAGTCTCTCAGCTCCCCTCATTCATCTTTATTGGTGATACATTAACCACCATTTAATAAAAGACATGGGATAATCTCTATAATAATGTGGCTGATGGAGCTGGGCTCCAGAGAGGGAGGTAGCCGCTCTGTGACTGGAATTTCTAAGCACGCCGGTGTAGGGTAAGGTGAAATGCAGTTTGCCAAATGAGGATGATGCTGATGTTGATGACGATGATGATGATGATGATGATGATGATGATGACAGAGCAGGATAAATATGAGGAGCTATGACACTGGCATTAAGCGCAAACATATTAGCCATTAGCACATGGCCAATCAAAACGCTGCCCCTGTGCCAGATTGCGAGAAGGACAGACGATTGCACAGGTGCATGTGTGTGTAAGCGGCTGCATATTTGTGTGACTATGATCACTGCCTAAATGAGAGCCAAACGTCTGGCATGCTCAATACCTGCTGCCTCTGCCAGACTCGGTGAAACACGCAGGGGACAGCAGGATCATTTAGAGAGCATTACAAATATGCCTTAAAATAAAGAGTCCAGTATGTTCAGGGAGCAGAGACAGTCAGGGTCGATCAGGAACAGGGCTGTTTGGCGCCTTTATCTTAGATTGATAAAAAGATCCTCTCTTATTTAATTGAACTGACTTTAATTACGTTACTTTATTTTGTCTCTAAATTAGCACCATCATGAATAATTAATTTGCCATAACAGCATCAGCCAAGTAATAAAAAAAGTGATAGCCCATGAAATGAACAGTGGCCTCCAAACAGGCCACAGCGGAGCACCATCGATTACTAATGGGAGTCGCCCTGAGACCCACAGCATAACTGACACAGAGAGAAGCTGCAAAACAATATTGATGTAAGCCCATCCTCCCCGTTCCCCCCACTAACACACATCAAATATTCAGAAGGGTATCATTGCTGGTGTGCCAACCCACTGCGTATCCTCTATGGCACAGTAGGGGGACCATTGATCTTCCTCAAAATGAACAAATGAGCAGTACTGAACTATTACTCAAACTAAGATCACACCCACTCCAGGGCCTACGCTACCGATCCCACCGAATCGAGGAGCAGGACCTCCCCAGCAACTTTTTTAAATATGATTTCTTAGCCAGGTTACCAGGAACGACAAGACGGGTCACTTCTTTCATTTTCAGTGGCATCAGACAAGAAACCACAGATGTTTGATTGAATAATTGGGGAATGTTAATTGTTGGTGTTTATCACAAACAAATAAATGAACACTTGTTGTTCTGATAGTGCTGAGGGGAATTATATCTCAATCAAATGTTCTATCATTTCCTATCAAGTCTTAAGATAACTATGAGTGACTTCTATGAGCTTTTTTGTGTGTTTTGGCAGTATATCTTGGCAATTAGGCAACTGAACTGTCGCATAGAGTTTGTTGTCTAACAGAGCTAATACCAAAGCTGAATAGTAATAAACAGGTGCGTTATTACACAAAGAAAAGCATTACAGAAAAGATCATAGGATGACACAAACCTCATACATGCATCATACAGAAACATGATCTAAAAATTTCCTCCTAAAATCCAAGAGAACAATGAAGCTGGAATACATTCACTAAGGCTGGTCCAAGCCTTCAGGGAGCGATGAAAGAATTTCTTAGAGGCCCCTCTGTGCCACCAATACAACTAATAATTGTCAATCTGTTATTATTCGCACACTATAAATCTAACAAAGCCATAATCAAGTGTATTCGTTGGAGCTGTGTTGCTTACAATATACCAGTGTTTTTACCCTTTTACCCTTCATAGTGTTAACATAATATTACATTGCTGTTGTTTATTCTTTTATTTAATATTGCATTTTTGTGTAATTACTATTGTTTATTGACATGTATACAAAAAACAATTTGTCGTGCCATGTACTCTTGTGGGCCCCCTGGTAGACACAGGGGCCCTAAGCAGCTGCTTAGTTCGCTTATGCCTGTGCCTGGCTCTGACATTCACCATGAAGTCCTAAAGTCCTAAACCACCACAGGCTGAAAGGTCGTAGAATAAGAAAAGAAGAAGTCTAAAATTTGGTCATAAAGATGAAACCTAGTCATTTCATAAAGTGTCCTTTGGTTAGATCATAAAGAAATTAACTGGTTTGTTGAGCTTTATAGTTTTAAAAGAAAAAGTATGAGCCTTCTCTAGGGAACACCTGTAAAGCATGGGGGTGGTAGCATCAGATTGTTAAAGGTTTTTTTTTACGAGAAATTGTAGGTTTTTGCTTAAGGATAACCACGTTACCACCAAAGTTTAATCAGTGCCAGCAAAATGCAATGAATTTTGGATTCTATCGGATTTTCTGAAATATATAGTGTATATAGTGTATATTCGGGGGGCAGTGGTGGCTCAAATGGTTAAGGTGCTGAGTTGTTGATCTGAAGACCAGAAACACTTGCGTTCAAGCCCCACCAGTCAACCACTATTGGGTCCTTGAGCAAGACCCTTAACCCTTCCTGCTCCAGGGGCGCTGTATCATAGCTGACCCTTTGCTCTGACCCCCAACTTACTAAGATGGGATATGCGGGAAACACTGCATTTCATTGGCTCTGTACACGTACCTTTCACAATGACAATGAAGTTGAATATATATATAATATATATTTGTACAAGCGCTTTTAGTACGGCAGATAGCATTCGTTTCTTAATTTAGATTTGCCATATTATAAAACATGTTAAACAAGAGCACCTAAGAAAGAGGCCACTACGCTTCATGAGCAATTCTTGTCTTCCTTACAAATTTGCCCTCTATAAAGCTTTTAGTTCGTCCTCGGGCCTAATGAGAGACGACACCGTGTTTACATGGAGTGACTAATTTTCTCATCCAGATATAGTAGGTATGCTAATTTGACAGCAGGACAACAAGGCTTATCGTTGTCTGTTAAGGCATGCAAACATCTTCAGGGAAGAGGTGTGTGTGCTTGTGTGTGTGTGCTTGTGTGTGTGTGTGTGTGTGTGTGTGTGTGGGGCAGATCTGATAAGCAGCTGCGGCAGAGAGCAGTGGCTTGCGAGTGACAGCTCGCTGCTCTTTGTTGAGCCAACACATGCCGCTCTGCCGCAGAGGCAGCGACAAGCTAATGAAGTGACCCTGCAAACAAGACCTGCTGGTAACCAGGTAACCGTAGCACCATTTTAACGAAGCCAGCAGCAGCAGCGAGTGGGCACAGCGAACAGAGGACAGAAAAGATGCTCTTTTTTTTTTTCTCTTAATGTTCCCTTTCTTTTGCTTTTTATCTCTTCCTACCTCCTGCTCTGTCTCTCTATTTCACCCTTAGCTCTGCTTCCGTCCCTTAACTCAATCCACTACAAAGCCTCCCAGAACCCACCTCCATTACACACACTCAAGCAGGAAAAACAAAAGGCTCCTCAACCTGAAATTATGCTTTTTTTTTTGTATGGATTTGTGGCACACGGTAACAGCGGTGGCCACAGTGACAAAGAAATTGTTGCCGTTGTCTCGGCTGTCATGCTAGAGAGGCCCTTAAAATGTTGTTTACATTTTCTCACATATTCGCTTCTCCTCCTCTCTCTCGCTCACCCAGACGCGGGTTCTTGAAAAGGAAAAGACAAGTTAATAGCAGCGGCACAATGCATTTTCATTTAGCATCTTTAGAGTGTTTGTTGTTTTGTTTTTCACATAGCAAATGGAAAGCTCATGGCTGATTATGTGAAGAAGGCGTGAAATTGTGTTATTTGCAAGGCTGGGATATAAACTGGAGGCAGCAGTCGTCAAAAAGCTTCAGGGCCTAAAATGTTTTAAATAATGCTGTAATGACACAGATTTTCTCAGCACACACACACACAACACACCTCTCATATCTTAGCCTGCTGCATTAATGCACTGATTTTCTCTTCATTAACACACTCGCACTGCTTTCGCCACGCTTCTCCATGTGTATTTGCTGAAAATCAGCTGGAAAATAGTCCAGTGGCCGGTGGCATAACCAGCACACCGGTTTCTTTCGGTTGCGTTTTTAACACAATTGTTTTCGCTCATAAGCATTATAAAGTCATTAATGATGCAGTCTCTGGATACACACCATGCAAATTGGTGTGGAAAGGCTATAATTTGGGCAATTATAGTATTTTATCACAACTGGAATAATAGTGTTTTGGAACTGTTGTCCCTGCCAGCCCCAATATAATTCTAAATCAGTCATCTGTCTCTCAGTTTTTCCCTGGGTTATGGGAAGGGCTGGTGAGCAGAAGGGTGGCACTTAGGCAGTGTTGCCCATGGTACAGATGCTAAAACCTTCTGTGAGGAGTGCAACAAACTGATAAGTCAAACTGTTTCTAATGCAGGGCTGTAAATGGCTGATAGTGATGATGTAGTCAACGGTTAAAGAATGCAATAAATGTCGCATGAATCAGTGAGTTTAAGTTTAACATGGGTTTATTATCAGTAATCAAATAATCATGATAATCATTTAAATCACTCAGCCGTTCACAGTAATTAAATTCAGGTTGTAATAATAATGTTGTGCCAAAGGGTGAACAACAAAAGGCATGACATCACAACCGTCCAGTCACACGAGGCCAAAAATATAAAAACAACATCCATTAGCAAAGATTCGCTAATAACAGAAGTGGGAGGGTCCGGCATGCAAAGCGGTTCTTTATACTTCACCCTCACATCACATGCTGTCCAAAAGTTAGAACCACATACGCACCAGTTTGTCTGGCGACACATACGAACAAAATACAGTTTTCTAGTGAATTTTCAATAAAGGATAATATGACTAACAGTAAAATAGTTTATTTTGTTACTATTTTGTTGCGATATATATGTAACTTATTTGTTTACATGGTAAGTAGCTCTATTCCGCTGGGGGAGACGGGGGTGGTGGTACTGACTGGCTGCCACTGGTACAGACACTGTCAGTTGTCAGTGGTATTAAGATACTATAGTATATCCCTGTATTGCTAAGCTTTAGGCCATCATTCTGATAGATACATAAAAATAAGGTGAGAGAGAGAGATAGGGGGAGAAAGCGAGAGAGAGAGAGAGGGAGAGAGAGAGAGAGAAAGAAAAAAAGAGAGGAGGGTGAGAGAGAGAGAGAGAAATAGAGAGAAAGAGAGAAAAAGAGAGAGACCTGAAAAAAAAAAAGAAAACAACTGAGATTTTCCTTAACCATGTTTGAAAAGAGTGTTTTGATTCGAGCTGTGTAAAACTCATCAAATTAAAAGAAAATAAGGAGGAACTTAAAGAGATTGAATGCATTAACACACTGAAGTGTGTGTGTTTTTAGAAAAGCTCCACGAAGGATCCACAGAACTACAGGGGATATGAAGATGGTCTATTATCTCTGTTCTGGCCAGCAGGTTCACCCATTTCTCCAAGACTCATGAATGTAATTGACCTTTTTTTTTGAGTAATAGTAGAGAGTGAAAAAAAGTGAGAGAAGAAAGACTGAACACAACCCGAGCAGCGCTCCTTTCGGAGTAACACCGTATGTTTGTGGAGGGTGTGGATATGAAAAGGGCATTCAAATCAATAGACTGACAAAAGTCTCTGAAAAGACGTCTGAATCTTATTTTATTGCTGTGACCACCAAAGCCTCAGAACCTCCCAGACCAACATTTTGGACAAAAAAAAAATTTTTATTTTGCTTTTTGCAAGTCTATTTGTTTTCTTATTTTCTTTAGGCTGGACGCAGAGCTTCGTTCAGGTCCAGCTTTGTGGAAGAACAATGTACAGGTCTAATCATTATTTAGCTGCGCCGTGTGCTAGAAAGGTCAGCAGTTTGAAATGTCAGGCTTCAATAGAACTAGATGCACATCGTGCCGCTCAAGTGTCCAATTAAATGGGGGCTGGCAGGGGCTGAGGGGTGAAGTGCACTTCACATGAAGAAGCTAATGAGGGGCCAGGGTATTGGAGCCCCCTCTAAAGCAAAAGCAAGGGAAGAAGGCAAAGCAGGAAGCAGGAGGTAATGCGGAAATAAAGCGATTTGAGCAGTCCCGAAAACACAAGCAAAGGGGAATATCACTTGATCTTCACACACTTTTTGTGAAGTTTTTACACTCTGAGCATGTGTGCATAAACGCACACACACACACATATCCTATAATACGCAGGCTGAAGGTCAGTGTGTCCTGTGTATCTGCCTGAGTCATCTCAGAGCACCAGCTGTTTTCCAAATTGCATGGAAAAAAAAAAAAGCTTCCCACACACTCGGTATAGATAAAACAGGGTCAGAGATCATCACACACTTTTTCTGCATCCTAATAAACACATGCATACACAGCCTGAGCCTGAGCCATTTCCTACAGCATGAAAGAAACGTGACATTTCTTAAAAAAAATTTAAGCTTTAAAAATGACATTTAAATCTCTTTCTGTATGAAAGGAATCAGGTTCATTTGCGGACATCGAACTAGCTGTGACGCTTGTCGGTCTAATCTCATTCCATTCCATTTCGAGCCAATGTGCAGTTACCAAAAACTGGAATTTAATGGAACTGAATGTAATAGAAAAGAAGAAAAAGCTTATTTAATAGTTAGAATAAAGGTTTTAGGGTAAATATTGGGATAGTAAATAAATAGACGAAATATGTATTTTTGCATATTTTATGTTCTGGTTTTAAGTTATGCTTTAGGCTAAAAAAAATATGAGTGTAAATTAACTATTAATTCTAAAGAAATTGTAAAATAATTAATATTAATAAGTAAATATGGGGTAGGATTAAGAGATCTGCAATATAGTCATGATGTATATGGCAATAACATGTGTTAATAAACAGCTAATATGCTACTAATCTGAATTTATTTGTTTAAATATCATGCATATATCAATTTTTTGCTATCTAAATATGTGTTTATTTGTCCTTTTTTGGATTTGAGGCCGTGTCCTGATTCACACTGCGAGGTGGCTTGCTGTTTGCTTTCGCACCCAGTTTTCTTTGCGTCGGTTTTGACATTTGCCTTTGTTTTGGTGTTGATTGCGTCTCTACCCGTCCTGTCACTGGATGACTACCCCACTGTGTTTACTTGCTCTTTGTTCACCCCCTGATTAGTTTGCCAATTAAATCCCTGTTTTTCAATTTATTAACATAAAACGTTGCTGATTGTTGTCATGCAATATTGAGCCTTGATTTCTCTTCTTGATTTTTTTTCCCAGGATGCTGTTTTTTAATTATTTTTATTCTGTATGTAACTTTGCATTTCCCCAAATGTAATACAACGCTTGTTCTTTCTCACTAGCCAAAATAGTTTATATTCGCATTTACGGCATGTGGCAGTGACAACTGAGCAATTGGGGGTTAAGGGTCTTGCTCAGGACTCCAACAGTGGCAACTTGGTGGGGCCGAGAATCAAACCCTGATCCCCCAATTAGCAGTCCAACACCTTAACCACTGCACTACCACTTCCTCATTTTATGTTTTATATTAAAAGTGAAGTTAAAATTATAAGCTGGAGACTATTAAAAAAAGAGCAATTAGAAATAAAAAAAAAAAAAACGTACTTCTAAAGAGTCTAAGCGCTAACATGGCTTCTCTTTTACAGCTGAAGGTCAGTGATAAAGTCTAAGCAGTTTGTGTGCACAGATGTCATGTGAAGCTGTGGAAATAAGCCCACTCAGCATGCCTTCTATAAATGTTATTTTAATCAAAGTGCATTAAAGCAGCCAGATATTTTAGACATATGGGCACTGCATACTACCAGACTTCCCCATCTGTCTCTTTGTGTGTCCAGACTATGCTTGCTGCCATCACACAGATGCTCCTACAAAAGTCTGGGTTCTTCCTCAGCACACTGGCAACCATGCTTAGATCCACTGCTGTTAAATTATATGGTTCTGATTGACACGGTACAGGGTCTTTAAGGACATTTTTATTGTTTAGAAGCTTATTTAATGCTTAGATATAAATAGCATGGGGTAAAATAAATACTCTACATGGGCAGTTGTACAGGGACACCAGAACGTTACATCTATAAGTGCCTTTAGAACACCCTATTCCAGAATTTACGTACATTATTACTCCTTTAATAGCCTCCAGACTTTGGGAAATGCTTTTCATTAGACTGTGGAACGTGGTGAGGTGTTCCAGAGTAGAGTTAGAAGCTTGGGTTGTTTTTACTTTAATCATAACACACCATGTCTTCATGGAGCTTTGCAGCTTTGTGCACAGGGACATTGTCATGCTGAAGCAGTGTTTGGGCCTCTTAGTTATAGTGTGATGAATCTCTACAGCACAAACACTGGGACATCATGTACTTACCTGGGTTAGTGATAGTGAGGAGGTCCAACTTGCGTTGTTGCTGAAACAAAAAAAAAGAAAGAAAAGGAAATCCAATTTAATACAAAATAAGTGGTTTTGAATGAAGATCAAGATTTGATTTAGTCTGATTTATGTGCCATTATTTTTAATTATGGACACTGGATGGCTGCTGAAAAGCTTTTTTTCTTGCCTGCACCAGCAAATGTCAAATTTCCACTAAAACAAACTTCAAAAAAGTTGGTCTGTAATCATATGTTGTTAACCGCAGTAGCAAAGGAGTGGGAGATTTTGCTTTAATTAAGCTAATGAACTCTTTTACAGCACGAACACAAACATTTCCGCCATTTTTGTTGTTTTTTATTTTTGTAGCAGTATTTGCCTAGGGACAAGACCTGGGCTGAGGACATCATCAGCATGGGGCCCCGTTTTCAGATTTATCCACTCTGGAACCTTGATGGCTGTTGACGATGATTTGCACCAACTAATGTCAAAACCTTAAAAAAAGCTTTTTGTGACGCTAAACCTACTGAATCATTAATGTATTTACATTTTTTCTTTTCAAGTTTCATTCATGCATCTTCTATACCCGCTTATTCCCTAATTTAGGTTCACGGACTGCTGCTGGAGAGTCTGCTGGAAGGTCTGAAGGCGGGAGGGGTTGGACACACAGACACTCTCCTATGAGGGCAATTTAAAATCACCAGTCACAAACTTGTTGGAACTGTGGAGAAACAGGAAAAGGAGAAACCCACGTGGACTGTTGAGACCGGAGAAAACCCGAAAACACATTGGAAAGCAAGCCTGCAAACTCCGACTCCACAGAAAGGGACCTGCCTGCTGTGAGGCAAGCCGAACTAACCCGGACCTTCTTGCTGTGAGTTAACACCATAAGCCTATTACTTTTAACTTTACTATAAATTTTTAAAAATGACTATGACATTCTATGATAAGCACTTTTTTGGTGTCCTTAACTGAAAAAATATATAAAATACACACATTTACTGTTCCTAGACAAAATACTACTATCGCACCTTAATAGCTACACTGAAAAAAAAAGTTTGTTAAATTTACCCTAATAAAACACACACATCATTCTGCATAATTAAACCGAGCGAAATTAAAGCAATTATATTTCAACGCTCTAACATGATTTGAGCCTGTATTTGTAAGTCCCTGAATGAGATAAAACATCGAGCGTGCACCTGAGCTAAGATTCAAACCCGTGATGCTGCTGTTCTGCAGACACATTACCGCTGTTCTACTTCAGAGCCGATTTTAATTGCTTTTATTTAATGCTCATAGCTGCAATCTGCACCAACGTCCTCATGAGATTTTATAATGGAATTAGGTTATTTTAATACTACAGGAAGTGATCATGCTCACGCTACGTCGTTTCATATAGTCATTAGAAAAATTGTTAAGTTTAATTTAAGCAATAAAATCATGTTTGGTTGAGAAACATAATGTTTTTATGTAAACTACGCTTAAAATGTCATTTTTATGTTCCTTTTGTTCGGTGTAAATACGGCTTAAACTTTATAACACCAATTGAACCTGCAACTGATTTGCACTCATTTTACAAAAGCAGGACAGGATGTATGACATCTGAAGCTGATTTTTCAGACAAATAACAAATAACAGAATTGAACCTTTGTGATACGAGCTGCAGTTTTATTCGCTCACATGCTGAACAATGAGGGACCACCATCCACATGTCCTCTAGGGATGTTTTACATCCAGTGACGGTTCGGAATGTCTCAGACCCACAAAAATTCCCCATTATTTGCATTAAATGGTACCACAGCCAGAAATCATAAAGAAATTGGATTTATGGCTTAAATAACATGCAGACAAATAAATTAAGTCTATTTGTATTTTAAGTTAAAACAGTCTCCTCTGTTTGTTCACCTTTTGCTTCTTTAGTATAACATTTTCATTACATTTACAGCATTAGACAGACGTCCTTATCCAGAGCGACTTACATTTATCTCTTTTATACAACTGAGCAATTGGCGTTTAAGGGCCTTTGCTCAGGGACCCAACAGTGGTGGCTTGGTGAAGCTGTAAGTGTGTGTATCTGCTACAGATGAAGTAATAGATGGTTAGGCTACATCCACATGAAACCAGATCTTTTCCTAGCCTCTCTTTTCTTTTTTTTTTTTGCCTCATTCTGAATCAAAAACTCTGTAAACACGGAGTCGTCTTTACATGCAAAACTGTTTAAAAACAATGAAGCGAGCATGCCAGACCAGTATGTGGTGCTGTAATTCTGCCACAGACAACTGGAGAAGAAGACTCGGAGCACGAGCATAAACCTTGCTTGCTATCTACTCGCTAAACCAACACTAGACGTTGTTGTCTATAATCAGGTGTTGCTAACTGAGTAACAGAGGAGCGAAAGGTTTTGCTGTAATGAAGCTAATTAGCTTAGTAGCTTTTGCAGCACAAATAAAAGCATGTAGTCCGCCATTGTTGTTGTCGCTGTTATGTAACGTAGTGTTGTGTCTGACTAAGGACAAGACCTGGGTTGATGACATCATCCTTTAAAAAATATATAGATTGGCTGTACACACTGAAACACAAGGGCCTTTTTCAGATTTATCCACTCTGTGGTCCCGGGTTTCAAAGAATGCAAATCCGTCTAGACGAAACGCCTATACGCTACAAAATCTTTGCATATACAGCTAAACGCCTCTCTGTGTGTACAGAGCCTTACAGAGATTAGCGGCAGGGTTGGTGGGTTACATGAGGTGCTACCTCATTCCTGCTCTCTGCCAACACATGCTCTCGCTCTCTCTCTCTCTCTCTCTCTCTCTCTCTCTTCCTTAGTTCTGTGATTAAGCTGGAGGATCTTCTGAGTGACACTAATCAACACCTTTCCTTCTTTTCTTTTCACACTCTCACTCTCTGTATGTCTCACTCGGGGTGTCAGCCATGTGTTTGTGTGTGATTGTGTTTTAAATTCATTCGTGATGCTCACAAGACCCTCAGGTTGTTTCTTTTTATCTAAAATGACTGACATTTTTTTTTACAAAATTTTACATTCCGATGTTAAACCCCCCAAAAAACAGATTTATATCAAAAATCAGTCTTTACATCAGTGTTTTGGGACATTAACCACTCACTATTCCAAGCAAAAACACCAGCAGACATCTATTTAGCTAATCAACACTATCAGCTTTCAGTAACCAGAGTTGGGTAGTAAGGTGTTATATTTACTTTGTCGCATTTACTTGAGTAGATTTTTGGAAAAAAAACCGTACTTTTTATTTAATACTTTTTAAGTAAATTTTTAATTGTGAAAATGTACTTTTAATAATTCGTTTCCATCATCCTACGGATAATGAAATGGCGAGTCTTGCGATAGGCAGTACAGACATGAAACCATCAGATTTTTTGGTGTGGGAGGGAGAAGAAACGATCATATCAGTAGAAACAGACTGCACAGATTCATATTCAATTAACATTTTTACTTAAACAAACATTAACATAATGCGATGCCTTCTATGTGAACAAAACAAATTGAAAGATCAGCGTACAGGAATTCCAGCTCCGCCCTGAGAAAACCTGTTACGGTAAGTTTCATAAAAATAAATATTTTAAGGGCGATTCTGCAACTATGGGCACTTTAACATTAGCGTAATTTACTATCAATTTGTGCACTAGCACTTCTTTTTTTATAATTTTAATGAGTATTTTTTTTGTAGTATGTTTTATGGATTAAGAATTTTCCCGTTGTTTATTTAGATCCAAAGTAACTAGTAACTCACTCCTTAAGTAATCTTATCATTCCATACTCTATTACTCTAACTCAGATCACTTTAAACATTTAATACCTTTTCTGTTTCCTGAGTCATTCTTTTTGTAATGTAATTGTACTTAAGTAATTTTTTTCCGGCTTCCTCTGGCTGTAGCAGCACGTCACCGGCTAAAGGCTGCATATCTCTTTGTCTTCTGTCACTTTTGGTGTTCCAAAACCACACAAAATAGGGCACACTTCAAATAAAAGCTATAATAATTGATCATACTATTTAGTATCATTACAGACTTTAAATTATCACTTGTTGCTAAAAATAAAGAACACAGGGATTCATGCTGCCAGAAGGCAACGCCTGTATGTGCAGAGGAAGGAGGACAGACAAGGCCTCAATTTACACAGCATAAATTTGCCTTTTTTATCTAAAATATTGTGGCTGATTCCGCTCCTGAGTACCTATAAACTTTATACCCGTGTGTGTGTGTGTGTGTGTCTGTGTGTGTAAGTGAAACAAACCGCTTCCCCCCAAATGATATATTTGTGGGGTGCAGTGTGTTCAAGTAGTCTCCTGGTGAGAGTGTGTGACAAGGGCTTAAGCAATTCACAAAAGTCATAATTCAGATCAATAAGTATGCAATCATAGGCCAACGCACACCCTCATTGACATGCCGGAGAGTGCACACACACACACACACACACACACACACACACACACACACTTGAATTCTGACATCACTGCAGGTCCTTGTTCATAAGTGGTTTCACTCAGAGAAATAAGAGAGGTGAGCGTATACTGATATGGACACACACACACACATCCACACACACAGACACAACACACACACACACACACTTAACTTTTCAGATTAGTCTATTACATTGAAACTGATTTAAAAGGTAACCTCCATAAATCTGTTAAATGTTATAGGAAATCACTCAAAAGTTTAAATCTACTTTAAATCATAAAAGGTGTGATTTTCTATTATGGCGCCCCCTGCTGGACATGATGCGTTCTGCAGCTTATACACGGTTTGCCAAACTTTCCAAGCATGACCAAAAGTTCTCTAATATTTCTCTTATTTAGACCCTAAAACATGTAAACCGAGCCTTAATAAGATCTGGATCTGTCTAAGTTATATAACTAAGACATATACTTCATGAGCAAAAGTATTAGGACACCTATCCATCACATCCATCACATGTTTTGTAAATATCTTATTGCAGATTTAGTCTCGATTTTACTCTATTAGTCACAATAGTCTCAGTGAGATCGGGCACTAATGTAACGTGAGGAGGTCTGATACGCCGTCTTTGTTCTAGTTCATCTTAAAAGTTTCAGTAGGGTTAAGATCAGTGCTCTGTTTAAAACAGAAAGTTCTTCCACACCATGTGTTCATGGAGCTCAGGGGTATTATCATGCTGGAACAGTGCTCGAGTCTTTTGAAGGAATAATATAATGCTACAACATATAAAGACATTCTAGACAATTCGATGCTTTGTGGAAACCGTTTGAAGAACGTTAGAGTGCTGATAAGGTGTCCATATACTTTTGACCATAGGGTTCAGCAACAGATTTAATTAAATGTAAAGGGATTTCTATAAATCCATTTGCACCTTTGGTAGATGCTAAACAGCATTTCATTGCGATGTATCTGCAATTAGCAATGACAGTAAAGTTCTATCTGTCTGTTTATTTAGTTATAAATGCATAATGGTGATACAAGACCAGGAAGCAAAAGAACTTTCTCCAAATCTCATTATTTTTAGGGCCTAAACACAGCAAACACTACAGCTGAAAGCTACTTTAGGTTAATGCATTGGCTAATTATGATTTGTGTAAAACAAAGTTTGAAACAGGGGCTACATCCGCTAATTGGTATCGTTACTAATACGTCATTCTCTGCTGTAGCCATGGCGTGACCAGATATGTAACTCGAATGATGTCTCCAGGAAGAAAATACTCATCAAACGTCCGTTATGGCAAATGAAAGTTAGCAATATTTTCATATTTAAGCCAGAGCTCACAGAACCACAATGATGACAGACAATCAACCACTAGTGTTTGGCAGACACCCTTAGACACCCTGTCTTTCATACCCACCGCTGTTAGACTGTACAACTCAAACAGCAACTCATCATGTATAGAACTGTAAATACTTGTAGATTTTTTTTAAAAAATTATCGTAAATTGTTTTTATTTCACACAATTTGCACATTTCTATTGCACATTCTTTTCTATCTTCCTACTTTGCACATAATTGTTTTTGTATCTGAGCCACTGTAACAATTTAATTTCCCCACTGGGGGTTCAATAAAGATTATCTTATTTTATCTTATTCAGAGCGGCTTATATTTATATCACTTATCAGACTGAGCAGATGAGGGTTAAAGGTCTTGTTCAGGGACCCAGGAGTGGCATCTTAGTAGACCTGGGAATTAAACCCCTGTCTTACTGATTAGCAGTTAAATCAGTGAGCTAGCACTTTGCTAGCAATAAATATCATTAAGGAAACGCCTGTTATGAGACAGTTAGCAGTGTTTCTGCTTTAAACACAAATCAGGAAATCAGGCCATGGAGAAATTAAGATGGATTAAGACCTTGTAATTGCTAGATCTGATTTTTAGTTAAACATCACTGGGGGAAAGTTCCCAAAAACCTGCACACAGTTAATCCTGAAAGGAGTTAAAGGAAAGAATATTTGTTTTTAGATCTTTTTAAATCATTAAAATAGTTTTGTGATTTTATTTTATTTTTTCACTGTTTGAATCTGGGTGACCCTAATGAGGTAACGCAAACACCGAAAACGTAATTACAAAAGGTCTCCTGTGTATTTGGGATCATTTATGTAGCACCTTTAAAAATATTCAGAGCAACTAAGTCTGGTTATTCATTAATAAAACAAAAACTCATTATTAATCTGTTTTTTTACACCTTTAGGAATGGCCATGTCCCGAACTAAAAATAAAAGGTGAGAAAAAAGCGAGAACAGAGCAGTTTTTATGAACACTCTTGTACACTATTGTAGCTTTGGCTAAATGCTGATTCTCTTTCTGTGATAATGGTTAATTACAGCATTGTGCTTTACTCACATGAAGTGTCACTCAGAAACCTGCCGGAATGGGATCTGTAGTGTTTTCCAGGAACACACACATATACACACACAATAAAAAAGAAAAAAAGAGAGGGAAACATTACTAGGACAATTCTGGGCATGAAAATAGGATTGTATTAATCTTTATTAAATGAAGCCAGGGAATTCCCTATATACACAGAGAGAGAGAGAGAGAGAGAGAGAAATAGAGAGAGACAGAGAGAGAGAGAGAGAGAGAGAGAGAGAGAGAAAGAGAGAGAGCAGAGAGAGACAGAGAGGAGAGAGAGAGAGAGAGGAGAGCAGAGAGAAAGAGACGAGAGAGAGAGAGAGAGAGAGAGAGAGAGAGAGAAATAGAAAGAGACAGAGAGAGAGAGAGAGAGAGAGAGAGAGAGAGAGAGAGAGAGAGAGAGAGAGAGAGACCCAAAGTGTCCCAGAATGCCCTAGGGTCTAAGGCCTTGCCCTTTTTTCTGGTGCCATATGCTGGCACATAATCACTCCAGTTCACCCCACACACACACACACACAGTCCAGACGAACAGATTCCCCATTTCTTCTCAATCACCGTTTATATGACGAAATAACAACCGAATCACGGCACCACCCGATTCATGCATAATCCTCTATATTTCTCTGTTTTCCTTCCAAGTTTTTTTTTGCCTTTGCTGGCCTACATTCAGACCAGATTCCAAATAGGCCAGACTTCCCAAACTTTCTCCATAAAATGCCATTAATCTTATCAGACTGATGCGCACCTTTCCAATAGCGGCTTAATCTGGGCTGACTGCAGCCCGGCACGACTGTAATTAAGATGGCTGGTCTGCAGATAGAGAAAAAAAAAATCAGCAAAAGCCTTCATTTACTAAACCTCCCTCCTTATGAAGGAATTAAATATTCATGCCCAGTCTACCCGAAGCCCATTTGCAATATTTCCTCCTGAATTTACTTTTCCTATTTGGTTGATGGTTATCCTGCATGTGGGCCCATGAGAAAGGGGGTGTAGGGTGAGGGGTGTTTAAAAATCCAGCCAACAATTTGGAATCTCATTTCACATTTATGTAAAGTCAATATTAAAAGATTAACCTGAGTCTTTTACCCCTGCAATCTATTATCAAAAAAATACAGACTAAATCGTCTGACGGGAATATTGGTGGTAATAGACGGCATCACAATGGGTGGAAAAGGAGTCCACGCCAAGCAAGCGGTCTTTGACCCTAGATTAACATGGAGGCATGGAAAATTGTCATAAATTGGGATTGTGTGGACACACACACACTTTCCTTACACACACAGAGTTCGTGTAGTAATGAAGCAAAGGGAAACTAGTTAGGTTACTTGTGTCTGTCCCAGCAGTGACGCACAGACTCTGTGTCTTTGTCGATGTCCTCACAGGACTTTTTTTGTCTGATGCTAACAATTCCCCAGTGAGAAAGAGAGAGAGAGAGAGAGAGAGAGAGAGAGGGAGAGAGAGAAAAAAGAGTATGCATGTATGTGTGTGTGTTAAGGGGGAATCAACAGTCTTAGTCACCTCATTTTAGGAAGGAAACACCCCTGTGAGAGTAAGTCAACACTCTAATCACACACACACACACACACACACACACACACACACACACACACACACACACACACACACACATACACCCCTCCTTTCCCCCCGTCTGCTCCGGTGCCTCCCTGATTTCCAGCTCAGCTCTCCTCTGAGTTATGTTGCTCCCCTGTGATGTGAGAGCGGTGTGAGGGATGAGCTCACTCTGAGATCATGCTCTCGTGGGCTTCTCATCTTACACATCCCTTGCTGACAGCTTACCAAGCACACGCTTAAACACACTAAAGCTCAAGGACCACACACACACACAAACACACACATCCTGGTGTCATCTAGTTTTTAAATATTATTATATTTAATAATGTTACATATTTAATAATAATTATATTTAATAATTTAATAATAGTGATAAATAATAACAGAAATATTAACTGGCATATCCCTTTGTTAAACCAGAAGGAGAACTTATTGTTAACAGTAATTTAATGTGAACTGTAAAAAAGATAACTACATCAGGTGACATAAAAGACAACAAACAATGAAACACCCTGAACTGTAATGTTCATAAGCTGCTTTAAATCAGAATCCTGTAATAGGAACTGATTAACCACTGCATCACCCAAAGTCACAAGGCCTGAGTCAGAATGAGAAAAAATGTGTATACTAATATACGTCATATGCCATGTAGCAACTTTAGACACAAAAAAAGACAGAGCAATAGGAAAGAGAGAGAAAGAGAGAGAAACAGAGGGAGAGAGATCGAGGAAGAGAGACAGACAGAGAAAGACACAGAGACAGATATACATACAGACTTAAAGACAGACAGAGAGAGAGAGAGAGAGAGAGAAAGAGATACATACAGACTTGGAGACAGACAGAGAGAGAGAAATAGAGAGAGAGAAAGAGAGCGAGAGAGAGAGAGATACATACAGACTTAGAGACAGACAGAGAGAGAGAAATAGAGAGAGAGAAAGAGAGAGAGATACATACAGACCACTTTAGTTCTTAAGTTTGATTAATATAAAGCTAGGATTTTTTTAAAAACTAAAATCTAATTATGGTGAGGTTTGTTTATCTAGAGATCTCATGCCAGTCAGTTAATAACAGATGGTAGTATGTGTATATGTGGGTCTGTATTTTCAGACAAGTTTTATTAAACAGAAATGACTCCCTTGATGCAGCTGCTGGAGACAAAAGGTTTATTTGCTGCTTTGTGTTATGACTAGTGTATTAATACCTAACATGTTTGACACTCTGGTAAACATACACAGATTTTATTATAAAAAGGATTTGAAGTGACATTAAAATGGTGACCACAAAATTGGAAGCACACAACTGGCTAGGATATTTGCTCTAGCATTTCTTCACTGGAACTAAGAGACCCTAACACCGCACACAAACCTCCTGAGCTTCACAAAGACATGGTGTGTTCATAAAGACATGGTGTGTTCTGGTTGGTGTGGAAGAACTGGAGTGTTCTGCACAGACCTATGACTCAACACCACTAAACACCTTTGGGATAAACTGGAAAAACAACTGCACCCCAAACCTCTGATCTCAATATTATTGTAGATGATTAAACAAATCCCTAAAAAAAAAGGGGAAAAAAAATCTTAACAGATATTATTATAGAAGTGAGAGTAAAACTAAATCTGGAACAGGAATTTAAAAAACCCACACATGGATGTAACACTCAGGTGTCCTAGTACAGGTAGTCTAGTTAGTGGCAGTGGTGGCTTAAATGGTTAAGACGCTGACTTGTTGACAGGAAGACCTGGGTTCAAGCCCCACCATTACCAGTTTGCCACTGTTGGGTCCTTGAGCAGGACCTTTTAACTCTTCCTGCTCTGGGGGGGTTTGTATCATAGCTGACCCTGCACTCTGACCCCAACTTTCTATGCTGGGACTGGATAAGAAACTAATTTTACTGTGCTGTCAAGTGTATGTAAAAAATAAACTTTTTTACTGGAAATAAAGGTGAGATCTAACGGCATTGTATTTCATTCCTATGGTGTAAAATGGAAAATTATTTAAGATTTATAATTTGCAGACTGAAATTCTTGTTAATATCAAAATAACATGAGATGAATTTCAGGATTCACTTCTTCATTTCATCTTCTTTTAAAAAAAAAAGAACAGCTTTTTTTTTTTTCAATAAAAAGTTTTTCTTAAATATTGACTCACCATATTCATAAGCCAGCATTAAAAATAATAGAGAAAAGAGAAAAAAGAGAGATAAAGAGATAAAAAAAAAAGAAAGAGATGCATGCATGAGCCCCCAGAGACATGGTTTAAAAATAGAAAAAAAAAGGATTCATTTCCTGGGTAAGCAGCTCCCGTCAGACCTGAGGCACCTTCCTGACCACCTGCATGGGGCTGCATCTCAGGACCTGCCGGGCCTCCGAACAGAGAAACTAATAACCCCAAAGCCGAAGCTGCATCTCCTCTATTCAGCACTTAAAAGCCATGATTGAATTTCATCTTGATTTCATTAAATATTCATAAAGGCCAATTAGAAGGGCAGTGCTGGCTGGCAGTGAGGACCCCTCTCCATCACTCTGTCACACACACATACATACACACACTCCATCAGATGCTGATCTAACAGACCAGCAGCTCCAGCCAGGAGAAAGTCTTTAAAAAAATCTTTTCTTTTCTATAAGTGTATCGCCTACTCTTTCTCTCTCCTCCGTCCACTTTAACGTCACGAAACACGAGAACAGACACCGATAGGATATAAGATGATACACTCACACTGAGACATCATTAAATAAAACAGAAAGCGAAGGAAGAGCTTTACGCTATAGATAGAGACGAATGGAACATTAGGCTCTAATAGGCACCAAGCAGAGCCTTGATACACACACACACACACACACACACACACACATCATCATCCACCCAGAACATGCCACTTGCTGCTTGACGGACTTTCAAAGTGAGTTATGAGAGACAGTGAGCCAGACTAGAGGTGGAAGATTAGAGGATGAGGCAGGATGAGCAAAATGGACGTCAGAGAGGTAGAGGGTAGATTTTATAAACAAGGCAGCAGGTGGTAAAAAAAAAACAAAAACAAAAAAAAAAAACAGTGCTAGTGCTTCGTTTTAAAATAAAAGTCAGTATGCGAGTGTTATAAATATTTATTTTGAAAAGCGTACTGTATGTTAACCTTTTTATCACATATAGATAGAAGCAGCTCGCAGTTCCAATAGATTTACACCTAAATATCAATGTGTATCATTACTAACAGAGTTGGAGAGCAACTAATGACATGTATTGAAAAAAATTCTATTATTTAATTAATAAATACATGTAATTATTAATTAAATTAATTACTAAATAAATGTAACAGTAATTTGTTACAATCACTTAGAAAATATGTCTAAATAACTTACAGGTACGGCATTTAGCAGACACGCATATTCAGATTGACATACATTTATTCAGGGCCTCGCTCAGGGGCCCAGCAGTGATAACTTGGTTGTACCACAAACCCACAATCTTCCGGTTAGCAGTCTAACAGCTTAACCGCTAGACTACCACCTACCCAGTTACTTCTTGTGATGCTTCTGTTTTTTGGTTTTCTGGTTTGTTTTTGTAACGTCTGCCAATTACATTGTAAGCTTTAGGCAACTACACCCCGTCTGAGAGATGCCACCATGGCGAGTGATAAAAATGCATTTCAGTGCTGCAAAAAAGGAAATGTACAAATAATTTCATCCTGAAATGCGATAAGGGTGAAAATATAACAATTCAGTGCAAAATTTGTTTTCTGGCTGTTAAAATGTTTTCGATATCAAAGGCTTCAATGTCGAACGAAATCTGCAGGTAGGTAACAAGCCTTCCTTTATTTTATAAAAGCTCATGGATTTTTGTTGTTATTGTGAGTGTAGTGTTTCCTGATTTTGATATATTTACTCGTTTCTGTAAAGTACAAAGTGACACAGTAGTTTAAGTCGATTTAGCTGCTATGTGGGAAAAAAACCCCACCAAAATAAATATCCGTTTAGAATCGTAAAAGTAATCATTTTATTATTTAATTTTCCAGTACAATTACCTTCCCAACACTGATAACCAGCAATAACATGCAATAATTTTATGTTTACTCATTTATTCGTTTTTCTTCCACTGCCACTCAGATCTGGTTTGTGGCAGTTAGCAGAGAAACATGGTTAAAATGAAATTTTATAAACATACAGGTTAATAATCCTATCCTCACACTATATAACCAAAGGTTTTTGAACACCTTACCAGTCATATATGTTATCCCACAACTGTTGATTTCCTTTAATTGGAACTAAGAGGCTCCATGAAGTCCTGGTGTGTTATGGTTGGAGTAGCGAAACTGAAGAGGCCTGAACTCAGCCCTATGAGATGAACTAGAACACCAACAGTACCCACTCAGACCCCTTAATCTAACACAGCAGTGTCTAATCTCACTAATACTACTGGGACTAAATGAAGAAATCTCAGAAGTGTGGATATTATTATAGGAGTAATATAGTAGAAATAAATCTGGAGTGATATGATATAACTGGCTAATATTCTTGGACCACGATTAATGTTGCATTGTCAGATGCATTTGTCTATTAGATGATATTAATTCATTGTGCAGAAAATGGGCAGAGACATAAGAACCGAGTAAAATAAGGTCAGCTTCAGTTTGCCTATACCAGCAGCCATGCAAATAACATGAGGTGTTGTCATGGTGACTAGTTTCTGATGTGTCCTTTTTACTGGTTCCAGATGATCGACATTTTGGTACTGCAAAAAAAATGATAAACTGCTTACCAAACGAAAGTGCAGAACGGTTTCATGTTAGACACTGGATCTTGCTTGATCGCAGGAAAAGTGCAGTAAAAAAAAGAAAAACTGAATTCCTGCCAAAGGGAGTAGACCCCGACTGCCAATGTGCAGGGTAAAGATTATCATTTTAGTTCTTTTAGATTTCGCTCTATATAGATCGGCTCACTGGGGAGGCACATTACAGACAAATAGCACAGTTTATAGGCAGTGCAGTCATGGAGCCTGTCATAACAGCAACCTGAAGGCCTCCTTCCTCGTTGACCCGAAACAAAAATCAATCTCACGCTGCTGACTTCACAAAATCAATCAATCATTTTACAGCCCGGATAGCTTACCAAATGACCCGCCTGCAATCTCTTCCCTGAAGGGACCTGTCACTGATGGAGTCCTGAAGGAGTGACCTGAACAGTGCAAAGATCAATGACCGCCCGCTTGCTCCAAGCTAAGCGGAGCCGTGCTGCTGAGTCACGGTGCAGAAGAGCGGTGCACTCGGAAAACGACCTCCCATCTCCCAGCATTAACTCGAATTAGCCTCATGCGCCGCTTTAAGGCCAAATCTAAATGTTTCGTTTTTAGATAAATGTTAAAGCACATATACGGTCTATGGGTTGCTATGAAACCAGCTGCTGGAAGTCGTGCTGCACCAACAGGAAAGTAAGTGAATGAAAGAATGGTTACTCAAAGTGCTCCGGAGTTCATATCTCTGATTAACTACAGAAAGTGATAGGACTAAATTGGATGAGCCTGCCAGGATAATCGGTTGCAGTACGCAGACATATTATTTCCTGCCTTCATCGGGTAAAAAAAGCAATTTAAAAGAAATAAAGCAAAGCAATTGGTACACCATCTACTGTGCAGGTCAGATGGTCAGAGTTAACGTGTACTGGCTTGGCTTTATTTTTAAAAGATGTGTGTGCTCAGGAGCAGAGCTAAGTCATTTATCTCTATATGATCATACGCTATAAGATGAAATTGCCTGTCCTGTCCTCTCAGACATGCACACTTATACACACTACAATAGACAGGACAACCCAATGTAATAGACAAGAGAATAGCGGCTGTGAGAGTGTGTGTGTTTGTGTGTGTGTGTGTGTGTGTGTGTGGCACGGCTCTGCTCAGATCCCAGAGGTGACCTACAGGAGGACTAAAGAGCAAGAAGTCATTTCCTAATCAGATCAAATAATGCGGTGATGAATAATGAGCTGATTTATCTTCTTCTTCTTCTTTTTTAAGTGCTTAAAAATAGTAAAAATGGCTTACAATCTAACAATCTTATTATACGGTTTATTATATAATATTTATTATTCCAGTGACTCCAGAGTTTTTATTTGCTGTCATTTTGTTCGCAGTGAAACATTTTCATGTAGAATTATAAAGCACCCCAAAGCTTATTCTTGTTGTGTTTTAATAAACACAATAAAAAACACGCCAGTTTCAGGTTGCCTTTAATTTTATTTGGGTAAAAAATGTCCTCATACTAGTTTTCAAGAAAATTAGAAGCCCTTTAAAATTGACAAAAGCTATGGCATTTGGTCTTTTAAGTCAGTAATACTAATTTTGTCCACTATGATTAGGGGCCTGACATAACAAGCTAGAACAGGTTGCCTTTTATGGCAGTGATGTACATAAGTCAAGTGATTGTCATGGCAACCGTATAATGATGCTTCATTTGGAGAGTTTCGGGTTCCTGAGCAGAATAGAATTTCAGAGAGGTTCAAAAATCGGATTAAGACATCGGTACGAAAAACAGTCAGGCAATGAGACAGTGTGTATTTAGTACATATTGGTACACATCGATAGAAAGCCAATATTTATAGAAAGTTGACATTTTATAATGCTTTTTATATACACAACATGGACAAACAATTGTTGACACTACAAATTTGACGCAGACAATTGCATAGTATGTGTTTTTGTAAGTTGTGACATTCCTCTTTAGTTTCCTTTGTTTAGTTCTGCATTTAGGACTGACGTCCGAACTGACTATAATCATTTTATATCCTTAACTGTTTTTATTTATTTTACATCTTTATTTATATTTTTTTAATTTCTCTGTTTTTACTGTTGTGGTTACTGGATTTAAGAGACCCAAACACTGTCCCAACATGACAATGCACCAGTGAAACAAAATCCTGAACTCTTCGCCAGAGTATCCTGCAAAATCCCTGATCTCACTAAACAGCTTCGGGATAAACTTAACAACCATCTTAGCACCCCAGACCATCTCACCAAATATTCATGGCTGAACTAATTAATACCCTTTTGGCTAAATGACTGCAAATCTTCACTGCTCCACTCCAAAACGTAGTAAAAAAAGACTTTTCAGAAGAGTGGAAGTTATTATAACAGCGAAAATGGGAATAAATTGAGTAGATTGTTCATGGTGCAGATTATTATTATTATTATTATTACTATTTTTCTTATTTTCGGGTACACAGAACTGGTTCACAAACAACAAACAATCCCTGCATCTAAACATAGCCACTGTAACAGATATGTCCCACAAACAGCAGATAATGACGGAACTGTGACAAACACAAAAGGAATACTTAAGCAGGGCTTTTGCCCTTATTATTTTTTCCCCCATATCTTAAACTAAGTACTCTGCAACGTATTCGCTGTGCTCCAGTTTTCTAAGCACCTTTCCCACATACACGATCTGCTTTCCAAATTCCACACTTCTGTCATTTACATTGCTGCAGGACAAAGTGGCTGAGGATGCAGGGACGAGGTTAGTGCAGGGCGGCGTGTGTCTGTGTGCTGATACGGCCTGAGAGGTTTAGGATTCATAGATTTAGGATGCATTTGGGACTTAACCCATTAGCTTTGATATGATGGCTTACCGGATGGACATGAATAAAGACAAAGTAGAAGAGGAAAAGAGCAAAAAGAGGACAGCAGGCTAAATTTTGAAGGAATTTGTTTTGACTGTGCTACAGTAGGTTAAGGCTGTCTGGGGGAGAAAGGAGGACCTGAGGAGCAGAGGCTCTGCAGTAGAGCTAAATTTGGAGTACAGTGATTACTAAAAAGTGGCCTGATCTCTAAGAAGAGGGCACACACACCCACCCACACACACCCACCCGATGAAGCGCTGAGCGAAACATGGGGCTGTGCCAGCAAAATGCCTTATGGGCTGGAAATTCTGCAGTCGAATGCATCTTTCAAGACAAACGAGGCAGGACGTGCATTTTAATAGCTGGACACAAAACTTCATTCAAGTGTAATGAAGGAAGTAAAGGATAAACGGGAAGGACAGTGAGGTGTGTTATTTAAATGACAAGTGCTTGTATCCTTTAGAAACACTACTTCTTGTGCTGTTTACGAGTGCTACCAGTTTCCTTCACTCTCTCTCTCTTTTTATCTCTCTCTCTTTCTGCCTGGCATTTTAAAGCTGCTGTAAGCAGAAAGCATTGTAGGATGTCATTATCCCTGAGAACACTGACTGAATGTGGAAACACTTTGGATTTATGCTGACAGGATTTGTCCGAGTTATCAGTCTTTGCCTCTGGCACCATAAAAAAAACCCTCACGAATAAGGAGGAAGCAGTTAGTCGGGTGAAACGCTAATGACATTGAAAGGACAAGAAAAAAACACGATGTTTCTGGTAGGTGAGAGCAGTTATGGTTAAACATTAAAAAAAAAAAACCCTTTTGTGGTCCTAACCGCCGTATTCTAAGCTGCAGGCACGTCACGTCACTCCTTCTGCTTGAATTTGTTTATTTAAATATTTGTTTTAAATGATGAAAAATAGGTCTGGCCAATCTCATGCTTAACATCCTGACGAAAGATAATCCCGCCGGGCGTCTCTGCCAATAATGTCAGCATTTCAAAAAGTCACAAAAGGAAGAGAAATGGAAAGTTTCAGTGTTGAAGTTTGTATCTTCTGCTTTGGGAGATAAGACAAAAAAATGACAGGCTGTATGTTTCATGTAAGCGTAATACGCTGATACTGATAAGAACATGTGACACAGCAACAGATGCTGCTAAGCTGATACGTTAATACCTGCATGACACAAACACACACACACACACACACACACACACAAAATCTGTCCCAGAAAAGGTAATAACATGTTTGTATTTACTGATACATTGATTCATATTTACTATATAAACACATTTTAATATATTACACGCTTATAACCTAATAATATCACAAACACTGCACACAAACTACAGCAAATGATTCACGATTTCGTGTAGACAAGACAAGACAATTATTCTTCCCCATCAATTAAAATGAAAGTGCAGAAAAGTTAAATGGACAATTATTTCAGGAAAAAATCGAATTAAAGACAATTCGATTAATAAATAGGGGGAAACAATTAAAACGCCAGCCTAGCACATCCCTCATGTGCATGCCATTTCCCTGTTAGCATCCGTGTAGATCAGAAAGTTTACCCACATTGCACTCACTGTCCCAGCGTGGACCCAGCTGGACACCTAGATTTTAATTATAATAGAATAATGTGCAATAATAAATAAATTAATAAAATTAATTAATTAATTAAAATTAAAAGATTAATACATATTTTTAGCATAGCTGTAAAGATTTTGTTTATTGTTAGATTACATTTACATTTGCAGCATTTGGCAGATGTCCTTATCCAGAGCGACTTACATTTATCTCATTTATACAACTGAGCAATCGGACCCCAGTCTTTCTGGTGTCAGTCCAACACCCTAACCACTAAACCACCACTTCCCAGATTAGACACTGATGTCAGGTAAGGAGGTCTGGGGTTTAGAAGGTGTTCAAGTTCATCACAAAATTCCGATTTTTAGTCGGGTTGAGGTCAGGACTTTGTGCAGGACACCTAAGATTAATAATAGTAGGACACTAACAGCATTGCATACTAATTTTTAGAAGGGCAAACGGATTAACATGATAACCCCACAGCAATTTGTCCTCAAGGGAAAAGTAGAAGTGGAGAAGTGGTAGCGAAGTGGTTAAAGTGTTGGACTGCTAATTGGAAGATCTGGGTTCGATCCCCAGCACCATCAAGTTACCAATGTCAGTCCCTGAGCAAGGCCCTTAACCTACAATTGCTCAGTTGTATAAAAGAGATAAATGTAAGTGGCTCTGAATAAGGCCGTCTGCCACATGCAGTAGATGTAAGAAGGTATTTAAAACTGGAGCAAATCTCCAGCATTAAAAGTTATTTCTGTACATCTCACTGTACAGCCTTATCACACATGCTCTCGTACATGCTCTTTCCACACAGCCCACGGAATCTTTACTCTGACATCGCCAGTTCCATTTCCCTGCCATGACAAAATAAACAAGAAAACAGTAATTTGAAGCATCTGTAATCACCTTAGCCACATCCTCTGAGCTGCACGCCTTAATTTTGCATGCTTTTAATTTGTTTTCACAGCGGTTCGAGCAAATTGAATTTGTTAATTAAAGCAGCAAAATGAAATGCTGAGCATTATTGACGAGATGCTAATTGTGTTAGTGTGGAAATTGGGAAAGGGGAGTGTGTGTGTATGTGTGAGAAAAGCAGGGGGATTAGGGAAGGGCTCTTTGCGTATCAATAGCCAGGACAAATCGAATTACGACAGAAGAAAGAGAGCACAGTGCAGCAGACAGCTTCTGCAGTGTGTATGTGTGTGTGTGTATGTAGGTCAAATATAAAATGCATCCTCTCACACACACCTGCCTTTTCCTACATACCCTTAAACCAGTTCATCAAATATTGTCTTTATGTAACTAGCTATATATTTAATGTTTGTACACATGAACTCGGTCACACACGACTGATGCTTTACATCATGTGCATGTTTCTATATTGTATAAAAGTGAATTAACGTTACGGCAGCACAGCATTGGTAGTCAATATTATTTTAATTATGCTTTGACTGCAGCTAATGAAACTTACTGCACAAGCAGAAACTGAACACCGGAAATGATTCACCAACATGATGTAGTTTATGACGGCAATAATAAACCACAGGTTTTCTCTGTATTATTATGCAAAACACTGGAGATTTTAGCAGCTGGAAATCTAGAAGTGGGCACTTTAGTAAAGAGGTGTGAAGAAGGTTCCAATCTAGCTTTAGAACCAAACAAAACTAAATATACTCAGAACTGTGGCTTGTATTGTATATGACTAATTAGATACACATAAACATATAACATTATAATGTAGAGATGTAAAGACCAATATTGTTTTTTTTTAGAACTAATACCACAGACAGAATGAGCGCTGACACAAAATTACCACTAAATTTAATAAAAAGTTCAGTCTGTTACATAAGCACTGACTGACGCACGTACGTATGCTGGCGAATTTGCTTAATTTGAACAAAAAAAAAAATCAACATTAAATTTAAAATCGACTTTGAAAAGTTTCCACCGGATTTAAAAAAAAAGATGAAGTGAATTACTCGGTTAGTGACGGTTTTATTGCCAACGATTTGTGTCTGTTCTCCTTCGTGAATAACACAGATTTTTACACACTGTTACAGGTGCTTGAGCCGAGGTACCGTATGACATTATTTAAGTGTTCTTCATAATTGTTATAATAATCATTCAGAGCTTCTTCATCCTGAACACAACTTTGGTAATAAAAGAAAATTCATAAAACCAAATCATCTTTTGATGGATGATCTTGTCATACAGAAATTCCAACTATAAACCAAAAGCATAGAATTTCTAATTCTGGTTAAAATGTAAAGATGTAAACATGTGTTTACACAGCAAAAGAATTTTTAAAAAGTGTACATTAAAAATAGATTTTGGTATCGGATTGTGACTCCCAGAATCGGAATTGGATTGGATTGTAAAGTATCTATACCACCGCTAATCGATTACCGATATGCGTTACTGATCTCAATTTAACTAAACAAGCCTTCCAAAACAACCAATCAACTTTTTACAACAATATAATTAAAGAGATCGGAAACTAGAAGAAATACAAAAATATCGGTGGAGCTGATATTACAAAACCGGTCCGATAAGAAAAGAACGAAAAAATATCAGACAAAATATCAGTAAAACCGAGTTTTGGTAAATTTCTATTACTGTATATACACAGCCTGCACACATGTAAGAAATAAAACATTAAAATAAAACAACAGACAGTAGGTTTTTTTTTAGAAGAAACAATCTTTTGATGACTGATTTAATTATAATCAAAACATAGTTCCAATCAGACAAAACAAACACAACAATAAGACTAAACATAATGCTTGCTTTTACTGTCATCACTGTGAGTGTTGCTATAAAAGTCTCTTATGCTGATTAAAGCTTCTGCGCTTAGATATTTTTACCCAAAGAATTGCTGAATTGTTAAGCCAGAAGACAGAATACAGTTAATTCTGCTTTCCATCCTTACATTCTGTTTTCGTAATATCTCTTTAACACGGTCAGTCGTAAACAGCAGTTTACCGCAAGTGGTACTATGTATGATTTTGTATTTGACAAATAAACTTCAAATTGAGCAGATTTGGTTCTTTACACAGGTTATGGGTTTGTCTGCACCTCTGGGCCTCATCTGCAGATAAATCTGAGGCAACACTGCAGCGTATTGACCACAGCGAGTGGGCAAACATGCAACACAAATCGGTAGAACTAAAACCAAAGTTTTACTGTGCAACTCACATACTGGACTATGTGTTCCGGGGGCTGTTATGCGAAAAAAAAAACCCCAGCAGATTTGGGTACGCAATATAGACACCACGCGTATATAAGAGTGATAAGTCTGTGAAGGAAAATGAGGTAGATTAGAAAAGAGCCTCTTTCTCCATGGGGGGAAATTAGTTTTCCTCAGGCTCGCTTTTCTCCACAGAAGCCGATAACCCTGTGCTGACGCCGGGGTTATCGGCTTTATTGGCTGGGCTTGTGCGATCATGCGTCCTACAGCTTTATTTTGCATATACAGCGCGCAGCTTTATGAATAAATCTTTAAACAGCTCATTTGATCTTCCCTCCCCGACAGGGCAGGGCATACTCTCTAATGACTGGAATCCCCCAAACCACATGTGATGCGTACCGAACGAGGTGGAGAGCTGAAGGGAGGAGAGAACGGAGGAGGGAGGGCGACAAGAGGAGAAAGGACAGAACGTGAGATGAGGTGACGCATGGATAAGAGGGAGGTAAAGCGAGAAGAGGAGAAAGGAAAGAAGGGGAGAGAACGCTGGGAGGGGTAACTGCAGTGGCTGCATGTCCTTGTTCTAGCAGAACGGGGCGTGACAGTGAACAGTGCTTAGATTAGTAAGTTGATTACGCAGCTAATTAGTGTCTTACTGATACAACCCAGGTAAATCGAGACCAACGATTAACCCCATATACACTATCAGCCCACAAAAACGGAGCAACGGATCAAATCACTAAAAAGTATAGAAGAGGAAAAAAGAAAGATGAATAATAATAACTGTAATGTGACGTACCAAAAGTTGGAGTTACTTTATGTTTTTAAAGTTAGTTACTTTATTGTTTCTTTACTTCAGGTTTTAAGGCACTGTTGTACATTTGCTCATTCTTTCATGGTGGAAAATAGCAGGAGCAGAGTAATGCATTTTTGTTAGTCAAATATGCTGGTTTATATTTAAATTTATTCATCTGGCAGACTGAATAAAACAACTTATACATGAGGCGGAATCATGTATACAGCTGAGCTGCTTGGAGGTAAGGATTCAGCAGTGGCTTTCTGGCAGTAAGATTTTCTAATGAATTTAGTTGGTTCCAGTTCCTAAAATATAGCTGCATAATTGAAACCCACATGAAAAGTACAAATCTTGTGCAACTTTCTTGCTGCATCCCATGAGATCCCAGTCCCAGTACGGACCTGTTGCTTCTAGATGCCCTGACTTCTGAGAGGCACAACAAGCAGGCGTTCAGGCTATAAGCCAACCATCGCGATTGCAAATCCGAACGATACCACAGGCATTCATAGCTGGAAGAGCAACCGAGTTAATCTGGCTGTGTAAATTCTCAGCAGAAATGGCTGGCATGCTTTTTCCCCCCATAAATCTAACTGACATCTGACACCAGCCAATAGGCGTTTGTAAACTTGTGTATGCAAAGAAGGGCAGATAGCACTTTCCTCCGAGATGCAGCGAGCCGGTTTCACGTGTCTTGGAAAAAAGAAACCCTCCCACTTAGTAGCTGTGGTAGAAGAAAGGGAGATCTGGCTGGTGGGTGGCAATTGAATTAAATTAGGCTGCAAAAAAGAAACTATATACCTTATGAAACTTTTTTCCAAAAAATAGAAATAAAAAAGAAATAACTAAATAGCTTGCCTTCAGAAGGCAATATAAGTTCTTTATATTTTATTTTCTAAATTAAATGTATATGTTACTTTTATACAACACTGATTGCCTACTATTAGATAGTCTTATAAAAGCGGAATAAAATTTAAATGAAATAGCATTACTCTAAAAATAGTAACGGAATTTCCTGTACAGTAGCCAAGAGAAAAAAAGGAACAATATAAACTCTTATACTATTATGAGCAAAGTGCAGATGTGAGTTCCTTTAGTAGAGATCAAGTTCAAGAACAGTACACAAACACTTAATTTATATATATATATAAAGCTTATATATATTTAGAATCTTCTGACTGAACACCCTTTATAGGACCAACTGACACTTCAAGTGATTAGTCAAATATTCTTATAACCACAAGAAATCAGAGCAGCTTTAAAAACAGTGGGGTGTGATTTTCAGAGCTGTAACATAAAAGCAGCTTTTCTTGCACTGCTTCAGAGACCCTTTTTTATCCCAAGAGCCTCCTTTGAGAGCCACTGGTTCAGAACACATTATCCTTTTATTCTTAAAAACATCTATAGAGGACATCACACTGATGTTCGGAGCTCAGAAAAAACACTGGGACATAAAGTCAAAACAAGTCATACACAAATATTTTCGCATACGGTTCGACCATGATTTAATTGTAGTACCATTAATAATACGTCCTCTTTGCTTATATTGTTTTATTATACCAAAGTTACAAGCTTACTTCGTACAATAATTTTATAATTTATAGCTAATATTTAGCTAAGACTCAGGAATAGCTGTGATAAACCTTTTACTACAGGGTATAGTTACAGAACAAATTCCCTCAGAACAACTAGCCAATTAGACCATGAAACCTTTACATTTTACATTACATTAGTAGCTAAGTATTTAAGGTGTTGGACTGCTAATTAGAAGATCATGGGTTCAATTCCCAGTGCCATCAAGCTGCCACTGTTGGGCCCCTGAGCTAAGTCCTTAACCCTTAACTGCTCAGATAGATAAAAAAGATAACTAAGTCGAACTGGATGAGGGCATTGGACAAACCAGGGTGGTTAGAACATGGACATTTGGGCAAATCTAGCTAATCTAAAAGCAGTGTGTGTGTTTGTTACTAAAGTAACTGTGTGAAAATCCTCTGCCCTCCACGGGTAGCAATAGTGTAGTTTGGGAAATGTTTAACTATTAAAGACTTAAACATGCAAGAAACGCCTCATTATTTATATGTAGAGTGAAATAATTGCGCTCTCTCTCTCTCTCTCTTTTTTTTTTTTTATTAAAATAACCTGCTAAATAGTGTCTGCATGTAGGTAACTGTTCGGGTTTAATGAGGTGGAAGAAGCAACCAGATACTGTTGGGAGTAATGTTTTAAAAGCACGAACATTTTGTCAAAATAAGTAAAGTTCTCACGGACACTAATTAGCAATTTCTGTGCTAATTGGCTGTGTGGCTGACAAAAATAGCGGTGAGGTTGTGAAAGGATGAGTCGCCCTAAAGAAAAAACATAAATGCTGCAGAGGCAAATGGACTTAGACACAAACACACACACAGAATTAAATCTCTCACCCCGTCAGCAGTGTTAAAGGCAAAAGGAAGTTTGTTATTTGGATCTATTTACACTTTTTTATTTAATATCTCTCTCTGTTTAATTCGACAGCAATCAGCAAGAGACCAGATCAAGCACAAATCAGTGTTGGTTATCACCAGAGATCCATATTTACTGACACACACATCACTATAGGGTCGTCCAGTGGCGAAAAGAAAAGAAATCATTGTTTTATTCTGGGTTTTTTTTACCTTCTTTCACACTCTCACAAGTTGCTCACAATGTGTCTGGAGTTTTTCTTTTTAAAAGCAAACTGAATACAACATTTTGACTTTCAGGTGGATGAAGGGCAGGGAAGTGCTATCAGCCATCAGAGATAACACTGATTAAGATCAATCCACTGAGACGAAAAGAGAGAAAGACAGCCATGAGAAGGGAAAGAAGGAAAGAGAATGAGACATTGAAATGAAAAAAGAGTCAATGACAAGCAAAAAAAGAGAAAGGAGAGAATTTGTCAAGGACAAAGAACAACTAAACAAAATCTGTAACTCCGAATCCCAACCTCTGTTGAAAAAGCCACCTCCAATCAACTTGCGTTTCTGGGTGCAGGCTATTTTTCAAACCACTCCGAAACTAGCTCCACCTGACTAAATCTTTTCGATCCTAGACTAAGGTCCTTTCGTCCTAGACTCCTTTGCAGATTTGGGTTGATGGTTTCATAACTCCTGGCCTCAGACCTTCCTGCGGCCTAGAAACCTCATCTTCCTCACCTTCTTTCACTGGCTGAATACTCAGTGTAGTCACTTCAGTAAATTGGGCCCTGTGCTATCAGTTTGAGAATTTAATTAGGTTTGCTAGGTGATTACACCCTTTATTAGTACATTACACACAATAATGGCAGCACTTTAATTACACGTGCGCAGGAACAGAACTGCATGTCCCAGCTAGCACATCTTATCTACTCCGGGTAACAACTACGACGAAGTCTTCCAAGACAAAAATCACTACGAAAGAGGTCTCCTGTGGAACTTACTTTTGATATGTGGACAGATTTTTTTGTGGCATAAAGGAAGGATATTTAACCAGTGTTGCGGTGCATTTCATTTTGAAAACAGCTTTTGCACGAAGGGCTGTAGGAGACAAAACCCGACTATTGATCCTGCGGCTCAAAAGAGAGGGCAGCTAGTGAAAAGCGAGAGATGGTGGTTGAAAGGAGAGGCAAGGTGACTGGATAGAAGGAGAAGTGTCCTTTGTGTCTGAAAGGGGGAAGGTTTCAAATCACAAGGTGGCAAGTTGACATCTTTACAATGGCAGCTACGGGAGACTAGATCTGACACCCATGCCCTTAGCAAAGGTTATTGCCTTTTCAAGTGGTCTTTACAATACACTCTGATGCACAGTACAAACACAGATACATCTCAGACACGATTAAATATATACACGCGCTCCCACCCATTTACAGGCATACAGTGTATCTTCACATTCTATAATTCGATAGAAAGAGAAGACGAAACAGCTGTCATTTTCCTCCGGTTGATAGAGCACTCCTGTGCATAGGGTTGAGTGTCTTATTTTTCTTCTTCTTTCATGGAGATGACGAGGGAGAATGTGAAGCCTGACCCTCTAAAGGGGTCTCTACGGGAACAAAATTTAAACGTCGCCAATTTATAATCGAAATACTAACTGACAAAATGCTTAAACCTTCAGGTCTTGGCGGAGTTGCTATAGGAACGAGGGGACGGGCAAGGCGGCAGAATGTCTCCGTTACTCATTGGCTAATCCTCCATTATTTAAAGTCCGCTCCCTTGACTGGCGTAAACTTTATTATGGGTGACAGGTCTGAATTTTAAAACACAGGCTGACAGTGAGTCTGACACGAGTAATTTGTTTTAGGGTAATCCAGTTATATAGGGACAGACTTAATGCAAGTCTAGCATTTATTATGATGCTCAAAAGAGAGCTCCGCATGGATTTTTAAAGGAAGCAAAGCATTGCTCAATTGCCATACATGTTGTATGTTGTCTGTTGTCCTAGGACCACCAAGCCGCCACTTCTGGGCTCTTCATCAAGGCCTCTATCCATCAACTGCTTAGTCGTATAAACGAGATACATCATTAGTAAGTCACAAACATACCCAAAGTCATAACACATGTCGACATCGAGGAGAGGAGTCAGTAAGTCTAAACATGGCAACTCCATTTCCTACAAAATACCTTTTAAAATGTATAAAGGAGTTTCTTTGTGCTTTCACTTGAATTTATTACATACAATTTACTTGTTAGAAACAGCAACCCAGAGATTCCAAAAATCCCACAAAATAATCATTTTCTAACTAAATAAATAAATACAGACACATAAACCTGTAATACATAAAAGCACATAAAAACCTGACAGAAATAAATATTTCTCTGTTAATGCTTGTGTATTTTCCATCATCAGTTAATCTCGTCCATCTAAACTTTTTTTATTTTAAATGCCCTATTTAAAGTTGATCTCTGTTTTTATATATCTATTGAGAGGCGGATGCAAACAATACTACATTAACAGCTGTTGTAATATTTATGTTTGATGTCCAAAATGTTGTGACAAAACGGATGAATGAATAAATGAATGAATGAATAAAAAGAAAGAAGGAAAAAAAAAAAACAAAAAAAAAGAAAAAAAAAAAAAAAAAAAAAAACATTTTTAAAAATTCTTATATATTTCTCTCTGTGTCAGTGTGTGTGTGTGTGTGTGTGAGAGAGAGAGAGAGAGAGAGAGAGAGAGAGAGAAAATAAGAGCAGTGTGATACAAAAGCCTACCCTAGTAGACCAGGTGTCTTGTCCATCGATATGAATAACCCTTCCCCCACTACTGTGGGGTCTCATCTTTCCCCTCTGGACCCCGCCAGCCCCTGCAGCCTGTTTCTGTTCCTAAAGAAAAGCAGGCCGTTCGGCCCTTTCAAATTCAGGCAATCGACTAGCTGAATAGAGCCACTACATCACAATATACAGGTGTGGGCATTCTGCACACTAACGACATAGTGCCCTCAAACAGAAAGCATGCCAGCATCCATTTCTCTCTGTCGGCCTGGATGTGTGTGCGAGCACAGCTGCATGCAGGAGTCCAGGTGGGGAAGGAGGGTTTCTGGGTAATGGAGAAAAAAAAATTGAATGCTAGAATGTGGTTTAGATGCAGGTATGAAGCTGTGTAGTGTGTGTGTGAGAGGGGGGGGTGTCTGGAACTGGCAGCAAAGGAGTGTTTGAGAAGGATAAAAGGTTGTTTGGGTGAAGTAGGTATTTGTAGGGGGCGCTTAAGGAGCGTGAGGAACTATATGTGTGTGTGTGTGTGTGTGTGCAGCTGGCGTTATCAGAAGAGTGCAGTTGCAGTGTATGCTGGCTGGGTGAGCTGAGAGAGGGCAGGAGTTAAAGGTAGGAGGCATGAAGCATGTCTGAGGTAGGAGGAACGAGATCCAGGGATGCTTTGCTCCAGAAACATCACTCCTCCATTGCTAACCTCCACTGCCCAGACGCAAACACACAGACTATCCCCTACTGCGCCAAACACTGTGATCTACATCTACAGCTTACACCACACTAATATTGGAGCTATAATACGTAGTTGTCTTCCAAAAGATTTTTGTTTTAGCGGAGAAATTCTCCTCAAATATCGATAACAATCAATAATCGTATCAATGTATTCTATTGATAGAGTATTAAAAGTTTTGGTCTGAACATTATGACAATGTATGAGTTGCTAATTGAAAGATCTGGGTTCGATTCATGGCACCACCAAGTACATACATACATATATCTCTTATCGCAGGCACTCTCATAGTCGTGGTGATTTCTGCACTGTGTGTGCTTTTTTATTGCTTTGATGTCAATTATAATCAGTTCACATTATATACATTATTATAGATTTTAAGGCACCGCCACGAAAATCCGTAATTCTCAAGAAATTTCTCATTTCTCAATTTATAATTGCATTTACACATTGCAGTCACCTGTAGTTCAACCTGTTAACTCAATTCTCACTGACGACACAGTAACGATGGCGGGGAAAAACTTGGTCTGTCCAGTGATCGTAAACATTTTATTGGGTCTGTTTTGGCTGAAATATTTGAGACTTATCAAATCTGAATTTTGACTTTTTGAGACTTTATAAATCTTTTTATAAGAAAAACTTTATTAAAGACATATTAAGACTTTTCGGGAACCTTTGGCCACTGACGTATCCTTTGAATATTTAATTGAATATTAAATATTTAAAATGTCGCCTGCACATTGCTAAATTTGGTGCAATAATTCAAAGAAAAACCACTTCAGAGGTCAAAACAGCGAAGTTAATCAAGGTTAAAGAAACAGTGAACATTTTACAAAGATGAAACTAAATTATTCACACAACATATTTGCACATTTTTATTCGCAATTAACAAAAGTAAAGGAACAAATACAGAAGAAGTTTTATACATTACATGCATGGTAGATAGACCCTATCGTCAAGTGCTAGCTTAGTGGTTAACGTGTTAGCCTGAAGATTTAGTAGGATGTGACTTCACTTCCCATGGCCAGCTAAGAAAGACTGTTCAGTTGTAGATATGTAAATTACTTTGGACAAAATGGATTGTGGAAGAATGATGTTTGGACAATCTAAGCAAGTTTATCATACAATCACTGGCCACTATAACAGAAACATATAAACTTTTGCTTATTCATGGAAGTATATAATACTTTAGCTAGATAAATGTAAGACCTTTTTGATACCAAATTACATGGAATTTAAGACCAACAAACCTGCGATGAAAATACACACACTCACATGTACATATAACTCTAATCGCAGGTTCTCTAATACTCATGGTGCCTCCAGCACTGTGTGTGTTCTTATATTGCTTTGATGCCCATTATAAAATGTCTTTGACAAACAGCACAGTTAGCATTGTTTACATTTTCCGGAACTGGCTTTAAGAATTGATAATTCTTGAGGAATTTCTCATTAAAATTGCATCGATCCATTGCAGCCACCTGTAGCTCCACCTGATGACTCTATTCACTCTGGGACTGTAAAAAGACCAAAATATTTAAAACCGATAAAATCTAAAGTGGCCACTCTGTGTTCGCACAGACAAGATACATCAACAGCGGTTCATGTGCTGTGCGCCATAAAATGCTGCATCCATATATAAAAAGTAAAATTATACATTTTTTAATAATGGTTACAAAAATATGAGTTGTGATTGTTATATTATATAAGGCATTAGTGATTGTTTATGATTGATTGTTTAAATTCATTCATGTTAATTAATACAGTCTAAATTCACTAATGTTGTCTCTGGACTATGATGAATTATTTTAATATAGTTTATAGTCTAATTTCATGTTGTGAAAATCTTCATTGTCAGTAAATTGTTTCAGAATGAATGAATTTCCAGACTCAGACAATAACCTGATTTCCAGCATTCCAGCAAGTTTTGTAGTTTGTTTGTGGACAAAAAAAATGAGAAGAGATTCAAAAATGGATTGAGGCGGGTTTGGTCACACACACACACACACACACACACACACTGATGACATTAGATGGTTATGACTGGTTGATTGCAATTTTGATTAAGGATCAACAAAGGATGTTAATCCAGGATCAGATCCTACTTGGCAAAATAACGTCCACCTTCGAACAGGTAGGAACACGTAGATTATGTAGTTTGTGTATTAGTTTAACTACAGCAGCAGTGTGTAATCGTTTAATTTCATATTTGGTATTATAGTACTGTTACTAACTGTACTATCAAGATTTCTCTCTGCTAAATGACACATGATGTATTGTAGTAATGCTGTCTTTAATCGTCTAGTCTGTGCATGTTTATGAGGAGGTGTGGCTACAGATGGCGAGGGCGGGCACTTATATATGTGTTATTAGGCTACAGTAAGCATTTTCCAAGATGTCTTACTGTACATTTGAGTGTCAGGTACCTTTTAGGCTGCTACCAAAAAAAAATTAATCCTACCAGCAAGTCAACATAATGCAATAATTTAGGGGTCAAATCAAGTACACACAATGTTTTCTTACATCTGAATGTTGCTGCTAAACAAGCTATCAGACTCAATGAGCATCAACAATGACTATTACCTATTTAAGTTTTCTGCTTGACAGCATAACATGCTGCCTCTTTCCTCTATAATCGTTTATAATAAAGTCAACAACCGGTATTTAAATTGAATATTTAATATTTAAAATGTATTGCTAAATATGGTGCAATCATTCACAGAAAAAACACTTCAGAGATCAAAACAGCAAAGTTAATCAAGGTTAAAGCGGAACTAAATTATTCACAGACCATATTTGCATATTTTTGTTCACTATTTAGCAAAAGTAAAGAAACAAATACAGAAGTATTTCCATAAATAACATACATAGACCCTATCGTCAAGTATCGCTTAGTGGTTAACATGTTAGGCTGAAGATATAGTAGGTTGTGAGTTCAATTCTCATGACCACCTGAGGAAGGCCCTCGACTACATGGATTTTGGAAGAATGATGTTTGGACTATCAGATAATTTTGTGATACTGTGTTACTGCTTAGCAAGTTTGTTATACAATTACTGACCACTACAACAGGAATATTTTAACATTTGCTTATTCATGAAATTATATAATAAGCCTTGTGACAGAAGCAGAGGGCATAAAACATGCAAATGCGGGTCAATGGCTTCCGTGAATGTTCACATTGTGCATCAGAAGAAGGGAACAGCTCATCGCAGTGACCTTGGCTGAGAAATATATTTGCTAATGCTAATATCCTAGAATTATAAATCACAGCAAACAATCATTGAACAGAATAAAGAGAAAAATAATAAAAAGTGGATGAAAAAGCTAAGAGAATATCCATAAGAAGGAGGACCATATCATGACTAAAAAACATGACCTGGATTGATTTTGGTTTTGGTTTAAGCTGCTGTTGGTGGTAGTTTGGGGAATGTTATCCTGGCACACCTTGCATGTATTTATACCAATTAAGCATGGTGTAAATGCCACAGCCAATTTTCAACAGTTAATTCCATCAGGATAACGTGACATTGTACATGGCACAAATCATCACAAACTGACTGCTTAAACATGACAATGAGTGTACTTTAATAGCTCCCTTGTCAGCAGATCTAATAAAGTGCAACCCAGCAGAGCACCGGTGGGATGCGGTACAACAAATAAGCCATGCGGTCATGTACTGTATATACAGTATACTGATAGTATTACTGATCAGAAGAATGTGAGCTCAAATCCCAGCTGCTATTGTTGGACCCTTGAGCCAGAGCCTTAATCCGCAATACTGTAAAACACTTTGGATGAAAGTGGCAGCTAAATGCTAAAATGCTACTGTGAGTGGCTTCACTGCTAGCTTTGCCATAACTGTAGTTAATTTTGTTCCTCTGTGATTAGCAAGCCTTTTGTCATTAATTAAACTTCATTCCTTTGTGTTTTCCATGGCACATATACCACCGCTCCTGATACAGATGGTCTGATTTAGCTGATGGTAAAAGTGATGCAGACGTTTGAAGGACAGATGACAGATACACAGCACTATGCTGTCTGAGTGATATGAGTCAAGCACAGACAGCTCATCAGAGCGACCCCACCCCTCCACACCGCACCAGCCAGAGTTACACTCAAATAGAATGACACAGACAATATCGAATGACAAGCTGAAATAGAGTGACAGGGCAAACAGTGACACCATCCTGTTCATTCTGGCTTTTTTACTCCAATTTTAAATGTCCAATGTCTTTCTCACAATTTGAAAAAAGGCATTTTTAACATAAGAAAGGGCTCCTGGGGTTTTCTCTTGCAGTCAGGTACCGCACAGGTACCAGTTAGTGTGCAGAAATAATATCAGACATCATTCTAGATGAATAAAATGGAACAAAAAGCCAAAGAGTCCTCAAAATCACAGCAAAGATTATATATATATATATATATGGACCAAAGTAATGGCACACCTGAGCCTTACATCCAATTTTTAAACAACCTTTTCAAGATTCGGTCTTTAGACTACACTTCTATGTGAAAGGTTTTTTACCAGATTTTTCACCAGATTTTGTACTGGTTTTCAGTTCTCTAGATTGTTTACAGAGGTCAGAGCCAACACCAGACCATAAATTACAGGGGGACACAAGGCTTCCGATGAGGAACACGCACAATCAGTTACAATTACTTGCAACACAAAACATAAAAACAACCACTACAGTGCAAGCACGCACCCATACAACCGGTACAGACTATCAGCTCATTTCCTGTAAAGTGAACAGGAAAATTACAAACTCCTCAACATTACCACGATCACGTCTCAAAAAAGATTGACAATTATATGCTGTAATAACGGTCTAATAGCCAAGAGTCACATTTAAGCTTCTGTAATTTGCATAGACGCATAACCTAATGGTTAAAAAAGCTGAAGGCTTCACTCCATCAGTATACTAAAGACAAAAACATACATGAGACACAACACCAAATAGAGGAACAGGTTTATTTATATTAAAACACATATGAACTGTTATTTATTATTTTTATTAAGTTCAATGGGGCTTGGGGCACGTGAAAAAAAAAATTACCCCTCCTCCTCCAGGTGGACTTTACTTTGTGTCCCACGTCATTATTAAACCATGTTGGAATTAAAATGAAAATACAGGCTCGCTATAATGTGCATATGGGCAGAACAATGTGTCACATGTGTCGTATCAATACACTGTAATCTCACTTATCACATTCACACAAACAAAACCCTCATCCGCCTTCACCTTTGTCCTTTTAAATGGTACAGAAATCTAGAGAAGCCGGTGAAGAAAAGCCGAAAATAATATGTTCCTGTATAATGATGTGTCAGGGTAGAAAGGCCAGCTAGCTGTTGATTTCTGCCCCTAGATGAGCTACTCAGAGCATAGCATTCTTTAACATACACCATCTTTCTCAAACACTCTCTCTTTCTATTTCTGTCTCTCCGGTTGCATGCACCACATCTAAATGCCCGCTAATTTGCAACAAATTAAGTTTCCCCTTAAAGTGAATTTTAAGCGTGACTGCATTTGAAGGTAGACTAACTTTCTTTTCATTCCTTCTCCAGTTTCTGTATTTCTGTAGCGCCTTATTTCATTTCTTCTGTTTTGGTTCTCAGTTACAGAAAGCAATACTGAGTTCCTGAGCCTGTCAAGGACGTTTTCTTATTCCAGCATTCCTGCTGCTGTGAGATGATCTGTGACTGTTTAAGATTAGCTAAGTGGTCTACAGGCCACATCTTACAATTTTTTTAATGTCAGTATAATAAATAATGAGATTATTTATTAAGGATGTTTGCTGATTTTACTCTCCTGCTCTCTCTCTCTTTTCCTTTACACACTTTTACACACTCCTCTATGATGCAAGAACCTTAAAGCCAAAGTATTAGATATTTTTCCATCTGTCCCATAATTTGATTTGTTTGTTTAGCTGTTCACATTTTAATTTTAAATGTGACCAATATCAGATTTTCAGTGTGAATTGATCACGGTCCAAAACTGACCTGTATTTATATATATATATATATATATATATATATATATATATATATATATATATATATATATATATATATATATATATTATATTTATATGCACATGTGGAAGTGACCGGAATTGGACTTTAGAAGATCAGATTCTATGCAGTTTGTGCTGTTTACAAAACAAATCTAAGTAACATTTAATCAAAAAAAATCTGATTTGGGCCACATTTGCCTGCATTGTAAACATAATTGTAAATTCTAGACGTCGGAACCAGATTCCAATTGACCTGAAAACACCTCAAGGTACCGCCTTTGCCTATGGACTCCTCTGCCTTTGAATAGCAAGCAGTCTATAAAGCTGTTCCAACATTCTGGAGCAAATGTAAGCTCTCAAGTGTGAGCCATTTCAATTTAGGAAAAATAAATATTATCTCGGAGTTAGCAAACCTGCCACATTTCGAAGCCGTGTTACAGTGAAGACCATCTGGCTGATTTGGGCAAAGGGACATGAGACGCTAGGATGAGACAAAGACTCTGCATACAAATAAACAAAGTGAAAAAAACTCTAATAACCACGCATGACTTTTTGGTCATCCTCATAATCCATATGGTGACTTTCCCTCTCTCTTTCACTCTCTGTGTCTCTATCTTTCTTGGGCCGGCTGTTTTCACTCTTTTTCTCACTTTTCTCGCTTTGTCCCATTCCTTTTCACTCTCTATTTCATCACTTCCTCATTATAGCTTTCCATATCGGCTGGATGATAGCACTGCTGCTGATACAGGAGTTTCATTGTGCAATAAAGCACCTGGATGATGTCCTGGAGGGCCCATTGGTCTCGATAAAGAACCAACCAATGAGAACGGGGTCAGATCAAACTCTTTATTGCCCTCCCTAATGTGAAATAAGTGGTCGGCAGTCAAACTCGGGTCACAGTGCAAGCTGGAATCAGATCTGTTAGAGAATGGACTGCACATTGTAAGGTGCAAATGAAAAAGGCTGGTTGTGTGGGACATTACGAGATTACAGTGATGCTCACATACAAACACACACACACACAGGGTTGAGTTTCGGCTTATACCGGTTTTCTGTTCGGCACAAAATAATTAAACAGACGAAATTATTATGTTATAAAGTTTCACTGATGAAAAGACGTGGACTTCTTGGAGATTCAGATCTCTCAATACCACAAAGCTGTTACGATTTCACATTTAACCAGGAACCTGGTTGTGGTTTTGAGTGTATTAAGTCTCTAGCACTTATCAAGCATGTGGTAGAGACATGCCACTTCTGTCTCCTCCACTCCTCTCTCTCTCTTCCTCCCTTTGGTCTGACTTTGACCTTCTCTTCTTGCAAGGCAAAGCTGCTATTGATTAAACCTTGGCAGAGAGTGTACAAACACAAAGATAAGCCTGGACAGAGAAGGAAAAAAAGAGTAAGAGATAGAAAGAGAGAGAGAGAGAGAGAGAGAGAGAAAGAAAGAGATAGAGAAAGGCGGTTGGTCCTTCGCCTATTCAAAAAGCTTCACATCCTTTATTCGCACTAACAGGCTCCAGACAATGTTCCCCACTGTTCCTTTGCCTGCATAGACTACAATGACCATTACAACAACAAAAAATGACCGTTCTCTCCGTCTTCCCGCCTCATACCTCCCTGCACCAACTCTCAGTGCCATTTCTCAGCTCGGGTTTGGGCGGCTCATTGCTGTGACCGAGACTCACTGAAAGAGACATGAACAAGTGGTGGTGATGTTCCTTACATGCAAAGGGAGCCAATTATTCCATTCTACACTGGAATACGCTGCAGCGCCTGGGTGAGGGGCATGCTGGGGATGCGCACGATACTAACACGGTCATTAGTAGCCTTTGAAATTTATTTCACTAACTTTATAATGATTATTAATGTCCACATTCAATGTAAACACTTTTTAAATAACAAATCATGTGATTATGGTGAAAATAAAAATAAAAATAATAAAGGTTTACTATGACTATTTTACCATGACAAAATGGTAACATCCTTTTTAATTTCTTAATTAAAGTTGTATGCATACTTTTATTGCCTTGTTTTTTTACTTGTGAGTGTAATTATTAAGCTTCTACTGTAATAACAGCATTTTAATAATTATAGCAGCTTTTTTTAAGTCTTCATCTGATTTACCACCAATTTAATACCCGTGCTAAAAAAATAGCAATTTAATGTCTGTATTTTCTGCTATTAAGGGTTTAGATATCCATTGGAATTGGTAATATATTTATATATCTGTTAAACATTTAAACAAACTAATGTTAACTGATTTCAATATTTTTATATAAAGATAATTGGCTGACTTTTTTTTTTGTTAGAATTAGTATAATTATTTTATTTTTCTGTTTTCTGGCGGAGATGTTGCTCTTTTCTAATAGTTTTGGGTTTATTTTACACTTACAGTAGCTTGTGATCTAGTGCACCAGTATTGATCTATTCATTGATCAGAGCAGGTTTTGTACATTGCTTTGGATAAGAGCGTCTGCCATATGCTGTGAATGTAAATGTAAACGGTGGCAGAAACAGAAGGACGTGGCGATCGTTTAGAGGACCGTACAGGAAGGAACGCTTAAACAAAATTATATTTTTTGCGAAACTTAATATTTCTTATATTAAGATACTTGGCTGGCTTTTGATTTCGTTAGAAACTATTAAAATGTATAATTTATCATGATTATTATATTTTTCAGTTTTCCGGCAGGGAGGTGGTGGGATGAACTTTCTATAGATTTCATCTTAGCCAATTCACTGGCTGTCTTCACCAGACAACCAAATACTTAAAAAAATACATAAAAACCTAGCAAATGATGTAAAATAAGAAAAATTGTTGCTCTTTTCCAATAGTTTTGGTTTTATTTTACATATAGTTTGTGATCTAGCACACCAGTATTGATCTATTCATTAATCAGAGCAGGTTTTGTACAGACAGTTTTTCCGGATAAGGTCGTCTGCTAATTGTTGATGCTACACCATGTTTACAATGGGTTTGAATGCAAAAAAGTTTAAGAACATAATAGTTTTTTTTACTATCAAACATTTTTTTAGTATTTTTGTATTTGAGTTGATACTCAAGGTTTCAGTATAGGCATCAAAACCAAAGCGTCATCCCAACACATCATAATCTTTAGGAACCCAATGTACTTTTCAATCTCTTTCTCTTTGCTTTTATGCCACTTATGTTTAATAAGATAATTTTTCTGGAGACCAGCCAAATGTCTCCTGTTGGAAATTAACCAAAGGAGACCAGGAGATTTGAAGGATGTTAAGCAGAATTCTTTAACTGTAGATCAAGAGAGAATCTTACAACATCAGAGCTTGTTCGCACGCTGTAGTGTCTGAATCGAGACTGATCTGTGAGTCAAAGACTGTATTTTATAAAGCATTCAGTAGGCAGTGTTTTATGCCTTTACAAACGAATCAAAAAGAAAGAGGACTTCATCGGTAGACGAAGGGCTTAACAAATGTTGCGGCACGGATCTAAAGGTTTGAAATGCAGGATGGCCATTTACAGTATTCAAGGGGCGGAGTCTGTGACCTTGCATATAATACATAAGACAGAAAAAGTCTACACAGGGAGCCAGATGGTAAGAGTTATAAACTCAAATGTGACCTTATAGTTTACAGGCAACAAAGCCTTCAGCTATCAACCCTTTAGGACACATGGTTAATGACTCAGTGAACTAAAATCATGGATTCCCACACTCCGTAATGTCAAAGTAGTCAGATATTACTATCTTAATAGAAACACGTGGTCCCTACCAAACACACACACACACACACACACACATTCTTCGTATTCTCTGATTCACTGTGAAACGAGTTCCATCTTAGTGCTGATGAAATGCATCAATAGTTGGCCGCTGGTGACAGAGGGGAAAAATGCTTCCAGTAAAAGTGCTTATGCTGCACTTCTCTCTCTGACTACAGCCATAAAACATCACTCCATCAACTTACCCTACAGAAACAAGTGTGTGTGTGTGTGTGTGTAATTTACTGTACACGGAATGAACAAAGTGAACAACTCAACTCGATAGCAGTGTGCCTTAGGATGCATTTTCGCTTGCCTTGTAGAACAGGTGGATAAAACTTGAGCCACTTTACAAGCCAATACATGCAAAAATATAAAAAAAAAATAAAAAAAAAAAAAGAGAGAAAAGAGAAAATCTGCTGGATTTGACTGTAAACCCTACAGCATATGGGCCATCATCCAGCGATAAAACACAACAGTGTGTGTCTTTCTCAGATGAGCATAACCCCTGACCCACAAAGAAAAACAAGACAATAACAAGAGAGAACTAAAGTTAAAGACAGATGGTATAAAAAAGGCATCCAGAAAAAAGGATGTGCCTAGAAAACAGATACAAACTAATAAAGAAAGAGATAAATGACAGGAAGACAGAGACTGTGAAACAGCATGAGAAAAGGTCCTGGGAGATCCGCTGTAACAGCGACAGAAACAGAAGGACGTGCCGATTGGTTAGAAGAGCGTACAGGAAGCAATATGCATTTCAAGCATTAATCCCTGCAGTGCAATTACATCCAAGCTATTCCCTTTACTGCTATGGATGTGATGCTGCAGACAGTGCAAGAGATCCTGCAACTTTAATGCACCTCAGAGAAAGTGAAAGAAAGACAGAGAGACAGAGAGAGAGAGAGGTAAAGTACGGAGACAAGGTGTATGGGTTAACAGGCCCTCAGGATGCACTCTTTCTGTCTATTTGGTTATCTGTCTATCTGAACAATATCTATCAATCTTGTATACTGCTCCCAGTGCTGGTGTTAATACAGATCTAACACTGTGCAGCACAGGCAGCTGCTTCCAAATATAACAATGTGAAAACTGGTAATTGGAAGGAAGATCAGGGTTTGGTTCCCAGCACCACCAAGTTGCCACTGCTGTTGTCCCTGAGCAAGGCCCTTAACCCTTTATTGCTTAGATGTATAACAGAAATAAACACAAGTTGCTCTGGATTAGGGCATCTGCAAAATGCTGTAAATGTAAATTTTATAATAAATGCAAAACAAGTTATTCCAATTCTGACTTCAGTTTTGTGATTAAGTTATGTAACGCAAACAGACTTTAGTATTAGCAGGAAAACAACTGCATGGAATAATAACTATGAGGAGCTCCTGCGACAGTCTACATTAGAAGTACATCGTATTTTAAGTTGACCAACAGGTAAAACAAACAGGGCAACAGAGTTTTAACAGGTTCTACTGGGACTCTATAAATAAATGAGCTGGTAACTTTGCATCTCAACTAAGACAGTACATTAAGTGCCTTTATTAATAGTAGATTCTCCAAATAATGATTAGAGTACATATGAAATGAACAGGAATCCTACTCTCAGTCACTGCAATTGCAGTGAACATAACTGGCATTATAAATGTACTTCAGCAGCAGTCAGTCAATCAGTCAGTCACCGAATCTATAACATATTTACACAATTTCTATAAAGAAGCTTATTATTTAACTATGTTAATTCTGTACATATCAAGCCATCACTATCTCCTTTAGTGTAATTAAGCAAACATAGCAGCTTAGTGAATAGACATTACTTATTACTAGATATGCACTATTATCAGACCTAATGCAAACATTTCTACCTTATTCTAGGGCTGGAATATACACCAATCAGGCATAACATTATGACCACTGACAGGTAAAGTGAATACCACTGATTATATCTTTGACATGGCACCTGTTAGTGAACATTTTGTCCTCAAAATTGATGTGTTAGAAGCAGAGAAAATAGGCAGGTATAAGGATTAGTAAGCTTGACAAGGGCCAAATTGTGATGGCTAGACAACTGGGTCAGAGCATCTTTAAAACAAGGAAGAAACTGTGGTAAACCGGAGACAGGGTCATAGGCAACCGAAGATCAACAATGTGTGGTGAAGGCTGTTCTGTGTGATTCGATCCAATAAAGAAGCTACTGTAGCTCAAATTGCTAAAAACATGGTTTAGCTGGTACTAACAGAAAGGTCTCAGAATTCCCACTGCATCACAGTTTGTTGAGTATGGTTCTATGTAACCAAAGACCAATCAGGGTGTCCTTGCTGACCCCGATCACCCCCAAAAGCGTCCACAATGGGCATGTAAGTATTAGAATTAGCACATGGCTGGCTGGGTGCATGTTTGCCACTTCCCTGGGAAGCATGTGGCACCGAGATGGGAAGAAAGTGAGCAGGCGGAGGCAATGTGATGTCTCTGGCAATGTTTTTCTGCTGGGAAACTCAGGGTCTGGCCATCCACATGGATGTTACTTTGACAATATTACTCACCTAATCTTTGTTCCAGAACTCTCTTATAAAATGGCATTCCCTGATAGCTGTGTCCTCTTTCAACAAAAGAATTTGCCCAAGAACAACAAGTTTAAGATGTTGACTTGGCCTTAAATTTCCCAAAATCCTAATCATCTGTGGGATGTGCTGGACAAACAAGTCTAATCCAGGAAGGTCCCACCAATTTACAGGACTCAATGAATCTGCTGCTAATATCTTGGCACAAGATACTTCAGCACACCTTTACTGGTCTAGTCCATGCTTTGATGGGTCAGGGCTATTCTGGCAGCAAAACCTGGACTAATACAATATTGGGCAGGTGATTATAATGTTGATATAAGTAAGCAGTAAGTGTGTCGGAAAAGCAATGTTGACAGGGCTGTATTAGGTGGCCTGGGCTACCAGATTACACTAAATCTCATTATTTTCACTAAAATGATTTATTTTAACCTATTTTTTGTAATAAAAAAATCGATTAATTAATGTCACTCACAGCTTTAAAAATGTACAATTATATTTAATAATGTGAGGGAAAGTTTTTATTATAACTTACTTTTTAGTCGTTCTTTGTACAAAGCTTTTTCCCTAAGACAACAGTATGCAGCTTGTCGTTTTAGAGAAACTTAGGGGGAAAAAATGTCTTCTGTCTTGTCGACTGTTACAAAGCACAAAAGACTTCCTTTATATTTTTAATTAAATGTCTTTTTTACACCATTTAAACTTCTTGTTAAATATATCAATTTATTATTCAGCTAAACCCATACAAGATCCTGCGTACAATAACTTTTAAGGAAAAGAGTGATTTAATATAAACAGCTGGCACTACAGTGGCTGTGCAGTTTTAAAAGTAAAACTATTTTGTTTTTTTATCAAGCAATTTAAAACAGACCTGGATATGAATATATATATATATATATATTTTGCTGATACACCAAAAATCAAAACGTTTAATAAGCAAAAAAATTAGAAATCCGTAAGTTCAATAAAACATCTACAAAATGCCAAATCAGCTATTTGATATTGCGAAAGTATAATTTATCATGCTGACAAAAGTCAATATCATCATATTTCTGACTCGCCTCAAGAGTCAATATTATTTTTTCAAATTGATTCTACATAACCAACCATCAATATAACCAATCTGTATTGTTAGTATCACTTTGGCTCAGCATAATATTCTTTAATGAGCAGCCTATAAACATCCTGTCAATGTCATGTCTTCTTATCCCCAAAAAGATACAGTTTATTATAAAAAATCTGACCTGCTCTGAATTAATTTAAAAGTCCAAACCTGAAAAGGACGACAATCACACTTGAAACTCGAAACTGCTGCCTGCTACTCCTGTTTCACCTTCATTTTTACTCTTTCGCTTATAACAAATACTCCAGCTTTGGTTAATAGGTTTCCAAAAAGACTGAAAGCTCAATGAAAGTGCTGAAATTTCCATCTATAGTCCCCTCTGGTACTGGGTATGAAAGTCATTCATGTGAAATATGAAGCATTCTTCATTATTAAATTATGCAGAGCCTTAAAAGCATACATCACGTAAATGTATTTCAGTCTGATCTCATTTAGATTGCCCATAATATACGTGAAATCACATTTTATTCCAGTGTTCTTCGGCTAAGCTGGTAAAACCTAACTTTCAAACATCTGTGAAATGCAGGCAAGCATCAGAAATAATATCTCTGCTGACATTTGTCTTATTTTTAATGTCATTAAAGGAATGTGATACAAAGAGCTAATAAAATTAACATTCCTAGTCATAACAACTAGACTGCAAGTACAAATGACATTAAATGAAAGATACGCTGTACATTATGTCCTGTAATAAAATTTTATAATCTAGTCATTTTGTAATGCATGGTTGTAATCTAACCTGATAGAGTGAAAGGTTTGCTTGTTGTGTTTAATATGCCTGCGAATTTATATGGTTATGTGTTGACTGTCTTAACAGTAATTAGGGATACAAATCTGTATGTGCTACTTTAATGTGATTGTGATGGTACATTCTGAAAATTTAGAAATTTGACGTTGGGAAATTTACTAAAGCAGAATCAAACAATTTTTCATGAAGCGTTCATGTTCACACAAATCTGATTTATTTTGGCACGGACACATACAAATACTTACATCTTTGTCTTTTCTTTGGATTCGTGAAATTAGATTTTTTAGGTGTGGTCTTATTCTTTAAACTACCTTCAAGGAGTTGAATTTTACTTGATAAGACCAATTAGTGGTAGTGGTGGCTCAAATAGTTAAGGCGCTGAGTTTTTAATTGGATGACCAGGAAGACCTGGATTCAAGCCCCATCACTGCCAGTCTGCCACTGTTGGGTGCTTGAGAAAGTTACTTAACACTTCCTGCTCCAGGGACGCTGTAGTATAGATGCTGTAATATAGACCCTGCGCTCTGACCCCAAGATGGGATATGCAAAAGAAACAAATTTCACTGTTCTGTAAAGTCTATGTGACAAATAAAGCCACAGTACATCCCCCCACTACATGCACAACCACACTTTGTATTTCATTGCAGTCATTATATATATATATATAATTAATTTTTTTTGTGTATATTTTGATATAAATATAATTTTTAATTCAGAGCATCATAAAGAACTTTTCACTACATGTTTTACTGTTTATAATCGTGTATGTGACAAATAAAGACCATCTTCGCACATTTACATTTACAATCAAGACAAAATTTATTTGATCATTTATTTTCGAGGCAAAAATTAAACATATTTTAGAAATAATATATATTTTGTCATTTTTTTTAGATTTCAGTTTTTGCAATGTGTGTGTGTGGTGTGTGAGTGGCTGGGTGGGAGTGTCAGTGCCTCAGATTAACTGCTGCACGTTTTTGTCTCACACCACTGGAGAAACATAGTCTGCAGATACCTTTATCTCTCTCTCACTCTCTCTCTCTCTCTCTCTCTCTCTCTCCCTCTCTCTCCCTCTTGCTTTCTCTCTCGTTATGAAAGAAGCTGCCATAGACCCAAGAACACAGGACATAAAAGACAAATAAGGCCATAAAACTCCCCTATGCCCATGCATACTAATACAAGCATGCCCTCCATGCAGCACATTCACCCCTCCTCTGAAACTGACCTGCTGCAGTGCTTTTTAAAGGATGTTTCCTGATGAACTTTGCTGTAGGAAACAGTATGAGATGGCACAGAAACACTAAACCGGTTCCCCTTAATGTCCTGAGGATATAATTAATAATGACAGTTTTATGTGATCTGAAATGAATATATGAATATTTTCTCATGTTTCTGTCATGTCCCTTATCAAACCTGCCTATCAAATGTAAAAATGTTTTACAAGAATAAAAAAAACCCTATCCTTCAGTAAAGGGGTCATGATCACCTGTATATGGATGTCGGTATGAATTAGCATAGCTTTCTCTTTCGCGGCTAGTCCCTGAAACAAAGACAAAGCGGAATAGCTGATATCTAGTAGAATAAAAAAATACCCAAATTATTAACTCCTCTTAACTAATGCTAAAGGGCTAAATGCTAACGTAACTATAACGTAATAATAACTGGAAGATCAGGGATTGATTCCCGACACCACTAAATTGCCACTGTTGGGCCCCTGAGTAAGGCGCTTAATCCCCAATTGCTCACTTGTATAAAAGAGATAAATGTAAGTCACTCTGTTACTACCTCCACCACCACCAATACTACTATTACTATTGCTACTCTGCTTCCATTACTACTCTCCTTTGATCTCAACTACTTATTCTACTACTGTTGGTGTTATTACGATTACTATTACTACTGGTACTAATAGTCCTTTTTTCCCTTTCTACTATACTAGTAAAGATTATTTAATCTCTTATACAAATACTACTACTGTTGCTGTTACAACTATGTCCCTATTAATACTATTTCTTTTTCCACTGCTGGTGTTACTACTCTGTTGTTACTGTTAATAAACTTTTCCTAGCAGTTGAGTGCATCTGCTTCAAAATCACCACGATAACTATGTTTTACTATTAATACTACTACTCTTGCATTGCCACTATAACCACTGCCGTCGCTACTTTGTTGCTTTTATTACTTTTTTTTCTATTTCTACCAGCAGTTGAGTGCAACTACTGCTCACCACTACAACTATTACTACTGCTCATGCTTACATTTACATTTACAGATGTTTTATCTCATTTATAAAACTGAGCAATTAAGGGTTAAAGCCCAACCTGAGCAACAAGTCCCCATGCTAGGAATCAAACCCACAATCTTTGGGTTGGTAGTCCAACACCTTAACCATGAGCCATCACTTTATGCTTTCACAACTCCTACTACTACCACCACCAGCACTACATTTACACTATAATACTATAACTTCTTATCTATTGTCAGTACCACCACCACCACCAGCATTACTTAACTCTTATGAGTACCATTACTACCTTAAATCTAAACAAATCTAAATAATTACTAATCCCTATAGTGTTCGATCCATCCTCAATATCTAAAACGTATCTTGAAATGCAACTCAAAGTATACCAGTCATAAATCATAAAGTTTTGCTGTTTGCTGGAGTTTATTCAATCAATAACTAGTAGCATTCAGTACTGACACTGTGCTGGTAATCAGATAAAGGACATTAGAAAGCAATAAACATTCTTTTTTTGGCATTGCTATCACAAAGCTAGCAGTGTTTCTGGGCCGCAATCACATTCATATTTGCCTGATTCACCAGCGCCCCCCCCCCCCAAATATAATTTTCCAATTCAAATCAAATTTCATAAATTTCTTTTCTTAACTGATGCCACATTCCTTATCAATAGATGTTCTTTCATCGCACACCCTTGCAGCCTAGTTTTCCTTGAAATGTAGAAGCGATGGAGGAAAATATGAGAAGAGGTCTTAATCTTTCAAGCATTTCTAATGAGTTTTTCTTCGACAATTATTTGATAAGAGCAGAAAAAGCACTGCAGGCACTGAGCATGATCCAGCACCTGGCCTAGAAACTCAAACACACACGTATACATACACTTTCTTCAGAGAGATTCAGGCTGAAAAAAAGGGGAAATGGCATCTCTTGAAATTTCTATAGAAATTATTCGATTCCATGACATGCCTTGAAGACTTTCTTAGATGTCTCAGGAAGTTCATACTGATAAACACAAGCCAAACACACCAAACATCCCCCTATTTATATCGTAGCTTTCCAGCGGTGATTATCAAATGATAGCCCGTGGGCCAAATCCTCAAGTGATTTCTCTGGTCTTAACTAATCCTCTTACACTTGTTTCCAGTTACAGGTTGAACCTGTATGGAATACTATCAAAACAAAAATATCAACTGTGTGTTTCTGCAGTATGTGTAAGTAGTAAAGAAGGACCACCGAGTTAAAAAGATAATCTTATTAAAAACTATGCTAAAGTGGTAGCACAGTGGTTGGGGTGTTGGACTGCTAATTGAAAGATTGGGGTTCGATTCCCAGCACCACTAATATCAAGCCCCTGAGCAAGGCCCTAACCCCCAATTGCTCAGATGTATAAATAAATAAATTCCGAATAAAGGTGTCTGCCAAAGATTCAATTGTAATTTTTAGACTTACTTGTGATTTCTAAAGGCATAAAATGCACTGTGTTGAGATAACAAACCAATTGTTATACAGCAGCGTAGATAAAACAATAAAAAAAGAATTTATACTTGTTTTAAATGGTCATTATTTGTATTTGTCTCGGAAAACCATGTCAAATGTGTCCTCTCATATATATGTAAATAGGGTTTTAGGAATACTGTCTCAAAGTTAATATTTACGCAGGCGACGTTATCGGTTTTTATTGTTAAATTCGTCTCTGGGCTGTGATTATGCATAATGTATATATTTATGTAAAGTAATAACCTTTTTTTTTAAGATTGTTGGTTTTACTTGTAAAATGAAATAGCACCAGCTGGGCTACCACTGCTGGGCCCCTGATCAAAATCCTTAACCCTAAACTGCTCAGTTGCATAAATAGGATAAATGTTTTTCTTTTTAAAAGGGCAGCTGAAATGTTAATGTAATTTTTCCCCCAAAAGTATCAAAGAGCTGCGTTTTATCAAAATGGCTCAGGTAGTTAAATGTTGTCAAAAACAAACCTAAGTAACTTTACTGAGGAAACAGGTAGAGAGGATAATGTTAGCTGCTATTTTTAAATCAATGAAATAATACAGTATGTTTATAGCTTGGAACATTTAGAAAATTGCTGATGTCTATTTTATCCTTAATCAGTTTGGGGCTAAATTAAGACATGGGCACAAATGAGCAAATGCCCACACAAACAACACACACACACACACACACACACACACACACACACTTACCACGCTGAGACCCAGCTGCTCTCTCTTTAGGTAGTCTAGGTTTCTTTGCTCCAGGCTGGACAGATAGTGCTGTAGGCGAGAGTAGGTGTAGGGATAACAGTAGGCAAACTGGTACACGTCATCCTCGCGGTCGAAACAGAAGGCAAAAGACATCACATAGTTCCTCCGATGGTCTGGGCACCGGTAATAATACACATTCTTGGCTGGCAGTCTTTGCCTAGAACCCAGGAAAAAAGAAAAGGGGGGAAGGAAGGATGGTCATGGCGTTATAGAAGAATGCTTGTCTGTAGTGAAATTTGAAGTTAGGATTTTTTTTTTTTTCGGAAATTAATACTCCAGAGTTAAAAATGTGAGGTAGAATGTTTGTAGTATAAGTCTTAATGTGACGCCTGAATGTGTTCTACCTATTAACAATTCTGCCAAGAGTGAATCCATGGAGACTTCTAACAACTTGCAGTAATTTCCTTATCACTTATGAGACATTACTCCAGGGTACAACCATTTACTCAGAGCTTTGATGTACTATTTCTTTATGATCTCGAAGCTTAAAACTTAAAGACTTTGCAATTCTTGTGTCTTCTTGTTGACCGATATGAGACCTGTGAAAGAGATGACCGATGAGAGGAATAAGGCATTGTGTTCACATTCGAGAACAAGGCGTGATTTGGTTAAGCATTGTTCTTCTGCTGCTCTGGAATCGTCTGTACTAAAGATGACCAGCAGAGAAGAAGTGCAAGGAGGGAAAGGAGAACAAAATACAAAAAAACGCAAAAGTCATCGGTGAGATATGTCATTAGAGAACCCCCTAAAGACTCTCATCTTACTCGAGGTACTTCGCCCTTCTATTTCTTTTTCTTTCTCTTCTCTTTCTTTTTCTTGTTGCTCTGCCTTGTGTCCCCTTGTTAAACTGAAATTTCGAATCAGCTAGGTGAAACAAGAAGAAACCATGAACGATGCAGCCCTACTCATGACTATCGGAAATGTCTGCTGATTAAATGTTGAGTTGCGCTCTAATTACTGGGGCGTGGACAAGGGAGGCAAATGCATGGTTCTTCTTACAGAAAGACATGATGATAAACAGCCGAGAGAGAGAAAATAGAGGCTAGCTCGGACATGACGGAAATCACTAAATACAGACAATCAGCAGAGAGACAGAAAGCTGGTGAGAAAACTAGAGGGAGGGAAAAAGAAAGATAGGCAACGAAGGACAAACAAAGCACACGCTGCGGATAAGGAATAATGGCAAAAAGACTGGCAAAAGAGTGGAAGATAAGAAAGGATTGATTAGAGGATGGGATAAAATGAAAATGAGAACACTGAGAAACTGAGTGAGAGGAGAAAAAGGATCAGACATAGATAACACTTATGTCTGATAGCATGATGGCTACTGAACAGCTGATGGATAAGATGGAGAAACAACTTTCTGCAATCGACCTCGGCTAAAGCAGACATCTTGTTATCTAGCCAGCGCCATGATTTAAAAAGCACTATAAAGCAATAAGAGGCAGCCACAGATACGAGCCAACAGGCACCCGAAAGACGTTTACACAAACACTCAGTAAACACACACTCACACAGACTAAACAAGTATGCCAACAAATTCCCTGATGTCTTTGCTGCTACAACAAAGTGAACTGCAGAAATTGAAATTAAACCAAATTAGCTTGGCTCTGTAGGCCAGAAAGAAGAAAAGACAGAGGGAAGAAAAGAAGCCAGTCGATAGTGGAGGAGAGAAATCTCAGGAGTCTGAGTCTCAGCAGAATACTAATACTGTAAAAGTGCCTTTTTTAGGATGATCACAGACTTTGTTGAGAGCACACACACACACACACACACACACACACAGAATGGCACAAAAGGCAGAGGTCATGCCAGTACTGGGATCTGGCCTACATTTGCATTAGGTTCATGGCTGCATGTCTATTTCCTCTGCACTTCAAGTGGCTCTTGTACACAAACTCTCACATGCTGTGCACATCCTAACACCTCTCTTATTCATACACCGGCAATAATATCACCATGACATTTTATCATTTATTTTTATTTTTAAACATTTCTGGTTTTAGACACTCTTCTGGCTTCCCTTTAGTATTTGACCTTGTTGGCTACTGAGCAAGTCCTGGCTATTGATTTTAATTACCCAGTGGGAATGTACTGCCTGCCTTCCCTGTTTGGCTAAAGAAAATAGCTTTGTATGTTCCTTCAGAGAAAGAGAGAGAGAAAGAAAAAGAGAGAGAGAGAGAGAGGAAGCGAGGGAGAGAAAGAGAGAGAGAGAGAGAGACAGAGGAAGAGCGTGAGAGATTCAGGCAGACAGGACGAGCAAAGCGAGAGAGCTTGGAGCATCTCTAAATGGTTGAACAGGTTTTTTTTCTTTCCTCTCTGTATCTCCCTCCCTCTCTCTCTCTTTGCCCTGCTATGGCTGATGGCAGTTTGTTTTATCTAAATGATGGTGGCCCGTGGCTTGGTGTGCTCCTGGCTTTGGTACAGTGCCCCCATACCCGAAAAGATTTATCTTTGTGTCAGAGGGGAAAAACAACACCCCCTGGACAATAATGTGCACACTAGGGCCTAGGTGATGTATCACAAGGTCGATAAAATCAGCCGATATTAAAGTTCCAATGCCTTTATGTTTATCCGCACAAATTATAATGTATTGCAAAGTCATATCCGATAAACATAATATGTTAGTGGTCAATAAACCTAACAGTGTTTTTACTCAGACGCTTATACTGTGGCAACTCTTCAGGGTTTGCCATTATTAAAATCAGTAATTTTACTTCATATGATTGATGTCTGTTATGACATGCACATAAAAAGACTTTTATTTTTTGCATGTAATCTGCTGATGCACCGATGTTTACAAATCCCCTAGTCACTGAAACACGAATGATCTGCAACTTAGGGCCATTAATGCATGGTTCAGAACCGTTAAAGCATTAAATGCATAAATGCATAAGTGTTACTTTATATTACAGAATGCTGTGCAATAAAATATGTCGAATAATTGAAATGATTTTTTAGCTAAAGGATAAAAAGAATAGATGTTAAATCCCCACCTGATTTTAATAAGTAAACAGGTAAGAGCCTTTTATCAAATCATTACTGCAGTGATTAATATGTTTCAGCTGGCAACAAGGTTTTTCAAACCTGAGTGGTACTGAGTGGCTTTTTATTTCTTAAACCACTACGTTAATACACAGATCAGGTGGTCAGAAAAAAGTAGCTACACCGTACAATTGGGTCAAACTATCGGCCTGCATCAAGCAACAAAAAACAACTAAGACTACTGAGAGTACGAACGGTAAACCTTCATCTTTACATTTACAGAAACCTTTATTCAGAGCAACTTACATAGATCTTCCATTTAGCAGTTAATCACCTTATCCACTGCGCTACCACTTACCCATTACCCTAAACTTTAACCCCACCCCCCCCCCAAAAAAAACTTATGAGTGATTGAGATCCCAAAAAAATAACTTATAGCTAGAATACCTAAATAACTAGGTATACTAGTAAAATGAGAGCATTTCCACAAACACAGAAAGACAGTTCCTTTATTAATGCAAGTAATGCAATGGTGATCTGAAAACCAGCATGCATGCATTATAAGTCAGATATGTCAAACTTCATCCCCCACAATCCCCGCTCCCCTTATTAAAATGTTCGAAATTAACTCATTAGTCAGCATGAGATTCAGATACTAAAGAGGGAAGTGGTAGCTCAGTGTGTTAGATGTTGGCTTACTGATTGGAAGAGCTTGGGTTCAATTCCGAGGGCCACTAGTTTGCCCTGAGCTAGGCCCTTAACCGGTAATGAGATAAATGTAAGTCGCTTTGGATAAGGGCATCTAGCAAATGCTAAAATTGTAAGGATAATAAATATCTTTTGAAAGAATGGTGTTCATCTTCTCAGTAGAATTCTGTCGTAGGTCGCGTATGCACATACACGGATATAGCACAAACTAAAATGCATTACATTATATTGCGTATCCAGGCATAAGTTCAACACTAGCTCATACAACACTTTCATACAAAAAATCCAGCAGCTCTGCAGGTAAGCTACAACAAGGAAGAAATAGAGCGCGACAAATTCACGCAGGAGCTGGACACGGTTACTAAGCAACATGGTCGGCTTTGTTGTCTGCCCTGGCATGGCATTTTTAAAACTCTGCGCTGAAAGAGTCCTGGCATTGTTTTTAGTGTCTAAATCCTGTCTCTTCGATGGATTATTTGGATTGCTGGTGTTATTTCCCAGGATTTGGACCAGCGGCGCATGTCTGGGATCTGGGATTGAAACTAAACAGGTAGCGGTAAAGCAGCAGTAGGGTTTTCCAATTCCCAGCAGGGGGCTGGGGAGACCAAGAGAAAAACTGAGAAAGAAAGAGCATGTTTACTCCACACGGTAAATAAGCACTTTGGCGATATTTGAAAATGCTAGGGGACCCTGTGAAAATGTCGACTTCAAACAGAAAGAGAGGCCGTTTTCACACAATCAAATGCCTGCAGAGATTCTACATCTACTGTTTAGCTTTTCTCCTCCACCAGCATCAAAGACAAATGGACGATAAAAGGCACCTGATATCCATCTCTCTCTCTCTCTCTCTTCCTCTCCCTCTCTCTTTTTCTCTGAAATCATTTCTTTGGTTTTCATTTATCAGATATTATTTATTTAAGATTTCCTGCAAAAATACGAGTGGACCCGAAAGCTGTGGGTGAAGAGTGCCGCAACAAGCATTTTCCACATCAATTACTCCTAGTCAGTCGTTAAAATGCACCACTCCGTGTGCAGCATTACGATTAACAGCACATTTACTGCAGCTTCAAGCAGATCCTAAAATTTGCTTGTGAGTTACTCATCAATGGCTCCGTCGTTTGGAGGATCATCTGTGCCACATGCTGTTTATTTATTTCTAATTATAAGCTGACATATGATTGGATGCCTGCATGATTACATCTTTGAATTGAGCATGAAACCAGAAACCTAAAAATATTAACCCTAAAACTTATTTGTTGCATTACTAAGATTTTTTGCAAGAACCGCTTGCACACACACACGATTGAGGTTCCATTCAATTTTAAGTTCAGGTTCAAGTCTTTCGAATTGGTTACATGGACAGATTCTGTGCTTCTGCTGGAAATCAGTACAAAAGGGGATCTGAATAAACATTAATAAGCCTGATAACTTGTTTGCTTATCATAATTTCACCTAAAAATACACTTGTCTCATTTTAGATATAATTATTACAGAATATAAGTTGCATTGGGATGATCAGATGATTAGCATTAGTACAGTTGCCTCTTTTAAATAATTAAAAGAACTAATGCCAAAAGATACAATTATAAGAACTGCTATAAATATGTACAAATTTATTCATACCAGTAAACAGGATTTATGAGAACTCTGACACTTGTACTAAAACAAGTAAGACCTGTAAAACATCACAGTTCACTAATTAATAAATGACATAACATATCAATCAAAAGTGATAGGATCAAATATCAAATTACTGCATCATGAATCTAAATTATATTGTCATAGCATAGAACTCAGTCGCATTATCAGATATCGACTTGTTGGCTTATGGAGCTAAATTGTATTGCAATGCTGCCATTTCAGGGGTTTATTAAGTATAAAAACGTCACTTTACAAAATCAAACTTTAATTGTCTTTTGTGGCAGCCTGAAATTTTACCCCTTTAATAATGAAAAAAAATTTATCAGAAGAGAACCTACACGGAGCCTTTAGATCACATTGCTAAGCAACGCATGAATTAAATACAGGATGATTCACACAAGGCTTGATTCCAAAGCCATGATATGACGTAAAAGTATTGTGAAGTGTATTGTACAGAACAATAAAAATACTAATAATAAATTGTACCTATGATGTATCTGACCTTTAAGAAGATAAAGTCAGTAAATTACTTTTATAATTTTAGCAGCTTTTGTATATAGAGTAAGCCTGATTTTGTGATAAACGTTAAAAAAATGCTCATTTTTCTATGAATGGCAAGCTTATCATAACGTATTTACAACTTAAGAACGTGAACATTGCTAGTTCAGCTTTAGGTGTCATTCTAGATCATTGTTTAGGCCCCGAAATATCTTTCTTGCTCTGTATTCAGACCTTCAGACTTTATTTTACAATAGCTGACATGTCGAGGTTACTGCAGAGTCTGACACATTACTGCTATTTTACACAATATATATTACAAACACAAAAAACGTAGACAGAGACACAGCGCCATATTGTTGTTAATTTGTTCAAAGACTTCCCTACGTCCCATCTGCTGGTTCTACTGTGAAGGTTCTATTAAAAATTTTTTTCTATTAAAAAAAAAAATATTATTATTATAAATATCGTATACCAAAAATGTAGTCGTTAATTATAACCTTAAATGTATTTATTTGACTCTGTGCAAACTGAGAAGGATCTAAGAAGAAAATAAATAACAATACATTCACTAACATCAGCTACCAGTTACTGAAGTTGATTAAAAAAAAATATATGTATATATATCATATAAATAATATATAAATTTAAGGTAAAAAACCCATTTGTGTATACAGAGTTTAGCTTCAAGTCACTTCCGTGAAAGTTTCAAGTATAGCAAGCAACACCTTGGTTAGCTTGTTCAGGTGTGTCTGATTAGGGTTGAAGCTAAACTCTGTGTAAAATCTGTTTATATTAAAATATTAATAAATACATGGTAGATGCACATATACCACATGTGGAGTTTTAAATGTACAGAACATCTGGAGTAAATATAAACCTTGTCATGGGTGTGTAAGGGTGTGTTTATATCTGGACTAAGACTAACATGCTTCTGTTCTGGAGATTTAAAGGTCATTACTATGCAAGTACCTGCCGGATAGTTGAAGCAAATCGAGGAACTGGACTCATTCTAATGTATCATTACAGAACAAAAAAAAAAAAAAATCTTTTGCTAATAAAAGCGATAAAAGATTTTTATTTATCATAATGAATCTACTACTGACTCTTCGGTGACTATTCTAGTATTTATTTAGTTTAGTTTCGTTTTTATCCCAGTTCAGATCTGAATCCTTTACTATACCACAGGACCAAAAAAAGGAAGTATTGTCTAATTAATACTAAATATATGTATCTTTTATTTGTTTAAGTAATCATGTGTATTTCTGTAACAATTCATAAATATAATGACTGCGTATCAGCATGTGAGCAGTTGCAGAAGGACACATTTTATTTGTTACATACACACTATAAATAGTGCAGCTTACTAAAATGCTTTTCTACCAGGGCTTTACTGGGACAAACAACGCTTGCATTAAGCCCAAAAGGGAAGATGTGACCGGTTCAGCCCAATGTCAAGGAAGAAAAGAACCAATGGGCTGCTGATTAAATGTCTCATGGGCCGGTCTGTCTAGGAAAAAAAAAAAACTTTTTGACAAATATAAACAGTCTAAAGCATAAATATAATATATGCAATGTTCAAACTGATAAACTCTTTTGCAAATATTCACTCATTTCAAATTTGATGCCTGCAACGTGTTCTAAAAGAGCAGGAACAGGGGCAACAAAAGACTAGGAAAGTAGGGAAAACACCTGTTTAAAACATTTCAGGTAATAGGAATTAAGTTAATTGGAAATATTGGTGATCGTCATGTTTGGGTTTAAAAGAAGGATCCCCGAAAGCATGTGGTACGGTCTACCACTTTGTGAAAAACTACATGGGCAAATAGTCCACCAGTTTAAGAAAAACGTCAATTAAATATGGGTCAACAAGGATTTGCAGATCATTGTATTATGTTTTTATTTACATTTTACCCAACATCCCAACTTCATTGGAATAGAGATTTGTACATTACACCGTAACAGCGACTGCAACTGATTAAGCAGAAAAAGGAGGAGGCTGATAAGAGTTTTATGGGTCAATCTGAGAAAAACATTACGAGATATATCGTCCCAAAAAAGTATGTCGGCCCAGCGGGAAAATGCCCAGCCTGCCAGATGGCCAGTTCTCCCCTGTTTTCTATAGTTTGTGTCATATGAAATTGGAAAAAAATGATAAACATAGAAATAGAACAAACTGTTGAAGGATTTGAAATAGAAATAAAATAAACTGTATAAAAAATTTAAATTGATCTAAAATGATCTGTAGAAAAATTGGAAACGGAACGATCTGTACAATTAAATGAAAAAAATTTCATATGTGGGAATAAATGAAACTGCTACTTTGCTTAAATATTATTTACATATTTAAGACTTTTGCTATATTTAATACAACTATTAAACTATTTACTACATATAGACATGCCCAAATGATTGAAAAATGCATACAAAGATAAAAAAATCTTCGAGTGGCATATGCTGCAAACAACTGATTTTTTATCACTCTATTTATTGATTAGTTTAATTAACTTACAAAAAAGACGGCCGAGGGTAAAACACAAGCATAGGTATTTTTTGGGGGGTGTATATGTATTGCTTTACATTTTTGTGTGTGTCCTCTCCCTCACTGACCAGCAGATGGCTATGGTACTTATGTTATAGACCTGAAAAGTGATTCAGCCTTTAATGGAGTTTCTGATCTATCAGACTCGAAGCTTTAAGCAGCCCCACCCTGTCTTTGTTTCAGCATGGACCCGTTCACCTGATCTTCCCAAACACACGCTTACATCAGAAAAGAGTCTATAGCACCCGCATGTCTCAGGTGGTTAGGGCCATCTGTACTAACAGCATAATGATAATGTGTGTGTGTGATGCACGTTGCCCCCAGTGTGTATGCGATATTAGGGCTGCGGCTCCAGCAAGGCATCCTGTCTTGACCAGGCAGCAGCACTTGATGTGCTTTAGCAGCACGATTACTGTGTGTGTGTGTGGGTGTGTGTGTGTGTGTGTGTGTGTATGAATTCGTGTGTGTGACCCCACTATGGCAACCAGAAGCCCCACTGTGCAAAGGGGAGACTGGATAATTATTCTAGAGCAGATGAGCCCCCTAACCCAGCCAGTATGGCGCCATGCCCCCTCACGGGGCAAATTGTATCTTGTGTACACACACACACACACAGACACACATATGAGGGTTGTAAAGGAGCAGGTGTGAATTGAAGAGAAGAGAAGAGTATTAACAGCCCAGTCAGGATGATGTCAGAGAAATGCTCTCCTGTGAGAGTGTGTTTGTGCATCTTTTGTGTAAGATTGTGTTGGTGTGTGTCACATACAGGTCAGGTGCAGTTCAACAACGTGGCGGTGTGACACTTAACGGATATCTATGTACCAGAGTGTTTACGCTTGGATGCAAAGTGGACTTATGGAGCTGCTATAGACATAAGTAGGGAATGAAAAACATTGATCATCAGTGTATAAGAGCTACCAGATATACAAGACGTGTGCAACTCCTGCTACTACACAAAAATATTTATAGTGATTCTACACTTAACTCATATTCAGTAAGGAAGAAAACACAATTAAATGTTAATATAGAATTTGCATTTTTTTTTTAAATAGGTATAAAAAATAGCAAAGCAAACCAGGTGTTTGTGTAAATGAAAGAAAAAAGAAAGTGTTCAAGAAAAAAAGAGAGATAGTAAGAAATAAAAAAAAAAAAAACCACAAGATGATGTTCCAAAGCAGGTGTACTGGCTCTTCCTCCTTCCCCTCTGTCTCTCTTACACACTCTCTGGGGACGACAGAGATGTGGGCTGATGCATCAGCAGAGTGGGTGGAATGGACCCAAGGAGACAGGCTGGCGCCAGACTGCCTAACAACACTGCACTCTCCTCTATACACCAACACAACTAAACCCACACAAACACACAACAAACATATCCACTCCCTACTAACACAACCCAGTCTGGATACATGTGAGCACATTCATATATAACACACCTGCGTGTATCTTTTCTTTTGCACTAAAGTATGTACATCTATTTTTGCCACAAATACACTCACTAAAAAACAGGTAGCATAACCAGAATTCAAAAGATAAGCAACATGGTTAAAAACGAGTAAACTTTGAATGCCGGTTCTTTAAATGCAGGCTGGAGGTTAGTAATGGGAGAACTGGTTCTGCTGCTTTGGCTTTGAGGTGCAGCTAGTTGTTTTTTTAATGTTCCTAAGGGTCATTTTTGGTCTTTTTGTTAAAATTGTGACAAATAGCAACACAATTGAAGTGGTACGCAGTGGTTACAGTAGTGTGGTTCGATTCCCAGCACCACCAATCTCCCACTGCTGGGCCCCTGAGCAAGGCCCCTAACCCCCAATTGCTCAGTTGCTGGATAAGGGCGTCTGCCAAATGCTGCAAATGTAATTTATTCTTAAAGACCTCCCTGGGTTTCATAAGAAGGTCTTTTGCCACAAAGTAACAGTCACACAACTGAGTATAACATCGTTGTATGATATTATTATCACTGGAACCAAGAGGTTCTAGCATAACAACGCCCATAAGGGTGCACAAAACCCTTATGAAGGCTTTGATCGTTTTTACGGTTAAGAGGAACTTAAGTGTCCTGCACGGAGCCCTGACCTCAACCCCACTGAACACCTTTGGAAAGACCTGGAAACACCTCAGACCCCCACACCCGACATTAGTGCCTGATCTTACTAATACTACCGGGACCAGCAAAAAACACAAATCTTCACAGTTATGCAATACAATCCACAATGAAGGTTATTCTAAAAGTTCAACTGAACATTCTGGAATAGAATGTTTAAAAAACACATATGTGTGTTTGATTCCCAGTACTATAAAGTTACCACTAATGGGCCCCTGGGCAAGGCCCTTTACAATTGCTTAAGTACAGTTTTATAATTTAATTTAGAATTAGATGAGAGCGTCTGCCAAATGCTGTAAACATATGGATGTGATGCTCAGGTGACCCAATACTTTATTTGTGTACATTTGATTAAACTAGCTTTCAGAAGTTTTGTTTACTGTCTACTTTCTCTGCATAAAGCACTGCACCATTCCAAGCCCGAGTGGGGGGAAAGGGGTATTCGGATATTTATTAATGCATTTAAAATGCATGTATTCATGACAGTTTGCATATATTCATGTCAGTTTTTTGCCTTTGTTCTTGAGGATATGAACTAGAAAAGTATGTGTTAACACATTCAAGCAGAAATGTGTTATGTAATAAAATGCGTCTTATTTAGACACTATTAAAGAACATTAGTGCTGATGCATTGTTTGGGTTATATTGAGAATAAATTTGGGCTCCTTCCTTTCTGCAAATCCTTTTAAAACGCCTTAAGGTTAAGAGGGGAATCTTTAATGGACTTGCTATTTTAAAAAATCTTTATATAAATAAAGTCAGCAGACTGGTTTTGCTCATGGAAAATGAGTCTTTTTTAGGAAGCAGCTTCGAGGTAGTTTGGCTTCATTTTTGTTTTAATTGTTTGTTGATATATTTTATTTCTCGTCAGATCTACTTACATGGCTGATAATCTTAAATACATCTAATATGTCCTGGTAAATTACTCTGTTAAAAAAAAAAATTCAAGTTCATTGTCATTGTGAAAGGTACGTGTACAGAGCCAATGAAAGGCATTTTTTGCATATCCCATCTTAGTAAGTTGGGGGTCAGAGCGCAGGGTCAGCTATGATACAGCGCCCCTGGAGCAGGACGGGTTAAGGGTCTTGCTCAAGGACCCAACAGTGGTTGGCTTGCCAGTGGTGGGGCTTTAACCCAGGTGTTTCTGGTCTTCAGATCAGCAACTCAGCACCTTAACCATTTGAGCCACTACTGCTTTATTTAAAGATCTTTAATGCTTTAGTGTCATTGGCTGATAATTAGCTTGGTAGCTGTACTTCTGGTGATAATACTGGTAATAATACTGGTGATTATTTCAAGAAATACATACACTTGTACTATCGGGTATCGGGTTATCGGGTAACCTCACACTTTTTAACCTCAGGCAAAGCCATGCAATAAAGCATACAGAATATTTATAATTGATTACCAAGATGTGTGTGAAACAAGTAGAAATCTGACTCTGCTATTCCACACTAATCTAAGAACTAAATAAAGTTTAATTTATATGGAAAGAAAAACACCATCAGTCCAGAAATATATATATATTTTTTTACTTTGAATCAGGTTTAGTAAAATACTATGTTTTACAAATGTAGTAAAATTGTTTTGCATAAATACAAATTTTTAAGTTTTTATCATCCAAAAATATTTGGTTTTGGTTACATATCTTCTTACATTGTGTGGAGTAAAAATACACATGAATTAAACGCAGCGTGAAAGCAATAACTCCTCAGGACCTTCCACTGGCCGCTAGTCACATATAGGAACATTTAAAAGTACTGTAGCTCGTTTTTCAATCACTAAATGGTCTTGGACCTAAATATAAACCAATCAAATCACTCAGGTCACTAGAATAAAGTCAGTTAACCATACCAAGGGTTCACCCTCGGAAAAGGGGAATGTGCCTTTAACTATTTTGCAGCCCGGCGTGCCATCTTGCAGAAGAAATCAGATGTGCTAAATCAGTAGCCATCTGAATCTGAATCACATTTACTGAAGGAACACTGTGCTACGTCCAAACTGACTACAATCATTGTATATCCTTAACTGTTGTCATTCATTGTTAATCATTTTTGATATAATTTTTGATCTCTGTTCTTACTAGTTTTAATTCGTCTTACGTAAAGCACTTTGAATTGCCACAGTGTGTAAAATGTGCTACATAAATAAAGTTAATTGCTCTCAATCTATATAAGATTTACGATGTTATAATTTTGTAAATAAAATTCCGATTTGACAAAGAAAAAAATCTAGCACTAAATACGTACATATTTAAAGGGAAAAAAACTGTTGTTCAGCGCAGAACTGTAATATAAAGAAGGCATGAAGGATGATGTCAGCCATGGCTTTTTTTGCTGATCTAAGTCTTAGTGACTCATTCATGACCATGTCACCCTTTTCTCACTTTTCTCTCTAAGGAAGTGATGTCAGCGACAGCGTAATATGATGTGGAGTTCAAAAAATACCTAAGTCGCAAAAATGAAACGTGTGGTCTGTGGGTGTTTGGGTTTTTGTTTCTAAGAAAAAGGACTTATAAGATGTCCACAAAATGAATAATATATGAAATTCTTTGGTAGAAGCTCAAATCAAGCTGTGTTATTTGAATGAAAATAAAAAAAAACAATTTGTATACTAAGTTTTCCACAATGTGAGTATGTTACACACACACACACACACACACGTTTTCTTATAAACCAGTTACATATTGAACTATCACTAATCCCTTCAGGCAAGTTTTGTATGCATCTGTTAGGGTGTGGTAGTTTTTCCTCTCCTTCCCATAAACCATATGTCCCTTGGGGACAACGCTTCTCAACCTGCCTGACCAGTTACCCTCCAGACACCAGTGCCAGCTGCAGGTTTAAACTCCCCCTCAACCTCGCTGTCTGCCTCACCTCCACTCTCTGTGTATGATGGCTTGGTGCCTGTAGTCAGACTGGTGTCTCCAGATGCCCAATGGGGTGTGTATGTGTGAAGTGAGGGAGAGAGAGGGGTGAAGGGGGGTGCTTTGCCTCCCAGACAGCAGATGCTGCCAATTAACTTCCCAGCCACAGGCTCGCACAGGGACTGGGGAAAGCTGGGGTTGGCTGGAGGGAGCTGGAGAGCGGAAATGGCACTTATTGAGGTTGACTGCAGTCAGTAAGAACTGGAAAGACAAACAGCTCTCTCTCTCTCTATCTGTTCTGTTCCCTCTTTTAAAGCACCTTTTGTTACTACAGATCCTCTGGAAAAAAAAAAAAAAACCACATCTCAATTACACCCTGGAAGACAAAGCCTGCCCAAGCTGACACTCACAGTTACTTCACACAGACACACGCAAGTTCACTTGCACGGTAAAACACCCTGGAATTTTGTTTAATACAAAGGAAAACCATTAGAGTTCTATATTAATATAAATTAAGGAAATGGATATGACGCTACTGCGGTGGAGTTTTAGTGCCATGTCGAAAAAAAAAAGTTTACGAGAATAAAGCTGAAATACATTGAGAATAAATTAGAAATTACAAGAATAAAGTCAAATTATGAGAATAAAGTCAAAACAATTAAAATAAATAGAAATTACGAGAATACAGTCACGCTACTTTCAGAATATAGCTAAAATTACGAGAATAAAGTTGTTATACTTCAAAAATAAAGTTAAAATTATGAGGATAAAGTCAAAATACTTCGTAAATTAAACCAAAATTACAAGAATACAGTCAGGGTACTTTCAGGATAAAGCTGAAATTATAGGAATAAATTTAATATACCTTAAAAATAAAGCTGAAATTACGAACATAAAGTTAATATACTTTAAAAACAAAGTCAAAATACTTTAAGAATAAAGTCGAGATTATGAAAAAACATCGGTAAGCGTTATAAAAAAACCCACTAACATGCTGAATTTTGCCAAAAGACAAAGAATTTCCTTATTTATAATACCAACCTGAAAATATAATCTAACCAAATTCTATAAACAAAATGGTTTTATTCATTTTTTTCCCTACAATTTTAATCTTGTATTGCTTTGCCTTTTTCTCCAAGTTATAATGAATTTACACTCATAATTACAAATAGAATTTTTTAAACCTTTTGTTTTATGCACTAAAGCTCCATCTTACATACCTACAGTATATCCTATGTATGATATGCCAACATGATCAAGCCTGTATATATATATATATATATATATATATATATATATATATATATATATATATATATATATATATATATATTAATTTTAATTTCTGTGATTAAAGAAACACTGAGGAAAGCCCTAGTTTAATACCTCTAGTCTGCAGAGATTCTTTCGTCACATATATTTAGCAACCCTGTTTACACCATCACTCACATCTACTGTAAACTAATGTTCTCACATCTAAAGCAAACATTCAACACACTAAACTTGACATTTACATTCATGGCATTTGACAGACATCCTTATCCAGACCCACGTACATTTATTTCTTTTATACAACTGAACAATTGAGGGTTAAGGGCCTTGCTCAGGGACCCAGCAGTGGTAACTTGGTAAAAATCAAACGCCAATTACCAAGTTAGCAGTCCAACACTTTAACCACTGCACTTACCATCTGCTGGCTGTAAATGTTTTGGCCTGCGTTTTAGACAAACTTTTTTTTTTTTTTTATAAGTGCAAAATAAACTGGAAAAATGATGACTAATCACCTGTATTAACCCCTTACATAATATAACCTCTATATTCTCTCTAAAAAAAAAGTAATGTCTGAAAACAGATTCATTTCTTATCAGCATAGATTCCTTGCACCAAGTTTACATGTAAACACTTTTGAATATTACCTGTTGCCTAAAACCTCCCGGAAAACAACACTTTATTTACAAATGCACTAATTAAAGAAAAAAACACAATCAGATAAAAATGCAAACTTTAAAGAATCCTGGCAGCTCTCTCTCGTGGGGCGTGCTCCGATTGAGATTACGTTTAGAGCAAAGCAGCAGGAGGAGGATGTTCTTGTGTGCTATTTAATTTCTGTTGGCAAGATTAAAACGGTGCCTCTCTCACATCCCTCTATCAGAGAATTGACAGATGACTGCTCACAGGGGAGATAGGAAACTTTTGCTGTGGACTGTGCAAGCGAGAGAAGGAACTAAAAAAAAAAAAGAAGGAGAAGTGATAATCGTAGTATTATGCAGCTAAAGTAAATCATTCAAGGTGCCAGAGTCGCAGAAAGCTATTTACACCTATAGCATCTCGGCATGTAGACCGGCTCTGGCACCCCTTTACATAGGTGCCAGTGACTGATGGCTGCTGACTGTGTATCAAACGACATTGGCAGTAAAGCACTCGCAGTCCCCGCAGGCAGCTATGTCATGTTTGCGATGAGAACACGGTTGGAGGTGCAGGAGTCGCAACTGTCTGGCTAAGCATACTAGAAAAACAGGGAACAGAAACAACCTTCTGCAGAAGCACATGCTAAATAAAAGCTTACAGTATAACACAGTGATTAAAGAGATGATGTGTTCCCTACCGGTATTGTGTTCCAGACTGGCTTGTAATTTTCCATACTATAAAAATTGATTGTTTGCTCCGAAAAGGTTTTTACTTAACATTACACAATGAAACCATGACTTCATCACAATGCATTTGTTTATGCAAATGTAAAAACCCTTTGTATATTTAATTGCCAATCAGTAGCATTGTTCAGCCTTTCACAGCGGTCTCATTAACCGTACACTTGATCCTTCATCTACAGAAATAGTGCACTGGGGTGGAATGTTCATGCACCTACACACACACACACACACACACACACACACACACACACACACACACATTACTAATGCCTTCTGACTTTCTCCTTTCTGGGAAATCACACAACAAAAGAGTTTGATTGATAGTTTAACCGTCCTTTTCGTTTTACATCACTCGGAAACTGAGCGTCATTATTAAAAGCCTATGCAACCATTTTGATTTCATACACAGCCACGCCCACTCTTCGCACCACATCCACCGCAATCAGTCAGCCTCTCGAAGGAACCGCGAACGGGGCGCTTTTTCAAATAATCAATTTAAACCGGACAGAAATAACAATTATCTCTCTCTCGAGCGAGAAGCATGGCTCTAAGAAAACACGAAAAGCAATATGCACACCTTTTATGCTCTGTCCTAATGGAGGAAACAGAGGAGACAGAGTGACCTTTTGCATTTTCTATTTGCATGCTCATTTATGTCTCAGCCAACTAAACCAAAAAAAATAGGATATGTGACATCAGGTTAAATAGAAATCTAAACAGGATCAATGCTGTGGGCATAAAGATAAGTGAGAAGAATTGCCCAGAGAATCAGCGTCGCCTATATTCATTACGAACGAGGCACATTTCTGTACAAAGCTGTAAAGTCCGTTCTCATTCCTTTGCGTTCCACCTGTGGCCAGATGCGATTCAGCGCCCAACGATATGAAATGACGAAGCTATTTGTTCCTCTTCCACACTCGGCTGCTCGGCCTCCGTCTGAAAGCCCGCTCACTGTGCTGGCAGGAAATCGCATTCAGCTGGTACAGAGATAACACATAATGCAAAAAAAGAAACGCCTCTCTGCCTGGTCGTGTCCTCTACCGTGTTATCGCTTCATCCTGCCACTCTCTCGCTTTGTGCCTCCACCCACCCACAGCTCTCATTTCCTCTATGGAACAAAGGAACAGGACCTGCAAAAAATGAATAATGAAAGATTGGCATCCATGTTTTATGAAGTTGCCGCTGAATTATTTTGAAGGTGAGCTCGGATTAATGAAAATATCACTTATTTATTTGTGTCTAGAGGAAACGGAGAGATTGATACTGTGAGTAAAGTGTATTGAAAGGTGGACTCCAGGCTACAGCAGCCACATGTGGCCTTTCCAGTGTTGAATAAAGTGTTTTATTCAGCCGGCTGTATTGTAATGGCCTTTTGCACGCTTCACATACATCAAGCAGGAGTAATGATAAAAAATTATTTGAACGGTTAAATGGAACATTTTTACGCTTGTAAGAAGATAAAATGGAAAAAAATGTAATTTTCTAGCATATACATATGCATGTTGTATCAAAAAGCAGCCCAAATTTTATCAACCAAACCAATTTTTCCCTGTCTGGAAAACCCGCAACCGCCCAATCTGGCAATATTTCTTTGAAGTGCTTCCGGTATCGATTGCTAACATTTCTCTTTTTTTATTTTGTCGTGGTAGTCCCTAGCAGCGCAGTCATCTCGTTTTCATTTGGCCATGATTAAAAGCAGTGTATGGAAAAGATTCTGTGCTCCTATTTGTCAATGTCACCCATGTGACAAAACCCTTCAGAGACAAAGGCAAAAAACTTAAACATGCTAGACTTTACGCGTTGATGTTTTAAAGCGTCACATGCAGTATGACATGCTACAGAAGATGTAACGATTGAATCTTGCATCCAGGCGCCCGTTGGCGTTTATAAATCCTCACAACACCCTTACGTCGAGCAAATCGTGCCAAAGTCTGTCTGGACTGGAGCGTAACACGTCTATGTCAATGTTAGCAACACGTCTATAATAATGCAACACAGTTCTGTCTTGATGCAACCAAGACACATGTCTAGATTAATGTAACACACATTTATATTAAATATTTCATAAAAAAAAAGTCTGTCCCAGATAGACTAAACAACAGAAAAATGTCCAAAAGAGTGTCTTTTTGAATGTTTTAGTTATTAGTGTCCTTTTAAATGTATTAGTTGCTTAGACCTTCTTACACGCGTTCCAGATTTTGTTTTGCTGCGTGCTTCTCTTTCTCTGCAACAATTTTTCTATAAGCATTTCACCTTGACAGCAAAGTGACATCATACTTAACTTCGGTCATTTTATCAGAAAACAATGAGCAAGTAATATTAACTAATTAATTTCTACGATTCATTTAACCACTATTACAAACGTTAGGTTTGTGCTTACCAAACAATTTTGCTAAAAACAATTAAGCACCTTATTTCCTAGCACCTGTAATCGCTAACACAAGACAGCGACACTAGTCACAGTCAGACTACTCAAGTGTCAAAACTCAGTGATCCTGAATAGTTCTTTCTTTTACTAATGTTAATTGTCTCATACATTTGTAAACTGTCCTATAATAACTAAAAGCATTTTAAAGAATTTACAACATTTTTCCAGGACAATGTGTGTGTGTGTGTGTGTGTTTTTCTCATTTTTTATGTGCTTTCCAAGACTGGACAGATGGTCATTAATTTCCCAGGATTTCCAGGACACGTAGGAACCCTGTAAGAGGTAGTCAAGTAACTCCTGCACTCACAGCAACCTCTACTTACCACAACACACTGCAGCCTACAAGCTTGGCTGCCTCAGACTACACTTTCCCCAACACATGGGGTCTTATTATGTTTACAGCTACACTTTTACTTCTGCTCCCATGTTCCAAATCACACACACACACACACAGACACACACATGCACCCTTAAACAAATCCTCTTCTTTCTACTCCAGTTACAAAGTAGCCCTCATGATGTTTATACAGAATCTTTATTATTGTTTTTTTTCTATGCTGACCCTCGTTGTACATCGCATAATCGATGCTTGCTATTTTATCTTGCATCTTGATTTGGATTTGTTTATTTGCATTTGCCGTAGTTGGTTTTACCTACCTAATCTAAAAAAAACCCTGTGGAATTGGTCAAACTTACTGTAGGGATGTAATACCTTTAAAAGCCCACATTGGTGCTTTACATTTAATTTGTGTACACAATAATCTCCAACTGGTGTCATAGTCTTGGTCATGACAGATCCACCAATCTCTGTTTCATTGCTGTTCAGCAAAATATGGTGACCATCTTGAGTGGCTCAGTGGCCAGGATGATTTGCTATGGCCTGCTGTTTACCTCTGTACCGCTGCTAAACACAGTAAGAGTGCTCAGTCTGAAACAAACACTGCTGCAGAGTGGAACACGACGTTCATGATTCCTTTACACTAAACTGGTACTTTGGAACTCTTACTTTCTCTCTCTCTCTCTCTCTCTCTCTCTCTCTCTCTCTCTCTGTATATATAAATTATATATATATTTATATTCGTATTTTATGCATCTGTGTGTAGGTGCTTGCAGTTGTGCACATATAAGTTTAAATGTCAGAGTCTGGATGTGAGAGATTGATGCACTGTTGCTCACAGTGTGATTGAAACCCTGTGCTCCATAAACCTGTCAGCCCTGGGTCAGGCTGAGCACCTGTCACCCGTCCCCCCCTCACTCCAACCCGTCCTGCACAAATAGGAAAAAATAGAAGGATTTGTGTCAGTGGCCTTGAGAGACTACTGCTAAATCACAGAGTGACAGAAACTCTGAGCAAGAGTTAACATATTAACACATTTACTTGAGTAAACACAAGCCCACAATCAGAGCTATTTTACTAATAAAAATGATAGAAAATAAACAACAAACAAGCTACTTAAACACTTTTACAACAGAGATGTTGCTACAATTGTAGCTTTGGTACGTTGTGTAGATATTTGCTGATGTCTTTACTTGTGGTGGACTTTTGTGTAGGGATATAAGCAACTAGAATTTATTTAGTATTAACTAGTAAATTAGTAAATCTATCTATCTATCTATCTGTCTGTCTGTCTGTCTGTCTGTCTGTCTGTCTGTCTGTCGTTTGTTTACCTAAGGTAGGGTTCAGCACCATGGACAACTCCTCAGGGCATGCCTGCAATAAGCATGTATTGTCTTTCCTGTTAAATTTTTTTTTTCTGACTCTTCGAACTTTCCTTATTCTTTTTTTTCCGCCGCTCGTCTCTTAGCACCTCTACTCAACCCATCACTTCCCTCAATCTAATGCAGTACTGTGTGACTTTCTCTTTTGTTAGTACAGAAGAGCCTTAGACAGGCTCCACTCTGCTTTCATTTCTTTTTGTGTTTGAGTTGCCCCTTCTTTTTCCTTTTGAGCCACACACACACACACACACACACAAATGCAGTGGAGGCATTTGGAGGTTCTCCCCTTCTGGGCTCTACTCCATTTTATTTGTGATTTGAAGTGACCTTTCAAATTCAGCTGCAGGTCGTCTTATGATTTATGTGCCCCAACAAAGAACGGTGTGGCAAATTTGAGTGTAAAAAAAAAAAAAGAAAGGGCAAGAACAAGAGAAAGTGCATAAAAGATAAAAAGAAAGAGAGAGAGAGAGAGAGAGAGAGAGAGAGAGAGCAGAAGGGTAAGCAGTAGGAGATGAAGCATTGAGCTTCTCTTAATTGCTGAGAAGGGACACTAGTGGTAGCTGTGTGTATGTATACGTGCGTGATACAGCCACACCCCACTCAGATCTTACCCAGCTTCTGCCTCCCAGCCACTCTTAGGACACACACAAAGAAAAATAGATTAAACACCTATCTTTGCATTAGATGCACTCAGATCTATGGGGCAACAAAAGACAACAACCGAAAATGTCAATAATCACATTACACACACTCTTGCTTTTCCATTTGCCGGTCTAAAAGCTGTTGGGTTCAAGATGGTGAAGATTTTCTGGAATTGACCTTTAGCTAAGAATTTATCAGGTGTGGTATATTGCAATATCCAGGCAGATTAAACTTCCACTTTTCCTTATTATTTTAATATTATTATTTATTTTCAAGCGCATAATCCAGAGGCCAGATTCACTATTTATTTCTTTATACCTTCATTCTTTATACTTTCATCCATGCTTCAGAATTGGAGTTAGGACCAGTGTGTTTAACCCCTGTGCACCATGTTAAATCTTCTGCCTATTTCAATTTCCCAAATACACCCTCTCCAGCCGGTCTGCGTTAACTCCACTTAAGCAAACCGACACATCCCCAATCAACCCTATGCTGATTGGCACGTCTGTATTACATGCATTTCTGTGTAGTATATGTGTACTGATAAAAAGTGATCGACTGACAGCAAGTGAATAGACAATTTGCTAACAATATAAATATCTTGTTCTTACCAGTGAGTGAACTGAGATTGCCGTGTTACTCACCTCATTGAACCCTTTAATCAGAGTTGAAGACATGAGATGAGCAGCCACCGAAAAATGGGCACTGATTCAACTTCCCATGACACCTTAGTGCGGGAAACGGCAGCAGCAGCAGCAGCGCAGCGTGCCAACCTAAATATTACCTTCTACGGGTTCTGCACTAAGGGCCGGTAAGACAAATGACACTCATTCCCGGACTACGCATTTAATCACAGCCTCTGATAATTAATGCTACACTTCATTGCCCAAACAAATATCTTTGTCAAGGTGCTGGTTGCTGAACAAGTCCTTCTCCTGTTCTCAAAGGCGGGAATGCTGTGATGCTATAATTGTCTCTGTCCTGAAGACTTCACATATACCGGACACCAATTCATCCTGAAAAGACCTCGCTGCCATCCAACAGGTCCATAAAACATTTTATCACTCTGTCATTGGCTAAACTTTAATAAAGCATGCGACCTTGTGGAAATGCACCAGGGAGAAATTAGGTTTGGTGTACCGTCGCTGGACGCGGCTCACTCCCGTGCAGGGGTCCTTATCACAACCCCACTTAATTACCTGCTTTAATTTGAACTGTTTTTAAAATGACCCCCACACTAGCACGAGACAGGCTGGTTTAATTAAACAAATGAATTCTTCTGCTTATCTAATGAGATCAAAGCACTCATTTGTCACAGTAATAGTTAAGAATGCTGATAATATTATCTGTGGAGCTCAAACTGGGTTTTACAGCACAGGGGGACTAGTGATCTAATCTCTCATTTTTGCTGTGATGTACATCGGCTTATCAGTGCCTACAATATCAGATTAGGAGCATAAGACAAATTAGCTTGTTTGTGTATAACCAATTTGTGCCAATTTGCATTCTTCCGAAAACATGGCACATGAGATATAAAAATAAAATCCATATTCATAATAAAACTGTATACACAAATACACTTTTACTAAATTTACAGAATATATTTATCCCACCTACACAAAACCCCTTAACCGTTATCCCACAAAGTAAGCAAACAAATAACCAAAACGAAAAATAGTTTATTGAATCCACATTGGGACTTTTAGTAAACAACTACCAATTATTATGATCTTTATTTCACTCCACACTGCTAATCCTTACAATATAGTGCACTTGTTTGCCCTTAACAAGCATAGAATACAGTAGATGTCATTCCACAGAAAGTAAGTAATAGATGGTCACCTATAGTCAAATTTTATCCAAATCCACAGCATTATGAACACAGCCACACTTTAGGGTTAGCCTAGGTATCATTTCATCATCATCAACACACAGGGCGTATACAGTGCATTAGTGACATTATGTGTATCTGTTTTTAGAGTTGCACAGAAGGTAGCGATGACCTAAATCCGAAGCATACTACTGAACCTGGACAAAAAGCCATATGGAGTGTGAATTCCAGCTTTTATACAGCTCAAAAGCCGTCTCAAGACGAGATGTAAACCTGACCTGAATATAGACACTTTTCTATGTGTAGCTGCTAGTGACGTTTAGTTAGCAACAGTTACCAAACTCTGGACGTCTATTTAACCTGTTATATCCAGACATAAAGGAATGGTGTGAACACACTGTTGTGCTTGAAGCTGAGCTAAATGGGTATCACTGAAGCTACCAACCGAAGGGTTGTTTTTCCATAAATTATTTAATAGTAACTGAATTTACGGTAGTTATCAGCACACAGACCTCGGTTTTACTAAAAATAAAACAACCAAGGATAAAAAATAAAGGGTAGCCAAGCACTCAATGATCATCATTCAGATTTTGGTCATCTAACTGTTACTCATCTCTGTTTAATTTGTAATAAGTCAGACAACTACTTTGTTACACGGTTTCTTTAGAGAGGATTTGTGTTTTATGTTTAAATGCTCTTTTTTAACACAGTGTTTGTGTAGCCATTGATTTTTTTTTCTCTTCATGCAATTACTGGAGCCATGTTTGCACTAAAAATAAGACAGATTTAATGGCTATTTAGCTTTATGCGCCATGAAAAAGTTGATCATTAGCACTTATTCCTATTTGTTAAATAAATAAAAACAAATTGAGATAAAACAGCTTTGAAAAGTATTCTTTTCGCTTTGCAATACTTTTTTATTCGATTTAACTGATTATTTTGCCTATTAACACTTTAAAATAATGCATAAAAAATGTTAGCAGATATATTTAAATAAAAAGAATGTGTGGAAACCATGCAGCCATCTAATATAAAAATTGTAAAATGGTAGCACAGTGGTTAAGGTGTTGGAAGATTGGGGTTTGATTTCCAGCACCACCAAGCTGCCACAGCTGGGGCCCCTAAGCAGGGCCCTTAACCCCTTATTGTCTGATGTATAAAGCCCATAAAAAATAATGACATTTTTCAAAGAAGATACAACATATAAGATGTATACACATAGGGCGATGACGCCTCGGCCCACTTTAAAGTACATACCTTGGAACCCAACACAATTCTCTCCACGACAAAGACTACTGAGGTAGTTGTCCTCAACGTTCACTACCTCTTAATCACTTGTTAACTACTGTTAGCATGGTGTTGCTCTTGATGCCTTTTTCGGGGTCATAGAACCGATGAACTTTCATTGGAACAGCTTTTTGGAATTATTTACATTTGTGCCATTTGGACGCCTTCTGACTATATTCACACCCCTGTTACGTGTTGCATATAACAACAAAAAAAAAAAAATGCGCTTGTCGAGTCAGTTTTTTTTGCCGACTTGCCTAATGAGACCTGTATAACGTATGTTGTGTTCTAGTGCATGCTGAGGTATTATCGAGCTGCCTGTGTTCCTAATGTGAAGTGTGAAAAGAGGCCATCAGCTCAGTGTGACGAAGAGCAAACCTTGAACCCATTTTATTGCAGCAGACTCGCAATGGACACATGCCATAACCCAGTGGAAAGCGCGATGCAGCAGCTTAAGGAAATGACAACAAAGTAAAAAGAAGAAAGAAATGAACCGAGGGAAAACAGTCTTTAAATGGCCACTCCTCCTGCTTTAAGCTAGCACGTAAATGCTATGTTTTGCAGTGCACCCAGCATGTTGTAGACTAGCAAAAAAATTAGCATTAAACTACCCACACATTACCCCCCTCTTTCATCTTCAAACCGCCTCCAACAGGAGGTCCAAATTTGCTGAAAAAGTTAACACATCCAGTCTGCCTGTTGCTAGCAACACATACAATATCTATTAATCATTTATAGAACAGGATGAGAACTATTATGCTATCGGCGTTTCGTTTCATACAGCGCCTTGTTTCAAAACAAGGAAAAATTGATGATAATTAAATAACATTAACTGGAAAACGGCAATTAAATGTGTGTTCCTAAACGTGCCGCTGTGTTGTTATGGTTCAGGCTCCTTGTGTTGTTTCTATAGGCAGACTGGAAGAATCGAAGACGAGAGTTTTTGGTCTGTTGCGTTATCTTACGTTGTGGTGTTGTGTTTGGGATCTGTTTCAACAGCTGAGGACACAACAGCGACAGCAGCATGACAAATACTACCTGTGCTCAATTGTACACTCGAGATGTTTTACACCTGATCAGAAGCCTTAATGAGCTGGCACAGTGACGGGAGGAGAGAGGAAAAAGAGATGGAAAAAGGGAAAGAGAGGAAAGTGCGCGAGAGAGATGTGTATGACTGAAGACTCTGTGTCCTCTTTAGAAAGCCTGAGGGTGGGAGTGAAGTCTCTCCAGGATTCAGCAGGCTGAACACATGGATGCCGTACAGCTCCTCTCGCAGATAGAGACAGCTGCAGTCCTGACAGCCGCTGACAAATGAGAACCTGTTAAAGCTAAACAGCTCACTCTCAGGGCCCCTCGCCCCAAATAAAAAGTGCTCCCACGCACAAGCGCGCGCACGCACACGTCGGCCAAGTTGAAGAGCTGTCAGCCACACGAGAGGAGAGAGGAGCAGATCCCCTCTGGCTATGACATCACACACATGGGCGCAGCCTGGCAGGGGGCTCGAATGCAACACCACATCCATCAGCGTGGAGAAAGAGCTGAGCAGCACAGGCAGGAAAAAGAGGGACTACTCATGTGACCTGTCGTAAGCGTAGCATAACAACAGAATAAGAGAAAGAAAATCCTAAAAGCGAGCAAGAGAGAGAAAGGAAGGAAGGAAGGAAAAAAAGAAATATAGGAAAAAAAGAAAAAAAAGGAAAGAAAGAAAAAATTAAAGAAGGGAGGAAGGAAGGAAGAAGGGAAGGGAGGAAGAGAGGGAGGGAGAAAGGAAGGAAGGAAGGAAGGAAGGAAGAAGGGAAGGAAGGGAGAAAGGAAGGAAGAAAAAAAATATAGGAAGGAAAAAAGCAAGGATAATAAGAAAAAATAAGGAAAAGGAAGAAAAAAAGTAAGGAAGGAAGAAAAGAACAGTAATAGAATAGATAGAATAGATTTTGGGCTGGGTGATACAGTATATAAGGAATATGTAAGGAATATTATGGGGCGCATTTTAAGACGGGATTCATTTTCACTAGCAGCATGTTCTAAAGTGTTTCACTCGTTATAACGCAGACATTTTCTTCTACTTTATAGAATATTTTATAACATTACAGAAAAATAAAAAAAACCCTGTTTGTTTTTTTTAATATTTTTGAAATACAAGAAGTTATACAGCAACAAAAACAAAGTGGCGGTTGTGATGACAGATGCTAGCAGAGTGCTTTCCACAACCACCTCCCACTGCTTTAACACAGATCTGAGGAGCTGCAAACACCAGCTGCTGAAGGAGAAGAGAGACTAGAACTCACTAGACTTAAAACCATAGTAAGCTAAAACACTTGCCACATTGCACAAGGAAACGCACTTTGATAAAGACATCAGAGAGACAAAAAAGACAAGACTTTTAAAACTTAAGAAAAAAAAGTGATCCGTTTTGTGTGTTTTATTTTTTTTTTCCTGTTGTATTTCGGCAATCATATATTTGTGTCAGATTGGTGCAGCAGGTAATGATGATACATCACAGTGCCTCAAATCACCTCACAGTGCCTCACAGATCCTGCGCTCAGGTTACTGTCTCTGTCAGGTTCCACATGTGGACCCTGGGTTTCCTCCAGGTTTCCTGCTTCCATCAATTTTAATGCTTAATTTGCCGCTGGATGTGAATGAGCCTGCTAATGTGTACATGAGTGATGTAATGGATTAGCATCGCATTCATTCACATTCAAATTATATGCGCCAATTTTTTATTCACACTAGAACATAGATGACATAACAAATGTGTAAACTGAGAATTTTGTTAAATTTCTGAGCTTATTTCAAATTCGATGTCTGCTACAAGTCCTAAAATAGTTGGGACGGCACATGTATAGCATGGTGTAGCATTCTTCTTATCTTCTTCTTATCTTTACAAAACAGTTTTAAGACGTCTGGACATCGAGATTATGAGTTTCTGGAGTTTTAGTGTTAAAATTTGGTTTGCTGTTTTTTGCCTGATACAGGTTTTTAACTGCTAAAAAAAATTTGTGGTCGTCTCTGACATATTTTTTATTTAATGATGCGCTTAATTTTTTAGGAATAGGTTAAAGATCTGGACTGCAGGTAGGTTAATTCCGTGCCCGGACTCTTCTACCACGAAGCCATGCTGTTGTAATAGCTGCAGTATTTGGTTTTGCATTGTCCTGCTGAAATACAAAAGGCCTTCCCTGATAGTAAATTAAAATAAATGTTGTTCAGAGGGGACCTCAGGATTCATAGTGCCTTCTAAAACGTGCAAGCTGTCCATACTTTATGCACTTATGCACCTACATACCAGTTATTAGAGATCAAGTTCTTGAATTGAACGCTGATAACATGCTGGAAGGGCCACCTCCTCTTTCACCTGTAGGACATGGTGTCTGTGATTTCCAACAAGAATGTCGAATTTAGACTTGTCTGACCATAGAACACTTTTCCACCTTCCACTGTCACTTTTGGCTGTCGTTTTTGCATAATAGAGCTTTAGTTGGCATCTGTAGATCTTTTAGCATAACAAAGGCATGGTGGGTTATGGTCAGATTAAAAAAACTCTGGGTCCTGAACATAAAGTCTAACCTCGACATTACTAAACACCTTTGGAATGAACTGGAATTCCAGTGACACCCCAGACCTCCTCATCCACTATCAGTGGCGAAAGACTTTTTCCTTTACCTGGGCATCCACTATGGCAGGGTGCAATAAGGGAGTCTGGGAGATGGTAGTCGTCAAGCCGAAAAATGATCAGATTAGTCGAAGGAAAAAAAAAAGTCATTTCTTCTTAGGGATCGATCTGTCTATTGCACTCTCCATCCATTCCTAAAACCCTATTAATCTGCGCCTGGAAGCATCATCACAGCTCAACTCGAGTGTACGCCATGAAGGTTTAGATCAAAAAGCTCCTCCAAATCCGTGCCCTAACTGTCAACTGGTCAGCACTCCAAACAAGTTTCGATTCTTTGAGAACAACTTATATTGGCATCTCCCTAACAAAAACAACACATTTAAATAATGGATAATGGACGAGAGTCTTTCATGACAGATATCAAAAAGAATTAGCGTGCAATGAATATCACTAATCACCCTCTCAAACCTACCCCCCACCCCCCACCCCGTCAGCACTTCAAATAAATTACAGCCGTTATGAAGAGCCGGAGTAATCACTCATCATTAAACAGGGAAAAGCAATGAGCGGGGGAGGGGGTGTAAGTATGTGTGTTTATTTCAACGTGTGGGTGGGTGTGGTGGAAAGTTTTTGGAACTAAAAAAAGGCTAACGGTACTCACAAGCCATTAGGCTGTCAAAAAGTTGCACACTTGATAAGTTCGTTTCGGTGTTTACGTTGTTTATGGAAGTGAGAGGAAAAAAAATTGGGGTGCAAAAAAACAATCCTGCATGAGACAAGTGCTGTGAGGGACACAAAAACACAGGAAGCAGAGCATTAAATACTGGTCGAATTTTACCGCAGTGGCCACCCACACACACACACACACACACACTAACATTCAATGGCTCAGTGATCACTTTAATGGACTCCACTCAGCCCCAATGTCCTCTAGCAAAGACACTGATAATATGGCAGAACGGAAGACGGATAAAAAAAAAGGAAATCATTTTTACATCTCTTTTTCTTTCCTAATGATGGATCTAATATTGTATTCATGCTAGCTATGACTTTTAAAATTCTTCCACTGACCTCAGAGCTGGCTGGAGAGCATTGCGGCTGTGGCGGTTTAAAGCAGAACAGAGCCGGGATGGGCTGCCGACCCACTCTAATACTCTTCGCTGGATTGGTGAATCCATCTTAATCAGTCGTGCTTTTGAGCCTTTCGCCAACACCCGCTATGAAGCTATTTCAATGCCAGCGCTAAATATTGCTTGGAATAATGAAATATTATCAGCTCCCAAACAAGACCAGACATTTCCACATTGCCATTCGGCCACAGCAGTATTTTTCGCTGTTAGGTACCTCAGGCTATTTTTTTCTGGGAAAATAAGAGAAACGGACAAACTGATTACATTATCATGTCATCACAAAATTCGGGGTCTGAAATCAGCATGGACAAATTGGTTGGCTTGTTTACAGAATTAGAGAATCCATGACGGCGGCTATCTAGTCAATTATACCTTAAACTAGCCTAATGTTTCGCAAACCCTTATGATTGTCAGCTTTGACATTTTATTTGGCAGAATGATGAAATGTTAAACAGTAGCTGTTTAAACAGCAGTCATCCACCAGTACGAATGTAACAAGCAGGCTTCGGTTTCTCATAATACCATAAAATTATACCTCTATGAATGTCATACAAGTCATACTGCAATATGGAACTATCCTGGATTAGCGTGCAAATCTCGCCTTGTATCGAACGGCGAGTGACCTTATTGCACAGGATTAGAGCCTAGATATGTATAAATTCAATCAACTATTGCTGCAACTAGTTTCAGAAGTTTAACAGGCAATAAACGTTTGCAGAAACACCTTCGAATCCTTCAGACAGAGGTGTATGTAATTTAAAGCAAATCTGCTTAATCAATCTTTTAGACATGTTGATAATTCGGAAGAGATGATAAATAAGGATAAAAAAGATTAAGAAGAAGAAGAAAAATGAGTAGGATAAAAGGAAGAAGAAGGAGGAGGAAGAGAAGAAGAAAAGACATGGAAGAAGAAAAGGAAGAGGAAGAAAAAAAACAAGAGGGAGATAAATATGGAAAAAGTAGAAGTAGAGGAAAAAAAGAAATAGGTAAAGAAATGTAGTAGTAGCAGTGGTAGTAGCAGTAGTAGCAGTAGTAGTAGTACAAGAAGAAGAGGAAGAAGAAGAAGAAGAAGAAGGAGAAGAAGTAAAAGACAAGAGAGGAAAAAATTAATAAAGTAGAAGAAAAAGAGAAAAAAATAAAGAAATTTTAGTAGCTGTAGTTAAAGAAGAAGAAAAAAAGAAGAAAAAGAAGGAGAAAAAAGTAGTAGTAGTAGAAGAAAAATAAGAAGATAAATAAAAAGGAGAAGAACAAGAATCAGGAGAACAAGAAGTAAAATACGGAAAAAAAAGGAACAAAGAAAAGTCTGAGAAAAAAGAAAAAGTTGAAAAGTACTAGAAGAAGGAAAAGAAAAAAAAAAAAAAAAAAAGAATGAGGAAAAGCAGACGCAAGAGAATAAGAACAGAACAAGAAAGAAGAGAAGAAGTATTAAAAAGAAGAATAACAAGAAAAAGCATCAACAAATGAGAAAAAGAGGAAGAGTAAAAGAAAAAGTAGAAAACACAAATGCTATTTATTATTATCTTTTATTATAGAAAGTTCGATCTGCACCTACCCTTTATTCTAAGAGGTATTAGATAAACAGGACGTCTGATCTGTTTTCAGTCCAGGGATTTGTGTTGGCTTGATTTTCATTGCTGCCTGTTGTATTAGAGTTTTTGCTTAAATTTGAAAAACCAGATGCATTAAGCAAACACTCATGTTTAAAACAATGACTGGCAGAGTTCTAGCAGATGTTCCATCAGATGTAGACGGCTGTGGCTCAGCAGCACATCCCTCCACCCTTGTCTGAAAAGTGCACTCGCTAAGCTTTTATTGCTCTCATTTTAGTGCTCCAACTTCCAAAAAGTGCAACTTCTCTCCTTTTAAATCAAGGCGACATACTTCACTGGCCAAAAACACTCATGTATATGTCACCCTCCTTTTCATTTCCTCTAAAATGTCTCGCAAAAGAAATAATGCAACACAATAACACGGTTTAAGGGGGCCTGTAGCTTACCACGGGGTGTGTAATCCAGCAACAGGATAAGGGTCGGAGGGGGTAATACTGATTTAGTGGAATGGTTGGCTGAGTTAAAGCTGTAATAATGTTTTAAAGGGCAGGGGAGTCGAGTGGCTATAGACTGGATTGCCTGGCAAGCAGAACTACAGCGAGTCCAGGTTGATTGGCTTCAAACTGATAGGATGTTTGATTTAGGCTGCAGAGCCTCTAAAATACAAGCAAAAGTCACTGCGGAATAACCTTAAACTCACTAGGTGTTAGAATTAAACCAAGTATTTAAAATATTATTTTATTAAGTATATTATTATTTCCTGGTTTGACACCATGTGTACTATATGGCCCAAATTTTGGAACATCTTCCCATACCACAGATTTTATGACAATAATTACACACAGTCTTTGTATATGTTTACATTAAGGTTTCTTTTTAATGGAACTAAGCTCCATGTAGACATGGTGTGTTTTGCAGTGGCGGGCCATGCATTTCCGCCTGCAGTAGGAACTTATCCGACTGATACACCTCTTAATAGCACCACTATCACGGCGCAATTATAGAAACCATCAATACTATACCAAAACGCAACATAACACGGTGTGGCATTATAAAGGAAGAGACATTTCGCATACTGAGGATAAAACACATTTTTAATAAAGAAAAAAACCTCTACAATATGGCTGTACCGCGTACATTATCTGAAGCACTTTAGAATCAATATTTATCTACAAAACATAAACAATTAAAATAAAATATATCACACATTTAAAGGCTGTAAGACAGCGGTACCGCTCGTAGGCACTGGTCTGGAGGTGGCGAACAAACCCTTTCCCAGGCTGAGACAAACTAGTTAGCGTCGGGGTTAGTGGACCTTTTCTGCTTGATGTCTAGCTTTTCTGGAAAAGTCTGCTTTATAAATAGATCCAAGGCAATTTTTCCTCCCCCGTCAGCTATTGTGGGCATAAAAATTATAATCGAATTGTATTAATGTGTGCAGATCACTACAGACCTGTTTATTTGAAAATGTTTAGGCCAGCAAAGAAGGCCCTGACGGCCCACCACTGGTGTTCTGGTTGGTGTGGAAGAACTCAAATGTTCTGCCCAGAGATATGACCTTATAAACATGTTTGGGATGAACCGGAACTGCACCCCAGACCTCCTCCCCCAACATTAGTGTCTGATCTACAGTAACTAGCAAATTTGTGGTTAAAAACAAAAATTCCTCACATCCTTCTTTTGAAATCTCATGAAAAGTCTGTCCCGAACTGCTGAGATTGTAAGAAGGTCCATATTGACATTGAATGTCATAAAAAGCGCTGAAGTATGCTCTACAAAAATTGGAAAGTATCCAGGATCTTTTCACAACCTAATAAACAGCTCAAAACTAGATGAGGAAATGTGTAGACAATGCTTAATGAGTGAAAATGAGAGCACTTAGCTAGTAACTGGCTCATAATGATTAGCTGCTGTTGTGGCAGGGGATTCTGATTCGGTGATAATGGACACTTATTTTACTTACAGCAATATATTTTGCTCTGGTCCACTTTAAACTGAAAGAGTAGGTAAGATGCTGTCCAATGCAAATCACTTACATTTAACCAGCAAATGGTATAAAGAACAAGCCTACGGTGCAACATGCAATAGTGGACCACTTTTTAACCAAGTCAATTAGGAAACAACTGTGGACACTTGACAATTACAAACCTTAGGACAGCTGAATGCACAAAATTTCACTGTAATACAAACTGCAATACTGTATTCAAGTTTTCTTTTTTCTAGAACCGAAAACCCAAATCTGTTCCAGCACGACAAAGCCTGTGTGAACAAATCCAACTCTATCACAACCTGGTTTGTTAGGGTGGAAGTGTTCAGCACACAGCTCCGACCTCAACCCCACAACATGGCTGGAAGCAGCAACAGGTGTAGCTGGGAAGATGATGAGGATGAGGAAAGCTACACTGTTTGGGCATTTATTACTTTCTTGATGGTTACTTATTGAGGCCCAGTCTCTATTTTGTGTGCTTTGTTGGTTACTCCGAATGAATTCTGACGTAGCAGACATTGAACCCATGTGACTAATCAGCTGTTTTTGCTCCATTATGATTGCCTTATAATGATTTACTCTTGGTGACTAGGTTAAATAGCTTAAAAAGCTTGATGATAACACACCTGATTCAGATTCAGATATTTTTACCTTGAATCTTTGAAAAGATTTACTTCACGGATAATAATGACTTCGCAGAAACATTACTAGAAGTGTGAAGGTTATTCTGGAATGAGATTAATTCATTAAAAATAGTGAAAGCCAGTTACATCTATAGTTTAAATATATTATTAGCTTCCTCCAGATGTTTGCAGGTCTATAAAGCTCCACTTGAGCAGATGTAGGTGGTGCCAGCTGGGGTTGCGTCTGAGTATTTACTCACGCTGCTAGAAATCTTATCATACATCAGTGCTCTCTCTTTCTCTTTCTCTTTCTGTCTCTCTCCATGGCTGTCCCTTCACCCGGGCCTTTTTGTTCCATTAGAGCACCCAGATGCTCCGTTGCTCACTGTCGAACACTGCCAACCCAAACCAGATGGGACCAATCTATATTCAGATTAGCTATTTCCTCTGATCCATATTAATCCACGCTGTTGTCCTACAGTCTGACCGTTGGCTCAGACGGATCATCTTCCCTCACCTCGTGTCTTTCTATGTTACAAAACAAACATAATGCATAAAACCAAGTCATGGCTTCTAGCCTGAACAGGTCAGTCTAAAATAGAGCAGGAATGGGAGGCTTGTTTGCCTTAAGCACATTCTGTGTTTTATAGGTTCGAAAAGTACCCAATTATGCAATTAGTCACACTAACCTTGGCAAAAGGCCAGCACTCTGGGTAATGCGAGGGCTCGTTTCAGGAGAAAGGGCATTCTTAAAATAATTTGAATAGCTGGCAGCCGAACACAGTAGATAGAGAAAAATAATGCATGAACTGTGGTAAAAAGGCAGGTGGTGCTTTCAAAGACGAAAATCAGAGTGAAAATAGATTTTTTTTTAAATGCATTAATTAAAAACAGATTGAGGAAGTTTAAAGACAGCACCAACCCCCTGCTTTCCACGGCACTGACTAACTCTTACTCTTTCTCGCCCTCTCTCTCTTTTACATATTTACACACAGAAAATAAAAACACAAATAATTCACTCAATTCTTTCACCCCAGTCAAAAGAAGACCTAGAGTCATTATCAATTGATGCATTTATTACACATTCAAAAGTCATATCAAATACAGTTCAATAGCCTCCTGGCTCCTGAGAAGACAGTCAGGCTAATTAGAAGTGAAGAGCAAAATGGACTATACAGGCTACTGATCTTTGATATGGAAAAAAACGCTGGGTGTAATTAAAGCCAAGAGGGATTTCCTCAAAAAGTCATCTTCAAAAGAGCTGGAAAAAGGCTGGGTGAGGTGTCCACTTTGAGATACTGGCCGGGACGTCAGCTACTATTTCACCGCTCATCTTGTTGACTTAGCAGAGTTGCTTGAATTTGTCACTCTCTCTCTCTCTTTCTTTCTTTCTCTCTTCCAAAGCAGAGAAACTTGACTCCCCCTGTCTCGGACGCTTACCCCCTGTCGGCTGCTGACAGAGCTGCTTTGTGGAAGTGTGGAGATAGGAACAATCTCACAGGAGGGGTCACAGGTCAATTTGAAAGTGTGCTGAGCATGTGCAATGAGTTTAAGGCCTGCGCACACACACACACTTTGTAAGTAAAGCCAATCACCTTCAAAAAGTAAAAAATTCACAATCTGGATGCAGAAGTGAAGCCTGCTGAGACAGCCAGGCCCCATGCCTTCTGCTGCTTATTAAACGATATGGCAGATACAGAACAAGCTAATGGTGAAAGCAGCGTACAGTCAACACGAAACTGCTGGCCAGAGAGGCGCAATGCTCAAATAGTTCATTATAGGATGACACAACCAATTTGTAGCAAGGGCGGCTTGCAATCTACAAAATCTCCCCTGACAAAAGAGTTTAGATTAGACTGCCTTTCAGCCAACGGCAGCATGACACCAGCAGCTACACAGTCAAATAGGGGATTGTAACTAGTTTTAATTCTTCTGCAGGCAAACATAAAACCATCCAGGCAAGTCATTTAAAAAACGAGAGAGACAGAAAGACAGACAGACTGAGAGAAACCTCTTTCTTTCCTTGTTCACTTTCTTTTCATTCACGCTACATTATTTATTACATTTTTTTTCACTTCCTTTTGCCATAATCTCTGTTTATCGTCTCTGTTCATGAATGTTAATAGCTCATCAGATCGACAGCGCTCTGCACATCATTGTGATAAAGGCCCCACTTGCTCCCACATTTTTCACCAAATGTAATACTCATGTGAATGGATCCTACTAGATGAAACAGGTGGCTGGAAATGGAGCAAGGTGCCATTTTATCTGATAAATATCATTCACTAATTCGACCAGGGCTGAAAGTCAGGAGTGCTTTGAAGCCAGTGCCGGGTTAATAAATTGGCCCGGGTCAACGACCAAGTATCCTTTCTTTCCCAGACCTAATGAACTTCCGTCCAGCTACATCACATGCGGTTTTTGAATTCTCTGATAGCTTCACGCCTTCTCGTCTTGACTCTGGCTGGACCTACAGCACACAATTAAGCAGCAGATGTGATTCTTTGTTTCTAGACAGGAAGCTCCTGGCACAACGGCTTCATTTAGCACTCTTAATGCGCGTCTGAGGATTAATCAGACAGGATCTGAGTTTAGTAAACAAAAAGGGAGAGTATGAGTAAAAGAAACCATTATATTTTGCAAAAGACGGAGAACAAATTCTATAAAATTCTATATTTGTTTTGTTTTTTTAAATTAAGTTTGAAATACATACAATGGCATAGTGTAACAAAAATGTAACACTTACACTCACCATTAATGTTTTAATAATCTAATAAAGGAGTATAAACCTCTTACAACATTTAGAAAATACCTTCAATATACATATAATTGTTTTTATATATTACACATAAAAAAAGAGTTTGGTTTTTTGAATCAAATAACATTTCCAAATATAGAATGATCTTGTTTGTAGCAGGTACAGTAGCATACTGTAGACACCGCACAGCTACACAGCCTTAAGTTACATCCTATCATGTTTTCTCTTTATCCCAATGGGTGTCTTGGCTTTCCAGTTACCACCTACTGACTGAAAAACATGCCAGTGACCTCATCATGATTGATTGTGCATAAATATCTGACTATGTATGCAACCATGGTCTCTAATCCTATCATCTATGTATCCCTGCCTTGAGCCCATTGTTCCCAGCCTAGGTTCCGGATCCACAGTGACCTTGCCCGGTATAAAGCAGTAATGAAAATAAATGAGCCGTGAATATAATTTTGTCTGGGAACATCCAGAGTTAAAAAGTCTCCTGCAGTTTTGTGCGCTCTGAATCGGTATAGCAGAGAATATTCCTCTTGAAGTTCGGTCCCTGGAGAGCTAAAGGCCTGAGGCTTTCACAGCGTGTTCCGCTCTCAAGTGTCAAACAGCTCACATGCTATGCTGTTACGCTAAGGTAGCGGGCTTCGCTAACAGAACCTAAGTGACAATAACATGTCTGGATACTGTATGTCTATGTCCTTGACATTGTACTAGCTAAATAGGCAGTGAGCTTTGACAATGTTTCCAGGTTTTAACATTTCGACAAAGCCCCGGTCCGAGTACACTGAAAAGAAAAACGGCCTTAAATGCGATTTTCTGTGTGTGTGTATCAGTGATAGTTCCGATCTAAAGAGCATCTGCGAGGAATGACGTCTGTTTGGAAGTGAGTCGTTAGGCTCCGCTTTATTGCTCAAATTACCAGAGCCAGCCCCTGTCCTGTTTGCCCTTAATTAACAAGCATTCAATCCCCCTATTAATTAGAACAAGCTATTAGCTATTTTACATCGCTCTTCATTTGTCGACAATTAAAAGGCCGTTATTAAAAGTGTGGCACATGGTTAATTGTAAACGGGGAGCGCACGTCACACGCTGTTAAATGATGGACACTCTGGAGGCTGAGAGTCGATTGGGAGAAAAAACACAACCTTTACTGTCTAAAAAAGAAAAAAGTTCCAGTCACCTGAAAACACACACACACACACACACACACATGTTTATTTAATGTTTCTGTCAGAGGCCATTCCTCTCAAAGGTTGTTTGTAATGCGAACATCAGAGGAGTTACACACAGACGAGAATTCCCAGGAGGCAGCTATGGTCACACTGTGACTCTGAGATGAACAAGCAGAAAAGAGAAGAATCTACAACACCACCAATTACCAGTTTTAATGGCATCTCTCTTTTTCTTTTTCGACACATAGGCTCAAGAGACATTGGCTCATTTTTACTAAAGGGACAGAAAACTCTAAATTCTGAGATTTTAACAGATTTATGTGTAAAACAATGTTAGCACCTGTTAGCTTTAATCGCAAATGGCTATTTTTAAGCTTTTTTCTGCTTCACAATCTACATCCTGGTGATGTCATTATTATTCATAAAACTGAGTTCTCTTTTACTATGACAATAACAGGGTTTCATCCGAAATCACATACTATGCAAGTAGGTACTGCAAGTACATATAGAACAGCTCAATAGATCACAGATGTGTAACAACACATAAACTGTTAAAAGCCCAGCATGGGTCTTTGTTAAATTTAAGAAAGAGGTGGGTCTTCAAATGTCTCTTAAAGAAAGTCAGTGGCTCTGCTGTTCTGACATTGATGGGAAGTTCATTCCACCATCTTGGTGCCAGAATAGAGAAAACTCTTGAGGCAGACCTACCTTGTGTCCTAGCGGCAGGTGGGACAAGCTGAGCGGTATAATACATGGTTAAGAGTAAAATAAGGACATCCTACTATTCTGATATTGACACGTAATGTACAACATCACAACAAATCAAATTCAAAGTTGGATAATGTTTAACTTGAGTTATGCTAAACGAGTGCAGTTGAACTACAAGAAACAATGTTTTTTCTTAAAGCTATTTAAATTACATGAAAAGTGCAGTTTCACCGCTTTCCGCCATTTCCGTATACGATGAGTCGTCTCTCCTGCGAACCCCATTGGATAGTAAAGTGTATACCGAATGCATACTTCAAAATCCAGGTAGGAGTACTAGATAAACTGGGATCTTCTTACCTACTGTATTTCACATACAAGATTCAGGCATACAGGATTCAGACATACTACTCGCCCGCATACTCAGTTTCCCATACTATATAGCCATCCTGGCAGCCATCAATGGCCATTTTATTTGCAGTAATTCTGACGTAGATTTGCACTGAAAGAGGAGGTTTTCATGACCCTTTAAATGTGTTCTAAAAGAAAAGGAGGATTTTTTTTTTTTGTTAAGGGATAGAATAGGGCATTTAGTACATTTCACATCTCATACCATAACCAAATTAAAGTGGTCGAACTTCAAATCTGCTTTTATTTGTGTTCTTAAAAAACACTAAGTAGCCAGCAACAGAAAAAAAAAACCCCCTCAAGATTAATCAGCTTAATGGACTGCACTAAAACACAAATGCGTTTCCATTTAGAACTGAACCTTTTTTCTGCCCAAGTAATCAAAGAGCAGTGTGAGCCATTACAAAATTACAGCCATGGCGCTTTCTCTGCCAGTTCTTTCCTCTCTCGCTGCAAAGCTACATTTTCAGAGTTAAATTAACACATACAGTTTAGCAGCAGTTAACCTGCAAGAGTTAAATTAAATCGGAAGATTCTGCTTTGCAAGCCATTTCAAAGGCACTCAAAATCCATCCCAAATAAAACACTTAAAGAAAATGATCCCAACTTCTCCATGACAGGTAAAGCTTGTCTCTTAAGGAAGAGGGATTGTGTATGAGGTTATAGTATTAGTCATACAGCCAGTTGGAAAAGCTTTGTGTTATTGTTCGTTAATTAATCGTTACTTATATTGCGATCATCCTGAACTAAAACAGAGCCCAAGAGGGCAAAAAAACCACCCTGACAGTATACTATGTGCCCCAAAAAAACCCAAAACTGCACATACTCTGGATCACACAATTACAGTGTGGTGAGTGTGAAACACACAAGCAGTGGATGATTAAAAAAAATAGTGTTCATGCCGTAGAAAAGAGATTTTTTTCATTTGGAGGAGGTAAAAAAAAAAAAATCCGTCAGATAGGATCAAAATTTGACATTTACTCAACGTTCTAAACTGCTGATCACCTTAACATGACTATCACCACACTAAAGCATGGCGGTGGTAGCTCAGTGCAGCACAAAGAAAAACAAAATTTGTTTATTTTCCAGCTTAGAAAGTTGGGGCCAGAGTGCGTGGTCAGCTATGATACAGTGCTCCTGGAGCACACAACAGTGGCCGACTGTCGACAGTAGGGCTCGAACCCTGGTCTTCCAATCAACAGCGCAGCCCCTTAACCATCTGATCCACCACTGCCACCATTTTTCTATTGTTATGTAATGCTTTTTATCTGGAAAACTTGTTTGGCCAAGTGTAAGATGGATGAATTCAAATAAAGGACATATCGTAGTGTCCCAGAGCATAAGTGTTGCAGAAGAATAACTTGTAACAAGACAATAAATATCAGCATATTACCAAAACTGCACAGGAGCAAAATAAATCAAATACCCTAAAAGTGTTTTTATGGGCTAGTGAAAGCCCAAATCTCAATCCGGTACTAAACCTGGGGCAAGATTGCTGTGAACAATTGATTTCCATCTAAAAGCTAAAGCAATCGTTAAAAGTTTGCTATCATAAGGATACTCATGGGCAAATCCAAGTCATTTGCCACATGACCTAAGAGTCATTCTACCATGTATTGTTTGGTTGAATCTACATTTATCTTTACAGCATTTGGCAGACACTCTTATCTAGAGAGACCTGCATTTATCTCTTGTTTTAGAGCAATTGTGGTTTAAGGGCCTTGCTCAGGGGCCCAGCAGTGGTAACTTGGTGGTGCCATAAATCGAATCCTGGTCTTTCAATTAGGGGTTCAACACATTAACCCCTGAGCTACCACTTCCACCCAAATTAAAAGTCTAATATTTCTACAGTATCTACAGAATGTTTTGTTTGATTCATCTTTTTGTCACAATAAAAAAAAAAACACCGTCAAATGAAATATAAATAAATAAAAATTCAACTTCATTGTCATTGTGAAAGGTACGTGTACAAAGCCAATGAAATGCAGTGTTTTTTCGCATATCCCATCTTAGTAAGTTGGGGGTCAGAGCGCAGGGTCAGCTATGATACAGCGCCCCTGGAGCAGGACGGGTTAAGGGTCTTGCTCAAGGACCCAACAGTGGTTGGCTTGCCGGTGGGGCTTGGGTGTTTCTGGTCTTCAGATCAGCAACTCAGCACCTTAACCATTTGAACCACCGTAGTTCAGAGCTGTTTAGAAGGTCATGGTATCAATTTGTGGTACCAGCAAACTGCCTATGCTGGGCCCTTTAGCCCTCATCAGCAAAGATAGATAATAAATAAATAAATAAATAAAACCCCTCCTAATAAGGGTGTCTGCCAAATGCTGTAACTGCAAGTTAGACATATGTTGTATATATGTTAGATATATTCTGCATATCAAGAGAAAGTTTTTCTCAATTCCAAGTTCAAACATGTCAAAATGTTTATAAAATTGGGCGAATCTTGAAATGAATGTGTTTGTGGAGAAATAAAAATCCGTAAGAAAGTGCAAGAAAGACAGAGAAAGAGTGTGAGAGATAGAGACAGGGGCAGGGAACACATTGTGCTGTAAGGAACATTTCTACTACCAACAGCTTAGGCAGTCAGCCAGAGCACTAGGAGCCCACATGACTGACAGGACAATTACAGGAAGCTCCTTCTCTGATGTGCCGGAGACATGTGCAAATAGAACCGCACTCGTTTTTGCATCAGGCGTTTACATGCAGGATTTGGTAAAATATAAAATTGCCAGCCAGCAGAGCAGCGTTCCTCCTGGAGCAATTCCTTCTGCGTGTTTATGTATATTACTTTCCCCCCCTTATATACCCTTGCTCAAGGTCAGCTAGCAGCTATTTTTGCTATTGAGCATTGAGTCTAATTTACCTGTGACTTTTCCTCTGTTTCCCTTGTTGAAAAGAGGTACAAGAGCAATCTGAGGCTGATAAGGTGGGATGGGGCACAGTTAATTGGATCCTGCTAGTTTAAGTCTATAAATATCCTAAAATCTGAACAGCTGCTAGAAAAAGTGCTTATTAATTTTGACAGTCTTGCCTTCCGAGAAGCAGTTTTCTGTTTTTCAGTAAGGTGGAAAATATAACAGTCACTTTGTGTATGTAGGTTTCTATTTTCTTCGTCCACATGATCTTTACAACACTTTTTTTGTAAGTTATACATACAAGTCAAACATATAATGCAAATATTCACAAGAGTTTTTTTTTCTGATAAAGTCTGAAACATGCTGCTTTTTTAGATTAGGCTGCTTTTCTTTGCACTTTTCATAATTGTGTGTCAAAGTGAAGGCCACCCTCATAAGGCCGAGGTTGCCAGCATTTCTGAGACACCTCACACACATACAAACACAAACACACACACACACATTGCCATTCTCATTTACGCCGCAAGAGAAAGATGCTCTGCAATTCTTCGCTCTAGCAGGCTAACAAATAAACCCCCACAGGGGGACCACATGCTGTCCTCTCTCTGAGTCCGAAAGGACATCACCTTGGAATAGGAAGCAAAATAATCAGAAGTCAAGTAAGTTAATAAAACAGCACTGTGAGAGATTGCCTGGAGTTTTGAGCGAGAAGATTATAATAGCATGAGATGTTGTTTTTTTTTGTTTTTTCTCTTTTACTGTGCGAGACCTACATCTTGATACTGGGAGCAAGCGATAGCAATAGAACCTACTAAGTCAAACTAAGTCTTCTTACATCAAATCAAAAGACAAGCAAATATGTTCCATCGCTATAAAGTGTGAGGAATATTATTTCACTTCGAAGAGTATTGTTTTAAATGATTTTTTAAGTCTATCATTTGGCCATTAAAGGTCTAGAAGGGCAGCGCACTGTCACCATAAACACTGCTGATGATCAACCAGAATGGCATAACTGTCATTTAGGATATTAGCCTTATTAAACTGCCAGGTTCGATTGCCACTGCCACTGCTGGGCCCCTGAGCATGGCCCTTAAACCACAAGTGCTCAGTTGTAAATGAGGTAAATGTAAGTCGCTCTGGATAAGGGGGTCTGGCAAAATGGTGTAAATGTAAATGTAAGTGGAAGAGCAGTGGTTACAAAGTTGGACTATATCACACAGCTGCCATTGCCGGGCCCCTAAGCAAGACCCATCAACCCTCAACTGAATGAAAAAAAAAAAATAGGATAAATGTAAGTTGCTCTAAATATGTAAATGTTTAAGTTTTCCAGATTTAATTTAATTACTATTAAATGTGTTTAGATGCAGGCAGAGAAATACTTTAGGCATACTCTATATCATCACTTAAAACAGTCAAGCACCTCGACATTCTGGAAGTAAGTCAAGATATGGAATCAAAGCTCAGCTCTCATGGGGAACTCACGAAATGTCACTTTTTCCATGAAGAAATTTGGTCAAGTGGTTTTAGTCAGGATAAAATACTAAAATAAGCACCTCTGTAAGCATCTCTCTCTCTCTCTCTCTCTCTCTCTCTCTCTCTCGCATTTCCTCTTTCCTACTCCTCCCTGTATGAATAGAATGCTAAAACCTGTCTGAGCACTTGAGAGGCGTACTCCATCCACCCACTCAAGCAGTAAGTCTTTGCTTCCAACCACTTAAATCCTGAAGAGCTCGATACGCCGGAGCAGGACCTCGGCACACCGACACCAGCAAAGCTTTATGGCTTAGAATTATTCGCCATCCTCTACCTAAAAATACACGGGACTATCTTCAACTCTACTTTGCTGGGATAACCAAGTAGAAAAAAATATCTGGAAAAAAAAAGCTAAACATAAAACAGAGTTAAAATTTAGACTCAGCTGTCAAACGCTGTCCTAACACCTGCCATAAACACCCCTCTCCATTACTGCTAATTACCACCCTGAAGGAAACATCTGCAGGACTCTGGACTTTAAAGGGGGATTTTTATAGGTGATTATATAAATTACAAAAACAACCCCCTCCCTCTCTCCCTCTCTCTTTCCTTCACTATATCTGTTACCCAGCATACAGAGTTAAATTCGACAGTTAAACCTCCCTGTGTCTTGCTTTAATAATTTTAAATCTATGTTTGACAGAGACAGATTACTACCTCTGAACCTGCCATGTTTTGTTGTCCTGGTGGAAGCTGGAAAAAGAGAAGAATCAAAGGAAAAGGATCAATGGCTGCAGCCTATAGATTTGAGAAAAAAAAAAAAATGAGAGAGATGACTAGACAGCATCTTATCTCCGATTTAGGGAGTACCTGGGGGAAAAGAAATCATTAGAATATACTAGAAGCGCTGTATGCAGATACGAGGATGCGCCGTATGCTAGCAGAAGGCACCAGAAATGAAAAAAAGGCCCTTATTTTTTGCAGCTGCACTTAGCTGCTAATTACTGTGTATTTCCTCAATATTTCCACTTAGAGTTCATGGACTCTTGAAGATATTGTGACAGAAAGAGGCTTCTTTCCCGCACTGATTATCGGCTTTATTACAGAAGAGCGTGACCGCATTAACTCTTTCACGCCTCGAAACACTCGCTCCGACCCGAGTTCACTTGTGTTTCACACACTTGTGTTTTCCGGTGACATACAGTGAGTATTTTTCTCACTTTCAGCAATTATCAGCTGCGACTCTGTGTGTGTGTGTGTTTGATTAAATGTGCAAGGACTCCCTTTATGTTGGATGTAACATAAAATGAATCAGACCTTGCGTGACTGTGTGTAAGCCTCAGGGCACATGGTGTACTTTGTTCAACCTATTGTAGCACTGACGCCTGAACGCATTACAGAGACGGTCAGTTCAAGGTGTGATTAGCAGGAGTTAATCAGCTGTTTAATGATTAGCACACTGGCATTTGTACGTAGAGGTGGACTCATCTGAGCGCAACATGCAGCCGACATTAAGCCACCGGATACTCTAGTGTGAATGAATAGAAAAATTAATGGAACGATGTAGAGCTCTCAAAGTGGGGTTACAAGGTTTTATGGCTTTTTATTATTATTATTGCTATTATTATTATTTAAACTTTGCTAAAATCCTTGACGTTCTTTGAGTATTGAGATTAACTGTGAAGTTTATCGTGGTCCATTAAATAACAAGTACCAAATAAAAGATCAAACAGGGGATGCAGTAGCTAAGTAGTAAAGGTGTCAGCCTGCTGACCAAAAGCTTGTGGGTTCAATTTCTAGCACCACCAAGCTGCCACTGCTGGGCCTCTAAGCAATGCCCTTAACTGCTCAGTTGGTACTTTTTTGTGGACAGTTGTGATTGTAAAAGCTTTCATGCTTTTACTCCTGTAAATATTTTATGAACTTGTCTAATATTTAAACAGTCGCTGCACGGGTTTGACTCCGAAATGTAGCTCTATCTAATAACCCCACTCCCGTCATACTCATCACAGAGTTTTGTATAGCCTAGCCTAGCGTTACCAAGTGCTTATGTTCCCATGGTTTTCTTCAGTGTACGAGCGTTTTGCCTGTTTGTTCACCCTGCTTGTTTATTGAAGTCTGCTCTGACCCTGTTCTAACAGATAAAGAGCTTTCCCTGCACTGTATGCTATTGGAGATGCACATGGATGCCAACGGGGAAGCCTCTGACTTTGGTATTGCCAACAGGGGGGACCCGACCGACAAGGGGGCCTCAGCGAGCTCTGTGGGGGGTCGCATCATATTTTGAAGTGTTGAGCAGTGAACATTAAAGGGAATGATCATATTGCATTAGCTAATTTATCCAATATTCTCTGGTTGATCAAAAAATAGACAAATTTGTAATTTGTTCTCCACAAAAATGACCGAGTCTCAGTTCTTCGCCTTCAGCAGCTAATAGTTATGACTCAGGCATACTGGTCCCAGGTGAGGAAGCGCCTACTAATTTGGGTAGCAGTGCCAGCAATACTGGAAACATGAAATACAGGAAATACCAAGAGCGATAATATCATTAAATATAAAAAGGGGCCCTAAAATATTTTCTTGGGGAAAAGGGGGGTCTCAAACAAAAAAGTTTACTGAGATACTGGTTTAGAGAACTGGTCAAAATGTTGCGGAAATCTGTAGTTTAGGAACCCCTGTTCTAAAACAACTTGCAGTACATAGAACCACAGCACAACAACACAATATCTTTAAAGACCATACATTATTGTTTTCTTTTCAGAGCAGCTAAATGTTCGAAAATTCTTTACAGCATGTTCTGGGTTTGTAATTAAAGTTTCAACACACTTTTGCAAAGTGGTGGTGTTAATATTAGCGCTCAACTCATGTCAATCTGAGCTGAGATTCTTTCAGCCAACCTGCTTGCAACTGAAATGTCTCTTCTCAGTGATTGTTTTTTCCGTTCTTATTGTCATGTACGGTCAGGCCGTGGCTGGGTTTGGGTGGAGGCAGACAGGCTGCTGTGGCAGACGCCTGCTGTGTGTCGAGCGCCCTTCATCCTCTCCTGACAGATGTCAAGGCTTCTGTTGAGTGAGCACGCTCTGTCACGTAACCCTTGTTCTGCATGCCACAAGTTACGCATGCCTCTATGTCCACCAGACTGCTACACACACGCACACACCACACACACTTACACAACTATCCATCCATCAGTAGGTCATTTGAATGCACACACTCTTGAGAATCTATCAGTTCCCACCTATTACCCCTGACAGGCTTCACTTGCCCAAATGCCATGGTCCATGCAAATACATCCTGGCATCTCAGCATCGCATCTGAATGGTAAAATATCAGTCTGATAGATGCTGTTTAGGACAGGAATGCGTGTCTCCCAGTGAGAGTTTGTGTGTATGTGCCTGTGTGTGCGCGTGTACGTGCGTGTGTGCGCCTCAAACTTTTGTTCAAAGTTATCAGAAGTGCACAAGTTACGGGTCATAAGCAGGAAAGTAATTATCTCAGCATGCCAAGCCAGTGAAAGAAAACTTGTAATTTAGACAAAGGGCTCCAACAAACTATATGTAAAGTATACAAAAAATTTTTTTCTTACTTAACTCCATTATTACAAGACGACGTTTATTATGTATACATCATCCTCGAACAAAAAGTGTTCAATCTAGTGGCTCGCAACCCCAGGCAATCCCACAACAATGGATTTGCAAAGGTACGTGGTTTTATTCTCGAGTGTTGGAGTTTAAGCCATTATTAACATGAAAGCACTCAGATAGCTATGGAATCCTAAGCCCAAAAAAGCACCATAATAACACTAGTCAAACAAAGCCACAGAAACAGTGCTAGCTGCATTCCTGCAGGATGAGGGCGAGAGGGGGGGGAAATGGTGTCTGTGTGTGCGGTAGGTAATGACGGGTAAATGCCATGTAAGAGCATTGTCCATATTTAGAACAAAGCTTAGTATCACTTGGATCTCTCCAATCATTCAGAACCTCTCTTGCTCTTGCTCTACCGACTTACCATTGCCATGGAGACAAATCATCCACTGCGGAAACAAAGCAACCCTCTGGAACATCAGAAAGTCAGTATTGTATAGTTAAAGGGTGAAAAAAGGAAACACAAGTGGTGATGGAAGCAGAGGGGCAGAAATGTTACTGTTCAGTAAGTTTGAACAACTGAGTAATGGTTCAAATTAAAGACACTGCAAATTATTTTTGAGGTCTCCTGTACTGTCTTCCTATCAACTTTGTGACATTTTGTCATGGACATGCCAGGCTCACTCCTGTTTCACCGCTCAAATTCCCCAGAGTTCCCTAATCACTCACCTTATTTAAGCAGCTCCCACACTCTGGTTCTTTGTTTGGTCTAAACTCTGGAAGAAGACTTTTTGAAATAAACCTGGAAGTTTCCAAGACTTGTCTCTGTCCCTTTATTCCTGGGTTTCCAAGGTCTCTGAAAGCTTCATCGGACCTCCAGATTCCAGAAACGCTAAAGAGTTTCAGACTCTAAAGGCTTCCTGTGTATTCCAGTGACTCCCATACTCTACAGGTTCTCTAAATATTCCAGGGGTATTCCAGTGGTATTCCTATGATTCCTGTGCTCCTTGTATTCTGGGTAATCATGTGCTTTCTGAGTTCTGTGTTCATCTATTCTTAATACTCTAAGTTCTTTGTCTATTCTAAAAACTCGAAATTCTCTAAAAGTTACACGTTGAGTTCAGTTATACTCCCTGTTGAATAAACGGGTCTGATTAGTTCTAACACCTGTGTCCTGATTCTACTTCCCGTTACACATTTATCCTCTTGATTTAACAATTTATAATACATAAACCAAAAGTTTATTCTGGGTTAAATAATGTTAACTCATGGGTTACTTTATAAGGTCATCAATTGTGAAGAAAAACATGCATGGAATGTTCTTTAAACATTGCTTCTAAACATTGTTCCCAAGACACCTTAAGTACATGTAAACACTGAAGGTTTTTATTGTACTGTTCTATAGTAAAAAAAAAAAAAATACTTCCTCGTTTTTAATTATGGTTTCTATATTCTTTAGGATGGTGGCGTAAAGTATTTTTAGTGGTTGTGTGTGTGTGTGTGTGTGTGTGTGTTTATATGTGTACCATTTAGGACGACTAGTAGACTTCACCACTGGAGCCATCCCATCTCTGTACAAGCTCTTAGTTTTGCTGAAGTTCACTATGTTAAAGATGACCCTCTGGAAGAAGGAAAAGAGAAACAGTGATTAAATGTAAGAAAGCGGATTTGCAGACAAATGATTTTGACCTTGATATGAAGAATGGGAACTGAATGAGATCTAAAATTTGACAGGAGATAGCCAGCCTCTTTGGGGAAATATAGTTTAATTAACAGAGATAACACACATAAAGGTATTTCTACTGATTAAATACAGCAGAGTGGTTGTCATAAGTGGAAGGTTTTAAACTGAGCCATGCAAATGCAAAGAGAGCACTATGCAAACGGTACGTGGTAAAACAAACCAGTTCCATATTGTAGTGTGTCTAACAGAAAGAGGTGAGAATGATGAATGATACTGTATATATATAACCTATATAGACAAATGGATTGGAACACCTGACCGTCACATCCGTATGTGGGGTTTTTTTTAACATCCTATTCCAGATTTAGTCCCACTCTCACTCCTTTTATAATCTCCACCTTTTTAGAAATGCTTTACACTAGTTTTTGGATAGGGGAATTTGCTCATTCAGCTACAATAGTAGTAGTGAGATGGGTGAGGAGTCTGTGTTCAAGTCCATCACAAAGGTTTAGTGGGCTCGGCTTTGTGCAGATCAGTCAAGTTCTTCCACACCAACTATAACACACCATTTTGCCATTTCTGGAACCCAGGGGCTTTGTGCACAGGGGCATTACCATGCTGGAACAGTGTTTGGATCTCTTAGTACATGTATCAAGAAGCTTTATGGTCATTTTAACCATATATAGCTGGACCATGGTGCTACACAAACAACACACAACTACACAAAACAATAAAAAACAACATCACAGGGCTAAGGACTAAATTATAAATGTCTCAGCAACATAAAGTGCATGTGTGCAACCTGGTGCAAACAGCGCATGACAGCAGTGCAAATAACAATACAAACATTAATCCAGACAGTACAAAAAAAAAATACAAAAACAAACCACTGTATTGCTACAAGCTGGTCAACGGTGTGCTTCAAACTTCACGGAAACCATTTGGGAAAGACAGCAGTGTGTTGGCCAGGTTACTGCAAACTTTTTTTTAACTTTGTAGTGTTATAAAGAGTGCTTATGATGTGTTTGGGATCAAGTTAGGGATTTGCTAAAGTTATAAAGCGAAGCAAAGGCAGCGACAACATCCCAGTACAGCAATGCAGAACAGATCCATCTGTGTATATGCCAGACTTTCTGCCCCACATAAGAATAAACTATAGTATTCTTTAGGATTTACTTGGGGTTTATGTATACACCATACTATAGACTAGATAATATACTATACCATACTATACTATAGAGTAAACTGATAAACAGTATTTTAAAAGAGGAAACAGGGTTGTTAATGGGGAACAGTGTGTTCCAGTGTGAAGGGCCAGATTCCCATTTCTAATCATTGATTTGGCCAACGCTAAACAATGCAGTGAAAATTTTCAACAAAATGTGCGATAAAACTATCTGGTTTGATTACATGTTGTTTGGTGTTAGGGATTTTGTGTGCATTGATACCCTTTGTTGCTCTAATCTGTGCGGTGAATGTTCTTACACATACAGTATAATATAGTTGTAGAAAGTTTATTGTCTTAAAAACATGTAGTAGCTTCTTTATTTTACTATACTAGAGTTACTATAACCAGTACAGAAGAACAACCACAACAAATTACCACATCATCGTAATTTACTCCAGTATATTTACTATAGTATGGTTCAAAAACACTACAGCATTTACCACAGGACATTTCACTACATTTTCTATAGTAATGTCATGCTACTATAGTACTAATACTACAAATAGCATAGTATTTTTTCATATAGGGTATCCTGTGCAGTAAATAAATACCAAAAAACTATGTAACAAACTCAATTTTTCACCCGCTATAATGCAATAGTCAGTTTTCTATTACAATGCATACCTTCATACTGTGGATTTCTTTTCTCGACTGCTCTAATTAAAATTAGAAAACAGGGGTATAAATGTATAAATAACCACAGCAATAATGTAAGCAAGTCTATAACGGTGCTGAAAATGACTCAATTTGATGGACCATATTACACTAATAACTAAGTCCAGGTGGTGGAAGTTAACGATGTGCAGATGAAATCCTACCACAGCCCCATTCCTGTCAGATTCTCTCGCTCTTTCTTTCAGTTCCTTCTTACATTCCCCTCCCTATCTGCAACTGTAGGCACAGAAGCAAGGGATTGTAGTTGGGCTGAATCGAGCTAGGCTAAAATGACATTTAACTGATGTTCACAGGCAAGGCAGGCTCCTGTAGCGGCTAGATAAGACCATTGCTGCTGGCATTTCAATTACACTTTTACTGCCCTGCACATCTGTCGCAAGTCTACTTTCACCGCTTCCTTCCACAGGCAAACACATCCTCATCCCCCAACTCTGCATCACTTTGCTCTTTCTTCTTCTTTTTTTAATCTTGTTTTTTATTTTTCAGGAATGAAGCGCATTGGGCTGCATTGCTGAACCATGCCCCTGGGGTAAAAGTGGTTGGGTCAGTTTGCAGTCAGGTAATATGAGTTGATGGAACGAGTGTAAGTCCAATAATAAAGATTGACTTTCTCTTTAAATCACAAACATCCTAGGATTATAAGGTCAGGGCTCATCGTGTCTGTTTTTTGGATTCATGGAATGAGACCTGATCTCATCTAGGACGGATGACAAATTGTTTAAAACACTTCATTATTGACAGAAAAAAAGCAGCCATCTTAAGGTGGTTGCTTGATTTTAAAGGTGACTTCTAATCCTCTTCTAATGTCAAAGCTGATCTACAGTCTGTGGTTTTGTCTCATTTTTTTCACCAGCAACAAGGCTTGGTTCCGCTGGAGCTGTCAGGAACAATACTCTTTAGTTGTCTGTTATCATTTTTCAGAAGTGTCTTCACCGGCACTCATGGGTGCGGTCGTGTGAGGTAAGCACATGGGGAGGTTTGTGGCAAACTAATTTCATCTTTTTCCACTTACTCACTCATACACACCATCACTAGTGGTCTCCCTGTTCTAGTAAACCACTGACGGATTTGGACTTGGTCGCCCAGATCTGAATGAGGATCGTCAGAGGAGCTGCTCGCCCTGTAAATTTAATTACAGCCTGAGCAGGAGGAGCGCATTAGCATCCAGGCTGTCGGAGATGTCATTTCCATCAGGCTTGTCAAAGCTCCCACTCTCTTCATGAGAGTCAGCGTGGCAAGGAAACCACACCTGGGGCCTCTGTGCATAGCAAAATGTTCAAATGCTTGGAGTGGGAAGTCATAACTCACTCCAAATTAGTATGTGCGTCTGAGGCATAAATTGTATAAACTCATGGAGGCGCATAAAATTTAAGAAATAGTTGAAAAATCACTACGGATGGGGTCTGGATTTATTTTGCAATATGGGAAAAATGTGCCCACTGATAAAGAAATGATCAGTCTATAATTTTAATAGTAGGTTTATTCTATTCTTCCTCAACAGATTTTCTATGGGATTCAAATCTGAATTTTTTTAGCCAGTCCTTTGCTGCCTTGGCTGTGTGTTTTGGGTCATTATCATGCTATAATACCCATCTACGAATCATGTTTAATGCCCCGGTTGAGGGAAGGAGGTTTTCACCCAAGATTTAATAGTACATGTCTCCGTCCATTCTCCCTTTGATGGGGTTTAAGTTGCCCTGTCCCATTAGCAGCGAAAACACCCCCAAAGCATAATGTTAAAGGCAGTTATAGACAGCATTCCTTCCTTCCCCAATCATGGTGAGTTGAGTTGATACCATAGAGCTCAACTTTGGTCTTATCTGACAACAACACGTTTACCCAGTTCTCCGCCGAATCATTCAGATGTTTACTGGCAAACTTCAGACGGGCCCGTACATGTGATTCCTAAGCTGCTTGACGATGGTCTTGTAGCCCATTCCAGCTTTGTTTAGGTCTACAATCTTGATCCTAACATCCTGGAAGAGCCCTTTGGTCTTGGTCATAATAGAGAGTTTGAAGCCTGATTGATTGATTGCTGCTCTGGATCTCAGGTATCTCTTATACAACGAGTTAAGATTAGGAACTCTCGCTTTTAGAGAGTCCCTTTTAGAGCGTGCTCCTAATTTCAGCTCATTACCTGTAAAAAAAACCCAGCTGGAAGCAGGAAAACTTGCTTATTTATAGGATTAAAATAATTCACTCATTAAAATGCAAATCAATTTATCCAATTCTGGATGTTTTTCTTGTTATTCTGTCTTTCACTGTTAGAATAAACCCACTATTATAATTAGAGACTGACCATTTCTTTGTCGGTGGGCAAACGGACAAAATCAGCAGGGGGTCAAATAACTTTTTCCTCACTGTTTTGTCTCTTCCACAGGAATCCTATTATGGCTCAACTCTGTCTCTCATACACAAGCTATATATGTATATATATATATATATATATATATATATATATATATATATATATATATATATATATATATATATATAAAAAGGAAATTGCTCCCCCTCTTCCTCATAAAACTGCTGATCTGCTCCCAGGAGATGCCCTAAAGCCAGTGGACATAATCAATCAAGCTGAATGTTTTGCAGCCTACATTGCTAAGTGGTTTATTTTACATTGCATCAAGATATTACCCTCCTGACTAGCTAAAATATTGTCTTTATTCTATTCAGACCCAAGAAAAAAAGTGTCATAATTTTTTTAGTTTTAGTCCTTTCGGATTTGCATAATATTTAGACTTTTTTATTTTACAGCGTGTCAACTTTAGTGGACCACAGGACCAGGACTTGTTCTTATGGTGGCCAGTTTTGGATGCAGTGTAAGATATTAGTTCTATGACACAAGCCCAGAATGTCCTTTGTACAAAACAGAAATTAAAAAAAAGAGGAGCTCAAATATTTTATACAGCATTTATTCTTACAATAAAATGTCCACTACAAAGAATACAGGTCAATAGACCAGGAATATAGTTTGAAATGTTTTTGTGTTAATGTTCTTTTCTTTGCTTCTGTTGTTATACAAATACAACCAAATATGTGTTCAGTGATACATTATAAATAAATATGTTTATATATAGCACTGATTTTTATATTGTGTTATATTTTTATGCTACTAAATTGTGTTAACAGTCATTACGTACATTAATGAGTCCATGTATTATGATGTGGGATGTGATGGGTTATAAGAAGTCCAAGGCCACTTTGTGGTCCCAGTCCAACCCTGGGACTGATGTTATCATGGTTGGTTGCTTGATGTGTGTTTGTGTGAGTGAGAGAGAAGAAAGAGAAAGAGAAAGAGAGAGAGACTAAAATGACCGAGGCAGGAAACCAGAACAAAAATAGCTAGATGTCAAACAGTGTTCGGGGGCAAATGGTGTCTTTTGATACTGATCGATCTGCAGTGAGACCTGCGCTGGGAAAAAACACTGCTTAAAATATTTAACAGACTCTTCTAAATGGAGAGGGACATAAATAATATACTCTGACCTCCACAGTTAGAAAGAAGGACACCGTGTACATTTGAAGCTGAATTATATGAGCTAATCGAGAGTTTATATGCATATGAAGGCGCACAGTTTCTACATCTACAGTACGTCTTTGGGTCAAATTTAGAATTACACAATTTGACTGTAGTTTACTGTAGTTTTTATCCTTTGTCCTATTCTTTAGACACTTACGTAATCCCTACTCAAGATTTGACACTGTCATTTTGTGTTAACGGTGTGATTGCTGCAGCGTTGCACAAGCCAGTCTTTTTTTAGTATTTAAATCCTTACAAATTCTCCAAATTCTTTTTCTCATTGCAGCGTCAGCTATTTCAACTTTTAGAGGTTGTTCCAGATAAGACAGAAAGATAAAATCACCCGCTAAAAAACTACATTACTAAAGATATGCCATCATTTGGGTGTTTAAAGATTACAGTAGTCTGTCAAAGTTATATGAAACATCTAAGCCGCAGCAAAACTGCACCATTCATCCACCCATTAATCTGTCCATCCATCCATCCATCCATCCATCCATCCATCCATTGTCTATACCCGCCTATTCTTTATCAGGGTCATGGGGATCTGCTGGAGTCTATTCCATCTGTCATTGGGTGAAAGGCAGGGTTCAACCTGGGCAGGTCATCATCCATTGCAGGGCCACATACAGACAAACAAAAAGGAAAAGAGGAAACTGGAGTACCCGGAGTAAACCCACGCAAGCACAGGGAGAACATGTAAACTCCACACAGAAAAATATTCATCTAACAATATTAAATTGCAATTTAGAACTAAATGAAAATGTATCATGATTTGAATTAGTTATTTTAAATTCATTCATTTATCTTCTATCCCAACTTATTTCCTGTTATATATTGTTAAATTAATTATTATGATGTTGATATGCTAATGTTGATATGTTGATGGCAGTGGTGGCTCAAATAATTAAGGCTCTGAGTTGTTGTTTGAAAGACCAGGACTACCTGACTTCAAGCCCCGCCACCACCTTTGTCTGCCTCTGTCGGGGGCAAAAAATTTCACTGTGCAGTAGAGTACATGTGACAAAATAAAGACTTTTACATTTAATCTGATTTGCTCTAAAGTCATAGCATGCGGTAGTCATATCTACCACAAAGTGAAAGAAATTTACATTCTAAAATAATGATATTAATAAATATTGGAAACATTCTTATTAATGATTGCTTAGGTGCTTGCTCTCTAACCAAAATGTCATTAAAGTATAGCCATAGATTAGCCTTAGCTAGTCTAATACTTTCAGATAGAGGTATATATTACATGGTAAAATCAAGCAAAGTGTGTTATTAAGCTTCCAGATGGCAGTGTGACGTGCTGACCTCTGGGTAAACGACACATGCATACTGGGGAAAGTGTAAAGCCACAAAGCAGGCATGATGCCATGGATTATCACACCCTAAGCTGCTAACATTAGATGCTGTTTTGAGTCATTTGACAAAGGTTAAGACCTTTAGTTATCTACCCCCACGCTCATATATGCACAATTACGTGAACATTCATACGCGTTCACTCTGATTACCTCCACAAAAAAAAAAAAACTAAATTAACTTAAATTTACATGTAACACATTCCAAAATAGGAACGAGGACATTTTCTCATAGTGACTACTGATCAGTAGACGACCTGATAAACACTGTTTAAATGTCAGAATTTAATTTCCTCTCATTCAAAAGGCTGTGTGAAAGAGATCAGATAGCAGCAGGTTGGACAGTCTTTTTAGGACAGAAAACCAAAGACCTTTTGTCTGCGGAGGAGTCCGCTAGGCTTTTGTATATAAATCTTTTCCTCAACCCGAGATCCATGAAGTGGGTGCTTCCTGCCTGTTTGCTGAAAGCCAATCTATTGCGGCATTGTGCAGCAGCAAGGCACAACTTGCAGCAGTTTAATTAGGCCTTCGCCCATCCACTGAGTGACAGGTCGACAAAATACAGCAGACACTACGCAAGAGGTCATACTCAGTGAGACAATGATGTCTGCCGAGTTACAAAAGCGCTCCATTAACCTAGAGAACACTGTGCACAGGTGTTTTAATAAACCTGGCCTTTGAAAAGAAATCTAGTGTGTGAGCATGAATTCCAATTCTTAATCTTTACACTTCTGGCTTTAATGATAACGATACCACTTTATCGGAAGAATATTTATTCGCCAATTTTCTACAATTTGGGCATTTATACAGTTTGAATTGATTTACTTCTCCCAGTTCCAGCATCCTCTCGATTTACACAGTGTTGCTTTCCATCGGTGCAGCAAGAGAAATGTATTAAATGAAACCTTCTTCTATTACTCTTACTCACAAAAACAGCAGAGTTCATTTGCTCAGCAACCTCCTCTCCCTTATCTTTTTTTCTCTTCCACTCTGTTTTGATCTCTCTTATACATTATGTACCCCTCCAACCAACCCCCCCACCCGCCATTCCCCTATTTCTCACTCAGGGTCTCCTGTCAGGCTGCAGGGAAGAGGTGGAATTGTCAGAAGTGATGGATGACTATCAACCTTCTGCTGTCTCCCACTCCTCTCCTCCGAGATTTACACAGCCACCGACTACCAGGCATGAAAACCAATCTCTCTTCATATTCCTCTCGCTCGCTCGTTCCTTTTTCTCTCTCTGGTATCTGTCTGTATATTTTCTACGCTGGTTTCTTTCTTCTACTATTATCTTAAGCATTTTTGTCCACCGGTGAAGGACTCAGAGAACATCATATATCTATGCACCAATCGACTTCACTTGTTTCTTGTGCGCTTTTGCTGAACAGCCAGAGACGTGTTTCGGATGTGGTTACAAATTGTTCGTCTCTGTGACGAGCTTACCGTATCTCCCGGCGATCCGTTCACCCGACATGCCAAACCCGACGTCTGCGCGTCAAAAAGCTGTAATTATAACACCAGAAAAGGTGCCACTGTGGGTAATTGTGCTCTCAAAATAGTAATTGCTTTATTATCATGACTATTTTGGCGAGCATAATGATCGTTAGAAGGCATTATGTTAATGCAATCAAGCTGTTGCATTATTGCTCTACCCCTTTCTAATTGGGGCTATCTCACAGGGCACATTCCTTAAATACACTCACTGCTAGATTGAAACTGTGCTTAGAGAGCAAGGAATCTAGAGGGAAAAGGGGAGGAGATCAGAAATATACTCAACACAAACACAGCAATGTAAAAACGGTTAATACCCACCCCCCCATGTCATTAAGGGGACGACAGCATGAGCTTTTGCAATCTTTTCTGCATCTTCTCCTAATGCATTTGCCCTAACTTGTGAAGATGCATGCTAATGCTAATGGCAAGATAACACAATCACAACTGCTGTGGGAGTCAATGTTGATCTTAGAAAGAAAGCAACAGAAAAATGAAGGCAAACAGCATCTTAAACAGCTTTCTTCCTTCTGATCACCTGAACTTCGCTTAAACAGACACATTCAAGGTTTTTTTAAAAAACAAAGTCGAATTAAATTTTCTTTGCTGTAGAAAACAGAACTTATTTAGATTTTTATAGCCAGCAAATTTATTAAATTATTTACTAGTCGGTCTATTTAAACTCATCTGGGAGGTAATAAGCATGCAGTCTTTATAACATCCAGCTAATTTAGACTTAAATATAAGGACCAACAATCACACACACACACACTTGCATTCACTCTTATGGGCAAATTAAAATCATTAATCAACCTAACATACATGTTCTTGGACAGTGGGGGGATCCTCTTGCAGTGAGGCACTAGATCCTAACCACTAAACCATCGTGCTCCCCAGAGAGAGTGATTTTATACTCTATTAGAATTAGAAGCCATTTTCTTTATTTCAGGTTCTATACATTCTTTCTTTAATACAAATTTATTCACAAAAGTTATTTCTCAGTTATTATAAAGCAGCACTTCAAATCTAATATACAGTAATAGAACATTGAGTTCTTCAAATCGACTTGGATACAACTTGAAATTGATTCTATTTTTTTTCTTTTTCTACTGAAATAAATAAGCTTTGTCTGGCTAAAACAAAAAAAAAAATAATCAACGGCCCTAAAAATAAAAATCTGGTCATTACACTGTTTGCGAAAGTATTTACCCTTTAAAAATTGTAAGCAATTTTAATTTCAATTAAAAAAAAATAAAAAATACAGAGACTGAGGTTAGGGATGGACACAAATATTCAGTGCAACAACACTTTTAATATTAATATTAAATGTAATATTAACTTTTAATATTAATTTTGTAATAATAATCCTTCTACAGGGTTTCACTGATTTTGTTGTCTTTCTTTGGTTGGAAACAGGCATTGTGAAGGTTTGTTGTCTCTATCTACTTGATGCCATGTTTAACCAACAGTTCTTTTTCTATTTGTATAGCGCAGTCTAAAAGCCGCTTTTCTGTTCAATAAATCAATTACCCCTTGCCTTTCTTCTTTGTTTGGTAAGTGTAAAACACCCTGGGATAACCAGTGCCCCCTTTCTCTGAAGATGTCTATATGGTAATTCTATGTACATACACTAAACGACCTGCTGGAGGTTCTATATATCAAGGCAATGCCATAAATCGAATGCTTATTACAGTCTATAAGACAGAATAAGACAGTCATTGGGACATTTTTGTCCTATTTTAAGCAGAATGACATGCTGAAATGTGTTGCCTAAATCCTTCCAGGGGTTATTTTATTTCCGTGTCAAACTGGTCTAGGATAAGTATGGATAGAAAGAAAAAGAGAGATTGACAGAGTGTGTGTGTGTGCGTGTGTGTATGTGTGTGTGTGTGTGAGAAAGAGAGAGAAAGAGAGAGAGAATGAGAGAGAGAAAGACAGAGAAAGACAGAGAAAGAGAGACAGAATGAGAGATCAGAGAAGAGAGAGACCAGAGAAGAGAGAGAAGAGAGTCAGAAGATAGAGAGAGAGAGAGAGAGAGAGAGAGAGAGAGAGAGAGAGAGAGAGAGAGAGAGAGAGAGAGAGAGAGAGAGAGAGAGAGAGAAAGAGAGAGAGAGAGAGATAGAGAGAGATCAGAGACAGAATGAGAGGAGAGAGAGGAGAGAGAAGAGAGAGAGAGAGAGAAAGAGAGGAGAGACTGAGAGAGAAGACAGAGGAGAGGAGAGGGAGAGAGAGAGAGAGAGAGAGAGAGAGAGAGAGAGAGACAGAGAGAGAGAGAATTGAGAGAGAGAGAGAGAGAGAGAGAGAAGAGAGAGATAGAGAGAGAGAGAGAGAGAGAGATGAGTAGAAGAGATAAGAGAGAGAGAAGAGAGAATAAGATAAGAGAAGAGAAAGAGAGAGGCTCGAGAGATAAGAGAGCGAGAGAGAGAGAGAGAGAGAAGAGAGAGAGAGAGAGAGAGAGAACTAGAGAGAGAGAGAGAGAGAGAGAGAGAGAGAAAGAAAGAGAGCCTGAGAGAGAGGATGAATAAAGAATAGCCTGTGTCAGGTTGACAGCATGTCTCTGAACACAGATAAAATCATTTTGACCTCTGTGTGACACATAGTGGTAGGTTTCTACCTTGGTTCCAGCTTTCTAAACTCTACTTTTCCCTTTCTTTCCTGCCACCGTCTATCCTACTCCTTCCTTGCCTACTACTACTTTCTACTTTCAGCTCCCCCCTCCTACTCTTTTCTTCCTTCCCTACTGCCCTCTAAACTAAACCCTCTCTTTGCTTTCCAGAGCCACCTGCTGAAAAACTAAAACTTCATATTCAAGCATTGTTTAAGCAAGGATGGGATATCAAGTCAAACTGACATCTTTAAAGTGTATTGTTTAGCCAGGCAGCCAGTTTAAGGTATTTATTTATTTTTTATTTTTTTATTTTTACATCAAATGTACTTTATAATGAAAATCCATAAAGAATCAATTTGTTCCTCTGCCTTTCAGCAATCTATGATAATTACAATACAGCCCCATGGCCATAGCTGTCAAGACGCCAAATCTCGCCACAGGCCTGACATGAGTCACAGACAGATAAATAATGCAGCAGTGAGTGCGTTTGTGTGTAGGACGTAAGCATGTCAAAGCAGAACAGGACTATAAATACGCCTTTCTAAAACGGTTCAAAAGCCAGCTGATTTCACAGCTTTTCACCGTCCACTTACATATGCAGATTTTAAGAAAAAATATCAAATAAATTATTTAAGAATAAGTGAGAAAGAGTCTTTATACCTGTGTGTGTGTGTGTGTGTGTGTGTGTGAAAGGGCAGGGATTTCCTGTGATCTTTGGCACTAGAGTGTTTCACCTTCCTCTATTCTGAAGCAGAAGATGATGATAGATCTGGCCTTCTGTCCTGCCTCTGTTGGCCCATCACCACCAGTTGAAATGAGAAAATTGAAGTGGACAGACGTTATTGCCTTGCACGCACACAGGTGGGTGGAGTGATGCAGGAAAGGATGGAGAGTGTGGGGGAGGTTAATAATGATACACCACTGTTACTCAACCCTATATCCCTGTCTCTCTGCAAAGACACATGCCTCAACGAGCCTAAAGCAAAAATATAAACAGACAAACATAGAGAGAAAAGGGAAAAAAAGAGCCAGTTTGGGTCAATAGTAGCTACGGCAAACATCGCAGGCCTGAAAGTGCTGTGTAGGAGAGAAGTGATGTCAGAGGTCATCGTTTGTAATTAGGGGAGTTTTTTTTAAGGGTGAAAGGGGGTCAGTTAACCTAAGACTTTGCAGGAGAGATGCTGACACTGCCACACTGTGTCTAGAATATCAATCTACTGGATGATCCATGTGAATTAATCAGCTCATTTCTCCTTCCACAATATAGAGTTTCTTCCTTTTATAAATAGTTATTGACATTTATTTGATTTACATGTATTGCATTTTTAAAAATAGCAACGATAACAATAACTTAAATCAGCTTTACAAAAATACTGAAATTCAGTATTGAGATTTACATTTACTGCATTTCGCAATTGCTTTTATTCAGCGCGACTTAAATTTACTTCTGTGATGGCTTAGTGGTTAGCACTGTTGCCTCACAGCAAGAAGGTTTCAGTTTCGAATCCCCTGCAGGAGTCTTTCTGTGTGGAGTTTGCATGTTCTCCCTGTGTTTGTGTGGTTTTACTTTGGGTACCTTGGTTTCCTCCCAGTCCAAAAACATGTATGCTGGATTGATTAGTGTTTCTAGTTTAGAGTGAGTGTGAGTCTGGATGGATGGATGGATGGATGGATGAATGGATGGATATTATTTTTATATAAACACAAGATTATATAGTTTATTAACAAGCGATTTAACAATAGTTACTGTATGTTAACCAATGAACTTTGAGATAAGCACGTAATTCCTCGTCGATATCCTGTTTCTTGTCACACATATTGTTATTTTGCATAGAAACCAAACAGCATCACTTTCTTTTCCGAAAGACTTTTTTGTGCTTGAAAGCCTTAGACAGCACTGTAATGGTTACAAGATGCTGACATCCAAGACTTTTTTCTATAAATATTGAATCATTTTCAATTTGTTTTCTCTGTTTTTCAATTTGAACATCGGTTTATTATTTGTCTGTTAAGTTGCCTTGCAACCCAACAAATCTAAGCATTTTAAATGCACTGCGGAATTTAAAAACAAATGAAATGAAATATTGTTTTTGGCTCGTGATAAACACTCATCAGAGGTCCTTTTGACTCGTTAAAAAATGACTCTTTAGAACATCATTGAAAAATGTACATTTACATTAACAGCAATTAGCAGAAGCGCTAACAGGGGCTTGAACCCAAGTCTTCCTAGTCTTTGTATCAACAACTTGGCGCCTTAACTATTTGAGCCACCACTGTCCTCAGTCAGTGGCTGTTCTGACATTAATGGAAAGTTAATCAACAATATAATGAATGTTAAAAATTGGGGACTCAAACTAAATTCCATTATTTTTGAGGTCATATTACAGGTTACAAAAGTTCTAAAAAATGATTCACATTGTGTATTTATGTATTTTTCCTGATAAAACAGTTGTAAACTAACAAAACTATCCTTTTTAGCTTCATTTACTGCCAGCAAAGGTCAAAAAAGGCAGAATGCCAAAAAAATCAGCACAAAAAGCAGCAAACCCAATAGCTAAATTTGGAAAGCAGCTTGCTGACGTTTCCCCCTGCAACTCCTGCATTGCTATGCGCTGGATCGACTGGATGGAGGCTATTAATTGGATGCATGGTGGATAGTAAGGCACACAGTAACCTTTAGAAAGTCACACGTAACAGAAAGTGATGCCTTTTCCTGCAGCTGACTGATTAGAGTCTGATAAGCATGGAAAACACCACACCCACCATCGATTCCCAGCGAAACAAATCGATAGGCACTAAACCGCAAAAAATTGTTAAAGTCCTGCTACACATTTGGGAAAAAAATCCTTAAAGCACACAGTGTTAAAGTGAAAAACGCTGCGAGTGAAGGTGTTCTAGCAAAGGCTTAGAGAAGCTAGAAGATACTATTTCAGGTGAGAGTAAAGGGGGAAAGTCCCGGGGTATTACTTATAAAACTGAAAAAAACTTAAATCCTTTCTCAAAGTGTCAAAAAAATGATTCCATAAAATATAATAAGGCTAAACATACAGATAAAACCATATGTTTGTACACCTGAATATTAATGAGCCTGGCGTCTATTTGTTATGTGGAATAATTGCGAAAGTTGAGCAAAGAAATGTAACTTCTCTGACACTGAGATACACACATTTATATGGTGGGTGGATGGAGGCCTGAAAAACAACATTATTTGGTGGCCATGTAATTTGTTTTGCTGTATTTATTATTCGTGTAGGCTTTATAGTCCTACACTACATCTATCTATCTATCTATCTATCTATCTATCTATCTATCTATCTGATCTATCTATCTATCTATCTATCTGTCTGACTATCTATCTATCTATCTATCTATCTATCTATCTGATCTATCTATCTATCTATCTATCTATCTATCTATCTATCTATCTATCTATCTATCTGATCTATCATCTATCTACTATCTGTCTGACTATCTATCTAATCTATCTTCTATCTATCTATCTATCTATCTTATCTATCTGTCTATCTATCTGTCTGACTATCTATCTATCTATCTATCTATCTAATCTATCGGACTATCTATCTATCTATCTATCTATCTATCTGTCTGTCTGTCTGTCTGTCGTGTCTGTCTGTCTGTATGTCTATCTATCTATCTATCTATCTATCTGTCTGACTCTATCTATCTATCTATCTATATCTATCTATCTGTCTGTCTGTCTATCTATCTGTCTATCTATCTATCTGTCTATCTATCTATCTATCTATCTGACTATCTATCTATCTATCTATCTATCTATCTATCTGTCTATCTATCTATCTATCTGTCTGTCTGTCTGTCTGTCTGTCTGTCTGTCTATCTGTCTGTCTGTCTGTCTGTCTGTCTGTCTATCTGTCTGTCTATCTGTCTGTCTGTCTGTCTGTCTGTCTGTCTATCTATCTATCTGTCTGTCTGCGAAAAAAATTTGATGTACATCTGTAAAATTACAATAAATGTATGATACTTGGTATTTGATTCTATCCTGTACTCCATCTTGTTGGGTAATTTTTTCCTCCTGCACCTCCATAAATGATGGTGAGACAGTGCTGATTAAATATTTACAATGAATTTTGATTTCAAATGTGAGTTGGCAGGGCTGTAGCTAGAGGACCTCATTTATTGTACAATATGAGCATAGAGACCCACATGTCATTTAAGGTAAGCAAGCGAGTGAGAAAGAGAGAGAGAGAGAGAGAGAGAGAGAGAGAGAGAGAGAGAGTAGAAGTGAATGAGTGAATCAGTGAGTGACTAAAGGGGTGAGTGAACATGTGAATAAGTGAGTGAGTGAGGGAATGACTGATGGAATAAGAGTGTGTGTAAATGAGTGAATGAATTGGTGAGTGAGTATAAGATTAAATAAGTAAATTAATTAATCAGTGATTTACTGACTGAGGAAGTGAGTGAGTGAGATATTGAGTAAGTGAAAAAGTGAATAAGTGAGTGACTGACTGGCGGTTGAGTAAATAAATGAGGGAGCAAATGACTGACTAAGGGAGTGAGTGAGTGAAAGACAGGGGAGAGAGTAGACGTAAATGAGTGAATTAGTGAGATGCTCAAGGGTAAATGAGTGAGTGACTAAGTGAGTGAATGAATGACTGATGGAATTAGAGAGTTTGTTAGTGAATGGGTGAATTGGTGAGAGAGTGGAAGAGTAAATAAATGAATGAATTAATCAGTAAGTGAAAGAGTGAATAAGTGAGTGACTGACTGACAGGATAAGTAAATAAATGAGGAAGCAAATGACTAAAGCAGTGAATGGGTCAGATAAAGTAAAAGTGAATACGTGAATCAGTAAGTGACTAAATGGGTAAGTGAGTGAAAGTGAATGAGTGACTTGGTGAGTGAGTGGATAAGTCAATAAGTAAGTGGATCAGAGGGTGACTGAGGGAGCGAGAGAGTGAGCAAGTGAGTGGGTGAGTGAGTGAGTAAGAACATTTACAGGGGTGGTTCTGGGCAGATTCCTCTTAGGGGATTTACATTTGCCCCAGACCAAATTTAATGTTAGACTTCTCTATCGATTTCTCTATAAAAGCACTCGCATGCCTGAGGTCGGATTACCTTTATCATATTAAGAGAGCGCAAAGAGCAGCATCTGGGATTGCTAATGGTGATACGCTAACACATGCTGCAGGGAAGGTCAAAGATGAGAGCTCTGATAACAAGACAGAGCTGAAGAACACACACACAGTAATGTCTTTAGCCCCAGACTAACATTTCAGCCTGCTGGAACACAGCGTAAAACTAGCCATAATCAATCCTAGGAGGGGCTGAAGTGATAAACACGCATAAGAAATGATAAGAATAATTTTTTAACATTTGTACTTAAAAGCCAGAAGAGTAAAACCACAAATTATAATAATAATTATTGTTTTAAATGGCATTTTATGCATTGTGTGTGTGTGTGTGTGTGTGTGTGTGTGTATGTGTGTGTTGAGATGGGAAAGAGATACAAGTGGTCGTTGTAAGTCTATAAAAATGACAGAGTCAAAAACATTTTCAAAGATCAAATTAATTCATTCACCATCTGAGATCACACAGTGAGACTAGTGCAGTAAAAACAAATAACCAATGAAAACAGAAAAAAAAATAAGAAAGGAAATAAGAAAACTAACTGAGGAAAGAAAAGTAGAAAAAGAAGGATAAAAAGGAAAAAAGGTTAGACAGAAGGAAGGAATAAAGGAAGGCGATCGGTACGGAAGGAATAAAGAAAGGAAAGAAAGAAGGTAGTAGGGATGTCTGCATATCCATACCTAAGGCTGATGTGATAAACATCTCGATGCATAGACAACGATACGATACATTAAAGATACATATGAAGCCACAACTGGTGCAATGCGATACAACCTCTATAATACTGCAGTGCATATAACCCCTATAACAATCAACGAATGCATTATAATGCAATCGTGCAGTACGAAAGTATAGTGCAAATATGTTAGAAACAATGCATTGCGATACAAATGTCAATTTCATCGCATTGCTGATGCACCAAGCAAATCTTTCTATCCGTAGAAGGAAGGAAGGAAGGATATTAGGACAGACGGAAGGAACAAAGCAGAGAAGGACATAAGACGCTTTCTTGTGTCAATGTTCACATAGCGCTCACATCTGTTAATGAGTAGACTAGCTGCAACATTGCATCTTCTCAGAACAATGCAGCCGCACAACACAACACAACTTAATTCTAGGGCTGCAGAAAATATATCGATTTATCGAAAAATAATCGCAGACGTGCATATTGTGATATCATAATGATTTGTGTAAATGAGCGATTTTTGATGATGCTATCGCATATTTTTGATACGGTGCAGGCCTGTCGAACACAGGGACAATCCTGGAAGCTGCAACATTCCTCATCTACAGAAACACAGGCTTCAAGCAGAGGAAGACTTTCTGTAAAAAATCTTTCCGAATGCTGTTTAACGGAGACGCGTGAATTGGAAGTGGATTCATTCCATATCATCTTAAAGGGGATTAGAGCCCAGATGATCGCTCACTTTACTTTAAGAGTTGGAGTTGGAGAGTTTTAGTATTACTGAAAAAGGAAGGAATTGACTTAAATTGCCAGTGGCGGTTTAAATCTTGTGTACAGGAGCAGGAATTTGGAGAATGCAGCAAAGGTCGGTGTTGAAATCAGTCTTGTTCTTGAACCAAACACTGCTAGACTAATCTAACAGGCACTATTTAAGTTGGCTGACACATTGCATCACCCCGTAACAGTGAATAAGATCGTATTTGTCTCGCAATATTACTTAAGTAATCATTCTGCGGACGACCTAAAAAAAGACTGATCTTGTTAATGGAAATTCTGGATCCATCACGCCTTCATTCCCAATCGATAAATTAGAGGTAAAGTAACTCTTTTTTTGCCACAAACAACCTTCACAAGCGGCAGGTCTTAATAAAAGCATGCGTTTTTATAGTCAGCCGATTGTGTCGTTCCAAAATAACCCTCAATTCCACACTCGATTCACAAATTCAATACTTAATTAAGTGAGCCAGATAAAATCATAAATACATTAGGAAAATAATTCACCTCAATTTACTCGAGCAGTTCAAGCACTGTGTTGTTTTTCCACTCTTTTTTTCCCAATCCTATTTATTTGTAAATTCAGCTTGCAGTTTTTAGGGCTGTGAGAAACACACCTTGAAATTTCATTGCATATTCTAATAGAAAATGACTGGGGGTTATTTTAAAATCGAGTTTTTCTTATAATATAACCAGAACACAGCCAACATTTTTTTTTTTTTTTTTACAAAGCTTTAAGAGAATGAGAAACAAAGGAAACAATTTAAATCAAACCCACCATTGAAGGTTATTCCTTATTATGTCTATTATATAATATATGAACCCTATTATTAACACATCAGTGGATATGAGGGTTAAAACTATTTTTAGTTTAAGAATTAATTATATTCTTGACACCAAGGTGTATTTTTTAACGTAGATTGTTACAGAAAAACGGCGGTCGTGTCCCTAATTCATTATTTTATAAGCAGGTGCACTAAAATGGTTATAATTACATCACTGATATCAATAATATCAACAAAAATAACTAGTAACAAGTGTTTTTTCTTTCCAAATAAGACAAATAATCACCATCTGCTTAAGACAACGAGGAAAAATAAAGCCTACACAAATGTCTTCATTGCTGTTCAGGTAAATTAATAAAGCTAAATAGGATTTACACCCTGAGATTAGCAAGGTAAAGAAAATAAAGATAAAGAAAAGGTCATTTATTTTTGTTAATGTCTTTAAACATTTAAAAACTGCATTAACATTCAATTAAAAATTGTGATTTTTTTCCACTTTTATTGTGACCTAACGGCTATTAAAAAACACAAACACCAAAACACACATCTCAGACAAAATACAGGAGAGTAATAAGCGATAATACATTTTTTGCATAGGTTTGCTAACCCTTTCTCTATGCAGTGTTTGCTTGTAATACAGCACTCAGGTGTTTTGGGTAAGAGCACATCTTCATTTGGCAATTTTGTTCCACTGGTTCCTCGTAAAGTTCTTGAGATTTATAAAATTGTGAGTGGATCCCATGTGCACAGCCCAATTGAAGATTTTTAACTGAGTTTTGGAGAATGTTCAACGTCATCCCAAAGCTCTGTCGACCGTCAGTCCATCACCTAATTTTCTCCTTTGCATTTACTGTATACACACCACGGTATTAATTTCTTACAATGTTTGCATATTGTCTTTGACTTGTCTATCATTCATTCTCCGTCTCTTATTTCCACCAGGAAACCAAAATGTTGCCACACAAACAATTTGGAGGGGCATCTTCTATGTATATATATATATATATATATATATATATATATATATATATATATATATATATATATATAATATTCATATATGATATATTAGAGAGAGAGAGAGAGAGAGAGAGAGAGAGAGAGAGAGAGAGAGAGAGAGATGCCCCGCCACATTTAAATTGTTTGTGTGGCAACAGGCAACATTTTATGTTTTGTGTGTGTGAAAGAGAGAGAGAGAGAGAGAGAGAGAGAGAGAGAGGGAGAAAAGAGGGAGAGAAAAAGCAAGCATGTGTGTCTGAGTAGGAAGAGAAAAGTACAAAGAACACGAGTGACTTCTAGTTATGTTGATCTGCTACCCAGTGGAACCGAGCAGAACTGAAAGCAGTGTGTGTCTCTGTGTGTGTTGATGGACTTCACCTTTGCGCACAGCGAACAAAGGCGGCTGGAAAAAGGAGCCACGGCGCCGGACTTTAGCTTGATTAAATGGTCAGTGAGTTGGAAAAGCACCCTGATGTGATCTGTGACCTCTGGCCAAAATCTTTTCTTTTTTTTTTTCCAAGAAAGATTAAATGAAAGCACCTTCAAAAAGAACAGCAGGGACAAAGTCAAGTTAGCTCCTTCAAAGCTGGTGGGTGAAAGAAAAGAAAGCAACATGAAAGGAGTGACGACGTATCCGTGGCTCGAAGGGTCACCCTGAAAACAGACAGAAGACGCCTCGTAGGAAACATCCTCTCCTTCTGGCAGGCGGGACGAACATCACAGATAAACGTTGCTCATGTCTCACCACTCAGTCTACTTACAACGAAGTCCTGTAATGAATCTGTTCATATTTGACCAAGAACTTTCGGTTTAAAGTCATCAATCAGCCTTCTTAAGGCAGCCTCCCTATCAGCATTCATCACTATCGATGAGCCGGAAGTGAGTTCGCATGAAGTAGAGCAGTGATTTATTTACTAATGTAGCAGTCTGCTTTAATAAATCATTGATATAAAGTAGCACCTTTAATATTTATTGCTTGGTTACAATATGATTACTGATAGGAGCTTTTAAACACAGACAATAAATTCTCTTGTGAGGAGTAAATGCTAGATGCAATTCGTGTAATTGGGATTAGACAGATGGATAAAATTTGAACATTTCGTTTTATAGCTTTTGGTTTTGTTGGTGAACATTTATTAATTCGTTTTTTTTAATTAACTTTTTCGAAAACTCTGAATTGGCCCTCGGTTTTGCCTGTATAGACTGTATTTGTCCAATAATAGACCAATATAATGACTATAGGGTTACCTATAGAAGTGCACATCAGGCCTTTTAAAAAAAATCATAATAGAGGTCATAATGATATTGCTCTTTCATAATTTACCACCGAAACATTACATAAGCAGGCAATCACCATCCATCTGCTCCACATCACCCAAACTGCATCCTTCTAAGTTGATAATACTTTTTTTTTAAGTATGCAAAAAAAGTACTATGTCTAAATCCTTATTATGGGAATTACAGTATGCAAAATGTTCCTGGATGATGTACTACGACTGGCCAGATTTTAAAGTATGCATGCAAGACGACGTCATATGCGGAAGTGGCCGAAAGCTGCGATTTAGCTTTTTTTTTTAGGTGCTTTAAGGGCTGAAAGAAAATAACATTGTTCCTTGTAGTTAAATTGCAGGTGTTAAACATCATTCAAGTTAAACATTATCTAACTTTAAATCCACTCTGCTGTGACCTCGAAATTTATTCATACTTCCCTTAACCATACTGTATAAAATATATTTGTTTAACGATCGGGAAGTATGTACTTACTTAAATGGAGTACATACTGAGTAGTATGCGATTTCAGACGGTGTAACAGTGTGTTTAAATTTTATTAAGATAACTAAACTCAAGGACAAAACAATGTCCATGAAACATGATAGACAGGGACATTTGAGCTAACAAAATTTGCAATCATTTGATGTGATAGCTGTGATTGGGCAAATAAACCTACAAATAGTTTATTCTATAACATATTTATTTATTTATTTTTTTTTTTTTAAACCATACACATCATTAGCATATCAGCAGCTACAGTTTGCGCCTATCACAGTTAAAATAAAGCTAAATAAAAAAATAAGGGATGTGTCGGCTTTCAACGGTTTAAAAAAAAATGATGGTCTTTTCAGAAGAGCTCTTATGGATTGAAGCACTAGTTATTATGGATACATATCTCATGCATGTGACATGAGTCTAAATGCCCCTTCAGAAATGTATATATAGTAAACTGACTCATGACCAGAGATGCACTTACAGCATATAATAGCACACTGAAGAAAAAAAAAGAACCCTGCTGCTGCATGCATTTAGAGAGCTTGGATTTGAGACAGAATAGCTCATCCTGACAATTTTCCAAGATTTTATGACATTTCCGATCTGATATAAATAGTAGCTAATGCACTTTCAGAATTGTTAAAATGTCCTTCGGAATGCTGGAGCGGTTACTTTAGTAAGTCTGCGCCATTTAAATCAGTGACAATCCAATCACAGGCATTCTTACAGCAATCAGGGAGAGAATGGCCAAAACTGAGAGATAGCAGCACAGAGAGAGAGAGAGAGAGAGAGAGAGAGAGGGAGGGAGAGAGGAAGGTAGGGGGGTGGGTGGAAGAGGCACTACTGCATTAAACACTCCGCTATCTAGAAAGCTGCAGGGACCCAAATCATGTATCTATGAAGTCTTGATTAAACAACTTCAGAGAGTCAAAGGCCATGGGTGTACAAAACACGCAATTTAGCGCTACAATTTAAGCAAAGAAAACTACTGAGAGATGTCAAAGCTTTGTCAGGGGATTACAGAACAGACGTTAGACTCTCAGAGTAATCTATTCTTATCAGTCACATTCAAAGTCAGACAAATTGAAGTTCTAACGTCAGTACAAGTTTAGAACGCACTTTTGATGATTTGGGTCGAAAGGCAGAATGACACTGGAGGGCATGACGGTCTCCTGATGTTGGACTGTCACTCATTCAGATGGTCAGGGGATTTTTTGGAATGTTAAACGGATATACTGGAAACACATTTCCGCCATGACAGATGCTGCCGCCAAAGTTAATAGCTTTGAGATTTCGACAGGTGAAGGAATAATACTGTCCTTCAGGATCAGACCACTTAAGTTTTTGACATTTTTTAAAACTGTTTGATTTGTTTTTACCTTGTTGAGGCTACCAAATAAAGGCAGGATTGATCATAACAGAAGATTCCTGGAAACTATCAGAAGAAAAAAATCTATGTTTTATTTAAATAAAAAAAATTAATTAGACTTAACATTTCGTAAATGTCTATTGTTAAATCAACAAGATGGAAAAATGCCATCAATGGAATTGTTAAAACGCAGAGGCAGCCAATCGATAGAGGGCGCTGGGCACCGCCCCCTTAGAAAAAAAAGCTACTTACCCTGGTACCCTGTTAAACATATAATGCAAATTATTAACAAAACATAACTATTTTCAGTCCTGTATTACTAACACACCCCTAACACCCCCCACCCACACACACACATTTTTAGCACCAGAGAAATTCACTGAAAATTGAAAATTTGACATTAACCCTGATGCTGTTCCAATAGCGTAAGGCCTTCTTTTATCTTCGGAACACAATGTAAGATATTTTTTGATGAAATCTGTGGGCTCTCTGGCCCTCCGAATAACAGCAACTTAACTACCACGTCCAATCCCCAGAAAAGTACCAAGATGATCAACAAAGTAGTCCATTAGACATCAATGGTTCAACTGTAATATTAAGAAGCGCCAAGAATTTTTTTTTGTGCAAAGAAAACAAAAATTACGACTTTATTCCATAGTTTCGTGTCACTTGTGGAAAAACGCAGAACTCAATCGTTAAATTTTGATAGCTTTTATACGTTTTTTCTCCGAGTGTACAAAACGCACAATGCATATGTATGCAACATCACCTGTGGTGACAAAGAAGCTTCTGTTTTAGGTTGTTACTGAGTTGCAGCCTCTTTTATCTCTCTTAGGTTATCATCTGTATATTCTGGTTCGAATAAGTAAGGCCGGGCAAGTAGTAATTACCTTGCTGTCTATTGGACGGCCAGAAAGATTTCAATTAAAAATAAACATTTGTAATGCAACCGAAGATGCACCCTTTTATTTCTGACTAATGCCACAATTCATTTTTTAGTAAAATATTCCATTTAAAAATTAATTAAGGAATAATAAAATGTCCTTTTCTATATCATTGCCGTACCCATGTTTATATTTTTGCTCTCATACTTTACTTTTTTTTTTTTTTTACTGGATGAAGAAAAAAGGTGACTTTCATGGAACAGCAGAGGAGCTGACTCAATCAGTACTGAACTCCAGCAGGCCACAGGGACTGTTCGCCGTCTGTCAGGACCAACCCGTGTTCACCGTGCTGAAGTATGTACTGTATATAAAAGCGCCTGCCTGAGGTCCATAATAATCTGCTGCCAGATATCCCTATCTGTCTGACTCAGGATAAACTGACTCATGTTTTATTGAGTTAAGCACACATCATTTTCTCACTGACATCCTTTAGCTATTTTTTTTTAAATACAAAACCTAATGTAGTGATTTTTGAGCAAATTTCAGATAGCTGCCATCAGATACGCATCTGCTTAATATCTTCATCAAACTCTGAAAGCCGGATTCCATTAATTAGAGAATGGAACGAGAGACAAAGGTAACGTTAGGACCAATTAGCAGATCTGTCAGTAGAGCGAAAGCGAGTTTAGTGTCTGGAGACATTTACGAAGAAAACTAACGATCAGCAGAAGTATAAACAGAGATTTCAGCAGTAATGTGCAGTCAGGTGACTTTTTGGGACAGAAGTTTTAAGGCGGTTTAATGTGGATGTGTGCGTATGTGTAAGTGTGTGTGGTTTGTACAGTATGTGATAAAAGGGTACCACAATGCTCTTATCTGTGTGTTGGTTTAACTTCTGCAAGATTTTGTCCCGCTTCCACAAAAATGTTATTTTCTTCAGTTCCTGTCCGCAATATTTAAGTTTTGTCCTGCCTCCGCTGTTTTTTTTAAAATTTATTATTCCTGCTACTTATATTTGTTTCACATGCTTTAATTTTACATACGAATAAAATTTTTTTTTTCTATTTAATCGGTTTTAGTTAAACTGATTAATAAGCATATTATGTGTCATCTGCTTTATTTTGTGTCGGTGTGGGCCTAGTCTACATTCCGTGCATGAACCACATGAGATGCAGTTAATACATTAACGCAGTAGATAAATGATAGTCTTTTTTTTTAGTAATTTAAATTTAAGCTATTTTCATTTTGCGAATAATTATTTTCTCCCACACATGCACAGACATCAGGATTCTACCAGCATTCACCCATAAAATTTTGTCCCGTGCCACTCTCTGTCCCACGGGTATAGAGTGCAGGTCTCTAGTTGCGACCCATGAAATCCCTGTCCCATAGTGAAACCCTAAACCCAATCAGAACTCCAGTAAACCTTTTTAAAAAGAATAAATGTCCTGTTTGTGTCATTTTAAAGCACAAAACTTTTCTTTCAAATAATATTTTTGGATTTGGTTACATACACAATTAAAAAAAAAAGAGATTCATAAATTGTCCTGGCTAATTGGAAGCAAGCACAAACTCTTGTTACATTTACATATTTAATTTAAATTAAAACTAAACTTAATGAACTAGCCAAAAATGTTTCTTTTTTAATTAAGTCTATTAAAAAGATGTAAGTACATTTCTTAGCAAAAACAATATCTATCTTTTGTCCCTTGCTGGATTTAGACTGCATCACAGATCCTACAATGTAAATGTCTGGGGCAGTGGTGGCTCAAATGGTTAAGGTGCTGAGTTGCTGATCTGAAGACCCTTAACCCTTCCTGCTGACCCTGTGCTCTGACCCCAACTTACTAAGATGGGATATGCAAAAAACACAGCATTTCATTGGCTTTGTACACGCACCTTGCACAATGACAATACAGTTGAATATTTATATTTATTTTATATTTTATTTGCCACATATAGTCTACAGCACAGTGAAATTCTTAGTAAGTTGGGGTCAAAGCGCAGGGTCAGCTATGATGCAAAACTCTTGAAGCAGGAAGGGTTAGGGGTCTTGCTCAACAGACCCAACAGTGGCTGACTGGTGGTGGTGGGGAGGTCTTCCTGGTCTTCAGATTAACAACCCAGTGCCTTAACTATTTGAGCCCCAACTGCCCATTACACCTGTCAAACTAATGATTTATTATTGTCTTCAGACAATAGACACTTTTCCTTACTTGTGCTGCTGGGGGATTTGATACAGTGAACCACAACATACTTCTTAAAGGATATAACTTATTTTTCCTTCCCATCAGATTGTTGTATATTTGTTACCATAAACAACGACTCCTCAGGGAATATATGATTTAAATATGGTATCCCTCAGAGTTTAGTCAGGGGTCTGTTTCTTTTCTATATATGTATGCCGGGGATTACATTATAATCATGTACGGCATCAATTTGTGCTATTACATGGGCAAATGTGCCCAAATAAAGTCCCATTACGGCAACATTTATGTCTTTTTTCAAACTTTTTAGAAATCAACACGACGAAAAGTTCAAGGTCTAAACCATGAAGGGTCCCACCTTATAAGGGACATAATAGCACATCTTCCAAAGTCTTACAAAAAAAATTGAATTTTATCATGCCGTAGTGCGTATACGACAAATAAAGCATTAATCCACACAGTATTTGGCAGGTGTGTTTGTTGTTATGGCTGATTGGTGTATTTACATTCACATACATTTCGTAGCAGAAGATTCACTTTAAAATGAATGTAAATAATGGTGGTTAGATGTCTTCTGATAAGCACACTGAATAGGGCTACCTAAATGTGGAATGTTTATGAATGCAGAAGAACAAATCAGCTATAATTAGTGGTATTCATCTCCGGACGGTCAGGTCATGCAGCAGACTTGTATTATATTGCAGATGACAGGGTTGTCGAAACAAAGGGGAAGAAAACAAATTAGCTTAATAACACTGTAGCAGTGATTAGGAAAATGTGTGTTTGCAAGCACTGATGCCACATCCTCTCTACCCCACCATTCTGATGGTAGAAAACAATTAAATAGCTTTTTCCTGATTACAGAATCAAATATGAACAGTGCGGATTTATGTCTGGACTGTAGTTGTAGAGCATGTGTAGGAATATATAAGTGACTCTATACATCAGACATCTCCAAACATTTTTCTGTGAGGGCCACATCATTTTTCACTTCTTTGAAGGGGGGCCGGTCACAGAGGTGACACTAAGGTGGGACAGGTTAGGGTGATTCTAGGGCCCCCCAGAGATCTGTATTATTAGTAGTAACAGTGCAGAATGGCTGTAGTAGAAGCCCAGCTCCATATTCTTTTATAAAAATGCTAGTGGCACACCTCGCCGGTCAGTCTGTAACAGAAGATACTTAACCAATCATAACTGTTTAAAGTCATCAGTGTCAATCTTTTTTTATCTTTGTAAAACGAAATGTAATATTGTAAGAATGTAATAACGTAATTATTGAATTAAAAAAATCAAGAAATACTTAAATAACAGATGTAATACATTACATGCTGTACTGAACAATTGCATACAATTTGTATGTGCAGTTTGGTTAATATGTAAGCATTGTTTTCGCTTTCGTGACCAAAAATAGAGTTGTGTGTGCAGTAAAATGTATTTATGTGTGCATGCATGAATAAAAAGTACATTTATAGATTTTTTTTTTTCAAATGTATGGCTTGTGATTGGTAAATTTGAAATGTCTGTGATTTAATTAAATAAACATAAACATAAATGTTTTATAGTAAGAATTTTCTTCTATTATGTGTGCTACAGAAAATTCTATGCTCAATTGTGCATTAGAGATTGTTAATGATTTACTGTCTAAATTCATTATAGTTTATTTTGAATCAGTCTAAATTTACTAATGTTGTTCCTGGACTATCATAAATTATTTTGACCTAATTGGTTTAATTTCATGTTGTGATTTTAATGTTAATCCAGAAATCGCCCTTCTCAGTAAATTGTTCAAGAATAAATGAATTACCAGACTCAGCTAATAAGATTTTTCAGCATTTACTCAGTTAAAGTTTAGTCAACACACACATCCAAAACATCTGACATCAGATGGTTAATTGATTGGTTGATTGAAATGTTGATTCGGGATTAACTAAAGATGTTAATCCAGGATCACATCCTACTTGTCAAAATCACGTCCACCCAGATTCCTGTTCTTGTCTGACATGAGTAGAAAATGACACGATCTCCTTCTGCTTTAACATTTAGCTCAAGCTGGTTGTAAAGAGTGATTACTTGACTTACTGCAGCTTTCCTGTCAGCTCATCAGTAAGACATGTAGACCGCCCGTAGAACCAGCCACTCTCCAGATGTTCCCTAGACCATTCTTTGTAAACTGCTGCGCATAAACTTACAGAATGTTGTCAGTTTCTAAAATACCTTTCAAAAACTAAGGCATTCTGTAACCACCACAACCACCACCGACAACAACAACGTAAGAGTCATAAGCCCTTATAAAGTAACATTTACCCCTAAAACAGGCCGTGGCAGCAGATTAATATTTAATCAATGTCTAGCTTCTACTATCTACTAACTATCCCTAACACATGTTTTGGTGTATTTTAAACATTTACATTTAAGGGTTTTTGTAGCTTTTAGTGTACAAGGAAAATTTCAAATTGCACTTAAAAAAAGCAACATTTGCTTTGACAGGCCTGGTGCGTGCATGTGTGAGCAGACTGAGAAACAGTATGTGAGCAATAGCCTCTCCGGGAAGCTTCCTGATATATACATTTCACCCGTAATGAGATCGTAAGTGTTGTATTTCCCAACGCAGGAAGAAAAAAAAGGGTCAGTATTCTTCAAACAAAAAAAATAGTTTTGCTTTAAAGTGATGCAGATTTGTGATAACTCCGAATGCGTGGGTGGTGGCGGGGAAGGGCGTATTAATGAATTTGGGGTTGGACTAAAATGTTCCCCACATGAGCAGGAGTAAATTTGGCTGTTCTCAACAAGACAAAAAAACAGTACTGCTGTTGTTACTAAAGGGTGAGTTTGGAATCGATAGATTAGGAAATATGATACGATAATTAGCTGAGGACATAATTAGATCAATGGCAGATCCTGATACTAAGAGAAATTTTTGTGTATACGTGTGCGACAGATGATGGAATGTCTTCTAAAAAATTTTCTGTGTCTCTCTCACCGGATTTGACAGGTAAGAAAACAAATCATCAGAGCATGTCGGATACTGATGACCCTCCTCTCTCTCTTTTGGTAAACACAGACCAAGCTTTTTTTTTTTCTTCCACTTCTTCCCATCCGAACCCTATCGCTTTATCTAATGGCTTTTCAAACACATACACAGCATTTTTTTTAGCCAGTCACTACAATGACTAGACTGGAACGACTGCTGCTCAGCCAAGATGCCCTTGGAACTCACAAGGACGTAGTCCACTCCGCAGTGTCCGGCTTCTTTTCAGTGACGGGCTGCGCAGGCCAAAAATAAAGCCACCAGCAGGATAGATTTTTTTTTTTTTTGTTTGGTGTAAATTTGATCAAATTGAATCTTATTTAACTCTGTTGGAGTGCGAAGCTCCAGTTGGGGTTACTTTGAACAACAGGGCTGCTATGGGGTGCGGTGCTAAAAGAGGCTTTGCAAGCTTCGTCACTGTCCATGCAGTGTGTGCGTCATCGATCTGAACCACCGTAACACTCGCTAGACTTCTTCTGCAATCCTTCCATACATCATCAATAGCATATTCAAAAAGGGAGAAAGAGAAAGAGAGAGAGAGAGAGAGAGAGAGAAAATGGAGAACAAAAGAAAGTCTATTTTTTAAGTGTTCCTGCCAATGCAAAGCCGCACCAAGACACAATAGCATTTGTTGAATTTTCTGCTGCCAAAATAGTGACAGATTAATTTCTCCTCGAGAGAGAGAAAAAGAGAGATAGGCAGAGACAGAGAGAGAAAGAGCGAGCTGAACACCTAATTATCCAGCATTGTGAAGGAAAAATACAGAAGAGATAAGCATAGCTACTTACGATGGGTCTTAATGTGTGTCTGTGTGTGTGTAAGTCAGGGTATAGACTGCATGAACTCAGGGTCCGTCTCGGTCCAAGCGGCAATGAAATTCGCTCAAATGACTAATGTCTTCGTTGGTGAAAAATTAATGATATTTCTAGCCAAGGTTAATGGACGTGTCAAACTAAGAAAATGAGTTGTTTGAAAGTAAATTACTGTAATCTATATTTAGGAAACTCTGTTAGCCTCATCAAGACAGCAACAGCAGCAAGTCTCTGTCAACCCTCTCTTAGCCCACACACACACACACACACAGAAACACACACAGCATTCCATCTGAGGGCTCGGCGGGAGATGAACCTTGCAAGCTGTTTGGCACCACCGATATTAATTTTATTTATTTATGCATTCAGCTCTAATTTCTGCTAATCCGAGCCTAACCTTCTCCTCAGGCTAAAGCATCACGCTGGGAGCTGGGAGCGGCTGCTGGACTGAACCTTTCAGCCATCCATCACACACATTAAGGAGGAGACCCAGTGGCTAGAGCTAGCACATCATCCCAGTCTTAGCAGCAGTCCAGAATGAAACAAAGCACTTTTAAGAGTCTCAGTGAGCAGTGGCCTGAACATATATTAGCATCTTTTACAGTACATGCCTAGCATACACATCTGTAGGGTTAACAAGTACAGAAAAATTGTTACCTAAACTTTATTTTTTTACAGCTGCCCTAATTCATGCAGAGATAAAGAACATTCTCGATTTAAAATAGTATTAACCGTAAAATAAAAGAATAAAATACAAGTAAATAAACTATCATTAACTACAATACAACTGCGAGACTTTATGACAGGGAATTGAAATGGCAGAAAAAGTGAAAAGAAGTAAATAGATCTGTTTAAAAATATAATGGCAGGTTTAAAAGGTTTAAGGTTCAAGGAGCTTTATTGTCATTTCAACCATATATAGCAGATGCAGTACACAGTGAGATGAAATAACGTTTCTCCAGGACCCCCTGGTGCTACACAAAACATAGAATTTACAAAAAAAACAAAGAGCCACCAAACAGGATTGACATAAAGTGCATGTGTGCAACTTAGTGCAGACAGTGCAGAAACAGACAAACAATACAAACAGTGCAATAAACAATACAAACAATGCAAGGACAGTGCAAAAAAGACAATAAAGAACGAAACATAACGCAATAGCGCCAACCATATTGTAAGATGAGGTAGCCACGAAAAGTGCAAATTACAGCAGTACTGTGCAAATAGCATTGTAAAGTGAGTAAAGTGACTATAGTATTGTAGTGACTATAGTATTGTAAAGTGACTGTGCTTAACAAAAAATGTTCGAGTGTGTGCGAATTTGTGGGTTGAAGTAGTTCAGTTCAGTGTGTTGAGCAGCCTGATGGCTTAAGGAAAGAAGCTGTTACACATTCGGGTTGCTAAAAACAGCTTTGATTACTGTCAGCTCAAGCTAGTGATATTTAGTTAAGCTTTAAAGCAAATGCAGGATACAGCATGTCGGTGTGGAAACAGTGGAATACCTCTGTTGTGCTCTGTTGGTGAAAAAATGCTAAACGATTTTATAAAATTCTAACCTGCAATGCATAAGAATAGGTTATATATATATATATATATATATATATATATATATATATATATATATATATATGCACTATGTAGGTACACGCTAAATAAATATTCCTTTAATTAAAATACATAAAAAACAGCAAAAGCTTATAATGCAATAAAATGCATATTTAGGGTATTAAATCGCAATCATTTGCATAACAAGGTTATGTGGTAATAAATGTTTTTGACTAATATAAAAGTCTAATGACTAATGCATCCTTTAATTACCTATTTACAGGGTGTTTCTTAATGGATTAGATCAACATTAGATTAAAATACTGCCATTGCCGATCCAGTGCTTTCGAATAGCATGAGTTTGATTACTGGTGCAGGAAAGTTCAAAGTGGTTAAATTGTTGGACTACTGATCTGAAGATCATGGGTTTAATCCCTGGAACCACCAAAGCTGACACTGCTGGGCCCCTGACCTCAGTTTCTCAGCTGGATAAAAAAATAAGTTCAACGAGATAAATGTAAGTTGCTTTGGATAGGGCGTCTGACAAATACCAGAAATGTAAATGTAACTGCGAGATTAGACAGGGAAGGTGTGTTCGAGTCTCTTCCAGTCTCATTAGTCACAGCAAAACTGTCTGTGAGCTATTGCAAATAGAATTGGGTGGATGGAGAAAAAGAAAAGAAAAGAAAAGAAAAGAAAAGAAAAGAAAAAAATGCCGTTGTCTGTCTTCGAGCACATGAAAACCCCTCACGTGGGTTGCCAGTTGTTGGAATTGACCAAAACTAAACGAGGGTAAAAACGTATCAGTATGAATGTATTTATGCGGAGAATATATCAGAGTCATTACTAATACATTAGCTCTGTCTTATGGTCTTTAAGTCTATGGGGTCTTCTCCTTCCTCACTGAGACTGACCTCTCTTCTGTCACACACCAAAGCCTGTCTTTATCATTCTATCTCTCTCTTTTTCTCTGAACCTTCCTCCCACTCCTTTCTTCATGCTTATATGCACATCTGTTTTATCTCTTCACTTAGTACCAGGTGAAGGCCATGAGCCTCACTTTCATGCACAGTCCAAAACACTGATAACACCCAAGTGTGTAAGAGTGTGTAAGGGTGTGAGAGTAACCAACAGCCTGCAAACCTAAAGATGTGTATCCATGGTGGGCAGCAGGGCAGTGGGTGGTTCAACTTGTATACTAATAACCAGTCTAGTAAGTGAGTTTAACAGGAAGATTCTTGGCCTTTGCCAGCCTTCTAAAGGGCCAAATGCAGCCCACTCAGTTCATGTGGCGAAAGAGCCCTGGCACATAGCGGTAGCACTTACAGGGCCACTCACTAACTAGTTGTTTTTCAGAAACCTTGGATTCGGGTTGTTGCTAAACGAAGAGATCTTTAGCAGAAACAGGTACAACCGTACAAATTGGGAAACAGGCAGATCATTTCTAATACCATCTCTTTGCTCGGGGTTTCCGTCTTATATTCCGGCTTATAAATTAAGGCGGTTCTCGGCTCTCCTTTATTAAAAGTCATGTGGACGATGCTAGAACAGCATGGTAACTTTCACCAAATAGTGGCTACAAAGTACTTATGAAATGTGACTGAGCAGTTTTTTACACGTCCCTTCGTTCAGGAGCAGATTCGATAAACCTATAAACAGTAGTTGTGGGTCTCTTAGGTTTACATAACAAACAAAACGAAGACCAAGAGCAGCTTGGGGAAATAACTGGTTTAAAGCTGTTTATCTAGAGCTTTTAATGAAGCATTAGCTACTTCCTGTACTTCTGCAAGCTGGTTGTACCTTTGTTCTCAGATAAAACGATTTTACATAAAGTCTCGGAAAAAAACCCATTTTGAAGAAAATGATAAAAACTTGCTTGCTGTGGTAGGACAGGTTGTAAAGTCAGATAAATCATTTCATGACCAACTTTTTGATATAAGAATTTTTTATCTAGCATGACCTTTTTAGATTGTTGTCCAAATACAATGTTTATTAAGATCTCTTAATTAGAGGCTGTGATGAATCTTAGGAAATATAATATTTGAGGGTGCTGTTTAAAAGGGCAGCATGATCACGCAAAAGACAAATGTATAAAATGAAATAAAGGTCAGGGTTAACATTCTCCATTAAACCTTCAATAACTCTGACCTCATTACCTTTTATCTATTCACTCGATTTGGGAAGAAGAAAGACAGTTAGTCCAGGAAAATGTTCTTATTTAACGCTCTCACATTCACAATGAAGGCCTGTTTTCTGCTTCTAGGCAAGGAGTTACAGTAATCGTCTCCTAATATTTTGATCTAAAGAAGAAAAAGATAGCCAGCAAATGGTGGCCCGATCCAAATGGCTATATTTTCTGCCCAATGTTGTCTATATTGTAGCTAAGCTACAACTCATTCATCTCTAGATACGACCGGAAAACTGTTGGATGTTCTAGATTATTAAAAAAATAATAATAATTACATTACAAAATTGTTTTAATATTTTAAACCAAAAAGAACGAGAACAAATCAGAATATTTTCATAATTAAGCTGAAAATTTAAAAATAAAATCATAATACTCAACATTTTAATAAGCTACAAGAAACTTTTTACAGTTTTGCCTAAAATAGATGTGGTGTTTTTTTGGTAAATACTATTTTTGGATAGAATTAACAATAATGAAATTCTTTGTCTTATGGCAAATCAGCACAGGGTAATAATTAGTAAACGAACTGTCACGGTTATGTAGAAAAAGTAACTCTAACTTAAAGTAAGACAAAATTTTTCTGTTAAAATGGCCATTAATGGGTGTCTCTCCTTTGCTTAGTAAAATAGATGCACGGCAAACCGCAAGGCAGCCAATCGGCATTCACAGATTTACATACAGCTAAATTACTATACTTACAGCTAACTTTATTCCCGTATTTTTGACTTTATTCCTAGTATAAGTATTACGAAATTTATCTTACAATCTTCTTCTTTTTAACTAAATGTTTGTTGTATATAATAGTCAGACGTCTACTTTCCTTTTTTTAATTCACATTGTACTTCTTATGCCTCTTTAATTGTGCTTATAAAAAGAGAATTTAAAGTTGGTTATCAGCATAAAAATAGTCATTACAATGCATTAGCTGATGTTAGCAATCAAACATAGCAGTAATGATGCTCCTATTGGTATGTTTTCATAGACGTATATAGCGGACATGATCTAAAAGGAATTTTTATCTGTGGACACATAAATTAACCACATATCACTAGTACTCCATTGTTTCTACTGGGATGTCCATTAATGGACGTCCCGGTCTTTAAATTGCTTTGTCTGCCACAAAAAGTCTTTCACTGCTACTTCACTAAGTGTGGTGAAGACCATGTTACTTCTATTCTGAATAAGAGGAAATTAGTAGAGTATGAAGTTGTTGTGCAAGCATCATAACCAATTACTTACATTGTTCAAATCATTTGGCACAATTTAATGGTCTTATTTTTTTAGACGCTTTAATTAGTAACAACATAAATTTTCCAAATAATGCCAGCAAATTTTAATGACATTTTCCCTCTTGGCCGTTCCCTCTTTGAGTGACACCACCCACCGAATACAAACAGACCCAATAGTCTAGTCCCGCCCCTTGACACTGATTGACAGGTTTCAGTGTAATATAGAACACGAAACATGCGAAAACTATATGCAATTTCTTTAAAAAATTGTTTACAATATACTTCCATATGTTTGTGTGTGTGTGTGTGTGTGTGTGTGTATGTAAGTGTGAATGAAGCGCAGCTGGGGAAAGGTAGCCAGCGAGTTAATGAGCCATCAAACTGTGTGTTCATGTTTATATATGTGTGTTATGCCTTTTACTTTAGCAGGAGTAAACACGTGGTGAATTTGCTCTCAGCAGCACCTGATATCCATTGATAGCCCCGTACCTGCCTGTCCATATGGGTCTGCGTGTGCACGTTGGTGTATCATTCAGTAAAATGATAACAGGCCACATCTGCATGAACGAGCAATCTATGCTTCCCTATTCTTGGTTTTTTTTCCCCTTCTCACTTCTCGCCTCCTGTTTTACTCCTTTGCTCTCTGTGCAGTATTAAATTTAACAACAGAGAAGGTGACCGGGTTGTTCCGGTATAAAGTGCAAGAGAGAAAGAAATAGGGAGGGTGAGAGAGAGAGAAAGAGAGAGAGAGAGAGGGGTGTTTAGGGCAGGAGGCAAGCGTAAAGAGCATTGCAGTTCTTTGGTAGAGGGTAAGATTGCTGTATCAGCAGAATAAGAACATTCTTCTTTTTCTGCTACCCGCCCCCCCTTTCCATGATTGTGTCTAGGGAACTCAAGGGCAAGAGCTCAGCTGTCACCACACCAAACCACACACACACACACACACACACGGACATGCGTTTTCCCACTCCAGCCCCACCCTGCAGTACAGCAGTTACCTAACAAGCCACACACACGACAGTCAGCTATAAAACTTGCATAACACAGCCTCCTATACCACACCCTGTACATAGCCATCTATACAACACAGAACACAGTCCCGTTCTCACACAATGCCCCGCCCTATTGAAGTTCAATTTAAATTGAGACGCTGTCACTGTTATTTTACTGACTGGAAAAGGATGTAAAAACGGTGTGATAATCAATCGACGCAATAGACAAAAGACAAAATGATTCTACAGTATTTTGTTTTCCGCACTATAATTAAAGGTCGACAAAACAATGCTCTCTCTTTAGGAGGAGAAGCCCATGTTGCAGCCTGGATGATTGTAGATTTGATGGCCAGATATACTGTATCAGACTTCCACCTGAGTTGACGTTATGCGCCACCATAGTTTATTCAATGACGTATGATTTATTTCTACATATGAGGCCTGTAACTAGGCCTGTCTAAAAATATCAGAATCTATATGCTTTTTTCTGGGCTTAAACAATCGTGGGTCGAATTTAATCTGTGCCACATTGGAGGAATAAAAAATCAGTTACTTGATGCATGCGGTGTAAATGCGGCCGAAATGTCCAGAACACAAGGCACTTGTACAATACTACAGCTTTAGTATTACTTTACAACTACTTTTAAAAGCTTTATGGCTTAGTTTGTATGAATATCCACTTCCCATAATACACAGCGTGTTGAATTTACCTCCTGCGGAAGGTCAATTCTGAGTTGATACCTCTCTCAGTGCAGACCGTCTCGCTCGAGCCTGGGACTGGTAGTTTGGTCTGAAATTGTTGTGTTCTTTCTAGCCTACACAAACCACACCAAATAAGCAAACATGCTGGGTTGGATTCCAAAAGGACTAATCTCTGCATATGGAAATCAGTCCCTGAAGACCAATTTCTTCACACTTACTGCATGGTGTGGGCTTGTTTCTCTCTCTGTCCAACACAGCTTGATAGTCACCTTTCATCTGCACACTTACTCTCCAAAAACAAAATAGACATGGTGTTGCCAGCACACTCCCTGGAGGTCGGGAAAGCTGCGGCAAAATAATTATATTCATCCACACTGGAATATATCAACTCTTCGGTGCTGAAAAACTGCCAGCCTCAGAGAATGTGTGGATTTAATCTTCCTGTATTCATTCTTTTAGTCAATGCAGTTTCGTTGTGTTGTAAAGTAACATAGGGTGGTAATACTGTAAGATTAGTTGTTGAGGTGTTGGTCTGCTGACTGGAAGATCTTGGGTTCAATCCCCAGCACCATCAAGCTGCCATAGCTGGGCCCTTAGTTGGACTGAGCTCTGGATAAGGGCATCTGGCAAAATGCTGCGAATAAATAGACTGCACAATCGTGGTGTTTCTCATGCCCCACGCTAAAAAAAAACAACTAATCATTCTCTGAAAAAACAAAAAAAAACAAACCGCTAATGCTGTAATGATCGCTGCCCGCAATGAGGCATTAAAAATGATGATGACTCTCTTAAAAAAAACAAGTAGACACAAAGTCATGAATGATTTATTAATCACAGGGTCATCGTTTTCAATTTTAATAGTTATTCTAAGAAAAAGAGGAAGTTGAGGGTGTTCTTCTTATAGAATGTTTTCTATTTTTAAAAGGGCAGGATGTAATACATCTACTTTGTACGTCTTGGAGAGAACGCATACACACAAAAACACCACGTGAAGGTCGTGTGGCTGTGGCAGGAAGCAGGGAGAGGCAGGAGGGTGGTTCGCTCTTTTAATCGAATCTAAACGGGAAGAGGCTTCTGAGGGAGATGTAATTTCAGAGGCCCAAAAACAGCAGCCTAAAATGCAACTGATCGCATTAGCCTACCATCACCGAATAGGTTTTTTCTACTGTAACAGCGCACAACGTCCATTACAAATGACTTAAGCTTTGTAGACTAGTAACTCGATAGGGGAAAAAATCAATATGTATGAAAAATAATTATAACCCCATCCTACGCCTGCATGTACCTTCTGCCAGTTCTGCTCTCACCACCCACCAAACCTTTCCACTAACACTCCCGCCTTATTAAAGTACAGCCTTGACGTTGATCACTCTCCGATTTTCCTGCTCATGAGGAGAATTAACATGACAGTGGAAGAAAAGGAAAGCAGGGCTGAGACCGGAGGTTGATGAGGCATATGTGAATTGCAGAGGACAGCATGATAGGTAGGGGCTAGCAGTTTGGAGTGAGGGGTGTGAGAACTGCTGTGAGGATAAGACAGGAAGAACACAGAGAAGAAAGTGATAGACAAAGAAAAAAAATGATAGGAAAAAGCATGTGTTATATCTATATACACACACAGAGGCAACCTGAGATAAGGTGGATGCATAACAGAAGGAAATTAAGGGAGAACGGAAAAGTGTGTGTGGGATTTTTTCAACAAAAAAGTGATTTATCAGGGCTGTGCTTTTAGACTACGCAAATCATCTTTAAATAAGATGACCTGACAGCAAGTGGATGAGGAATAAAACAAAAAACAAACCAATCAGCAGCTGCTGGTGGACTTTTCTTCCTTTAATTATGCAGCGATCACTTAATAAGTGTGTGTAAGAGGAAATAAGTGTGTGCAACGTGTACTTCTGAGAATGTGAGAATGTCAGTGGCCCTTGTGTAATGTTAGTTTGACCTCGGTAGTGTGTATGTGTGAGAGAGGCTTCTGCCTGCCAACATCTCCATCATTCTCTGCCAGTTCCACCTTATTTCATCTACTGCTACTGGAACAAATAGGCAGTAGGGAGGCAGCTAGCACTGAAGTGGGAACACACAGTCCCAAGAGTAGAGAAAAAGAGTGAAAAAGTGAGAGCGAGATCAGGAATGGGGGGGGGGCATCTGCTGCGTCATTAGCTGGTGCAGTTAAAGAAGTATTGCTGCAGCCGGAGCTGATACAAAGTGAAGAAATATCCACCTGGAGAAAAAACTTCAACTTGGAGATGAGCCATTCATCATAGAGAGAGGCTGGGAGTGCAGGGGAGCGACACAGCCAGAGCTGATGAGCCAGGAACAGACATGTGGTGGAGCTGTGTCTGCCTCCTTCTTTTTCTCTCTCAATCCCTCACTCTCTCTCTCTCTCTCGCACACACAGACACACAGAAACAACAATCCGGTGTTGTCAGTGCCAAGGACTTGGCTGAAACCTTACCAAGCAGCTATGTCTTCAGGGCATTTAGTAGGACAGAGGAGACGATACATACAATCCAGGATTCATCAGATGGAAAGCTGTTACTCACAGGCAATAAAGCTGGGCACATAATGACACGTAATACACAAATGATTAAACGGCTTCAGGATTATCATCACTGAAGTGTTCCATTTTTTTAATCACCAACAGCCAGTTTACATCTAAAAGTGCAAACGCTTTAATGTTTAATTCATTCTAAATCATTGTATTAGCCATTTATTATTATATTTATTATACAATTAGGGCTGTGTATTAACGACACAACGATACGAAATGCTTCACAATACTAAAAGCACGATATAATACACAACACAATGCTAAAGGCATGATGCGATACTTAGCCTTGACGAATGACTCATGTCTAATGTCTGACTGTCCGTGTCAGTGTAAAACCCCAAATTGTCGCATATTTTAAACTTATTTTGTTAGCGGCGACGTTGAGCCTAAGCATCATAATTCAAAGAGTGCGACAGTAGCAGCTAGCTATTGTGCGACAGTCGCAGCTATATCGATATGCGCATCGTCAAGATTTCATTACTAGCTATCGCTGTATCAATATTCCGAGCACAACCTTATTTAAAATGTATTAGAATTACACTATATTGCCATAAATTTGAGGACACCTGACCATCAGATCCATACTTGGTTCCTCTTTAAACTCCTGCCACAAATTTGGAAGCAAACTGTTTTCTTTGTATGTTGTAGCATTACATTATTCCAGCACTAAGAGACCCAAACACTGTTCCAGCATGACAATGCCCCTGTGCACAAAGCCCCCGAGCTTCATTAAACAGTGGAAAAACGTCTCTGTGTTCTGCAGAGAGCCCTAATCTCAACACCACTGAACACCTTTGGGATAAACTGGAATGCCGACTACACCACAAAACTCCTTTTACTACTGTATTTTAATAAATACTAATGTCACATTTTAAATCCAAATTGCAGTGGAAGCCTTTTTAGAAGAGTGGTGCCGTCCACAAACGTTTGGTAATATAGTATGTATACCTAAAATGCATAAGCTTATAATATTGGGAAGTGGTAGTTTAGGTCATGGGTTCAATTTCCAGCACCACCAATCTGGAACCGCTGGCAAGGCCCTTTAACCCTCTGCAGCTCAATTGGATAAAAAAAAAGTTCTAGATAAAAATGCACTTGGTTCCGGATAAAGGCATCTGCAAAATGGCAGAAATGAAAATGTAAATAATTCTGCGGCACAATTTGAATGAATGCACTGTATATATGATATGTTTATAAATGTATTACTTTTTCACACATCTCTTATCTTGGGGTTGTGCATGCTGATATAATTCAGCTCCAGGTTGGTTATTTTATTACATTTTGGTACAGAAACCCTCAGACCTGCACAGATTTTTAAAAAATGTATTACTCTTATCATTACTCGTAGCAGCAGTATCGTCTTTGTAGTAAAGGTATATTTTAAAATGATCATCATTATCTTTTTGTAATGACAGAAATGTGATGTGTAAATGTTTGTATTTTGTCCCAAATTGCAAAACTTTTGGAACTTTTGGAATTCATTCATTCATTCATTCATTCATCTTCTATACCTGTTTATTCATTAATTTGGGTTCACAGGGATCTGCTGGAGTCTATCCCAGCCGTCTCTGAAAGGGCGAAAGGCAGGAGGGGTGCACCCTGGACAGGTCGCAAGCCTATCAACTTTTGTCTTTAAAATTATTTCCGATGCTCTAGGGGTCAAGTTAGCTGCTTAATAGTAATTTTAATTGAAATCTTTAATTAGAAAGCTCCTGTCTTATAGTGTGAATCAAAGATTTGGCTTTTTTATGTAAAAAATTGGCAACAATAAAAGTAGACAGTTGAATTTGCAACATTAAAAATTCTAATATTTAAAAATAACTCTAATAACTAATAATTTTTTTTTTTCAAAAACTGCAGGAAAATCATGCAGCTTTACTGGCACCCATCACAAAATATCTCTGTTTAAGTTCAAGATTAAGTCTAAAAAGCTTTACTGTCATTTTAACTATATATAGCAGAAGCAGTACTCAGTGAAAGGAAACAACGTTTCTCCAGGACCCCATGGTGTTAGACAAAACAACACAAAATAACACAAAACAACAAACAACAAAGAGCTACTAAATAGAACAACACACGGCTAAAGACTAAAAAATGAGTTGTCTTAGCAGCATAAAGTGCATGTGTGCAACCGGGTGCAAACAGTGCAAAACAGACACTCTGTGCTCATCCGGAGAGGCTGATTACTGTTGTTGTTGTGTATAATAAGAAATATTGTCAAAAATATTATGTGCTACTAAACTAAAAGTTGTTCTTTGTTATATATAGGTATATGAATTCCTATATATAAATTCAATAATTTATTAATTCAATAATTTATAATATTTTGAATGATGAATTGTGTGAAGCAGAAGGGTTTTGTTGTACTTAGTAAATAAGAACATTAACATTAAACATTTAAAATATATACGAAATGCAGCTATAAACTTAAATAAGCTTTACAACCCACCTAGAAAAACATCTATAAAATCATAAGTACATTAAAAAATGTTTTTTTATGCATAGCAAATTTAGCCATCATACAAAGTGCCACTAGTTTCTAAATACATGAATTAAGTCTAATTAATTTTCTAATGCTTTATATTCATTAAAATAAACTTCTTACAAAGGCAAGAGTAATAATAATACATGCGAACCCTAATATATGTCATACGTTTGGCTTTACATGTATAGAAACCAACAAGACCTGAATACTTAATAAAAAAAAACTCCCAAAAGACCAACACACTAATTTGCCCATCTGAAAGTAATCAGTGCGCTCCTGCCTGCGTTTGGACGTCCACACTTAAATGGACTACAGGAAGACAGGTGGTCATCCCTGCATTAGCGTGCTATTAACAGTGAGTGACTGTGTCATCTGGACCAGCGGCTGAGACGATGAGGAGTCGGGTGGGGCCTTGAGCTGCTGCACGGGTTATTAAGATGTACCTGAGTGTGACAGGGCATCAATAATGCCAGCGCAGGCAGAGCTTGCCCGCTGAGAGGCAGATGGCATACATGACTGGAGATCCCTGATTATGCAGCATAATTAAGGGCAATCATAATTTCACAAAGTTTCACTTGCGGTTGCCTGAGACGGAGCTTTTTTTTTTGTGCAACAAAGGTGTAGGAAGAGAAGGATTAAAGAGGAGATATATTAATTACTCTTAAACATGTGCATTTAGTAGGTCGAAGCTTAAACTATATTTTTGATGCATTAGCAATACTGTGATAAAAGACACTGAAAAAGACAGGTATTGATTGCTTTTTTTAATTAAAGATATCCTTCCTTTATCCTTCCTGTTATTACGTAAAAAATTTACCCTGTTTTAAAAGTTTTATTTTTAAGTAATTACTAGAATTTAACATGGTATAACCCAGAAAATAGTGATACTTTTCTATTTCATGCTTTATAAACAAATGTTGCATAGGTGATGAGGACAATATATGGGACATTTATTCTGAATAAATATTAAAACATTGGTGTAGATTTTTTTCCAATGCCCAGTCTTACTTAATGATTTTAAATTAAAGAAACAAAGACATAAAATAAAATGAAAATGAAACACACACCAGCCCTCAAACACAAACATCCATCCGTTGTCTTATACCTTATTAGGAATCATTGGGATCTGCTGGAGCCAATCAGAGCTACTATTGCAACGACGCATGAATATCAGGTGCTGGCATCGCTCAACATGCAGCAAACATGCATCTTACATGAAAGATCAGCGCCAGAGGCAATCCGCAATGTTGGATGTAAAACCTGGCCACACAAGAATGCATTTAACTGATCACTAGGACATAAAACAGAGAGTCAAGGTATTAGATGATACAAGAGGTGAAAAGCGAGAGTGTAGGCAGGTTGGAATGGGAGGAGAAATGTGTCAGAAGTGATATGTGACAGAAGAATATCAGCAAGAATCAAAGGCAGATGTAGAAGACAGAGGTGAGAGCAGTTATGTTGTACGGTTTAGAGACAGTGTCACTGAGGAAAAGACCAGAGACAAAGTTGAAGGTAGCAGAGCTAAAGATGTTAAGGTTTTTTGGGGGGAGTGATTAGGTAGGACAGGATTAAGGAACAGGTACATCAGAGGGACGGCTCATGTTAGACGGTTCTGGGACGAAGTCAGAGAGGACAAATTGAGATGGTTTGGACATGTACAGTGGAGGGAGAGTGGAAATATTGGTAGGAGGATGTTGGACATGAAACTGCAAGCAGGAAGCAATGGGAAAAGGCCAAAGAGGAGGATATGGATTTGATAAATGAGGACATAGGGTTAGTGGGTGTGAGTGAAGAGGATGCAGAAGATAGTGGGGGGCTAGTGGGAGGCAGATGATTTGCTGTGACTTCTTCTGAAGGGAAATGAGAAGAAGTAGAAGAATTTAGGATAAATTAACATTAAGGTACAATAGACCAACATTATAACAGGATAATAGTGTATACACCATAAAGAAGACAAAAATTCAATCAAAAGAGAGAGAGAGAGAGAGAGAGAGGGAGAGAAAGAGGGAGAGAGGGGAGACAGCATCCTTAATAAACATTCCATTTCAGCAGTGTGACCAGGCTCCATAGCTAAGGGCAGTAATGATGGGATAGTTATAATTCAGAGGAAAGAGTCTGTCTATGGAAACAAGGTAGGCTGTCATACACTCTCCCGGAGTGCATCAGGTCAGCCCTGTCTCAGGAACACACAACCTTCCTTTCTTAATTCGACACACTCCCGGCTTCAACATGCTCATTACGGAGCAACATATCTTCCACACACATACACAGTCATCGTCAGGGGTTAGCAGACTACCGGCACAAAACTGCTTAACACACTCACCTTCACACACACTTACTGCAGCTACATAGAAGTGAGCATGTGCAAGCAAAATAAATCTGCTGCTGTGCCTTATTTAAGGGGGACTTGGGTGCATTGCTGGATCAGTAAATGAAGTTAAATCGCTGCTTGTTGGATGCATTTATCAAAGTTTGAAAGATTCAAGGATAATGAGAAGTGCAATGTACCTGTGTGTGTGTGTGTGTGTGTGTGTGTGTGTGTGTATTGTATATATAAGGGAGTGTATAAAGTAAAAAATAAAAGAGAGGGAGAGCGCAATTAGTTTTTTCTTGGTTAGTAAGGTTAGGGCTAGCAGGGTTAGCGTTAGTGGGATTAGCATTGCTGCTGCTATAATAGTTATCTAGTTATATCCAGTTATATCAACATAATTTCTTAAAATAGCAGGGCAAAATGTGTGTGTGTGTGTGTGTGTGTTTGTGTGTGTTAAGGAAGGCTCTATTGTGTGATTCCTTATCTAGCGAAAACACAGATAATAGCTACTCATTTCTGTCCTTGTGAGGACAGCAGTGATGGAAAAGCAGGTGGACTGTGTGTGTGTGTGTGTGTGTGTGTGTGTGTGAGAGTGAGAGAGAGACTTGGGTAATAGACTGTTGGGATTAAATATTGTCAGGTACTTCATTTGGAGGGCAGTGGACAGGCTAGTAATGAATCACACTCGATGTCTCTCTCTCATTCTCTCTCTCTCTTTTTCTCTCTCATGCGGTGTTATCTCTCTCTCTCTCTCTTGTGTTCTCTCCCTCTCTTTATTCTTGTTATGTCATGTCTCTCCCCCATGTCATGTCTTTCCTATACGCTGATAATCTTAAACTAGTCTCTCTCTCTCTCTTGTGCGCTGTTATCTCTTTCTCTCTCTCTCTCTCTCTCTCTCTCTCTCTCTCTCTCCATCTTTCTCTCTTATGAACGCTGTTATTTCTCTTTCTCTCTCTTGTGCACTGTTATCCCTCACTTACTCTCTCTTTTTTCTCTTTCTCTCTGTCTCTCTCTCCTTTGTGCTCTGTCTCTCTCTCTCTCTCTTTCTCTCTCTGTCTCTCTTACTCTTTCTTGTGCTCTGTTTTTCTCTTTCTCTTGTGCGCTCTTGTCTCTCTCTCTCTCTCTCTCTCTCTCTCTCTCTNCTCCTCTCTCTCTCTCTCTCTCTCTCTCTCTCTCTCTCTCTCTCTCTCCTTGTCATGTCTCTCTGTTTTGCACACAATCTGGTCCACAACAGTCACTGCTTCTTAAATTTACAAAAACTCATAATTAACTCTTATTTCAATCAACTGCACGGCTATTTCCATCCTCGCTGCACAATCTTCCGTTCTCTCTTCCACCAAACTAGTCATTTTAAACAATCGTCACTGACTTCTCCGTATGGGGGGGTGGGGGGGGGGGTGGGGTAAAAAAAGTTTTGCGCTTGTTCTAAAATATCAAGCAGCTAAACGCCGGCATCACTTTGCCTCACACGACTGCTGTTTCACAGGGATGGAGGTGACATTTTGCAGCTTCATTAGCATAATCACACTGATGACAGTGGAATTGTATTGACTGCAGTACAATAGAGCTGATTAGTTATGGGAAGAAACAGAAGCATTAGAAAAGTCCAGGCGATTTTTCTCCATCCTGTTTGAGGCTAATCGGTGGCCACACTCTCGCCTGCCTTTGTGAAAACATTCTAATGTTGTCAGTGTAACAAATTAACAGCTGCACACACTTTCCTACACACATCAATACAGCCGACAACCTGGATCAGGATAATGTCTTCATTCAAACCCCCAAAAATTAGCATATATTTGATTATAGAAACATTAGAACACATGTAGAAAAGTTTTTTAGTTTATTATTATATTTTAGATATTATTATTTCTAGGTTTTATATTGTAATGAAATAGTAAAGTGTATCTTATTTTAGGTAAAATAGTTAATTTCTTATGTGTTACCATACGAAAAGTCAGAGTTCAGTAATAATGAACTACTAATCCGAAGGTTCAATGGTTAAATTCCTACTGTAGCATCGTCCAGCTGCCACTTTTGCGCCCCTGAGAAAGATCCTCAACCCGCAACTGCTCAAACAGATAAATATAGATAAGATCTATCTAAACGTAAGTCGCACTAAATAAGGACATCCACCAAATGCCAGAAATGTTACATTTAACTACAAAAATCACAGCAAATCAACTTATTAAATACAAAAATAAAAGAAAGTTAGAGCATCTTTCTTTTTGTAAAGATTTAGCAGATTTTTTGATACTGTAAATGATTTTTAATACTGCTGCTGATAATAATAATAATAATAATAAATAAAATCCCAAGGGGACAAATGCAGTTACCCACACACACACACACACACACACACACAAACACACACAGAAAGTTGCCACGTCCAAACCCATTAAACAGCTCAGGCCGGATTTGAGCCGCATATCGAAGGCTTTGCACACACAATAAACCTCGCTACACAGACTGGACGTGATGTTGCTCCGCCACACAAAGCAATTAATACCACACAAATTAATAACGAGCGTGGCAAAACTTTTTGCACAGTGTTTATATGTAGTTAATCACCACGCATAATTCATTAAAATGTTATTGAATTAAGATTCATTTCATAAAGTACATTTTGTGCATTTGCATTTTGAGATTTGAGTTAAATAAAAGACTATTTTTTCCTGTATTTTATCATTGAGGCTTTCTTTAAAAAAAGTCTAAAAATCTCGTCTCGTGTCCCAGTCTCGTGTCTCGTCTCGTGGCATAAGTGTCTCGTCACACCCCTACTCACTGTTGTAAATAAAATATATCCCAAGGTAAGATAAGTACTATAATTGAAAACCTCAGTCAGAGCGAAAGCCTCCATCATTTAGGAAAGAAAGAAATCCAAGTATTCTCTGTTCCCTTGGAAATAAAAAAAAAATTAAAGACAGGGGGTATGGAGGAGTTCGGCAGTTAGAGAAATCCAATAGGGACTCTGATATTGAAATCATACATGACATGTGTGTGTGTGTATGGGTCACGAACTGTTTAGAACAAAAAAAGGACAGCCGCCAATACTCTCAATATAAAACTAAAAATCTCATGTCGTACAACAATAATATGGCAACCAAAGACATTTAACATTCAGACATTTTCCCCAGTTTAGTTTTGGCCCAGTCCCACTCATCACTTTGATCTTTCCATCAAACCAGAAAAGGGAAAGTGAGGGATTTTACATGCAGTCACATTAAGTTAGATTATTGTAAAGACAGAAAGAACCCCCCCCCTCCACCCGCCCACCCCGCAAACAGGCAGTCTGTATGGCCAACCTTGCTCTCAATCTTAAGCCAACAGAAAGATCGATTTTCCTGTTCCATCACTCAAGGGTTATAGCACACATTTCTAAATCTCAACGTGTGACTTTTACTGCAACACTCATCTAAAATGCACTGATCAGAATCGGGAGTGTTTCAGACGACACAAACTAAAGGTTTAGTGGCACGGTAAACAAATTAATAGGAAAATTAGAAAATTAAAATAATGAAAAATTTGAAAAATAATGTCAAATTACGGAAATAAAGGTGTGTGGGTGTATTTAAATCTGCAAATTCTGATTGGCTGTCATGCGGGTTGCTTGACAATGCATATCTCAGCATAGGAAAAAGACTTTTTTATCACTCATGTTAACGATCTCGCTCATGTTAACAGATTAATGGACTTTTTAACAGGAGAATTGAGTTAAATAGAACTTAAGGTTAAGACTAAGTTTTCTACCTAACTGCAGCAGCGTCTGTTTACTAATTAGATTCGGTTAGAGACATCAGTAATTTGCATTATCGTTGCCCACCAGCTGTACTTCTATATTTCCAGCGCTACCAAGTGGTAACTTGGTTGTGCTGGAAATTGAACCTACGATTTTCCGGTCAGTAGTCCAACATCTTAAACACTGAGCTAACACAGAGCAAAGGACCTGTCTGTATGCTTCTGACAGCATGGAAAACCATACACAGTGTATTAAGGAACCAATCTACCCAACTGGCTCCTCCACCAGAATCACCTTCACTCCCATGCTCAGGGAGGCGGAACTAATAACAAAGTATTGACACATGGGATGGAATCGTTTACAGCTCAGCAACTGGCAAACAAAATTCCGATATGGCTCGACCCTCTGTAAACACTGAGGACGGTTTTCCTTACCAAGTGTTTTATTTTATGGCCATAACTGTAAATCTGGATGCATGTAGCACTGGGAAGTTTATTTGGGCAGGTGTGGATGAGAGATAGTTCAGATGTGGGTTATTTTTGTGACATAGAGACCGAGATGACACATCAACTGCACCCCGAACCTCAATCAGCGGCGGGAGGTAATTGATCATTCTGACAAATTTCATCAGTGCCGTTTCTGCTTTTCTGACTGCTACAACTGATGAAGCAGTAGTACCACTCTTTCGCTGACAGGCTGAAGAGAATCCTGGTGTCTCTCCGCATGTGTGTGTGTGTGTGTGATTCGGAATGGAAAAGAGTAAAAGAACTCCCAGGCCTGTCAGTTGGACTCCTGCAGCTGACAATATCACTTAAAAATGATTACTTCTTTACAAAATGCTCCGTTACTTTATTCTTTCTTTTCTGGACAACTTTTGTATTCAAATTGAATACATAATATTTAGTGAAGCTGCTATTTATATCACACACATACTTCTTTATACATATACTGACATAGCCTTATTTATTAATGTAGATATTATCATATTCAACTTGCACAGTCTATCTATCTATCTATCTATCTATCTATCTATCTATCTATCTATCTATCCAATAATCCATTAATCCATCCATCCATCCATCCATCCAATAATCCATTAATCCATCCATCCATCCATCCAATAATCCATTAATCCATCCAGCCATCCATCCATCTATCCAGCATTACATTTCAACACATACAATTATTATTATTATTATTATTATTATTATTATTAATATTATTATCATCAATATTATTATTATTATTCAGATTTTTCTTCTGGAATTAAATAGTGTGCTAATTACAGCGCCTCTACTTTATTACTCATGCATACCATGCTTCATACAGTTCCTAAACATAAACCACTACTGAACAAGAAGGTATCATTTAGAGATCAAAACGGATATTATTAATATCCTTTTAAAAATAATAACTGCATGTGTGGAGCTGCATTTCCGGAGAAATCCTGCAGACCTCCAAAACGGGATGGTATCGACGTAAATTCTAAATCTACAACACTCTTAAATCACATGCAAGAGGAAAAAAAAACTCTTAAAAGTCACGAGATCTACAAAAGTTACAAATTCATTCATGCTTTTGATTTGTTTGTTTTTTCCTCTTGAGTAAAGCTGTATATGGCTTGTCAGAGAGAAATGCATGCTCGCTGGAAAAAGAAATTGATATTGATTTAAATTACCGTACCTCCGTATTAATATTTTGCTGCTCGAAAATGCATCATGTGACCACATTTAAGTGGATTATTCCATAAAGTAAATGATTAAACAGTGTAACATTGTGCATCATCGCTGGATTTATGTGGAAACTATTTTGTGTAACAAATCACTTCATTAGTTCGGTCACTGTTTGTTGTTGTAACGATCTCTTTCTAGTTTGGTTTAGCTTTGTGTCCGGATGTAGTCTTTGTTATTAAATCTTGGTAGACTTTATGGTAGCTCTTCTATCTCATGTGTGTGTCTTTAGTTATCTGATCATTTCCTCATTAGTCCCAAAGCTCTTGCAACTTTGAGTGTCCCAACTAAGGAGTTTTTCGAGTTGCAAGCTAAAATACAGGTTACGAGCCAGCTTCAAACACCCAACCACTTCTTGGCGTAGCAAATGTCACGTAACATCCGCTTAGTGTCCCGCGTTTTACTCGATAGCTAGTCAGACATGCGCGTTAGTGTAACAGACTAAACTGTTTATTGGGTTTGACTGTGGTAATTTGACTTCTCCGACAAAATATACAGTTAAATGCACGGATAACGCAGGATAAATGCAATTAGTGGTGCAAACAGCATTACTACATTGAAAAAAGGCCACACTCTACTATAAAGTATTGAATTGTATAAGATTTAAACAAACTTTACTGTTTTTAAAACAATGAGAGAGAGAAAGCCGAGTCAGTCCTGTTAAAGGCGTGTTTAGAGAAAGCAGGCAGTAAAAAATAGGGCTGTGTGTGAGGCCACATTTACCTGACCCCGTCCCTTGTGGCTTTTATCTCATAGTACTTTCATCTTTATGCATTTTTGACATAGGTTGCTCACCTGTATGAACCCAAGATGACAATAATTATGCCTATGAGGGCAAAGTATTTATCATGGGTCTCTTATAATAAGGAATGTATACAGCGGAACCTCAGCATAGATATTTAATTGTTCTGTAGGCGAATTACGATACAAATTTTCCTATAAAAAATAATGTAAATGCAGATAATCTTTTACTACCAATATAATACTACTAAAAACATTGAAAAAAATGAAGTAAAATATGAAATAAACAGACCCATGTACTAGAGATGCACCGATACCGATACTAGTACCGGTATTTGGCCCGATACTGAACTCGTGTACTCATACTTGTGCTTGTAAAAACACTCCAAACACCGATATCTCCTGCGACGTCACTGACTCTGGCAGCAGCGACAGAATGTGGAAATTTTTTTTAAATTAATGATAACAATTTACGCATGGAAGTTTGTTTTGTTGTTATAGATGTAATCTGATTAAAAATCAGAAATAAAAACACAAACTCGAGCATTTAAACATAAAAAAATTAACCTTAGTGCTCGGCAAACTTGTAAAAGTCGCGTCAGTTGGCTTCGCTTGGTTTTTCACTGACAGAAACAAGTTTTGAATGGCTTCCAGGCTTGAGCACAACTTACACGTTCTGTTCCCTTTGTTGGGTTTATTTACTTTTATAGATGTTACAAATATAACAGCGAAAATCCAAACGCTATATAAAATGTGCCTTATACATAAAAATATGTATAATAAATGTATTTAGTTAATGATATGGAAACAATTGCACAGCTGAAACCTCAACCTGTGTATTATGAATAGACAGGGTGATACAGGTACACCCTACAAAATCAACTTCAATAGACTCGACATTATATTTTTAAATGACTCGGTTTGTTCCGTGAAGCAGCTGCTTGTGAAAACTCACACGTCTATTTCTGCGATGGGATTCTCACCTTCGCTCCTTTATCTCCTGTTAATTAACGAAGCCTCTACCGAGAACTCCGGCACATGCGTTTTCCCCAATTTCCCCCACCCTATACAGTAAGCGCAAGTGTGGGTAAAAAAAAAAATTAAAAATGACACTTATTTTCCAGAAAAGAAAATTCTAAACCTATAGAAAACTAATTAACTTTTTGTAGGCTCATAAAATCCAAATAGGGTTCTCACCCGTCACAGATTATTTTTAATTAATCTGCTGTGAAATTAAATGAGCAACTAAAAGAAAAAGCTGGGCTTTGCAGATACCGTTTCATAGACATAAAGCTGACGTGCTTTAGCATTACAAAATAGAACATTAAATTTACACTAAATATCCGAAACAAAACAAACTAATTGCCAGATAAACACCTCAGTGCCGGAACAAGAGCGTGAAAGGTTTCCATTTGTTGGTGTGTCTGTAGTTTCGGAGCTTGTGCTTTCACTGACATTAACGTATGGCAGTGGAGTTGTTTGTGTGTGTGACTGCAAAAGTCCTCAGGTTGGTCACCTGATTGGCAGGGTGAGTTAGCGTCTGTCTAACTGTCAGTCATTCAGAACACTTTTTCCCATCGTTTAATATTCTGCTAACCCTTAACACCAGGGATCTCTGCAACTCAAGTCAGAAGGTGCTATAATCTCCAAATAACTGTCAATTTTAGCAGAACCAGGCCAAAAATACAGAGTGGAGATGAAGTGACTGAAACTAGAATGTACAACCAAGTTTTAGTGGCACAGTAAAAAAATCTATGACATAATTACAAGTCTAAATACTTTAATGAATGAATTGTAAATGACGAGACTAAAGTCGTAGCTGTATGTAAATCGGCGAATGCTGATTGGCTGTCATGCGGGTTGCTGTGCATATGTTTTTCTCAACAGAGTAGAGAGAAGAGTTTATTACCAACTAACAGATTAATTCCTCTCTATTAACAGGACGATTTGATTAAATCAAACTTTAAGTTAAGATTAAGTTTTTTTACAGAACCACCGCAGTGTCTTTTCGGAACTCTGTGCTGATTCGCCAGTAGACAATTTAACAAGAACAAGACAAAAATTTAGGAATTTAACCAAATCCCCCACATCCATTTTATTCTTTTTTATTCTAATAATATCATGACTTTAATCTTGTATTGTTTCGATTACATTTTTTTTTTTACTTTATTTGTAAAGTATTTTTAATGTATTTTTGTAATCTTGAATATATTGAAGTTATTTTTTAAGATCCAAATTCTTTTTCAAAATAGCACTTAAGCTCCGTCCTAAAAATTAGTCAAGAGTAACTTAAATACAGTAAATATTACATATCCATCCTTTTATTGGAGTGATGTTTTTGTTTCTCTGAGAGTTTGAGAACCAGAGCCATTAGGAGAGTTATTATAATTAGGGGGTCAAAGTGTCATGATACGGATGCTTAAGCAGATGCAATTGCAGGTACGGCAGCTTTAATAAGCACGCAAGCAAAAAACCCATGAAGGTCACCAAGGTGAAAACAGGTACAGTTCAAATGATTTGTAAGCAACACACAACGGGCCGAGCACGAATTTATGAAAATATGTATAGGTGTTGGTGAAAGTGGAAAAGTGAATCAAACAGCCAGTGTCAACAACTACGAGTGAAGTGAGTGAAACAATATCCTTTCCTGCTGTGAGGACCAGGTACTTACGAACAAACGAGTGAGCGAGTGTGTGTTTTTGTCTGTTATTAGCATCACAGTAACTTTGGATGGGGAAAATACGTGTGTGTGTGTGTTTTCGGTGTTGTAGTCCATTCAAGCCATGAATGTAGGCATCCATGATTGTAAACAGAAATCATTTATATTTTTATTTACATTTTTATAAATGTATATTTAATTAATATAAAAAATAATAATATAAAAAATCCATATATTCATTGTGATTTAAATAATTAAACTACTGTAAAATGTCACCATGACATGAGGCACTAAAAATAACTCAAATCTAAAGCGTTCTAGCACTAGAAAGTTCTGGAATAATAATAAATAAACTATTACTCAACAAATTAAAATACTATTACTGTCTGTACTGAAGGTCTGCTGAATTTATTGTTCCATATAAAACTGCAATAATACATTTATAGCTCAATGCCGATTGGTCAAAAGGTGTCGACTGATTTTTGAATAACACTGCAGGCTGGACAGAAGTTTTGGATGAGAAAAGTTATATAAATGCACAATAAACTGTTATTTCAATTGATATTAGACAAGAAAAAACTTGAATGGTGGAAGTGTTACATAATTAAAATTCACAGACATGATCTGGTGATTATTGCTGAAAGAAGTCTCGGGGCTGATGGCTCAGTGATTAAGGTGTTGAGCTGCTAACAGGAAGATTGTGGGTTTAATTCCCAACACCACCAGCTGCTACTGCTGGGCCTATGAGCAAGGCCCTTAACCCCCAATCGCTCAGTTGTATAAATGAAATAAATGTAAGTCGCTCTGGATAAGAGTATCTGCCAAATACTGTAAATGACAATGTCAAAGTCTATAGTAAGAGCACTCTGTAAAAGCCACTGAGATTAAGGGTTTTATGACTGGAAAGTCTTCGGCATGGAGGGCTTTGGTTGTTTCTTGGCAACATGAAAAGCTGTTTTTTCTTTTTTTATATTTAAAGGAGGGAAAAAATAGGAAATGTAAGTAAACTTTGTATTTTCACAACAAATTTTTTACAAAATATTACCACATAAAATGTATAATTATCAGTTTTCAAGTCAAATATTTCCAAATTTCTCCGATTTCTAAGCGCATTTTAAAAAATAGTTAAAGAAAGTGTTTTGTTCCGTGAACAAAGTATAAGTAACGTGCTATATCAAAGACAAGTACTAAAATACTTTCTTATCAGTAAGAAAAACTGGGGACGTCTTTGACCCATGTAGATTATCACCAGAGGAAACTGTTACCACATTCTCACGCTCCCTGGAGCCAGTATTGTTCTTCAGTCTTCACTGTTCTTTCTTTTTGGTTCCCTTTAAAAGATTATAATTATAAAACAGGAGGTTAAAAGAAAGATGTAACTAAATAAGCACACTTACACTTTCATATTGTCACTAAGAACAAAAAGGCAGCGGAATGCGACTTAAAAAAAAAAAAAATCATTCTAAAACGTTTGAAAATGGAGCACTTTTCTGTTCAAATATCAAACGAGTCCTGAGAGACCGCTTCACAAGACTCGTCATGATCTTATGGTAGCTATCCATCCACAGGGATAAGCTGTCACACAGAAGATGAAGAATATAATTTTGTAGAGAAAACACTAGATTCGACTTAATTATGTAGTTATTGTACAGGGTACATGTACAAGGGCTAATGAATTCAGTTAGCACCTAAGCAGAATAGCAAATAATGATATATGTGCTGAAACTGATAGACAAATAAGATATGTTTAATTAGACTGAGTTGATATAAGAGTGAGACACATAGAGCAGCAAGTTGGGAGGTTAATTAAATTTGTGAAAAAAGAAAATCCAAAAACTTTCTCATCACATGAGCTAATATTTATATGTACAATAAAACATAGATGACATAAGAAAAATCTCTAAACTGATCAAAACAATGCTTTGAACTATTTGAACTATTTTTTGCACAAAATAAGATTTTTTTTAAATGTGATGCCTGCTACAGGTCTCAAAATATTTTGCACAGGGGCAAAAAAGGGGTAAAAAAAAAAAAAAACTTTTTTTAAAAGATTCGACTGGAAAAAAATTAAGCAATTAATTAGGTTAATTGACATCAGGTTTAAAGCATGATTAGCTATAAAAAAGGGATGTCTTAGAGAGGCAGAGTCTTTCAGAAGTAAAAATAGGCAGAGACTCTACAATCTGTGAAAGAGTGCAAGAACATTCCGCAACTTTAAATTGTCATTTTGTGCATAAAATTGTAAAATTTTCAGTTAAACATTGGTCTGTGTTCTATTGAAATAATGAAATATTGCCTCATGTGATTGGAAAGACTTTTATTTATCATTCATTCATTCATCTTCTATACCCGCTTATTCCCTAATTCGGGGTCACAGGGATCTACCGGAGCTTATGCCAGCCAGCCGTCTCTGAAAGGGAGAAAGGCAGGAGGGGTCTTTTATTTATCATTTTATTCGAATGTAAACATGTTCCCGACTTTTCCAGAATTCGGATTGTATCACGATATATTGCAATACTTAAAAAAAGAAGTTTAACAAAAAATAAAAATCCAACAATTTTAAAGAGAGAAGCCCCTAATTTTTTCCACCACGCTTGCTACTCAGACAACAGCCGCATATATCAGCGACTACAGTAGCAGGGGAGAAGGTCTATTACATTTTAATAATAGATTAAGCTTATAGTCCAGTGCTGGTGCTCAATTTTGATTGTTTTAGAGGTGGACGATAGTTAGTAGATAGGTAGTTTGAACGGTAGGTAAAAAATGCACACTAAATTGTCATTTTTTAGTTTATTCAGCTACACAAAAGTGTGTGTATGGTGGACACTTTACATGAACACATTCTGAAAATGTCTATAATAAATGATTTGGTGGGACTTTTGAAAGGAATCTCCAGTGTCAGTAGTTTGTAAAAGCTTTTGAACTCAAGCTGCTTATTTAGGTTTAGAAACACAGAAAACACTTTTGTATAGAGGGCTTTGTGTGTTTCTTGGCAACCTGAAAAGCCAATGAAAAGCTTTTTTCTCTCTATTAAAGTTTAAGAGATATATAAATACTAATAGGGTGCATGTGACAGTGTGAGAGGCATAATGAGGTACAATTGCTGAGAATGTGCGAGAAATGTGCAAAAATGTTAGCTGGCATAGTAAACATTGTAAAGTGTATTGTAAAGGCAGGTTGTTATTGCAGCACATAAAGAAATGATATTTCCTAGAAAATCAGCTCCAGGTTGAAAGACAAGTGAAGACAAGGTAAAGGGTCTCTTGTTTCCAGCCACATCTGTGTTGACAGCTCTGCCTATCAGTCGTCTTGTGTGAGCAGTCCCACCCTCCCACCACGAGCGCTCAGCAAGAGGTGCATTTTAAAGACGCCGCTGGACTGAAATATAAACCACTTTAATCACTGCCGCATGCTGTTTCCTTTATTAACACGCGGTCGGGTGGAATATTCCTGCCGAGGATTATCAAGTGCTCGTCTAAATCGTATTTCTCTCTTTTTTTGGTTAGATGTCACATATTTATTCATTTTTATAGACAGATGTGCGTCACACTCACAAAACAACAAGGCAGATATTCAATTTAGATAACGCAAAGAAACTAAATTCAGTCTTGGCTTGACGATGCTGCATTTACCCAAGAACATGGCAACCCGGGGGAAATTGACTGACAGCTCACTGGTTGAAAATCTCCAATTACGGACCTGGATGAACAGACACAGTGACAAAAGCAAGCGAAAGGGTACACTGAGCCATGTGAAGCAAGCCTGAGATGTGTGCTGATGTGTGTTCGGGGTTTTATCGGAATGTATGGACAGAGTGTCAAAAAGAGCAGAAAACAAAGTAGAAGGAGAAAAGATGAAATGTAAAGCCACTTTTTCTCTCTTGATTGTTGATAGGTTGATAGTTATGAATGCTTGGGTTTTCCTGTTAGAGTTCTTAATCTATTTTACAGAATTCTACAGAGTGGTAGGTTTAGAAGACGATCAATAATAGTATAAGATATCAGAAACATGCGATGATGGGTGATTAAAATGTCTGGCAGAAAATTTGATGTTTGCAGTTTTCCGATTCTCCTCCACTCTCTCAATATTCCGTTAATTTTAGCCTGGTTTGTGCAATAAACCTCAATAGTCTGCTGTCTTTCTCTGATGTACAATAGCTTCGTTTTATGTTGCCAAACGGATGAAAAAAAAACAGTAAGGCTGCCACATGGAATGCAAAGAGGTATAGTATATATGATATACTTTAGGATTATAATGAGTTTGTTTCAGATGTTCTATTTATTCACTTTATTGTTAGGTGCTAAGAATAATAACTAGTACCTACAGCTGATTGGTAACCAGGTTTTTTTTGTGTGTTGTGATGATGAGACTTGACATAAATGACAGTTGATACATATTTCTGGCCACGTCTTTCTTTCTTTCTTTACAGTCAAGTGTAATTCTGTTGTCAGTCATAGATATGGGATGTAAGAATGATAGTCCATTTTGCGAATGATCTCATAAGCCTATTGGACAGAAATCCATTTGTTATTAGAATAAGACTGGCATCTTGATAGAGTTTTTTATCAATACTACTAAATCCTAAAGAACTGTGGTAACGGCTACAAGATGCTTTCAGAGACCAACCTGCAAAGCTCTAGTAGTGTTAAAAGTGTTCAAATTTGTGTTCAATGCTGTAAAATCAGAACACTTGTGTCGGGGCAGTGGTTGCTCAAATAGTTAAGGTGCAGAGTTGTTGTTTGGAAGACCAGGAAGACCTTAGTTCAAGCCCCACCGCCACCAGATAGCCACAGTTGGGTCCTTGAGCAAAACCTTAAACCCATTCTACTCCAAGGGGCACTGTATCATAGCTGACCCTGTGCTCTGACCCCAACTTTATAAGATGTAACAAATAAAGACCTAAAAATGCTGTAGAATGAGGACACTTGTGTTAAAATGCTGTAAAAATAGGATGCTGTCAAAAATCAATGAACTTCGATTAATATTCTATTACAATGGATGGTGTGACCATCCATTGCATTTAAAGCAGCGTTTTCAGGGTGCTTTGTTTGCCCTACAGTTCGTCTGGATTTTCAGTTATCTGTCTGGATAACTGGAAAGAGTAACTGAATTTAGACCATTTCTTTAGTGTTCTAAGCATTTCGGTCACAACTGTAAATAAAATCATATATAAACATAGCAAATATATAAATGTATCATTAGCAGTATCATATCAATTCCCCTAATGAAACATCATCTTCTCTCTTTCTCTCTCGCTCTTTCTCTTTCTCTCAAACACACACTTCAAGCACAATATTATAACCTTAAGGCAAGCCTCGATTTTATGTCGGCTCTTGTCATAATCTTGACATAACCACCTCTTGTAGTCTGAAGCAGGCTAACATTTATTAACCTTTTGTAATGAGAGAATATAAAAACGGTGTTACTTAAAGCGCTTGCTTTTCAGTTGGTGAAATATATTAACAGCTACATTTAATTAAACATAGCACTGCCACATCTCTTTCTGTTCGGTGAACGCTTACCTATGCCACTGCAATTTATTTAATAGAAAAAAAACTTAAACTCTTCCTTTTAATCAGTTACTATAAGGAGATAAACACGCAGTAGTTACATTACAGGGTACGAGCAAATTAAGTTGGGAAATTTACACAGAAAACAGATTAATAAACATGGAATAGATATTAATAAACATTATATACTATAAGACAAATTACTAAAGCTTTTCTAAGGCCGAGGAAATCCGATGTGTGAAAGTAAATTAATGATCAGGATCTTAAGCTACATTCCAGAAGACCCAGACAACAAAACCGCTACAATTGCACAGAGTTTCCAGTGTTAGGATAGATTTATCAAGCTAATGCAGTTTGTTATTTCTGCCTGGTTTGTTCCGCCTGCTTCCCCACATCCTCATCCTATTCATTAAAGCGTGTTTCAGTAACTACATTTAGAACAGAATCAAACCCACAAATCAAGAATGTGTGGAGGAACAAATAGGTGTAAAAGCTGCTGCTGCTGCTGCTGCAGCGTTTGGGTATCATTCACATACTGAAGGTCTTTCATGAAAAGCTGGCTGTGAAGTTTTTCCGCACTTGAGAGTAGCCATAAGGGCTGCTTCTTGGAATCTTCAAGTCTTGGAAGTGGCCACTGAATGTCTGCAATACAAACATGGCTTCTTTTCTCCTGGTTTCTCTTTATTACTGCAACAAAAACTCCTTCAAGAGTGAAATGATCTCTGTTTCACGTTATCTAATACAGATTTCAGCTCAGTGCTTTCTGTCACAAGCTGGAGGAGCTGCTATCAGGACCAGGGACAGCTCACTGCACCAAATCTACTTAAAGCATGGCCACCGTGTCCGTCTCGAGCTTCTTTTTTTTCTATCGATGGAAATGTGTCATTTGATGGGTTGAAATTAGCAGATCGTTTGTGGTATGTACTATAAGAATGATAAACAGCAGGAATTAGAGCAAAGGGATTTTTAATGTAATAAAAATGGTAAAATAAATAAATAAATAAATAAGGTGACTAAACAAACATTTTTTCAACCTGGATTGTGTTCTTGTCAGTTCTGTCAGTTCTGTGAATGACATGTGCAGTTTAGCACATACTCTTGTTTAGAAGTGCTGATAGAATGTTGGTGAAATTCATCACAGAGCTGTTTTGAATGTTACAGGGTTTCCAGGTATCCCGACTTACAGAAGATATAAAAGCAACACAGTGTAGCTCACAGTATAGCTGTGGGATGTGCTTATTTAGTATCCTAATAATTCCTATAATCAGATACTGATGACTTAGAAATCATTTGGTGCTTATATGATAAAGAGTGTCTGTATCTAACTGACATTTTCTTACATCTAGACTGGAAAGAATAAAGAAATGAGGTTGTCACAATGAAGAAGGACGTAAAAAAATGTATAGAATGGAAGAACAGAAGGAAAAGTTAAGAGAAAGGGATACTACGAGGACAGAGAAAGAATAAAAATGTGTTTCAACAAGCTGAGAGGAAAGCAAAACTTTTTAATGGGCTAAGAAACCACAGCCCGGTTCTAGAGAAACTGACCTGATCTATACACACAGTCTCCTGAGGGAGGATGTAATGCTCTTACCCAGCATCCTTTCCTTTATTCACATCTTATATTTACAGAATACATCAGAGGAGAGCAGGAGACCCGAGCGGGAAGGAAGAGATAAAAAAGAAAGCTATATTTGGAGTCCTTAGGGTTGGCGGTAAGTAAGACAGTAGCGAATGTCTGTGTGAAAGAGGTGAGACAGCTGTCACTGCCAGCAGCAGCACCAACCAACAGGGTGAGAGAAGGGCAAGACATGATGGGTAGAAGTGGCAGGGAATGTGTGCACCGTTTTCTATCAGCTCCTCACTCACAGACTAACAAATATTCACCTACCCCATGCTGTCTTGTCAAATAAAAGAAAGATAAAATCGCAAGACAAATCCTTCTTAAAATACACATTCTTCTGACAATCATACTGCAGCTAATTAGCACAAAGGAAAGTGTAAACCATGTTATCACCACTTACACCACAACTTCTGTGTTATTTCTGGAGGCTGTCAAGAAGATTTGAAATTATAATAACATTGCATCAGGTGGGCGTGGCCTAGCAAGCAGAAGTAATCAAGAGTATGAGTCAGAAAGGTCAGTCAGAGTGAAATCTTTCTCTTTTCTAACACCGAGCAGCGTGAAAAAGCTACAACACATGTAGAGTGCAAAAAAAACCAAAAAACCCAGCGATACATCTGTTAGTTAATTCATGGTGCAGACCTGCTAAAAATATTTGGAAAATATTATTCCAAATATCCCTAAGAAAGAGCACGATCTAAAGACTTTATTTATTGTAAAAACTTAGTTAATCACAGGCTTTTAGTATTATACAGTATATTTCCTGGTCAGGGATTTGGTGTTTAGAGAGGCAGTCCTGCTAATACATTTAAACTATTTGGCAGACCCTCTTATCCGGAGCGACTTACATTTATCTCAATTATACAACTGAGAAATTAGGGGGTTGAAGGCCTTGCTCAGGGGCCCAACAGTCGTGGCTTGGTGGAGCTGGAAATTGAACCCACAATCTTCGAGTTGCTAGTCCAACACCTTAACCACGAGCCACCACTTCCCCATACTGGGCATGAAGTAAAAAGCGTTTATCAGAGAACGCTTTACACAACAAAAACAGAGAACCCCAAAGAAAACATACACAGTAACTTCGTACAGACAGAAATCCATGTTTTCAGGATCAAAAGGAGTCATAAGGGTGGCAACCTGACACACCCAGTGGACCCACGCTATTAATCGTTAATAACAATCCGCTATGCCATCTAAATAATCATTTTAAAACTTTAAAAAGGGATGTGGTTGCTCAACCTTTCAGGCTCTGTGTCACTGATCAGGGTCGGGGTTCAAATCTCGGAACTGGCACGCTACCATCATTGGGCTCTTGAGCTAGGCCCCCCAATCTGCACTTGCTCAAGGGGTGCTGCACACTCTGACTGAGTTTGCACTTCGACCCCATCTTTTTGTAGTTAGAACATTTTTTAATTTGGCTGGGTAGCAATGCTGGTTAGATCATGGGAACTTTAGAGATTTTTGGAGATCTTATCTTATCTTATCTCATAACAACTTGTTACATGCCTAACAGAGCACAAATAGAGCTCAAGTCATGGATTGTTGAAGTTAAAGTGAACAATATGGGATATGTAAGCAGATTTTTTTTTAAATATCTATTTTTGGCCATTTTATAGGATAGTAAGTAAAGTGAGAATGAAAGAAGGGGGGGGTGGTATCGAGAAAGGTCCATGAGGCGGTAATTAAATTTGTGACGCCTCGAGCACAATAACGGCATATATGTCGACAGACTACCCACTAGGCTACTGCTCGGACATGTGAGAATACTTTTTAACAGGCACATATTAGAGACACTGTTTTACTGTGGCTGAACTTTATTAACCCTTGTATTCCCATCAATCCTCCTGATTCAGTTTGTCCTTCTAATTAAAATGACAAAAAAAACTAATTAATTAAAATATAAAAACTGGCCAAATTTGATAGATAAAGCATTACATGGAGTATATAAGTTACTATGTATGCTTTAGAAGGTGGATAGTAAACATTCATTTGATCTTTGAGCACTAAAGGAAATAAAATCAATTGTAAAAATGAGATAATAATTTATACTGTAAGGTTTTTCCATCGCATCAGTGACGAGATAATGCTTCATGACATGCACTCCAAGACTTACATTTTAAAATCCAATCTAGAGTGGGATTATGTTGATAAAATCTGGCTCCACACACTAACAGAGCAGCTTTATGGTAGATATTGTGAAGGTCTGGACTGTGATAGACTGAATGCTCTTTTTGAAATTGACTCTGACCTCTGGTACAGCGGCGATGGAGTGCGCCGCTCATATGGAGAAGTGTGTGTGTGGAACTACCTTCATGCTTATTATCTGCATACTGTACTTCCGAAGTAAGAGTGAGACAGACAGTGAGTGCTACTAGACTTGATATGTAGATATCAGGCCTTGCAAAATTTTAACATTCCTGGTAGCCTTTCGGGCCGGCAGTTTCTGGTAATAGCTGGTAATTTTTAATGTGGAATATTGTAAAGCAGACAAAACAAATGAAAAACATATTTAAAATAACAATCATATAAAATAATCACAATACTTTAATTGTGTTTAATTTAATTTGATCTATTATCATCAATACAAATATTTGGTTCTAGCTGAACATCCTATTCCAGATGTCATGGATTTTCGCAATTCTTTCCACTGCGCATGCATGTATCTCTATCACCTGTTAAAGCACCAGATTTCACTTGTCACGTGAGGATAGTAAGGACTGACAGGCTGATGATGGAGAAATTGGTGAGCAACAGATCCACAGTCTTATCAGTGCCGCCGCCCCCTACATGCAATTTGCATGATTGCGGTTTTAAAGTCAAAGTAAAACGCAAGTGTGCATTTAAGTGTGAATTTAATACTCTGATAGTAGCTCTCCGATGCTCAAACATTAAATACAACAGAATTACCTAACTATATTTATAAAAAAATACAAAAGCATTGAATTTTTTTAACCTTTCGACGGGCGGAGCGGGGATACATTTTGCCATGGGTGCATTGGAATATACAAAAACAACGACAAGCAACACATATAGTAAGTCAGGAATTTTTCCTTCACATCCACACTAGTTTATAGTGAATAAAACTGTTTATTTATATATAAACACTAACAGGTAAGACGCAAAACATGTGGTCCTAATTTCAGTAATCAGGAGAATCTACTGACACCGATTTTTTTAAATAAAAGAAAAAATTATCCCTGAAAAATTTGTCCTTACATTAAAAAAACTGTTCCTATTATTTTGGGGTCTGTTGGTCCCCACCAAAATCTAAAAAAAAAAAAACACACACAGAGGCGTGTCAGGCTGTCAGAGCTTGTTTCAGTGCTATGGAGCTTTGAATGTGACTCCACTAAGTGCCAGGCAGGATCTGTAAAAGAGGCAATAAATCAACACAAGAGAACAGCGCACCTCGATATGCACACAGGCAAATGTCCCCAGGCGAGACACACACATACTCTCACACACCATGGCTGAGATTGGATAGACCGGGCCAATATGCTGTGCAAATCAGGTAGACGCCAGATACACAGCGTTTCGTTTTATTTTGCACAAACGTTCCTGACATTAAAAAAACCTATAAAGCTTCTTTTTAGACAAAGTGACACAGGGGGTATTAACCTTCATTTACAGCCTCTTAATGCAACGTATTAAACAGAATTAAAGCATTTCAGATCACATACAGAACACATGGTCAATCAAAGCAGCAGAGAAAGGGCTGCAGGGAGGGAGAAGTAGTTCAAGGGAGCATTAATGAAGTTATTTAAGGGTGAGAAAAAGAGATGAGAGGGACAGGCAACGGGGATATAGCAGAATTAAAAAAAAAACACAAGAAGCATGGCTTTGACAGCAAAATGTTGGTTAAACATGTAAAATCAGTGTCTGAGAGACGAAACAGACAATAAACGCAATGGACACCTCACCATCGGATAAACAAGTGGTATCTAAATTGTATCTACTCTGTTATAGAGTCCAAACCTCAAACCGGTTTACCTGACATCAGTGTCTGATCTCACTAATACTATTTTGTCTAAATAAATTGTTACAACAAAGAAACAAATTCTTACAACCACACTTCAAAATGTGGCAGAAATCAATGCAGGCAAGTAAAGCATTACTTCTTACATTACTAAAATCAAAAGAAAGAATCTATTTGGGATAGGATGATTAAATAATCACATGTAGCTGTGATGGTCATGTGCCCAAAAACTTTTGGCATGGAAAGTCTCATATATATATAAAAAAAAAAAGTTCTTCTATTTGTATGTCTCATATTTATCAAAAAAAATTCTTTTATTCTCGTTTGCTCATGTCAATTTCCATAACTAACTTTTACTTATCATACAACAACTACCAACTAGAAAGCTAGCATGTCCTTGTTGAGACCCATGAGACCCTCTTTTGCATACATACCCTCTGAGACTCCTGGGATTAGTTTCTGGCTCTGTGATTGACAGGATGGAGATAATCTGCTCCTCCTCTTAAAACACACAGTTAATGCTGCGATGTTCAACTCTACATTCTGTTCAACAGTACAGAGATCTCTAGGACAGCTTAGTGAAAAAAAAAACCTACGTACTAAGCAAGAAAGTTAATTGCGATACGAAGCATGTTTTGACTGTTAGCTCTCTAACATACTTCCTTGTCAGTTTGATAGTTAGCAGTATACTCTCCGGAAGCGTAAGCATCTTATGCTAGACAAGTCTTTGAAAGATTTGTTTAATGATTTGGTTTAAGGCAGGCTCCGGTTTACACAATGCTTCTCTGGCCGCTATAGCTTTACTTAATTGTAAGAGATATTCGATTCATAGCTCCGAAGCAAAGCTAACTTTAAATGCCAAGCATCTTTTTGCTGAAGGACTCAATTTGGGGTAAAAGGATAATTGTGTACATTTCATTTTTAGCCGGATGATTGCTTTAATGCAGGGCTCATCGGTTAAATTTGACAAGAGGCCAAATTCTCACAGAGCAAATATCGTCTTCACATATTTCCTTAAGGGAGATTAAAAAGTAATCCCCATTAAAATTGCATAAAAATGATTCCTTGAAAAAAAAAAACTGATGCTTAACACCGAAAACATAGACGAAAAGGAAGGACTTTGTTTCGCGCTAAAGTACCAAACAAGTCATACACAGTTACACCATGTGCAGTTTCTATTCTAACAACATTTTTGACACAAGGATGTTTACACACTGCAGAATCACCTGTCTGTCACCTGTCACACACCTGCACATATACAACTCCAGGAGGAGAGCATCATCTGTGTGTGTAGTCAAACATTTCACATGGCGTTGATGGTGGGACTGTATCCGATTCCTTTTTCTTTTACTCGGCTTATATTGAGTGATGAGAATGGTCAGGAATGCCTTATTTTCATTGTAATGGAAAAAAAAAAAAAAAAAAACCCCTGCCACCTGAACAGCTCTAAACTTTATACAGATCTCCTTCACTGGTAATAAACTACACTGCCTTGAAAATAAGTTTTTACACAGGACAAAATGACTTTTCTGCCAGTTTCAGACTGAAATGGCGCTAAAGTAAAAGGAAAATGGAAAAAGAAAAGTGTCTATAAAATGACTGAGTAGAGGTCGATCCAAAAACAAACAAACACTCATACCGGATCATACCGGCTTTCCAAACAGGTTTTTTAAATGACAGAAACTTTGTGCTAAAGTCAGGGCTTTAAACAATTACATTTTTAATCAGTAACAGTAGTAATAAGAACAGTAATAGTAGCAGTAGTAGTAGTAATAGTAACAGTAGTAATAGTAGCAGTAGTAACAGTAATAGTAGCAGTAGTATTAGTAATAGTAGCAGTAGTATTAGTAGTATTTAGTTAGTAGTAATAGTAGCAGTAGCCGTAGTAATAGTAGCAGTAGTAATAGCAGTAGTAATAGAAACAGTAGAATTAGTAACAGTAGAAGTAGTAATAGTAATAGTAGCAGTAGTATTAGTAATAGCAACAGTAGTAGTAGCAATAGTAGTAGTAGTAGTAGTAGTAGTAGTAGTAGTAGTAGTAGCAGTAGTATTAGTAACAGTAGCAGTAGTAATAGTAGCAGTAGTAATAGTAGCAGTAGTAATAGTAACAGTAGTGGTAGTAATAGTAGCAGTAGTAATAGTAGCAGTAGCCGTAGTAATAGTAGCAGTAGTAATAGCAGTAGTAATAGAAACAGTAGAATTAGTAACAGTAGAAGTAGAAATAGTAGCAGTAGTAATAGTAGCAGTAGTAGTAGAATTAGTAGCAGTAGTAATAGTAACAGTAGCAGTAGTAATAGTAACAGTAGCAGTAGTAATAGTAGCAGTAGTAGTAGTGGTAATAGTAGTAGAAGTAGTAACAACTACTCATTATTTAAAAAAAGGAATCACTTCAACTTTTAAAGATGGTAATAGAAGTAGTAGTAATAGTAGTAACAACTACTCATTAATAAAAAAGAGAATTGCTAAAGCAATGAATTGACTATTATTTTGGGTACTTATTTATGTATCTATTGCATTCACTAATTCACTACCAGGATTTAACGTCAGCTAACTACAAACGGGCTGGGGGACTGATTTAAAGCAGAAAATCTAATAATAATTTTAACTACATTTTTTATCATTTTATCATTTTTCAGTGATGGCGACTAATGGTTTCAGCCCTAAAAAATTACAGCTTGATGTAAAGCAGTGTTGGGAAATGACAAATGTAGTGCGACAAACCGGAGAAAAATTTGGTCATTTTTATGCCCATCTCTATTAATTTATTCATTTAATGACCATACACTCAGTAGAACACAATGATAAACTGAAATGTATGCCTCACTTACAACAACATCAGACTGCAGAGAAAATCTCACATGGAACTATAGCAGCCTACAAGAATGATTTAATGTCGGAATGTTAACTTTTAAAACTTTAATGTGGAGAGATAATTATATCTGCATTAGCAGATAAAAAAGTTAGCAATTGATACGTTTGTGAGATGGAATGAAAAGAAAACTGGAACTTTGGAACTAACAGAGAAAACCAAGACAGACAGTGAACCTAATAAACCAAAAGTCCAGCCGAGAAGAAAATACGATGAGGCATATATTGGTTTTGGATTTATGATGGCTGTGTGTGGGAGCAGATTTTAATGGTGTGATTTGATGTTAATAAAATGTTTATACATTTTAATGGGTAAACTTGAAGACTAGTTTAGAAACTATTTTGTTGGGGTGATTGGGGATAGGTGGGGTTCGGAACCCTGCCCAATCTCCATAGTGGGAATTGACAGAAAAAGGAGGGTAAGGAGGTTTAGCAGAAAATGCACTATTTATTTATATAAACACTCTGCAAGAGTGACAAAGAAAGACAAAGAAACCTAGACAGAGAGAGAAAGCGAAATAGAGAGAGAGAGAGAGAGAGAGAGAGAGAGAGAGAGAGAGAGAGAGAGAGAGAGAGAGAGAGAAAGAAAAAAAAAGGAGAACAACATTTTAATGTGTGTATGCATTTCTTAGTTTTACAGCCAACAACTCTTTGTGTGGCATACACTTAATGAGGAGCCACGGTGATATTTATAGGTAGGACTGATGTTTCTGCTTTCTGAGGGGCCTTGCAGACAATGTAGCTCCCTCATTAAAAGATGTTACATTTGTTACAGAAGAGGAAGAGGATGCTGCTACTGATTTCTAACTGATGCAATGAGCAGAGGGTGGCAGCTATAAAAGTCATAATTACATGGGCGATGAGCAGGAAGCACAATCAGGAATCCCCCCACTGTGGATTCTAAAGCAATAGGATCCTGCTTCATGCGGGTCCAGTACTTTAAAGTCCTCTAGTCCAATTCACCACTGCACTAATGGCTGTAGTGTCACACTCTATAGAGTGTCTCAGGTCCGAAGTAGAGCCTAATGACTTCAATGATGAGTCTCTAGAGTCTATGAAACATTATATTGAACATTTTGGCATTTGTCTAATGTTTTGCTTTGCTTTCGACATGCTATAAGCAGTAGTAGTAATAGTAGTAGTAGTAGTAGTAGTAGTAGTAGTAGTAGTAGTAGTAACAGTAGCAGTAGTAATAGTAACTGTAGTAGTAGTAACAGTAGCAGTAGTAATAGTAACAGCAGTGGTAACAGTAGTAGTAATAGTAACAGTAGCAGTAGTAATAGTAACAGCAGTGGTAGTAGTAGTAGTAGTAACGGTAGCAGTAGTAGTAACAATATCAGTAGTAGTAGTAGTAGCAGTAATAGTAACAATAATAATAACAGTAGAATCAGTAGTGGTGGTGGTAGTATTGGTAGTAGTAACAGTAGTAGCAGTAAGATTACCAGCAGTGGTCGTAAAAGTAATATTAAGAACAGTAGTAGTAGTAACAGTAGCAATGGTAGTAGTAATAGTAACACACGTCGTTAAAGTAGTAATAGTAGTTGTATATGTGCAGTAGTAGTAACAGTAGTAGTAATAGTAGCAGTAGTAGTAGTAACAGTAACAAGCAGAAACAGTAGCAATAATATAGCTAGTAGTAACAGTGGTAATAGTTGTTGTATTTGTGCAGTAGTAACAGTAGTAGTAGTAAAATAACAGTAGTAGTAACAGTAGTAATAGTTGTTGTATTTGTGCAGCGGTAGTAACAGTTGTAGTAGTAACAGTAGTACTAGTAACAAGTAGTTACAAAAGTAGTAACATTAGTAAGAGTAATGGCTTAGCAGCACCCCTGGTGATAGTAGTTGTAGTGGACATTCTAATACCTCTATAACCCCAGAGACAAAAATGGCAGAGATCGTCTAGTGATTATTACCTGAGCACATGTAAAGCACTGATGTAAATGTAATCCTGTCCGACGAGTCCTTTGATTCTGCAGTTATTGGCTTATAAAACATGAAACATTCATACAGTCATGGGAACAGATACCTTCACTGCAAATATCACATCTATTTACTCAGAGAGTTTCTTCCCCAATGCTGAACATTTCACCTTAATCGAATATCCCTTTAGAAATAAAATTAATAAAAAAGAAAATGTTAGAATATCAGTGTTCTGAATATCAGCCTCCGATTCAGAAAACCCTGTTAACGTTTCATTTTTAAAAAGAAGAACAATGCAGTCTTTTTTTTTTGTGCTTTTCTACCAAGACGACTCGGTAGACTTTACGCCATCATGTTGTAAAATTATACCAGCCATCTTACACTGCAAGGCAACATGGGTAATTTCTCAGCAAATTACCCTGCTGGCTTTTACAGGCAGGAAAGCGTGGCAACTGTAATGTTCTTGGAAATATCGCTGTGCGCTTCTATAGCTGGCAGCTACACTAAAATGAACCCTGCTGTAATTGATGAATATATTAAAATGACCTGTACGCGGAACGCCATTAAGCCCAGCAAACCTGCCGCCACACACGAATGCACATATCTCAGGCTGCAGTGTAGTTTCAACACATTAATTGTGAGGCCAGACTTAGCTCGTCAGACTCAAAATTGTCTGCCGAAGCCCGGAAAAGTCTGATAAGCATGAGGACCTTTTTATTTTATTCAACAAAAAGCAAACACACAAACATGCGCACACACATGCTGAGGGGCAAAAGGCCAGTGGGTTTTTTTCTCTCTGTGTGTGTCAGTGTTCAGACGTATGCATTTCCGTGTGTACATGCAAACATTCGACATAAAGAAGACACTGTACAGCAGTCAATTTCTTGTGCTATCATAAAGCTATTAACTCGCTATCTGCTTTGCTGCAGCCGCCACGCTCGCCTGTGATATATAGACACACTTCCCTTGCAGCTACTGCACTGTGCTTATCACACACCTTATCTCTGCAGACAGTTAGTTAAGAGCAAAATGCAGCCACGGATTATTCGGCTTTGTAAGATGTGGAGCTCAGGTGTGGACCTCCCCAAGGGTCGCCACTATAGAGTTTCTAATAAAGCCCATAACCACCAGGCCAAAACTGCAGAGATCAGAATCCCACCTTACTTCAAATAGGTAATAAGTGACTAGGCCTTGACCTCTAGAAAAAGTGTGTCGCAAACAAACTTACCAGGTTTCGAGAGCTGAAAAAAGTTAAATAACTACTAATAACTGAAAAAGTTTGAAATCGACAGCTAGTGCACTGCATTGGCCTTCCTATGCTGTAGCCATCTAACTGGGGGAGTATGTAATCCCAAACTAATAATCCTGAATGCTACTAGGAATGTTTCTGTGTGTATTCGACAATAATATATCATACTTTCCCTGTACTATATACTATATATGAAGGGATGTCAGGATGTGAAAGCTTTTTGCATGCCTTTCAGCTTTTTATTTGTTTGTTTGTTTTTCGTAAACTAAAACTGCTAAAATTACAAGCCTGATTCTTCTTCTAATCACTTTCTATAATAATAATAATTAACATAACCAGGTTCCTGTAAGATAATTTGTTGAGGCTGACGTTAAAGAACTCGAGTGGCCTCAACCCCACCCTTTGTAAAGAAACACATTTGGTAGTGTTACATTTACATTGTTATCATTTTGTAGACCACCTTATTTAGAGCGATCATAAATGTTGTTTAAATTAAGACTATATAAAGTTAGTTTTAAGTGTGTATTTTAGTCATCATGCTGAAAAGTGGAAAATAGATTATAAAGTGCAAGCTTAGTTTAGTCAGAAATCCAATCAGGATTTCACGATGTCTGAATGCAACTATTAAGGGCCATTGAACCAATCTCTGTTTCTGTGCAATTACATCCAGTTACAGTAACATTTTTGTGCAAAGTGCATTTATCTCATTTTTCATCCAAATAAGCAGTAAAGTTCCTTGCTTAGGGCCCAACAGTGGCAGCTTGTTGGTCCTGGAAATTAAACCCGCAATCTTATGGTCACACCACTGATCACACAAGAGTTGACATTGATTTGATTGATTTGATTGATATCTTCTAAATTAATCTATTATCCTAAATGTTATATAATATTTATTATACAACTCTAACTCTATGTCAGACTATGGTAGTACTTTAGTGGTAAATCCTGGCATGCTTTAGTGTTAATGTCAAATGTGTAAGGTTCAGTGGTCCAAGACTCCACATCCGTCTCAGGGCTTATATGCAATAGAATTCAAGCATCTTAGTATGTATATCTGAAGTTTTCTTGTTTGTAAATGCAATTTAATGTTAGTTGCTATTAATTTGTCATTACATACAAGACAAAACAGAAACCTAACCAGAAAAAAAAACACAACTAGGACAAAAATATAATAAAACTTAAAACCAAAAAAATGTAAAAACACAACAGCAAAAAAAATCAGTACACCTCATGCTCATCATCACTTAGTTCATTACTAAAATGTGTGGGATGTTTTCTATTAAGAGGAAATATGAGACTAAATCAATCAACTGAAACGTTATATTTATGCCTATTTTTAACAAGGTAGTACAAATTGTGTTTTTTTATTATGTGCTCATTTGCAATGTTGCACAACATAACATTTACCTTTTTAACAGGTTGCAGATTCCCTTATTCAGACTTACATTTATTGCATTTTTTAGTCCAATTGGGCAGTTAACCCTCTTGTTGTGTTCTGGTCAAATCTGACCGATTTACAAGTTTACTAAAACAAAAATCCAGTAATTTTTATTCATCGGTTATGACTTGGTGCACACATTGCATTTACCCATTGTTTAAATGCACAATGGGTAAGAATACTATTAGTGTATATAACAGAAACAGAGTTTTTAGTTATTTTGTCTTTGAACACTTTGAACAGACACATATGTGCGCACAGACACACACATCTCCTGCCCCGTTTTGGCTTCCACCATGGCAACCGCTATGGGAACCTATAGACAATATAATTTTTTCCACTGGAACCAAACCTTTAAAAAACAAAACTAGAACATTCAACTTTCTTACAGCTCTGGCATTTACAGTTCAGTCTGTGGAAGCACAACGGCCAGCAGCAGTGCCGTACGCGGGTTTTTAAAAATACCGAGATTCCAACAATGGCGCTTGGTAAAAGGGGTTGGGGGAAGAGCACCATTTAGATTTTTCTAACCTACATGTGTGTATTTTAAAGAGTTTAAAGACGCATACATTGGATAACAATTTAGGTTTAAAACCAAGTCACTGGCCGGGAGTAGCATACATTATTTTTTTAAGATTCCTAAATGTGAGAACCAGATCTCAATGTCTTAATGTATGATCTCCTCTACAAACTGTAAATAGGTGGATTTTTAGTTTGTTTGCTTTTGACAATGCACTACAGTATATCCCAAACAGAAAAGGCCTTAAATAAGTTTTAAGGATTTTAAACTTTGAATGGATGCAAAATTTTAATCAAACATTAGAATTTTACTACTAGATTAAGTTGTAAACAATACTTATTTACCACCAAAAATTCATTGCATATGTAAGCACATTCATTTAACTGGAGAACAAAAAAAAGCAAATAAAAAATATAAATATAAAACAAGAACACAATTGTATGAGCTTGAATAAGAATAGTTCCTAAAACAGATCTGTTAATGTCTCTTGCTCGTCAAATTGACAATTACGAAACAGTGCGGCTTGACCAGGAGATATGCTGCATGTGCTGCTCTGAACATCATAGTTACTATGACAGTGAGGAGGCTTTAAAGAAAGAAGTGTCAGAGGTTAAGGATGACACAGGGAACAACTCAGAGGAGGAATACTCTGACCCTGATAAGGAAGAAGGCCCAGATAAAGTTCCAATCCAGTCCAAAAATAGATGTAGGGCTGGGTTGATAAAGAAGAAGATCATACTGAATTATGATAAACTTTATGTCTATAACAACGATGAGCTTTGGACATTTTTACATGATAGGGATCAAAACCTAATAACGTTTTACCATCCTCACTGTGGGACACTGCGTTCCATAAGTAAAATCTTTGTGTGGTACAGCAGTCAGAATGAAAAAAGCGAAACATGTTACATATCGTTTTACAGCTGATATTCCTGTGATTTGAAAGATGCAAACTAAAAACTAAACACAATCAGGGTCTTTGTCAGACCACCAACAGCCAAACATACATTCAGAAAACTGTAAAAACCTCACCTATAAAGTCATTGATCCAACAAAAATCATGTGGTTACTCGGGAAAACATCCAAACAACCCAGACACATTTATATGTTGATAAAGATCCACAAATGACGCAGAAGCTAAGCTCAGAATGCAAGTTGTGACATCCGGGCTAACACGAGACAAACATACTATCTTTCTGCTAAACTCTATTCCTGTGTCACATGCAAGATTACATTTTTTGCCATATCGCTGAGCCCTATATGGATGTCATCCCCAAGGCGCCCAAAGAATGATGGCGCCCCCATTTATGACCAACTTCTACAATCATTATCCTCTGTTGCATTAGTGAGAGACTTGCAAGAAACAGCAGCAACATCCACCCCAACGACAGACAGAGGGGACAACAGAAAGTGGTGCCAACTGTGTGAACCAAGTGATAAAAAACAAGCTTTGCATGCCACAAATGTGGCCTATAAATTTGCAAAGAACACGCACTGACCTCTGTATATTGGACAAAACTGAAGAACATAAGGAGGACAGTATGGCACTGTCTTTTCAGAGCTACTTGAGAAAATTGTAAATGTGTTTATACAGCACATGGTTCAAGCATAAATTTGTAATATACTGTGTACATTTGGACTTTTGTTTTCAATGAATAAATTCATACAGGTCAGTTTTGACCAGGAACTGAAAAGCTGTTAATTTGTTCCACAGTTTGGAAAATGCAACTGCTTTTTGAAAAGTGACAAATGTCCACTACTAAAAAAAACAAGTCGTATGAGATCAGGTAATTGAGGCTTGCAGGACATACACAGCAAATAGAAGTTTAAAACGTGTTCTTCAAAAATAGAAGTTGATGAAAAGATAATACAACTTTAGGTGATGATATATGTATTGTTGTGAATTTACAATGGATTAAATGGTGTTGCACACAATTGTGTTACCCAAAACAAACAATACAGGAGGGTTAAAGCTTTAGGGCTTTGCTTAGGTGCCCGGCAGTTTAATGATAAACTTACCATTTTCTGATCAGCAGACTAATACCTTAACCACTCAGTCACCGATTTCTACATAAATATCACTAAGCAGATGCTGAATACTAACCAGAAATCTAGGATATTCTGATGCTGGATAATTGATCATTAAGAATGTCGTTGAGACTGGTGGAAAGTTCCCAGAGTTTCCAGAGTTTCCCAGAGAAAAAGAGAGTGGAACGCGGAGATTCGAGTGTGTGTATCACACTGAAAATAGAAAATAAAGTAGACTGAAGTTGAGATCAGTCCTTTCAAGATTTTGCGATGTCAGATTGCAACTGTTAAGGCAAATTTATCCAATAACTGTGCATTCTGCCCAAATGCGCAATCGTTTTTGCAAAATTGACCAAACGCAATTTCTTGTTTCCTTATTTTGAAGATGTGCAAGTATGTTTATGTCTCTCATTTAGCAGCAAAAAAAAGAAAAATACATTTCCATCTTCGCAGAAATGAAGTAAACCGTTTTACACAGCGTGCTTTGTGTTGGTGCAACTTGCACTTAATCCTGCAATTTTATTGCAACAAAAGATCTAAAAACATTGCAACATGCATCACTTTTTTTTTTTTTTTTTTTTTTGGAAAAGTCAGTTATTCCAACAAGCACCAATCACAAAAAGAGCCACAAAATCCCAGAGGGACTGAATGAAAATTTTATTGTATGTTTTTTTGCTGCCAGAAATTGATCGTTAAAAGTAATGACTAATTAATAATACATTTAACATGACCAACTATTGATTGTTATTTTAATATCCATCCTTAATTTAAAGAAATAATAACTATAGCAAGAGTCCCATAAAATGGAATTGTTTCCACTAAGCTACAAAGTGTAGCGTGTTTTTTTCCAATAGTCATATGATGTGACATGTCAGCAGTAAAAAAGAAATATAATAAAAATCTCCATTTGGAAGTCATATTGATGTTTCTGATTTACTGTCGTGACTCGAATTTGCGATTTTAATTAAAAAAAAATTATTTGTTTTCCACCACTCTGTACATTTACTATACTACTGATACACTGATTTACAAAACTGCAAATCATTTACTAGGCTGGTGAAAAGTTTCCCCTAAAAACATTTCTATCCTGCACCAAGCGATAGATAAGTGCAGAGAAGGTGAAAGTAATGAATAAGGAAACTGGCAATAGGATTTATTTTCTGGTTAGATTGGAGTGTAGGAAGTTTGATAAATAAGAGCCATTCTCTTTAAGCGCATGCAAATTGTGAGCTTGAGCTTCTAGGTTGATCCACCACACAATGATTCATAGTGTGCTATCTTTAAGCTAAATAAAACATTATTCATTATGCCTACAAATATGCCCGAAGGGTAAACGCAATTGGAAATAGAAAGTAACACGCATTTCCTTTCTTTATCTGAGCAAGATGAATGCACAAACACTGTCTCATAAACACAGCTGAATGCATTAATGCCACTGTTGTCTGTAGGGTTCGTCTTTGACCTTGCGGCGAATGGGTTTTAAGAGTTTCATGAAAGCGTGCTGAAGGCAAAACAGATAGAGAGAGACACACACATACACACACGCACATGCACACTTAAAAAAAAAAAAAAGAAAAGAAAAAGACTGAGTAGATGGAAAGGAGAAGAAAAAAGAGGAAGCTGTAATTTAATAGATGCTGTTGTCGGAAAGAAGACAAAGAGGTGAGAGAGGTAAAAGGAGCTACAGGAAGAACAGCGAGATAGTATATGGAAAAGGAATAATGTCAGAGAGGTGCGAGAGGAGGGTTGCTGTAAAAAAAAAAAAAAAAAAAAAGCTGATTTATTTTTCGCATATCTGTAAAAAAAGCTTCCATCTGGCAGAGCACAAAACCATCAACACTGTAATTAAAATGCAATTACCACCTCTCTGCTCCACCAACCACACTGTAATCCCAAAGAAGTCATTCCATCTGTGTCTTTCTCTTTCTCTCTCTCTCTCTCTCTCTCTCTCTCCACACCTTATTGTCTTTCCCTTAACGTCTCTGTTCTTCCTACATGAATTCAGGTTATGGACTGGTTATGGATACTTCACTCACTGCCAAATTAAAAGCCAACAGATCTGGTCATCTTTATTAATAGTATGGCAATATATTTGAAAGTGGATTAAGCCAGAAAGGTCTTAAAAGGTCTTAAAATTAGTTTAATAGTTCCTAATTTTGTTTTGACCTAAATTTAAGTTTATAAATATAAAAGTAACACACTACTTTTAGCTTGTTTTAGCTTGTTACAGCGCTTACATCAGAGTGCGCTACTAATAATTAATAAATGACAAGCTGACATGTATTCTAAAGGTTTTATATAATTATACTGTGGGTTTTACTTTATTATTACGATAAATTAAAGCAATAGATTAAGCAAGCCAGGGTAAACATTATTAACTAATTGAAATCCAACAGCAATAACAAAAGTACTTGAAAAAGATACTTGCAAGTATCCTTCAAACCTTTTTGATTTGAGGCTGGCTACAAAAACCCTTGAATCAATCACATTAGATGTTCCATACCGGGGTTACTTTGCTAAAAACACAGCTCTAAAAGTAAACACTGTAAAAAAAAATTAAAAATTAAAATTAAAAATAAAAAAAAATACTAACCAAAACAGTACATGAGGGTCAAACCTTGAACACACAAATGTGAATGAGCTGTATGTAATTTTACTACATCAATTTTGAAAGCTTTTCAAGCTCAAATATCACCTGTGTTTGCACTGGTTTAGTCTTTGACAGTGTAAAGTTCACAGGAGTCATTACACTCAGATTTACAGATTGGAGCAACAGGTTTGTCAGATTTAAGTCAAATTTAAACAGGGCTGCATTAGTTAGTATTAAGCACATATGTAAGTTGTTTAGTAGGAATAAGTATGTTGTAGGAAGCAAGAAATTGCTTTTATTGACAAACTGTGTAAAGGAATTGTTAAAAACGGTTGGATTGAAATAAAGTATTGGTTAAGAGGTATTTTTTGTTCTGCTGGTTAAAAGTCTATTTACATATTGATAGCAGTGATTAAGTTGATTGGTCTGGATGTACATACGGTATATGTATTTCTATATTCTGTGGAAAATGTAGGACCAAGAAATGTTCGGTCTGAAAATTATGGTAGGCTTTCCTACCTGCCTGTCAACATATGTATCTGTATACCTTTGCGGACAGACAGGATACGTCATTATTGCGTTCACACACTGAAAAAAGGCAGAATCAAAACAGTGTTTCCGTGCTAAAGTAGACTACAGGAGTCAAAAGGTATAAAAAATGATGTTGTGGTTGCAGAACTTGTTATGGGCAGTTAGGAATATGGTGTGATTCGATTTTGGTGTGTTTTTATAGTAACTGTTACTAGTCATCTAGTTCTATGCGCGTGCTAAAGTGTTCAGGAAGCATGGCGTTGAACTGAAGAAGTGGGACATACACTTTCTTTGCTATCAGGCTACAGTTAGCATTTTCCAAGATGTCCTACAACACCTTTAAAGTATTTTTATAGTGGAGAGTTATGAGTACCAGTCCACTGATAACTTAATCCCATGTAGACACCCATGTCCATTTATACTGTACACAAACATGCACACACCTCCAAAGACAGTGAAACAAGAGATTTTAGGAAGAGAGACAGAAAAAGAATGAATGTGATGTATAAAATAACAATAGGAGAAACCAAATTTAGCTGTTATAGGGACAAGTTAGAAGGGCATAAAGGAAACAAGTAAATCTGGAATGCAATGTGAGACGGGGCAAAAAGAGACACACATTTCCAGTGTTAAAATGTTCCTGTTAAAATTACCCTGTAATAGAATCTCCACTATAGACTGACCAAAGACAGAATCACATTTATACATATAGAGCTACAATGCCAGGTTACAACAATAAAGCTGTAATACTTTAAGAATAAAGTTGTAATACTTTGAGAATAAAGTTGTAATACTTTGGGAATAAAGTTGTAATACTTTGAGAATAAAGTTGTAATAATACTTTCAGAATAAAGTTGTAATACTTTTGAGATAAAGTTTGTAATACTTTCAGAATAAAGTTGTAATACTTTAAGAATAAAGTTGTAATACTTTGAGAATAAAGTTGTAATACTTTGGGAATAAAGTTGTAATACTTTGAGAATAAAGTCGACATTACGGGAATATAGTAGAAATACTTTGATAACAATGTTAAAATTACAAGAATAAGGTAAAAATTAAAAGTCTAGACTGAAGTCAAAATACTTCGAGAATAAAGTCGTACCACTTTGTAAATAAAGTCAAAATAATTCTATTAAAGATATTTCGATAAAAGTCATAACACTTTAAAAAGAATTCCAAAATGATGAGAGTAAAGTCGTAGCAGTATGTAAAATGGTAAATGCTGATTGACTTTGTGTGGGTTGAAGATTTTTCTCAATATGTTACCACTTCAATCTCATATTGCTTCAAACTTATTCTCAAAGTATTCTACCTTTATTAAGTATTTATAACTTTTAGTATTACAACTTTACTTTAAAAGTACTACAAGTTTATTCTTGTAATCTTATTTGTAAAACTCAAATGTTTTATTCATTCACCAACTGACATGTAAGAACCCTATTATCTCACCATAAACCCGAATAGGACCTTCGAGGTGCTGTATAACAAATGTTTCATTAAATTTGCTCTCGACACTAGCTGAGGTGTGTGTTGTGCTTTTGAGATGCAGCGTCAGGCAAAATAGATTGTGAGGGCAGATTGCAATTTCCATTTGGCCGGCTGCACAGGCATGGAGAAGGGATGAGATTGGGAGACAGGCTAAAGCCACTGGGGTTAAGCACAATTGCTGTTGCAGAAAAAAGTACATTATTAGAAATGGTTTGGAGACCGTGGGCGGTCTGCTGGAATGGCCTGTCGGTTTTCGATGATTTCCTCTGGCTTGTTCTACAGCGTTTCATCACTGAAGGGTGGCCCTGCACCCACTCTAAATAAGACGGAGACATTAAAGCGGAATCGGTGACTGATGGCGAATGACAACAGGAAAGTGAACTATAAGTTCGAGTTAACTGAAAGGCTGCAATTGAGAATAATGCGGTTTAGACTAATCATGCGTGTGCGCATTTCATCATGCTTTTGTGCATGTCGAATTTGATGAAAGTTGAGACAGAGAATGATGATACTATGCTAATTGAGGGGAAGGTGATGCTGTACTCAGCGGTGTGAGTAAATGCAGTGTCTGCAATACTCATTAGAAGTGCAAAACATCAGCTTAGTCTGACCAGGTATACTGTCCTCCGATTAGCTTCTCTAGCATGCGCTACGAAACAACAAAAGACAAGTGAGAAGGAAAGCATAAAGGCATTCATTTGCAGTTAGGTGTGAGACAGCGTGGCAGGCAATATGACATCCTGAACAGTCACAGCGAATAAATAAAAGGGAAAATAGTTGGAGCAAAAACTAAACCCAGACAGTATTTATGTACTAAAACTTATGTAAAGCTTTACTTTCCCATCAAGTCATTTTTCATTCTACAGCTCAGAATAATGGCTTTCGCCAGACGGCTCCAGCAAACAGCTCCGTCTTGATTTTTTTCCCCAAAAAAATTCTGATTTCAAGTGGCTGACAATTACATAACAAAAGGCTGAAGGAAGACCCTCTTGACTTTGGTTCTTTTCGAAGAGACAATGCTGTACTCCAGGCTTCGGCTGATTACTACGTTGATTAGGAATAAAGAGAACACAGTGTTACCCACGCCAAATCTCGACTGATGAAGCTTAACGTTCCCAACATTCAAACACCTTAACAACCTCAATCATAACCTGGAGTCTAACTTTGCTGCTGCTGCCAATACAGTAGACCAGGCTTGCAAATAAACCCAACAGGAATCATCATATGTCATGCTAACAGCTTATCGTTATAATAAGTGCTGTAACACCACTTTGTCAGAATTTTTATAAGAAATATAATTGACTTGCCGTAGTTCTAGCCAACACTTTACCAAAAGAATAGCTCAGCTCTGATGAAGTAGTTGACAGTGTAAGTGGAGACAGTAAAGAGAAGAAAATGGATCAAGCCCAGTGCCTGAAGTGAACATTTCATCTCAAGCAGTACCCCAGCAACCCCTGCTCATCTCATTTATCAGCAGGAGCCTCGCTTTCTCAGATTAAAAGGCCTTTCTACTGTGTCTGCAGGCCAGAACCTTTATCTCCCCATCGCTCTCATCACCACGTACCTTAAACCTCGCCCAACTTCCTCCAACACTGCTGCCATCTAAATCATACTTATTAGCCTATCATTCTCTAAGTCAGCGGAGGAACATCAACGAGTCTGCATGCTTTGTTACTTTTAGATGTTCTTTCTATGCACACAACTTCTACTTTAATATAGTTTTATAAATTACACAAAGCATTTCTATGATGCCTCCACTGTCAAGAAGTCCAAAAGAAAAAAATAAAGACTTCTATAAAAAACATTTTGTAAATTATATTAAATCAGCTTAACCAAAGAACCAATCAATAAAAAGCCAGTGGTCTAGTGAATTTTGAACGCAGATGTTTGGGGGAGGGGCCTAAATAAATGACAGGGCGACCTGCACATCTGTATATATAATATAAGTGGAATGAAACTTGCAGTTATGCTAGCTGCGGTCTCTCCATCTACACCAAAAAGGTTGGCGAACTGCTCTGTGTTAGACTCAATTGACATCTGAACTATTCTCACCCTCAGGACGCAGGACGCTCATATTCTCATTTTCACTGTAAACAGGAAATAAATTAGAATAATGAGATTGCGGTAATATAACAAGAAAGCGTGACAACGTAGCTACATTTTACGCTTAAAGTCACACATAATGAGGAAAATGTTTTTATTTCACTTGTTGTTTCAAATTATTTACTTATTTGTTAATCATAATAAATCCTGTATATAATTGCTCGTAGAAAAAATTTCAGCGGTGCTATGAAGCTGCTTTGGACTTTCACTGAAGCTGCTACTAGCACTGAATCTGAACTTCTAGCCCCTTCCTAGAATTGCCCATGCCAGAACCTTCTTAGAGAAGCTCAAAATAAAGATGTGACTGAAAAAAGCATTAATTGGTAGATACTATATTACTCAAATGATAGTTTCTTTAGGCGCCAACAATGAAAAAACATTATTCAATGAAAAATGTATGTAGATTTTTGGATAATAAATGAGCTGTTATCTCATCAGTGATTCGAGGCTTGTATTGACTAAAGGTATGAGGTCAAGGATTGCAGGATAACTATAGGACTAGCAAGGCAAACTAAAACCTCCCCTCCGAGTCAGCATACACCATCCAGCACACAGGTAAAGCAACGAGAAAGGATTTGTTATTTTGCCCTAAAATAAGAGAGTGAAAGCCGTCGCTAAAGGTCCTGGTCTTACCTTGCCTCTGAACCATTGATCTGTTTACTAATAACAAATGGAAGCAGCACACTGCCTCTTAGCTCTCTGGCCAGTCAGCCTATTGAATAATCAATAGCGTTTTTGTTCATTTGGGGCTATAAAGAGATTCTAATTCTGATCTAAGAGATACTGAAGACAAGAGAAAGCTGAAACCCTTTAGCAAAAATAGCGGCTTCTGGGAATGGGCTGCTAGACCAATGGGCAGGAAAAAAAAGCTTGACAGTGTTTACAGGCAGAGGTGGAGGTCACGAGTCAATGCCCTTCGAAAATGTAACTAAGCTTTATTGATATATCTGCAGCACATCCAAGATAATCCTAAAATCCTGTACACAAATACCTTTTGTAGCATTTGTGACATGATTTGAATATTGAACTTAATTGGATCCTTAAGTTTAGTTACAGATGGGTAACATTTAAATGAAAATCTGGCGGCTTTGTTCGGCTGGGAGGACATTTTGCTGGCAGGATTTGAGTCAACATGTCCCTTTAGAGAGAAACCTCACTACAAATCAATATCCAGTTAATCTGACTCATCACCTTTATCCTGTGATGAAACATTTTATTCCTGGTGGGAGTGCGCTATTCTAGGATGAAAATGTCTCCTTACAAAGGACATGATGGCCTTCTGAATGATTTGAGGAGTATAAAAATTATGTAAATCATACACTTGTGCTTTCACGGTTACAAGATGTCAACCCAATGGAACAGCGATGAAAGATTTTGCATGGTGGCGGCAAGACAATACTTTCTTACGCGTTGTGTAAACAACCACTGAGGGAATGTCTTTTGGTAGTATAACAGCTATTCCTTTAATACAGAGACGACGCTTAATTGCTCCGGTGGCTTATAAGACGTTGCGTTCATAAACCAAACTATGAAGCTTGTACTCATTTGTCATCTTTTTTATAACAGATAGGGTTTAAATAAAACAAACAAGAAGTTAATCTACTTAATAAACGGAGACGATATCAACAAAATTGATGCAAAGATTTATCACCACAGAAAAGAGAATGACTGATAATGAGAAAAAACACATTTACGGGGTCTGGAAAGGAGGAGAGAAAATCTGGCTGTTGAAGAGATAGAGACATTGATTTAATAGAGTCTGACTTTTTCCCCCCAACACCCACCTCCACTATCCATCTGCACAACGCCCTGGCCATCAACACAGCCTTCAATAATAGACACCCCCTCCCTCCTTTCTTTCCTTTCTCTTCACTTACCCAGTCTGCTTCATAACATCTGGACAAGTTTCATACAAGGCCAACCGGATGCCAACTTGCCTAATAGCTTATGGAGTCAATTATAAAAAGGAAAATGTAGCGGCATAATTGTTAACGGCACCATCTGGATAATGGCACTTTTTTTCAGGAAAAAGATTCCTTACCTGGTCACAAGGGACGCTCCATTCCAGCCGCATCCGAAAGCAGTGGAGAAGAACCAACTGAGGAACTCGGTCTCGTAGTTAATGAAGTTACCCTTTCGCAATTTTGCAGTGATAACGCATAGTGTGCGCTTATGTGTTTTTCAGCAGCTAAAAAGTCTTTCTCAATCTTTATTCCCCTGCAAAAGCTACTGGGGGCAGTCAGCAAATTAATTGCTGCTTTCTATTTAATGGTTTATAACGAATGTTCTCCAGAGCTGTGTCTTTTCAAATATTATTCTCTCGTCCTTGTTTTGTTTTTTTTTTTTTCTCCTGTGCTGCAGTTCAAAAGTGCCAGGGGAAAACTCCTCTGTCATAACTATTAATTACTGCAGCACTTTTTCAAAGCGATCCAAGTTTATGTAGTGTATCTCTTCCTCTGGTATGCTAAACTGTATACAGCTTCAGCTACACTAACGGAGAGTTTACGTGTCTCTTGCTATCAAGACTTGCCAGAAACCACATAGTGTGAAGGAGACAGCGGGGATGCAAACGGAGTAGACAGACAGGGACTCCTTGGAGAAGGGATGGGTGAAGTATGTAAGTGTGTGTGTGTGTGTGTGTGTGTGTGTGTGTGTGTTGTAAGACAGCGGGAAATCTTGTGAGAAAGGATGGAAGCTTAGAGAAGGAAGAGGTGGGCAGATTGAAAAACACATTTATTTCTTTTGGCACGCCCGCTCAGATATTCATGATGGCATGAAGGACGGTGCAAAGTTATTATTCTAGTAGAGGATTTTGTAAGATTGTAAGTGGTTATACATTCGTTTTTCATTTAAAATCTAGGTAAATCAAGGTTATACTACTGTATATGGCCAATGGTATGCGAACACCTAACCACAAAAGCCAATTATGAGTCCTCTTTGGTGTTATGGCATTCTTACTTCTTTAGTACAGAATGTTGCTATATATTTGCATTTCAATTTATTTCAAGGGTAAGGACTGGGGTATGTACAGAGTTCCTCTACATCATTCTTTTAAAACCATACCTTCCCAAACCACACTCTAAGCTCTTAGGTATCTGCTGGGACAAATCCAGGCCTCCTGGTTTTAGAGAGGTAATGCTATATTTAACAAATAGAATATCCAGGAATCCACAAACATTTGCTGAAAAAAAAAACCACCAAATGTTCCATAGCAGTCAACCAAGAGTAATGTATCTATAACATTTCATATAAATATTCATAAAAAAACACTTTTTAAAGGGAACAATGTTTAATATATCCACACGCCAAACCCACACCTACTTTATAACGATTTAAGTAAAAAACCATGACTTACTTTTGGACCTTAAAACGTGTATTTCCATGCTTTGGTTTAGGAAAAATAAATAAAATACAGCCAACATTTTTGTAAAGCCGTGTATGACCTTGTGTCTAAAACAAAAGCAGAAGCAATCTGTCATTGACTGAAACTAGTTTGTGCCTGATTTGTTATAGTTCCAAAAAGAAGGGGTTAAACTAATATGTGTCTGTGCCAACAACCACCTAACAAATGGTGAGCATGTTATATGGACCATGAAATGAACAATCAAGCTATGTGAATGCAGGAGGCCTTTCAGCACCACGGTCAGCAACAATGAGCCTCTACCACCTCACCGCCATTGGCATAAAGGCTGTGCTTGGAGTTAGAAAGCAGGAATACATGAAGAGAAATGGCTCCATGGTGACTAGCTTTAAACTAAAATATATTGTTGATAGAAAGAAAGCAGTGGATGAGGAATGGTACCTGCACTAAGCAGAAAGAGATATGAACTAGGCATAATTGCCTTTGTTAACCTTGTATCAACATTGCAATTAACATTGCGATCATAACGATCTGATGTCATCATTGTGTGTCAACCGAACCCACCTCAAGGGGTCATTTCAGCTACTTCACATTCTTAAACCCAAGAACCAAGCAGACCACCACTTTTTTTGATGTTTCCGCTTACGTACAAATCCATAGCATCCTGTTTAAGCGCGGTTAGTCACAGATATATAACGGTCAAAAAGCAGTTGACAGGGGTAAAGTTAAGAAATAGACATATTTGTGGAGAAAATATTTTAAATAAACTAATAAAAAACACACGGTTGCCATAGCATGTTCTTGTATAAAATGGTGAACCTGATAAAGTGAAATATGGTCTGCTTGGATTTTGGGTTTGAGAATGTGAAGGGGTGGCAGTGACAGTAAACAGTGTTGCAGATGCATGTGATGTTCTATCAAAGTCTTCACTGGATCAATATTTTGGTGGTGCTATGCATGTAGTTTATGGGGCAGCTCAAATGGTTAAGCCGCTATGTTGCTGGAGACCAGGAAGACCTGGGTTCAAGCCCCACCACCAGCAAGCCAACCACTGCTGCGGTCTGACCCCAACTTACTAAGATGGGATATGCGAAAAAAGAATTTCACTGTGCTGTAAAAAAGTCTATGTGACAAAATATGGATGGGATTTTGCCAAGTAGGATGTGATTTTGAATTAACATAAAAAATATGTGTTGATCTTGAATGATATTAATGTGTAAGGGCTTCAAGTCTTTTTGTAAAAAAGAAAATAGCACATATATGCCAAAATTTTAATTTTTCAAATTTTAACCCAACTGGTTGCGTTGTTATACAAACAACCCAATAGTTCAAGAGTTTAAAATAACGCAGCATAAACATAACATGCTTAACCCAGATATTGGGTCCAAAGAATAACCCAATATTTTCTAAACATTTTTACTGAGTTCACATTATTACTTCAATTATTAGCATTTTTTTTTGAAAGAAGCCAAATATTAATTTCAAATAATTAAAAACAATATAAAGCAGACAATTCCCCTACTATCATCCACATGGCCACACCTACAGGAACCAGTGCTATGGACTTCCTTTCAGCAACCTGGAGCAAATATGCGAGATTATAAAAGTTTCTCCAGGTGTCTTAAAGGAAGCGCACGTGACGGGAAAAGTACAGGGTATTCGAGAACTCTCATAAATCAACAGTGACATTAGGAGATTAATTCCAGCTGTGGATGAAGAAAATCTCTGACAGTAAATAAGCCATTTAAATCGCAGCGTGTGGCTGTGACCTCGGAGCAGACCTGTATTTCTAAATTAGAAACTACATGTTTGCTATGAGCCCCGCAGGCATGTCTGCTCAGCTTAATTCTGTTCACCACACAAAACGTCCTGGAAGGAAAAGACCGGACGCACAAGCAAGAAATAACAGGGTGACCTATGGGAACTTATTCATAAAAATTATCGCGCACTATTTCTGTCCCTGACTGTGTAGCTGTAATCAAAACATTTCCATCATCGTGTAGATGACTTTTATGCGACAACATTTTTAAACATTGGCATTTAAGGCGAATATCTTTCCTGTTCCAACTGATTGCGTTCAGCGTGCGCGTGCTCTATCTGTTGGCTCTGTAATCAGATGGAGAGTGGCCCTAGAGTTGGTAGAACTGTTAGGAACAGCAAATATAAATAGATTCTGAGTCATATCATCCTGCCTAATTCATCCTAGAGGCAAAATCAGGTAGTCTTTCACAGTGTTTAATGAATATCTTGCTTTAGAAAACTTTGCATAGACAAACATCGGTCCTTTTTTAGCCCTTAGAGCTTGAAAAATGGCAAAACTATTTGAATTTAAATGTAAAAATTTGTAATTATTCAAGTTCAAGTTCAAGGAGCTTTATTGTCATTTCAGCCATATATAGCAGATGCAGTACACAGTGAGATGAAATAGCGTTTCTCCAGGACCCCCTGGTGCTACACAAAACATAGAATTTACAAAACAACAAAGAGACACTGAACAGGATAGACATAAAGTGCATGTGTGCAACCTGGTGCAGACAGTGCAGAAACAGACAGTGCAATAAACAATACAAACATTACAAGGACAGTGCAAATTAGACAGTAGAGAACAGAACATAACATTCTGGACTGTTAACATTCAATAGCGCCAACCAGATTATAAAATGAGGTAAGACATGGAATGTGCAAATTAACAATATTGTGCAAATAGCATTATAACATTATAAAGTGACTGTGCTTATATTTTTTCCCTATCTACTTGTCTTGAATGTGTGTGTGTGTGTGTGTGTGTGTGTGTGTAGAAATGACAAGAAATTAATTATTGACATTGCCACCACTGCCCCACTGTAGTCGCACTTCACTTTGGCTCAAGTACGTCATTCGTAGCGATTTTGGCCGAAGCCAAACCGTTCTGATCTGACGTATGTTAAGTTTAAGCTTGTATGTTGTTAAGACAATTTAGTTCCTGCCACAATAAGCAGCCCTTCTTTTACAACCATCTTCATTCTCCTCTCTCTCCCTCCCTCTTGCTTTCTCTCTTTTACTTTTTCTCTCACACACAAAGAAGCAGGATGTCCGTTAACTGAAGAACCAAAAAGCGGAAACTCTGAAACACATTGTAACTGTTAGAGAATGCGGAGAAACAATATATTGTTGCTAAGTAATTAACAAAAATGTTAAAAATGGCTCCTTATATAATAACATTTAATTTTTATTTATTACTAAAAATAATGCTGTGTTCATGCTTATGAGCTGCTACTATAGCACCAATAATGTATTTTAATAACACTGCAGACCTTATAACTAATCAGAATTAAGAAATTACCTGCATTTGCACTTTTTTTATGACGGAACAAAATTGTTTGGCTATATTGCATCTGCAACGTTAGTTATTCAATATTCATTTCTTGTTTAAAGAACGGTTGGATAAAAGCAATATCACACTTGCAATTTTGCTCCTGTACAGAATTATTATCCCGGCCATGGAGGCCACAGGCCATGAATTGCACTTTTTCTCATGTGATATTGATTCAAAAATAATCCAAGCATTATATTAGTACATGGAAGAAAATATGGATTGAACTTTTTTTGTTTTGACATACATTTTTAAGAGGGGAAAAAGTGTCTGGTAAAAATACTGGCATTAAAACTGTGAAAGCAGAAACACTCTCTATGTGACAAGGATATACTTACTTACCTACCTTCCTTCAAATTCCTGAACAGGTCAGATTTCTTTGTGATTCTTTACAGGACTGAGATTCATTGAAATTCAGGGTATGAAAGCATTTTTAATTACCCATTTATCACAGGAAAGACATTTAGTCACCGCTCTGTGCCTGTGTTTATAACACTTGCTTTGCTCAATCAATAATTTAGCCCAAACTCTATCCCATTAAACTTCCAAAATTTCCCAAACATCTTTTACATCTAGCGAAGAGAAGACATTTATTTAACACCAGTTCCAGCGGCTCTGCCTCCAGACTAAGGCTCTGTCTAAAATCACATGATTTGGGTAAAAGGACGCAAACCCACCACGCAATCCAGCATCCTCAATTTCAGTGTGAAAAATGACGGTGATTAGGAAACAGGAAGTTACTAGTATTCATTTGAGGATGCTGTTATTCTGTCATGTTCTTGTACGTTCAGTGAATGTTTACAGAAATCTGGATTTTAATTTGCAGCTATGCTGTGTAATAAACTCTTAATCAGGGTCCTCTAGGTGTTTTTTAACCAGGTTACATCTGGTAGATCATCAGCCTGCGGCTCCACGTGCTCTCTGACGGGTTTTGCTGATCAAATTCCCCAACTAGTCTCCCGATGACAGCGTCATTTGTTTTGCACAGAGTGCTAAAAAAGCAAGTTGGTTCGCCGTGGCGCAATGAAAACGCATTTATTTTAAAGAAGCACTTTAGAATACTGCACTTAAATCTTCATTCACTGTCTTATTTAGTGCTGGTGTTTTCACTGACTGCTGTATCATCAATCTGCTTTATATATAAATGATGAAATATATAACAACAAGTGCTAGGCATTTTGATTTTAAACAAACTTAAAAAAAAAAACTGCAGGTATTTACGGGTTATTTTCTTCTTGGCATAAAGTTCTAATAAGAAGTTTTTATTTCAGGTGAGAAGTTTACAATGAGATGTGGTTCTATTTCCTCCCCAAAGAGAGAACAGCTTCTACATCCATAAGACAAACACCAGCTGTTTACTGACAGCAAACACTCTCTCTTTTCCTGAGCCCAGGGTGCCTCATCCACCACCAGGAGAGCAGAAGATAGGGAGAAGAAGATTCGCCTGACTTCACTGTACTCTGTGACTGGAATAAACATTTTAATGCGCTCCTTCTATTAGATAAGCAGAATGTGAAAATTTTTACAACAACTGCTATAGGAGGAGGAAACTGTTTTCTAATTCATAGCAATCTTTTTTTCTTTTTTTTTTCCAAGTCTGTCTTTTAGTGCTGTCATAAATGATTCAAGAGATGCACCGGGTGTCATTTTGTGTTTCCACACCACTAAACATTCCTCTGTTCCAAACGTGAAAATGGATATTTGCCTCTATTATTTTGTCAATCGTAAACAGATCAGTGAAATATCTGACAGATGAATTAATCCTTGAATTAATTTATAAATATTAAGCGGAATTAAGATCCTATGTAAAGATGACGTATCAAGTAATTATCATCACTATCATCATCATCATCACAGCAGATCTAATTATAGGCTTTGTCAGGGACTTTCACAAATATCTAGCTTTGATTTTGGGTATTGTACTAAATACTAAACTAACAGTCCATTAAACCCACATCTACCTTGCTACATACTTCCTGACGTTAAAAAGGATGTTCTATATAGTATAGTTATGCAATTATGACTGAAATCCGGACGTACTACATTCGCCATGTTTGATATTGTCACGTGACATACGACATCATAGCAGTGTAAATTTTAATTAGATAATGTTAACCACAAGAAACAATGTGTCTGTTGGAGGGGGCTCATTAAATAAATGAGTAAAATGATTCGGACACCTCACACACTCTGTTTGGCATACTATTTAGTGTGAAAGTACCCAATTTTGGATGAAGCATAAGTGTTCATATGTATTTATAGACGTTTAAATTGAAGCATCTTTAGGACGTAAGTGTATAAAACCTTTTAGGTGGATGGATATGAAACGTCATCGGCGAGTGTGATGTTTTAGCTCGGGTTCTAGCTCTGTGTAACTCAAAGGCTTTGCTTGGATCATGATCTCTTTGACATCCTTTTTCTAACTGCCTGTACCAGCAGCCTTGAGCACCACCGCACAAACTGTCAGGCCCAGCTCTGATTTATGGATCGGCACTACTCCGAGTGCCACTGACCCCAGGTGCTACTGGAAGATAACATCCGGCATGTATGTGTGTATGTGTGTGTGTGTGTTTGTGAGTGGTGCATTAGTACATCATATGCCAGCACAATAAAGAGTAAACTTTTGCACGTACATCTGCACTATAAAACAAGCCAGCCAAAATAAATGAAGCTGCAGCTATAAATTTCCTTGAAGGTTGAAACTTCCAGGATTTGCCCTGCTGGTATATACTGATCTGTAAATGGCTTTCTCGATTTAACACTATAACTGCTTTTTACTGGTGTTGGTCATTGAAAAAAAAAGAGCCTAAATTGGTCAAACTGGTTGTAGAGCAAGAACAATACACTCTAAAAAATGGCAGAGCATCATGCACACGCATATTCATGATCTATTTCATAAATATGGACAATTTAGCACTTAGCTAATCGACCTGCCTGAATTTTTTAGCTAGGGAAGAAGAGGTTGGATATGGGGTCAACACAGATGGTAACCTGAGCTCAGGATTTAATTGTGAACCCTGCGAGACAGCATTTCTCGGACGTTTTAAAATTTAAATTTCATCAATATACTCTAAAATGTAGCCAGCAAGTGATTTCCTACAAGTTTGGCTGGTTGTTGTTTTAGAGACAGTGGCACTGAGGAAGAGACAGGAGGCAGAGTTGTAGGTAGTGGAGCTGAGATTCTCTTTGGGAGTGAAAAGATTGAACAGGATTGGGACACAAACACAGGGGAACGGCTCAGTTCAGTCATTTCAGGGACAAAATTAGAGAGGACAGTTTGAGATGGTTTGGACATGAATGGAGAAAGGATACATATAAATACTGTAAATATTGATAGGAGGATGTTAAAAATGGAGCTGCAGGCAAAAGGCCAAAGAGGAAGGCCAAAGAAGAGAGATATGGATGGAATAAATGAAGACAGGAAGATAGTGAGTGTGACTGAAGAGAACGTAGAGGATAAGGCTAGTGGGAGACAGATGATTTGCTGCGAAGACCCCTGTATGGAACAGCTGAAAAGGAGAAAAAGACCAAGTCTGGCTGGTTGATTATACCGAGTTTCTATTTCCAGGTAATTGATAAACTGTTTAAACATGCAAGGGAGAAAAAATGTAATCTCTATTTACATAAATATACTAACTGTTTATATCAGAACACAACAACACAAAACAAAGACGAGACGGCTAAGCAAATGTTATCAGCAACGATAGGCAATGTTTTCTAGAATTAATAATCAGATATTTAAGTATAATAGTTCAGATGCAGAGGTGGCGATTGTTAAATCAGCCTTAGTTCATTTGTGTGGTTGGTTGGTTTCTTTCAAGAACATCGGCCACGTTGTCAACAGTTGAAACAACCATATTGGTTTTACTTAACCACATTAGCCATGAACACAGATTGACAGCATTTTTTTCTGGGCTGCCCCCACATCAAATAATGCCCAGCAAATGGCATTCAATACAGCTTCATACCCATGAAATTGGGAGATACAAAAACAATTTTGAAGTAATAAGTGGGAGCCGCTGAATGGAATGAAAATGCAAATGTGGCCACCGTCTTGAGTACACGTCTCAGCCTGAGATGGCAAGCGCTCAGCTTTATCTGTAATATTCACAATCAGTGCATTATGAGTGTCATGCAAAGGCACAACATGTTTGCATTTTGTAATTTGTGCCTTTTCATAACTTCAATGAGGAGCAAGAGCGGGGATAGTTAATGGGGAGAGAGGGCACCAAACACTCGGTAGGTGCAAGCGTAACAGTCAGTGAGATCGTCTAAATAAACACATCTCCGGTGACAAATGAACAGGCCCTGTCTAACAGCTGTGGTAGACATTTTTCAATAAGATTCCAGTCATATCCAATCACAAAATGGCAAAATAAGAAGCATGGATAATTTAACAGCAAAATCATCTAGATGACTGTTTTTTTTTTATTACAAAGTTTACAGCCATTCAATCTTCTACTTGTTCTTCTTCTTTCGGTTGTTGCCTACAGGGGTCGCCGCAGCGAATCATCTGACTCCACCTAGCCCTATCCTTTGCATCCTCATCACTAACACCCACTAACTTCATGTCCTCAGTTATACCTCCTCTTTGGCCTTCCTCCTTGCTTCCTGCCTGTAGTTCCATGTCCAACATCCTTCTGCTCTAATCTGTAATTCACTCTTTCAACTTCCCTCTATTTCATTAAAACACACACATTCATTCAATCCCCTCTAGTATTGTATTTCCAGTGTACAATATCTACTATAACTTTAACGTTGCTTGCAACTGTTACTGTTTACAAAAACTATACTTGGAATTTGAAACTAAAAGCACCTGTAGATTAAATCGTCTTTGCCCGGTTTAGTTCCATGCAGATTCAAGAATTGGCTCGGAGTCCATGAATGGCAAATTACAGTTTAGTCAAACAGCTGTGCATCCCTCCATCAAGCCCCAGCCATGGCTGCCGCCCCCATTGTAAATAAACACAGGAAAAAACATCAAGAGAACTATTTGGAAAGTAATTAGAGCAGATGAACAAACGGCAGCAAAACAAAGGAGGGGGCCATGTAGCTGATTAAACCAAGCACCCGTACAGAAACAACAGCGGTGTCAGAGGATTGGCTTGTGCTGTTTAGCATCTTCTTAACTTTTAATAAAACACCACACACAGACATAAAGTTCCAAGAATCACCAAGCTGCCACTGCTGGACCCCTGAGCAAGGCCTGTAACCCTCAACTGGATGAATAAAGAGATATTTGTAAGTCGCTGTTGATAAGGGCGTCTTCCAAATGCTCGAAATGTAAAAAGCAGAAAAATGCGTAAGGATCTGAGCCATTTGAACAAAAGCCAATCTGTCGTATCTATACAGCTTCTTCCATTGTGTGGTGTTCTGATTATACAATACATGCACCTAAAGCAGTCCACAGAAGGAGTGACCTGGGAATCATGATGTGCACACACATTAGACACTAAAGTGCATGGAGGGTGAGGGCTAGCCTGTCTGGTCCAATCGCACAGTCCACCTACTGTAGCACACATTGTTGGAAACATTAATGCTGTGATCAAAATGTGTTGAAAACACACTGGTGGACAACCTACTGCATATGCTTCGGCTGCATTTAGGTGCATAACTACATAATTCTGACCACTGGGCTTCAAAGTTATGTAATGTAACTGACGTTACAGCTTGTACACTATTTGGCAAATAATTTTTGTACCGTTAGCTTGTGAAACGGAGTTGTTGGGGACCTGTTTCTTCTGCCACAAAATGATTAGTAAGATATATGTTGCCGAGTTCTGGGGTGCAGTCTGTGGTCCAGTTCATCCCAAAGATGTCCGAAGACTCTGTCCAAACTCACGTATTTCCAAACTATATAGTATATGAAACTGAGTATGCAAGGTGAGTAGTATGTTTAAATCCTTAGTATGACTTACAGTATGCAAAAAGTTCCTGCACAGATTTTTTACTTGTTGAAGACTGTTTTATGTGAATACGGGCATGTTGGTAGGCCTTTTACAAATATCTGCCCATGTTGTATACGTATCACCCAACTTATACAGTATGCTGTCAAAAAAGGACTATTAATTATAACAGCAGTATTTGCGGTCTCTATTGGGTCATGCCATCTTTTCTTATTGAACTCGGAAAAAAGCTTTATGATTGGAATGATAGTAATAACCTGTAGAAACACAATGCTCAGTCTTCATGCTTACTTAATAGTGCCTGTCTTTTTTTATACTCCATCCATCAGTGTGACACAAGGCCACATAACAGACCCGGAAACTGACATCAAATATTTATCCCTTTATCTGCCATCAAAAAATTCTGTTGTTTTTTTTTGGCGTTCCTGTGTTTTAATTTTTTTTGCACCACACTTTACTTTGTAAAAGAAACAGAATGCAATGAGAAAAAAAGACAATACCCAGTAGAATACCCAGTCCGGCCTGTGATATCCCCATATGCCACAGTTTTCGGGGTCAACAAATGTAAAAAACAAATGTAGCAAAGTTGAACTCAAGTAAATGTAAAAGTACTATTATTTATTTACTTAAGTAGTGTAACAAAAGTATTTATAATTAGTTACATTCCACCACTGCATTCAGGAACAATTTACTTCTTAAAGGGTCAAAATATATTAAAAAAAGAATGTACGTTTCTTGATAAGGTTCTGCAAAAAAAATTAATTAAGGTTTTTACAGACATTCGCAATAATGCTGTACATTTCCATAATAGTTTTAGTAATAAAGGTGCATTAAGACTTCATTAAGAATTCTAAATGATTTTAAACGGATCATCTCCCTTTTTGGCTGTTTCCTTTTAAGGGTCGCTACAGGGAATCATCTGTCTCCACTTAACCCTATTCTCTACATCCTCCTCACTCACACCCACTAACTTCATGTCCTCGTTTATCGCATCCAAATACCTCCGTCCTCCTCCTCTCTTCCTTTGACCAACAGTAGCCCAATTTCCGAGGGGAACCCCGTAGGTCAACGGTGCCGGTGGCGGCCGTTGTTAACCGGGCCTTGACCGATCCGGTATGAAATTCTGACAGATGATTCGCATTAGATTTGGCGTCAGTTTTACGTCGGATGCCCTTCCTTACACAACCCTTTCTATTTATCCAGGCTTGTGACCCCTGTGGCTACATTGACCCCTGTGGCTGGATTAAATGATTTTAAACCGATCATGATGGTGAAAATTCCCAATCCTGAAAAATAACATCAGTCCAAATAAATCCCTGCTACAGCACACACCACAGTGTGGCATGTGGATACAAATCTAAAGCTTTGTTACCGGTAGGTGAGCGTGTAAATGCCACCACCCGGTGTGTGTTCACACTGGGTGTATATAGCTCCCTGCATGATGTCCAGATGCACATGTCATATGTATGAACTAGGATACTTTGACCAATTCCAGTTCCAATTCCATTGCTTTCTTTAGATTAAAAGGTGAAAAAATCCTTCTAGACCAGACTGGTAAGATCATCCTACATTAGCCGCATTAGCCACTTTTACAGCTGTGCCGTAAATGGTCCAGCCATATCGTATGCCTCCAATCTGCTCGGTCTCAACAGAGCACTCAGCTTGTGCGGCTACATTAGCATCAGCTGGGGAAAAAACAGAAGCTGGGAGTCAGCTGCTTTTATTCAGAGTAAATAATGCAAAGTTATAGATTTAATCAGGGATTCAACAAATAAAATATACAGACATGAGAAGCAGTAATTACTCCGGACGTCATCGGAAAGGTAATTTAGTAAGGCATCAATCATCTTGAGTAAATGATACACACAACATTTTACTTCATGCAGAAATAGACCTAATTCCAGTAGACCTAATATATATATATATATATAGATATATATATATATATATATATATATATATATATATATATATATATATCTATATATATATATATATATTAATATGCCATTCATATATGATAATATGAAATAGGGTGTCCCACACCACCAATCGATCTTTAAAAAATGCGTAAAATATGTAAAACTTGCATCGGTTGTCATCGCTTAGATTTCCACTGCCCCAAACAAGCCTTGATCGGCTCCCGGACGTATCCGCAACTTAGTCTGCGTTCTGTTCAGTTTGCATGGAAAGGTGAAAGGTGTAGGATAAAATCTATGGAATGTTGGTGTACCAAGGTTCCGCTGTAAGTTAACATGTATTACAGTTTTATAAGATACACAGCAAGCCCCTTATTATGTTTCTATTGAATACAGCAGCAGCAGCAGATATTGTAAAAACAGTGACCTGGATGACAGTGCTTTCAACTAAATGACAGCTTTAAAAAAGTCTCACCAGCACCCGCTTGCCAGACCTTCAGATGTGGCACAGCTGTTCACTGGCTGTGGAAATCCCCTTGTAACAAGAGGCTCCAGAGAGACAGCGAGGAGTGACACTAAAAGCCAAGTACATACACACACAAGCAGAGGGGAAAACACCAGCTGCCAGGATGCGTCGCGTACAAGACAGAGCAGAAATTAAGTATTTGTTTTATTCATTTGTTCTATTTATTGTTTGCTAATAAATATTATTCTTTATCTCGTCCTGTTTTTTTTTTTTTTTTTTTAGTGTGCATTATAATCCACCTCAAAGGCGCACACACACACGCACGCACGCACGCATGCACGCACTCCGACTGATCTCACAGATCTCTGCTGCACACTAGAGAACTGCAAGCTCTGGCAGCCGCACCCTGATCGTAGCCGGGTTCATTCTTAAATCTGCCGGTAGCCTTAAATGTCAGGACACACAGTAGTTTGGTGTGTGTGTGTGTGTGTGTGTGTGTTTGCACTTACACTGGCCATCCTGATAAAAGACCATTATGCAGCTTTGGAGAGGCGGTCTCAGAGGTCGGGCTGTGCCAAAGAGCTGATATTACACAGCACAATCTCTAGTAGCCTTCCCAGAACATAGCGCCAAACCAGACAGCTACGCCCATTCCTGGAACCATCTCTCACTTACACACACACACATTAAAACACTCTAATACTCGCTCTCTTGCTCCCTCCAACCCACCTACACACATACACACACACAGACTCTAACAAACTCTAGCCATGGAACAAAATCCATATGCACATCATCCATTACAGCAATCACACACCGACCGGAGAATTTTCACTCATCTCTCCCTATTTTACAGCTATGAAACAAGCATTTCTTTTGATGCAACACACTTGCATCTCATCAGCTAAAAGCAAACTTTGACTTCCTATTCAGAAAACAGAAAAAATGTCTGATAGGTATTTTAAAGACTTCCATTAGAAATGTCATTGAAGCCCAAATCAATTTGTACCTAAAGAAAACTGTGTGTGTGTGTGTGAAAGAGTGATGGGCGAGAGAGAGAAAGAGAATGAGAGGGGGAGAGAGAGATCTAAGTGAGTGCTCTACATAACCTATAGTGCCTTGAAAAAGCATCTTTGTCACATTTTGTCACCTTAAAACCACAAACTTACATAATTAAACATAATTGTGAAGTGGAAACTGTGGTGTACCTTTGTAGAACCACCTTTGTGGGTGCTTCTCTGACCAGAGCTTGGTCCTTGCTCAGTCTGTCAGTTTAGGTTTGCAGTTGTGATATACGTTTTTCTATTTTTGGATGATGGATTGAACAGTGCTCCTTAAGATGTTCAAAGCTTGGGATGTTATTTTATAACCTTATAACACTGCTTTAAACTTCTCCACAACTTTATCCCTGACCTGTCTGAATAATGCTGTTTGTTCACTAGTGTTCTCTAACAAACCACTAAGTCTTTCACAGAACAGGTGTACTTATACCGAGACGAAATTAACTAGGGGACTTATAGAGGCAATTGATTGCACTGGATTTTATTTAGGGGTATCAGAGTAGAGGGGGGCTGAATACAAATGCATGCCACACCTTCCAGATTTTTATTTGCTTAACATTTTAAAAACCGTATATCATTTTTGTTCCACTTCACAATTATGTGCTACTTTGTGTTGGTCTATCAAATAAAATCTCAATAAAATTCATCTAAGTTTGTGGTTTTAAGGTGACAAAATGTGAAAAAGTTCAAGGGTAAGAATAATTTTTCAAGGCACTTTAGACATAAACTGCTCACAGAAATCAGTTTACTTCTTTCTTTAAAACATCATTTCTTTTTCAGGAGGTACAGCATACACAGTTTTTTTTTTTACACTTTGCCTCTGTTTTTCGCGTACAGGCATTACAGCTGCGCTCTGCCGCTGAGCCAGCAGAGATTTAGTAATAAGGACCAAAAGCTAAAGGCGGGAAGTTTTATAGTCTAAAATAGAGCTCCCTACTGATGTATGTGTAACACTTTTTTTAAGCACACACACCAACAGTCACTCGTGTGCATAAATGGACACACACACACACACACATACACATACAGGCACACACACATACACGTCTTGGACTGCGCAGTGCAAATACAAATATTGATATGAAAAGATAATGCACTTGTGAAATTTGTTTTTATTTTATTTTAAAAACAATGCTTTGGGATTAAAGATACGTAGATAGATAGATGGATGGATGGAGGATGGATGGATGACAGATAGACAGATAGACAGACAGATAGACAGACAGACAGACAGATAGATAGATAGATAGATAGATAGATAGATAGACAGATAGACAGACAGACAGATAGATAGATAGATGTGTAGCTAGCTTAATAGACAGACAGACAGATAGATAGACAGATAGATAGATAGATAGATAGATAGATAGATAGATAGATAGATAGATAGATAGATAGATAGGTAGATGTGTAGCTAGCTTGACAGACAGACAGACAGACAGACAGACAGACAGACAGACAGACAGACAGATAGATAGATAGATAGATAGATAGATAAACAGACAGACAAGTAGATGTAGCTAGATTATAGCTAGATAGATAGATAGATAGATAGATAGATAGATAGATAGATAGATAGATAGATAGACAGACAGACAGATAAGTAGATGTGTAGCTAGCTTGACAGACAGACAGACACAGATCAGATAGATAGATAGATAGATAGATAGATAGATAGATAGATAGATAGATAGATAGACAGACAGACAGACAGATAAGTAGATGTGTAGCTAGCTTAATAGATAGATAGATAGATAGATAGATAGATAGATAGATAGATAGATAGACAGACAGACAGACAGACAGACAGACAGACAGACAGATAAGTAGATGTGTAGCTAGTTTTAATAGATAGATAGATAGATAGATAGATAGATAGATAGATAGATAGATAGATAGACCAGACAGACAGATAAGTAGATGTGTAGCTAGCTTTAATAGATAGATAGATAGATAGATAGATAGATAGACAGATATAGACAGACAGACAGATAGATAGGTAGATGTGTAGCTAGCTTAATAGATAGATAGATAGATAGATAGATAGATAGATAGATAGATAGAGAGATGTTTAGTCAGACAGACAGACAGACAAAGTAGATGTGTAGCTAGCTTAATAGATAGATAGATAGATAGATAGATAGATAGATAGACAGACAGACAGACAGATAAGTAGATGTGTAGCTAGCTTAATAGATAGATAGATAGATAGATAGATAGATAGATAGATAGATAGATAGATAGATAGATAGATAGATAGTCAGTCAGAATAACGTTGTATTGATTATCAGTGGTGCTCGTCTCTAAAAGGACAAGTGAACCCAAAAAACTCACTCTTACAGCATTACACAAATTTATGACCGTGCCGTTACTTTTCAATGCAAAAACCTGAATTATTCCTGAGGGGGTTACCCTTATGTTCCTGCTCGTAAAAAGTATATCCTCATTCTCTTCTCTGAATCTGCTGGGTTTTTTTTTTCCTTTAGCACAAAGGCAGTAAAACACATGGATCATTACAGTCTCCAACGCACCTCTAAACAGTTGTACAGTAAATTAATCCACATGGCGACCCCCCTTTTCTGAAAAAAGTGCATAGGTTCTGTGAAAGTGTTTATTTTTTCTTTTTTTTGAGTGGACGGGGAAGTAGAGTGTCGAGGTGGTGGCATCTATCTCTCATAAAAATGTTATGCCGCAGCCAATTTCCACAAAGCTGCTAAGCTGATTGAGGCAGAGCAAATCTGTTTCACCAGCTTACATCCTTTCAAAATGGTCATCTCAGTTCCAATATCACGGGCTTTTACTGTTTCCTAACCCCCATACCCCCCCCCAACCCGGTTCTTGACGCAGAGTTGGGAGTTGGAAAGCTTAGAAGGATAAAACACTCGGACTTCCTTCACCGGTCCTGATATCTCTATAGTGCCTAGCTTTTCAAGTACACACATGTGCACAAACAAACACACACACAGACACACACATATATACTGGATTACCTGGGTTATTATTTGTTTTCATTTTGATGATTCAGTACCACAAAATTGACAGAATCAGTAATATAATAATAATAACGTTTGTGTCACTCGCTTTACTATTTAAAGAAAATAATAAAAAATTCACGCTAGTTGTCGTTATTTTAAAAGATAAGAGAGTTACAGAAAGGAGGAGAATGTGGTGGGCATCAAGATATCTAAGAGTGTAAGTCTATGAAGTGTGTTTATGTGTGTGTTTTCTTGCCCCTTGCTTTTCTTTCCTTATTTTGCCACAGCAGCAAATATCCTGTTGGAGCAGAAGGCAGAAGCCTATCTGGCCCTAAAATCGATCAGGCTCCTAGCAAAGACCTCCCATTCATCTCTTGCCCATAAAATTTGATTAGCGCTGACTACAGCACTGCAGAGAGATAAGCTGATATAGAGCCAGGCTACGGGAGGCTGCTACAGCATCCTGCATTTTCATTTCGTCCCTCTTTTTCCTCTTTATGCTGTCTCCATCCTTCTTTCTTTCAGAAACCTGCAGTCAAAAATTACAGATGCCTCGATTAGAGAAATAGAGAGAGAGAGAAAGGGAGAGAGAGATTGACCGATACAACAGCTTGCTGGTTGATCCCGTTCTGCGTTTGACTCTTAGCATTAATCAGGAATGGCAGCGCTGATGAGGCTCCAATCAGTGCTAATAAAAGAAAACAGTCCAACCAAGTCCAGCCCTGCCCAGCCCAGCCCTTCCCTGATGGTCAGCCTCTATCACCACATATCACTGTGGCATGTGACCACCGCTCCCCACCAATCGCAGCTCTCTGGGCTCGGCAGTGGATATCGCCTGTCCACACGGTGACAAAGATGTGAAAAAGGAGGAGAAGACAGTGTGTGACAGTCTTCCAGGTCTACTTCAAGGTTAAGATTACCAACCTGATTGCTAAGACAGATATCGAGTAGACTGAGGCGGAAAAAAAGGGGGAATCGGTACATTTTAACTGGCAACCGACACAGAGAAAAGACACACGGTATACTGTATATGAAAACAAAAAGAAAGGCACATAGATTCACAACTATTTATATAAAATGTATTTATATTTAGGAGTTGTATATTTAAACCGCTGAGCTTCAGTTTGTTTGACATTTTGGAGGATTTATAATTCATTGAGCTGTTCATTCAAGAACAAGCTCAAGATGACCCCTGCCCCAATATCTTTTGAGAATTAATGTCAGCATTCGTGCAGCTGAAAAACCTTCAGTAAGACAAAAGCGACCGGGTCACGCTAGCACAGAGGTTTGACGATCTTTTGTCATATCATCAATATGATAATGACAATCATCCGATGTGTCATTTAAGCTAGTGTGACTTTCAAAACTTAGAACTTTTTAAAATATTCTGTAGAAATAATTAGCAGAAATATTAAATTGATGTGTTTTTTTTTTTTTACATGTGTAGCTAAGGAGAGGACAGAAGGACCCTGGGACTTAAAGGTCAGACATAAAATCAAATTTCAGATATACAAACAGACACAGCAGGAGATATTTATAGCCAGCAAATGTAAGGTCACTGTCACAAGTAACCACTTTTAATATTAGGAGTCAGCTAATAGATTAGCAAAAAAACAACGTTGCTAGGTTTGATAGAACTAAAAACCCAAGTTAGAAATTAAGAAATCATCCCCAGTCAGGGTTTGTTCACCCAAAACAACAACTGCTGATTCATTGCGTAACAAAATATTTAATTTAGGACCTAACGTCTAAGTTGTTATACAGAGTTTCCCAAAAGTCCAGCGTTAAACTGATTAAATATCGACCGATTATCAGATTTACCAATAAATATTGCTGATAATTTAGCCTTTTTTATAGCCTTTTTTAGTTTTGTGAATGTTAAAAGCTTTAGTTTTGTCATTTTTTCTTTAATGATGCCTGACCAATGAGACAGTTGGTGGGTGAGTCTGTGTAAGATCTTACCTGTGTCTCCCGGACATTCTCAACAGTGAAGTTAAACCAGACTCTGAAGCGAGGATTACATGTGTCGGGTCGGATGAATAGGTCAAACTCGAATTCACTAATGTAGTCTACGCGTCCCAAATTACCTGTAAACATTAACAAAGAGAAAAAGAAAAAAAAAAACAACTGAATTACATTTTAAAAACACGGTAACGACTGCAAATTAGAAAGCCATTTCCACAAAGCCCAGACAGTTAAAATTACAGCTATCTTTTATTAATGTCTCCGTAATTAGAAATGCTATAATAGGCAGCTTAACCTTGAAGACGCAGTGTTTATGTCGAGTTTCAGTAGAAAAGAATAACACACACACACACACACACACACACACAGGAGGCAGAGAATCTTGGCGGCCACTCAGGTGACAACTGAGACAGCTTTGGTAGCAGATCGTGAAATAACAAGCTTTCAGCAAGACATGCGTCTCAGCAGCAATCATAAACAAACAAACAAAAAACAAAAAGGTTTTTGCTCATTTCGGTGAAGTGAAGATGACACTGAATGTGGGTCAAAAGCCCAAAAACGACACCGTTTGTTAATATATATTTACATTTACAGCATTTGGCAGACGACTTTATCCAAAGCATCTAAAAAAGTAAATTGAGTCACCATTAATAATCAGTTCTGCTTCTCTAAAGGACAAACTAACTGTTGCATACAAATAAAACGCTCGGAAAAAGAAAAACTTTTTTAAATATCAAGTGCTAGTTTAGGTATTCAAGCAATAGGGTTGGTCTTCTGTCATCTTTCGAAGATAGCAGTTGTGATGGAAAGTTTATTCTACCACCTTGGTGTCAGTATGGAGAAAAGTCTTAAGGCAGACCTACCTTGTACCCCAGGGGATTGTAAGACCAGAGCGGTACTCGTGGATTTGAGGGAGCCTGGTGCAATGTGTGGAGTAAAAAAATATTGAAGGTAAAAAGGTGATGTTCTGCTTTGGGCTTTAAGAGAAGCATCGATGTTTTGAATTTAAGGATGCCAGTAAAGGAAAAGCAGCAAGTGGTGTGGGAGGATTTTAAAAGAAACAACTTGAACAGGTGTTTTATATATTGATACAGACTGTATATAATATACAAGAAAAAAAAACAAACCCTCTAATTGTGCTAAAAACCATAAAGTAGGTTTGAAGGGGTTACCTTCCTCATTTGCTTTGCCCTGATGTCTTAAAAAGTATCAGCCTATCATGCTGAAAAGACAGATGAGCAACAGACAGTTGGTCAGGTGTTGGAGCAAGAAGAAGTGCTGTCCACATCTTGGGGACTGAGTGTGGAACTCAACATGCGGCGCTAGATAGCACAGAGCTAATTACCGACAGATGGGGCAACCACCACATACTCAGAACCGAGACAAGCAGAGCTCACCCCTTCTGTCAGCGAGCCACCAGACGTCACGCTTCCCACTTATACACACAAACTCACACACAATTGCCATTTTTAAAACTTATAAGAACTCAAAAAATCTACACTTTGTATATATCTGCGAAAAAAAAATACTGTTCCTAAGTATCAGTACATTATGAAAAAAGACCTATACATTCTTAATATATAAGTCAGAAGGGTTTATTGTCACATTTTATTTAGAGTTATGTATACTGGCACTGGTCTGATTGTGGTCCAGATAAAGGTGGAAATCTGGGAACATGAGTAGAGGCGAATGTTACAGGCCTGGCTGACAGATATGTATAGATTATCAGACAGCTATGACAAAGGTCAATGAATGACCTTTCAGACATAAGCCGCCAAAATGAATATGCTTTTGCGTAGCTTTAATATGACACAAAATTAAATTAAGTCCTAAGCGTAACATGCCAGGATCGATAAATTGAAAGCAGCACAGTCATGCAAGTGTTGTTTGAATCAAAGTATGCAAATTTATAAAATAGGTTTCAGAGCATAGAACCCCTTAAGGCACGTGCTCCAGGAGTGAGATGTATCGCTATTCGAAATGGAAGGAGACCGCGCGCGTGTGTGTGTGTGTGTGTGTGTTGAGAGAGAGAGAGAGAGGGAGAGAAAAAAGACAGATAGATTGAGGCATTCCGACAAGATAAAGTCTCCTGTAGGAGCAATGGAAGGAAACATGGCCAGCTGTGGATGCACAATTGAAAAACTGTGGAATGGTGACCACAGCTGTTCCACGCAGATGTGCCCTGTAATACATCACATGACATTCTGACAAATTAACCGTCTAAACAGCTTCTGGCACCAAATAACGGCTACCAGAATTTAGTGACCTACAAACTGCACCTCAAACTAAGATGCTCAATTATTTCTATTTAAAATAACCAATTAAATGTAACATAGAGCCAAACGTATGACACCTTCATGAAATGTATTCTACATTAAGCTAGATTTCGGACGTGTGGCTAGTCAGCAACAAAACTTACACCTAAAATAGTGGGTTTAATTAATTTAAACCCAGCAGCATGGAAATCATTAGTCTTTAATCTACATTAAAAGAAAAAGTCTGTTCGGCTGTACTGTAAATAAAGCTAACGTTAAAGACGTGTTATATCCTGAGAGATTTTACAGATTCGGGTAAAGCATCCCTCATGGCATGATGGAAAACTGAAACCGTTCCGTTAATGGAGCTAGAGAGTATCATATATTTTTGCTCTCAGCCTGATAAAACCCATTAGGGCACAGGCATAACAGAGTAGTTTGACGTTTCAGGACCATGGACAGCGTGTTTCACGGCAAATTGCTGTCCATGGTCTATCTGGGATCCTGTAGATATTTTCAGTTGAACGAAGAATACAGGCCTTAAAGCTACAAGGCTATGCTCAGCTTGGGAGGAACGGATATGGCTACACCATTGATTTCAGTTTTAATTTTATGGTGTCTGACTCCAAAGTCAGATTATGATGAGCTGTAATCAACACTGCATCACTTACTTCTTAACCAAAATAAATAGCTTAGGAGAGGTCCACCCTTCATGCACTGAGGGAAACACAGCATTTCGCGAGACAGCTCATTGACAGATAACTCTGTGTGTAATAAGAAGCGAAAGAATCAATGGCCGAATTTAATAGTGTGTATGTAGAGGGGTGTGAAGATGAAGAAAGGGGGAAAAGAAAGAACAACTATAAGAAAGAGAAACTCTTTCTTAATCTTTAATTGTATTAAATTCTTTAGTTCTGTCTGCATATTTTCCCAAAAGGGATTTTTACTGGTTTCCAGGCCAGTGTTTTGAGAAAACAGAGCAACGCTTAAAATTTAACAAATTGGGTTTTTAACAAATAATAGTAAATGTGCAGCGCTCCAGTGGACTGTGCAAGGTTCTGTGGGAATACACACTGTTTTTGCTCCTTTTTTTTTACTAAACAGAATTACTCCGCTCATAGACTCTGGGCTTGAAAGATTTTCATATTTAGGAAAAAAGTATGTTTAGTACTCTATCAACAAGCTGGAATAAAAATTCAATATGGAGAAAAGAGTGGGAGGCTTGAGCATCTGCGATATTATGTGACTGTGTGTTTGTACTCTCATGTAGTTAACCTTATTATGTAAAGAAGGCCGGTAAACACAGTGTGAATTAGCTTTTCTTAGGCCCGTTAGTTGTGTGCCAGTGTGTTTGTTGTGGGTGGTTTGTAGCAAAGCATGCCAGCGCTACCCTCACATCAAGCAAATGCCGCTCTTTACTTCCAGCTGTTCCATTCCGACGGTTATATCTCACACACAAACAAAGTGTTACCATCAGCCACAACAAGAGCTGACTGTACTTCCATACAAATAAGGGGGAGCTTCATTAGCATGCAGCATGTGTTTAAACGCAGAGCTGTTTCACTAAAAAGCTTTAAATTTGTTGCTGGGTTGCACTCATACTGTACATACTCATGCAGAGCGAAGATGGCTAAACTAATCTTATTACCAAACTACAAGCCAGGCTAGTCACACTGCTCATCCTGTACAGGGGAGAAATCATACAGCTGCTGTCCGCCAGTGCTTGAGGCCTAGAAACAGGCCTGTATACTGCAATACATACACACTGTACACACTGATACACAAACCAGATATGAAGAACAATAAAATCTATACGAAACATGATAGACATTTCACAGAACATCTTTTTTAATAGGTTTCCTCCAGAAATATTATCAGATGAAATAACAGTTTACACATACACTATTACCACATACATGGCAGCCTGGGAAAACCTATAACATGGTCAAATGTTTCTACTTCACTGATTTCTAATATGATCATTTCTCATTTTATTTCTACTGAAGGAGCCTGCAATGACCTCTGCAGTTATTATCTAATTTACTTATTAAAAAATAATTAGCACAGAATTGTTAAAAAAAAATTACAGTTTTACAATGTGAAATTAGTTTAATTTGAATATCAGTAACTTAGTTTCGATCTGGTAATCTGAGATACATTTTACTCACGGCATTTAAAGATGTCATTAAATAATTCAAGCTTAAGTCATTAAATAATTTTTAAAAATTCTTGGAATTAAAGTCTTTATTTTAAGTTATTTGAACATTTAAAACGTTGATTTAATCACTAAAGCATGTGTTTCGCAGGCAGCCTAAACAAGAGGATTTTATCTTAAAGGTTCTATTCTATATAGGGGTGTCATGAGATCTCGTGGCACTTTTAAATCGTTTGTGTGGCAACAATTTGGTTTCCCGGTGGAAATGAGAAACGGGGAAAGAATGATGAAAAAGACAAAGACAATATACAAACACTGTAAGAAATGAATACTGTTCACCTCTGCTAACTGTATTGTAACAGACAATGCGTGTAATATGGATGTGGCTGTGTGCGAGGCAGGATTTAACACACAATAAACCTCGCTACACAGGCTGGACTCGATGTTGCGTGTGTCACTCTTTTGCTCAGCCGGGTGAGACGCATGGCTGTTTTTTTTCCACCGGAGTTCAACAGCTGTCACAGTATTAACGTCCAAGCAGAAGCTGCTATAGCTGCCACCACACAAATTAATAACAAACGTGGCAAAACAAAACATTTTGCACCGTGTTTATATGTTGTCAATTACTGCATATAATTCATTAAAATTGAAGTTTAATTTCATAAAGTACAAGTTGATTTTAAAATGCATTTTGTGCATTTGCATTTTTTCTATTCTGAGGATTTCTTAAAAAAAAGTCTCATCTTGTCTCAATCTCGTGAAGACTTCACGAGAAGAGTTCACCAGACTTGTGTTTAGTCTCATCTCGTGGGAAAAATGTCTCGGCACACCCCTAATTCTACATTTGGTTTAAATAGATTTCTGACTTATTACCAAAGGCATGAATGCTTCAGACACACGTTTGTGGTAGTATATATAACATTTTGTCCATTTTTTCCAATTCAGTCATTCTATATTATCTACATAACTAACACCATCATTTACAATTTGTATAATACTGTAATACTGCAACTTAATCATTTTAATTTAAATGCTGTAATCAAGATGACATAAGACTTCACCCTTTAGGAAAAAGTGGTAGCTTATTGATGAAGGTGTTGGACTGCTGATCAGAAAATCCTGGGTTCAATTTTCACTACCACTAAGCCCTTAATTTCAACTGCTCAATTAGAAAAAAAAGTATAGAATAAGAGTTACTGTAAGTTACTTTAAATAATAGTGTCGTCCAAATGCCAGAAATGTAAATGTTCTTATAAATGCATGCATAGTGGTGAGCAAGAAACCTCCTTATTTATAAGAAATGCTACAAAAGCCGAGTCATGCTGGGTCTGAGCCAGTCAGCGTGAATCAGGAACCCGCATTTCTCAACCCCTTCTTCGCGCCTACACTCACTGTTAGTAAGTCCATTTAAAATTGGTGGGGACATTCATGGAGGCACAACCACCTCCTAAAAAGTACTTTTGCAATGTGCTCGCTTTTATTATTGGAAAACCCATCAGCTGCTCCCGAAGGTGAGAATTTCAGGACACAGACAACTGATAAAGCTGGAATTGATTCAAACCCCAGGAAAACACTGTCTGCCTCAGAGCCTCATACCGAACTTTGACCTTGCAATTTTTTTCCCTTTCTTACTCAAAGTCTAAAGGCAAAGCATCGCCATGACAACATCAATCTTTCCCTCCCCGCTGACAAAGCCATATCTTTAGCCTTAAATCTGGTTAAGATTACAGGCATGACCCCTGATTTGGTGAAACTCCTGATCAGGACTGGAAGTGCCTGGAGACAAGCATAAATTAAGCATTAAAATAATACTTCACTGTAGCGTGGGATTAGATAGGCTGCACTCTGCACATATGCCAGCTCTGAGCTCAGAGGGCAACGGCTGCTAATTAATGACATCAATTACAGAATGTCACCAAATCACTAGGCTGTCATTAAAAATGCCACTAAATAGTAAAATAGTCATGCACATTAGCATTTTTTTTAATCAAAAATGAAATGGGAACGTAAATTAAAGAAAACCAAGTGTTTAAATTCTGTTTTCTTGAGGGTCTTTCTGTTCGGTTCTTGCCAACAGAAACTATCAGGCAAACCAAAAGCAACATGATGCCTGAGGACCCCAGACTGCTCAGCAGCCTACACACTTGGCACCGCTGATAAAGAGGCCAATGAATTTAAAAAAGGGTTCAAATGCTTCCTCTGCTCTCGCACCACAATTTTTTTTTTCCTTTCAGAAAAGAATTGCCCAAAGCAAGTATGTTCATTTCATAACAGTTGGTAGGTCACCCGGAGTCATTCACTGTGAAATTTACTAAATTGCATTATTGATCTTAGCCGTCTCTCTTCTAGAGTCCCACAAGACTGTGGGCAGACTGGAGAGGCCGTTCAAAGTGTGTCAACCACTGACAGTGTTTCCCACACATAGCTGAACAACGGGCAGGGCACCCAGGTATAATGACTGATAAATATGTATATATGTCTCAATTCATCATCCATTCAACTTTATGTTTAAACATCATTTGCCCAATACCTTTAAGTGCTTAATTGTAATTTATAAAAATGTGATACATCAAAAATTAAATTGATCAGATAGATTACATTGAATAGCAAAAACAAAAATTTTTAAGGAACAATCAGGCAGTTCTAGATCCATCTGACTATCATTTCAGCCCACCCTAAAACTAACAACTATTAAACTACTAAAATGTATTAAAAGTATAATTTTTTAAAAGAAAAATAACTAAGAAATGAAATGCGTGTCGAAATCACTTATATAAAAATTTTCTTAGCTGATAGTTTATAGAGAGTATAATCTGTTATTTTGTGAAAAAATTTAGCGGGCATTATTGCAAAAAATCTGCAAGCAAATTGGTCAGGGTCGGCCCTGTATAGGCTTAATATAGGGTTTAGAATTTCTTCTAGATAAGTACTATAAAATGATTTTGCCTACTGTATATCCCTGCATTTTCTCCCTTCTTTAATCATATGGCACAAGTGTTAAGTGGTAGCACAGTGGTTAATGTGTTGGATAGCTAATTAGAAGATTGGGAATTGATTTCCAGCACCACCAAGTTGCCACAACTGAGCCCCTAAGCAAGGCCCTCAATTTTAAAAATTCAATCAGTTTATTAATTTGATAGCAGTCCTAAATACAAGTCCCCATGCTATAAACAGATTAGAAGACAAGAACAGACGTATAGACCCACTGACTACTAACAGGGTCATAATGATAAATAACAACTACAGGGTGCTTCCCAGTAAGGGTGAGGTGACAAGAGGGAAAGGTAACCCAATTTCACTGTAAAAGAGTGCTTGTTATATCTATTATCTGTTTATTACTACCCTCCCTCCTCACCCCATCTCTTAAAGCAATAAAAATAATTGCTCCTACAAATGTTGTGAAGATAAAATGGAGGCAGCTGGAGAGCCTTGGTGAGCTGGTGATGAGGAGAAGGTCAACAGTGGCACCAAGAGCAGCTGCTGTTAGGCCCAGTTCCATGCAACAAGGGAGCGTGCACTTGTGTTTATTTAAAGCCCGGCTAGCTGTGGGGCCACACGTGCTGCCCCAAGCTGATTGGCCTGTAATGAGTTTGCAAACACAGGAAGGGAGATAAAGGAAAGCAGAGAAGCACACATGCTGAAATCCACTACAATAGGTCATAGACACAGGAAAGTGGAAAGCCTCGACGGTGGGGTGGAATAAGATGTCAAAAGAAGTGTGTACTGCTCATGCTGTTCATTTTCAGCTTCTGGGGACATGTGATAAAAGTATGTGGACACACAGACACGATTCTGGCCACGATTTAGTCGTCTGAGACAAATGTTTAAATCCTAAAAGATTCCTAGAATCCTACAGAAAATTAGGCTTTATTTGATCACTATTGATGGTCATAAAATATTTTTTACACACTTTCCGGCACTGTGACTTCTCCTACAATGATAATTAAACCAGGAACTAATAAGAACGCCGAACCGGATGAGGCAAATAACGCAACAACTTTAGGCTAACTAATATGGGGACACTTTGATGTCATTATTTAAAAAAAGGTAAAGTTTGCTTAATGTTTATTTTTTAAGCGGCAGGATGTTTAAAGAGAAATTACAAATACCTTAAGTTCACAACGTCCTCTTTAGTCCAGTGATGACTTGGTCCTTACACATCATCTTGTTTTTTTTCAGGGTTTTTTTTTTTTTTCAATCAAGGCATGTCATGAAAAAAAGTAACGCCACAGACTGTTTTTGTTGGGTTTTTTTGCTGATAGCTATGTAGCAAAGAATGTGGGCTACTAAATGTGTCACAGATTGATGACATAAAAATCCAGGCAGGTATTCTTATTTGTGTGTGTTTTCGATGCGTCTTGACTGTTGCAGTTTGACATTATGACAAATGAGATGTAACATCAAGATCATGTTATTACAGTCTGACACGCAACAATCGCAAAGAACTAGTACAGTGTAAGCCCGAATTTACACATTTCCTGGTGTGGCGTCTGGCACGCAGTATAATGAGGACAATGTTGTTTAGAATAGAAAACGGTATTGAAGCCAAAAGCAATACTATACAGAAATCCTGGGGTTATACCAGAAATTATTTTGTTACAATAGTTTTTAACATTAAGGTTAGGGAGCTTGTTCAGAGGCCCAGCAGTAGTAACTTAGTGGTGCTAGAAATCAAACTCAGATCTTTCAATTAGCAGGCCAACACCTTAACCACTGCGCCACCACTTCCCACATTTTTTCTTTAAAACCTAGCTGCAGCCTAACATGAGCAGAATGAGATGACTGGCTGGTAATACCACCACAGTAAATCTGTACTGTAGCAAGCAGCCATCATATCTCATCTGTGCTGCTTGATTATAAAATAAAGCACTGTGTTTTTGACTAGTTGTGTCTGGTCGATGCTATGATGTGTAACCTAGGGTTAGGGTTAGGGTTAAAACCTTAACTAAAAAGAGAAGTTTTAACTAGTGAAGCGCAAGATGCCGCCAGTATCCTAGCAAGACCTTCCATGTCCCGCAGAAGCAACAGGGAGTAAAACAGCTTTTCAATCTAGGGAATTACACAAAGTGCTTTCACTGTCAATGGACTGCAAGTTTTATGTGCTAGGAGTGGGGTGGGGTGGGGGGCTTAGCAGAGGGAAAGAAAGATCCGTCAGTAAAAGCGATTCAAAAGCCTTGGCAGGACAGCAGTGCGGTCTCCCTCTTTCATTCTGGAGGCAATCTGGCTCAGGCTACCTAACATAGTGCAATTACTTAAGTGAAATTAACCGATAGAGCAATAAATATTTATTACAAAGTTAGAAAAGTACAAAAAGGATTGAAAAAAAAAAAAAAAAACCAAATAACACGGTTAAAATTGCAAGAACAAATCCAAAAAGGCCATCAATCCTAAAGTAATACACTTAGATTGAGGAACTTAGATTTGTAATTCGACTTATTAACTTCTAAATTCCTGCGCTAGAATAAAATAAAAGCTTTAGCCAAATCTACTCTGGTGCTGCAGGAAGCAACAAAAAAGCAGAGAGCAAACCTGAATTTCCCTTAAGAGACAGATACAAAGACTCATGCATACTTCCACACTATATAGTATGCGAGGTGTTATATTTAAATCCTTGATTCCTGCGATTCTGATGTGTAGGTGTGATTCACACTACTACTCCATAAGCCCAGGGGAGAGACGACGTCATATGTTAAAACGTCAGAAAGTGTCTATGCGGCACTTTTCAAGTGATTTTAAATACTGCAGAAAAAAAATAATCGCACATAATTCAAGTTAAACACTATCCAAATTCAAAATCAGGCTGATCTGACATCATAGGTCACGTGGCAATATCAAAATGGCGGATTTAGTATGTCAAATGTTACATAGGAACTCAAATATAATTTATATTTCAGTAGCATGCGATTACAGACAGAGCTACAGATTTAGTCTCCTTATAAATACTTTGTATCATAGACAATGGACTGTTTTCCTGAAGCTCCACAGCGGCCCTCTTAAACTCCTCTTAAACCATACAATAAGCAAGAAACTACACAAACCCCAGATGCCATCAAATACGTTTCTGAGAATTACATTACATTTTAGAAATCGGTTCTGTAGAAAATAAGCTAACATTGGATGTTTATATACAGTGGATCATCTCGCTGTGAGCACATCTATCTTTTATGCAACCCGACTTTTAGACGTCTAAATCCGAATCCAAGCTTTTATGTCAGTGGGGAGTGTGATTTAAAATATAAAGTAATAGCAAGCTATATTGAGAAACAAATGAGATTCCCTCTGTAGAACATTCTCCATTTGCTCTGCGTATGTACGAAAACAACATCGACCCTTTCTATTTCTTAGGCTGTACAAAAACTGACAACTATGTAGGGCACATTTCAATTTTGTTTACTCCTGAGCAACTGCCTGTAACCAAACCGAATGCATTTCTATCGAAATTCCTCTACCGTTTCTGCTCGTTGGTTTACAGAGACAGTCCAAGCATATAGCAAATGCGAGATCTCGACTTTAATGCTTGGAATAAATCAGCAATATAAATAGAGAGAAAAAAGAAAGGGTGCGAGAAACAGAGATAGACAAAGAGAACAGAAAACACAAAGCACTAAAGCGTTACAAATTTCTCCGAGCTGGGTGTCCCTAGCTAAGATGAAGAATGACGTGTCTGCTCGGTAAAAGTGTTTACGGCATCAGGAGAGCTGCTCGGGGAAATGGATTACTCAATCACTGGAGCTCGACGTGTTCACAGAGCAACGTACCACCATACAACTGTGTGCTGTCGTTTCGTGTGAATCTTTTTTAGACTTGAGTATTTGAAAAACTGGATGCTTGGAAAATAGTGCCCTATAAAGCCTGTCATTTAGACACATAAAAGTATTTTTACTTGATTTAAGGTGTAATATGAGAGAGAGACAGTTTCTATAGCTCGTTATGTTACACACTTTATTCAAGAAGGGTGATATGACTAATGAATGTAACCTGACTAATACCTGAACACGAAGACACACACACACGCACACACAGAAATAAGAGTAAAACAGAGGCTAGAAGTTAGCAATATTTGAAGCTAAATTTAAACTGATGTTTAAACAGTAGGCTCATTTTAATTTTGGAGTTCGGGAGCAAATTGTGTGACACCAGAGTTATCATCTTTCAAGGTACGTCTTGTGTTTATAGTTTTTTTTCCCCCTCAGCTTAATTAGGTCAGATATAGCTATTTTCTGATATTTTATAACAGCTTCAACACGTTTGAGGTTCTTTTTCGCTAGGCTAAAAGGCCAGCTTTAGCTTGACATGATTAAATTTGCTTTAAGGAAAATGTTGTGCTTTAAGTAAATATTCTGCTAATAACTGTCAAGTAGAAGGTGTGAAACCCATGTGTGCTGTTCATCCACCTCCAGTCCATTAGAAAGTGCTGGTAAGAGTAGGTGGAGTGTGCTAATTAAAATATGTGTCACATTTGCAGGATGAGCCTTCAGGTACAAATTACTTTCTAAACTAAGTATTGGAAGGTGGAAATGTGTTATATTTTTGTTCCTGGCTAAGGAAACATATATATGGAGTACAGAATAGAATAAAATCAGTTTTATTATATTCAATTAGCCATTGGTCGCATATCATTATGTTATAGCATACATTCTGGAAAAAAATGTTTACATTTTACATGATTTCTACTATGATGGCAAAATTCTAGGAATTTTCAAGGCTGGGAACTTCAGATAGGAATTAATATAAATATATTGGGATTAATGGGAATAAACTAGGAATTAGCAAAACTGCAGGTTAGCCTATAACAGAAATTTAAATAGAGTAAGGGTAAAAAAACCGTTTAGAATAATGTAGAGTTATTCCTCTATTACATGCATACAGCACTGCAGGGCAATTAAAGCCACATCTCCAAAATAGACATTAGAAAACAGTATTTTAGTGCAGGACTCAAAAAATATGTTCTGGAAAGAAATGTGCATTTATTCCTTGAGTCCTGCACTAAAATACTGTTGCATAATGTCAATTTTAATAAGCATTAATGTAATTTAAACAAAGATAGATGCAGAAATTCATATTCTAAATTTTCTTGTGCTGTGTATAGGCTATTTTTTGCTACAAACAAATATAAATAAAAAAGTTTTCATGAGAATAAACAGGAAAGGAGCCTGGCCAGGCCAAGAAAAGCCCTCTGACTTATTCTGGCTGTTTGGGGTTGCTGCAGAGAGCATGATGCTCCTGCTGTTTACAGTACTTCATTATAAGAATAATGTTAATGGGGTTATGTTTTAGCAGAGTATTTTTCTAAATCAAAATGCTTTTAGGAACAGGTTTAAAAGTTGAAGCAGTAGCTTCAGGTTAAGATGTTGGACTGCTGACCCCAGGACTGTAGGTTCAATCCTTAACTGATCAGTTGAATAAAAAAATTGAAGAGAAACGCCATTTTGAGTGCGGGTGTCTGCCAGAGATGTAAATGTAATTGTAAGTCTGTGTTTTGCATGGGGTAAAGTGAAGATAACAGCACATTTGTTATTAATTCGTGTTCCTGGTGCTTTCAGTCTTACATTGTGTTGCTTTTTAATAATAAGGTCCCTATGATTTTGCCCATGTCTATCTAGTTTTTCAGTTATATTTTTATGTTTATTTATACTTTTTTGTACAAAGTCAAAAGACACTTTAGATTGAAAATGTCACTTTATTAATTCAAAGTATATTAGAGAACAAAAACAAAAGTGATGCATTACTTACTATCCCTCAATGTGCATTCTTACCCTACGGTTATTTATGGCTTCATAAAATAATATTTATAAAATGCTTTTCTTCGTCATCCATCTATTTTCTGCTTTACCGTCTATCCTATTCAGGATCTTCAAAAACCTGGAGCCTATCCCAGAAGACTCAAGGCACAAAGCATAGGACACCGTGAAAAGTCTGGCAACCCTGTGATGAAGAAGAAGCTAAAAAGCCTTCAGGGTTCTCTCCATTGGCATCTGGTCTCATCAACAAAATATAGGACACGCCACGGCCTGTCATTGTCACCATCGAGCAGCAGCACACCATAACAAATTCTGTGTACATGTTAATAAGTGTTGGGAAGTGGTGGTTTAGTGGTTAAGGTGTTCCCAGCACCACCAAGACACCGCTGTGGGCCCCTGAGCAAGGCCCTTAACCCTCAATTGCTCAAATGTATAAAACAGATAAATGGAAGTTACTCTGGATAAGGGGCGTCTGCCAAATGATGTAAATGTTAATAAAAAGGAATAACGCTGATTCTAATTCTAATCGTAAAATCTCAGATCGTAAAACATCGCTAGCCTAATTCCACCATCCCTTAGGACACAAGGTAGGTCTGCCTCAGGACTTTTCTTTGTTCTGCACCAAGATGGTGGAATGAAATTTCCATCGGTATCTGAACAGCTAAGTCACCGGCTGTCATTAAGAGACCTACCCCTTTCCAAAATACCTGCCCCTTAACATTTAAAATAAAAGAAGCATTAATATGTTGAAGGATAAGACACATTTGTACCTTGCCCTGAATACCAGCATCTGGAAATGTAAATTTCAGTTGCTATATTTTCATTAAAATGTAAAACCTTAAGCAGTCTTTATCCTATCGAGAAAGGCTGGAATTTGGCCACACCAACTTTCAGGCAGAAGACACATCAGAATGCTCCTTAGGAGTCAATGCCTTGCATTAATAAGAGTTTGTGTTCATGTATTACATGCAAAGCAGTAAAAATAATAATGTCTCCCTTTTTTCCAACATCGAAATTATCTAAATTGCTTTTCACTACTAAAACCTGGTCATGTCTTTATCATATATTTTTTTGTGAGGCAAAAAACATTTATAGTGGCACTTCATCTCTTCAGAGCCCAAATGATGTTTGAAGCAGAGAGCTTGATTGTTTGAATGTTCCCCACTTCTTTAATCAATGGGAAGCCGACTGTCTTGATTCCTGGGTCCTCTAAATTGTATAAAACTGTTTCTGAAAGTCTGCCTCTTTTATTCTCTCCTGAAACGCTTTTTTAGATACCACTGGCTACTGCTATTAAAATGATTCCGCTGTGTTGTGGCTTGAATCTGTTGTGTTGTCACTTGATTTCACTGCGATGTGGCTTGATTCCGCAGTGTTGTGGCTTGATTCCGCTTTGTTGTGGCTTGATTCCCCTGTGATTCAAATGAGTTGTGGCTCAATTCTGTTGTGTTGTGGCTTGATTCCGCTGGGTGGTGGTTTGATTCTGTTGTGTTGTGGTTTGATTCCGCTGGGTGGTGGCTTGTTGCTATTATGTTGTGGCTTGATTCTGTTGTGTTGTGGCTTGATTCTGTTGTGTTGTGGCTTGATTCCGCTGTGTTGTGGCTTGATTCCGCTGTGTTGTGGCTTGATTCCGCTGTGTTGTGGCTTGATTCCGCTGTGTTGTGGCTTGATTCCGCTGTGTTGTGGCTTGATTCCGCTGTTACAACCACGATAAATCAACATCATCACAAAACATTAACTAACTGTAATTTTTTTTTTACAGTTGAAATTTTTACTGTTTTAAAATTTTCACTCTGATACACACATGCTTACTGAATGTTACTACTGAATGCCCTGATAAAAACACAAATGTGTAGCAGAGTTTTCAGTGTTTACTCTTGTGAGTAACACCGCCGCTTACAATGTAATAAAAGCGCCAGATGCTACTGAGGGGAAACACAACAAACAGTTTATTTACAACAGATCTACATGCAAAGGATATTAAGATTCCTTGGCACCAGTATGTTTTTAATGTGTGCTCTATTGTCACTAAGATACTAATTTTACTAATTTAAAATTTATAGTCTAAAAAATATATTACAACATTACAGTTAAGTGGGTTATAATGTTATGCTGAGGTGGGAAGAACAGACGACTGAAGCGAACTGCGTTAACGCTGCTTGTGTTGGTTCTCTGAATCATATAGCGCTATGTGTCTGTCCAATTATCTCAGCCGGTCCAATTATCTCAGCCAGTGCAATTATCTCAAAGATAAACAGTTTATTACTTTTAATGGAACAGGAACTAATCCTAGATTGTTTCTTAATTATTAGAAAAATGGCCAACAGATTATTCATGTGGCCCTATAATTAAGTACAACTGCTAAGTTGGAATAACAAAATTAATACAAAATACACAAAAATACACACTTACTGCCCAGGTGTATTATAAAGTAGCATTATAAATAAAACAATATACATAATTAAAAGACTACATTTCACTATGGAAGAACTAACTAGATCCACTGAAGCTCATTTACATGCAAGGGTCTGTAGAAATTCCCATTCTTTCTAATTCCACCCCATACACCAAGAGCCGTCACGAGCACTTTAATGATGCCTTCAGGAAATATTTATTATGTTTGTCTACTATCAACCTGTGCATAATGGGGGTCATTGTCTTAAGTTCTGTAAAAGCTGAGCAAGAAAGAGAAGGAAAAAGAGTAAAAGAGTTTTTCTTCGAGTGACACCGAATCCTGGAGGCTCGACTGTCTCCGAAAAGATATACTACCACCCTAATCTGCATACAGCTGATGAGAATGTGAGTTATATCTCATCTAAATGTAAATTAGGTGTTTTATACCTTCAGTAAACACTTTATATTACCGTGCACTGTTTTAATAAACCAATTAGAATTTATTACCTGGATATGGACGATATCAGCTATTTCTGAGAATTCGCTTTTTTATTTTTGTGCAAAACCTTGAGAGTAATCCTCTAGAAAAGAGAGTGGAAAAAAGGAAAAACAGCTGTACTGGCAGCGGGATGCAAGATGAAGGATAGCTTCAAGTCAAATAAATACATCTGCTTAAAGTCCTGTGTCTTGCTCAGCAATAAATTAAGCTAGAAGTGAAAAAGTATGTGTGACTCATATTACACCTTTGAAATATATCACAAGAAATATTCTTTAATAAAGGAGATATTTGAATCTCTTTTATAATGTAGGTATAATGTGTTAGAGCTGGATATTCAGCTCGATACTTCTAGCGTAGTTCCTTTGTATTATTTAATCATCTGAAAACTATTTCACATATTATTGTAGCCTTATTTTAACTAGATTTTTTTCCCCAAAACTCTACTTGTAAGACTTTAAGTAGGGTTGCAATTGGGTGAACATTTTCCAGTAAATTTATGGATTTATGTTCATGGAGTTTAAGGACATGTATATAACATGTACAAAGCATTCAACATGCATACAATATGCAATACAAAATATATATATATTGCATGTAAGCTTATAAAGTGATAAACTGACATGCAAGCAAACTAATACATGCTTTAAAGATGACATTTTTGACTTTCCAGAGCCTTGAAAATGTGTCTAAGTGTAATTTTGTATTCGAAAAGTTCATTTAAAAACATGGAAACTGCATTAAATCTGGTTGTTTTAGCCTTACACTACATTTCTTCAACTACATATAAGGCTACATTTATGAGCTTAACTACAACTTTGCAAATTCCCAGTTTGTTCCCATTAAATTCTGTTCATTAATTCCTATTAATTCCCATGAAAGCTTTCAGCCTTAAAAATTCTTGAAATTTTGCAACCCTTATAATAGGTGTAAAAAAATTTATGAAGAAAAAATTTTATGGCTACAATCTAAAGTAAACACGAGTTACAGAATGTTTACCCTGAAGCATTTTTTGAATAACAGAGAAGTAATTAAGTGTCTTCTCTAGAGCATTCATATTTTGTTTAACGTTTAACACTAGCAGCAGCATTTTGTACCACGGACACGTCACCTCTCCTTTGTCAGCGTGGAAGCGGTTAACGTTATTTAGCTGCCATGTTGCTTTGCTGAAACAGCAACAGGACATTAATTTGACATTAGCCCAGTAATATCAATTTCGCTCTTTTCCAGCTTGGGTAATGCATTTACTGGAAAGAGATTAATATCAATTCCATTAATCATTCAGGAGAATTTTCTCCAGCCAGAGAAATTTGGGAAATATCATATATGTTAGCTGATCTCTGGCTGGCCGCACGATGCTCGTTAATCAATGTCGCTGGTCCCCCGAGCCATTCCACAGGGGATAAAATAATACCTATACATTCCCCTGATTATTTATTTATACTGACTCAGGCTTTGTAAATTTATGTTGATCGTATTTCTCTTTCTTTTGACGATGCCCCTTGCTGCCCACAAACAAAAATTATGATACGGATCCTGGCACCGTGGTGTTTTACAGAGCGGCTGACCTCCAGGATTTAGCAGCACTTTAGCCACACTGTGCAGCTAACCGTGCCAGCATGGCTCTCTCAGGAAAGCTGCACGGCAGTTACGCATGAAGACAGTCGAGTGCGAGTGCAAATATTCACATTTCAGTTATAAAGGCTACCTCTAGTGCCGTATAGTATTGTCATGCGTTGCGTTTATCACCCGAAAATTGAAATTTTTCAATCATGATCCCTGAAATTGTACACTGTCAACTTTTCTCGTAAAAAAGTTCCGAGCTGATAAGACCAAAACAGGCTAGCCTATCCTGAAATTGCATTGATATAGAACATTTCCAAAAGCGCAGAAATCCTTTAAAAAACTCTCCCACAGGGAGGCTAGGGGCAGTGGTGAGCCTTAACCCTGTGGTGGAGTGAATTGGTTGCCTGTCAAGAATATGAAAGCTGAGTCTCATCTGCTGGAGTCCCTGAACCTAATCTCCCAGCAGAGAATGATATTGTGTCTGTTCCAGAGCCCTACTGATTCACTGTCAATCCAGCCTGGAGCCGCTCTCAGCTGCCCACTTGACCTTGTCACAGAAAAAGCACTTTATTTTCATTATGCTGCCATTCATTCTGCCCTTACAAAAAAAAGCGCCAAACAAAGGCCATTTACTCAAAGCGGTCTTCAAAATATTACAGCACTGTTTAATTACAGCTTTCAACATGTGGACAGACAAGGTAAAAGACCAGGCACTTTTGCAACAGGCTTTACTTTTATATTTACACCCCCCCCACACACACACACACACACACTTCGTTATAAAAGAAGATAATTAGACTGTAAAAGCATAGCTCACACAGAGAAATCTCTCACACCACCATAGCAATTCAATTTTACACAAGGGCACAGATAATATTTCTAATCCTACAGATTTGACAGTATGTTTACCCAACGTTCATTTCTAAAGCTATCATATTTTTACAGGATAATAGCTTTTTAGTATAAATATCTTATACAATTTTGGCATGTTAAAGAAATGACCAGCCTGAAAAACACTTACAACTAAAGAACGTCTAGTGTCTATTAGCCTGATGATCTGGCATTTCCTGCCAAAGATATCTTTGAGAATTATTATAATACAATAATGAATATGGCAAATAAAATAATCAAACAATGAAATTTCAAGATCTTATACAAACTAGTAAGATACTGTAAAGGTCATAAAACATTTTCAGTTCATTCAAAATATGCTATGAATATGCTGTGCTTTTTTAAGAAACAGAAAGAAAAGAGTAAAATGCAAACAATGTGCTATTTATCATCATCTTAATTTTAGCTCAAAAAGTTTTTCAATCAAAATTAAATAAATGAATAAATCAGAGGAGTAACCAACATCTATGGCATGTATGAAACGCTGTGTAGGGAGACTTAATTTCAATTTTAGATCAAGATCTCAGAAGGAAAATGATTCTTAGGGCACAGATGGCAGAAACTTTAGTCACAAACACTAAAAAATAAATGAAGAGTAAAATAAAGAGCGACTAAAATTACATCTGTAAAAAAGACCTGCAACAATGATGTAAGGAATTTTCATATGATTAAACTGTTATTTGGAACTTACCTTAAAACTTAAGTTCACCTGCGGCCTAAAAAATGTAATCAAAGCAACAGATTACATTATGCCTAATTATTGAAAACGGAAAATGAAGATGCTGGTGCATACATATGGCACTGTTGGGGATGAACTGGGTTCCAGTCCGGCTTTTCCGGTTCCACCCACCTCCCCGTTTTACCTTAGTCCTATCAATGTAGGCTTATAAATGCCCAACAAATAATAACTTAAAAAAAACTATAATGATCACATTTAACAGACTGCAAGTGATTGAAAATTGTCAAGGTATAATGTCAGCAAGAATATTCTTTGGTGTGGCCTCAGTAGCCCTGCAGTGCTTTGTGCATATGATGGGGGAATATGCAGGCTACAAATGTAATGCAAATTGCATTAAATCTGGTTGTTTTCGCCTTACATTACTTTTGTTAAACTACATCTAGGTTCCCTCTTATAGGCTAAACTGTAATTTTGCAAATTCCCAGTTTGCTCCCATTGATTCCTGTAAATTCCTATCCATTCCCTAAAAAGTTTCCAGCCTTGAAAATTCTCGGAATAACTGTTTTTTTAACTGTTGGTGTAAAAAAATGATAAATAAAAAACAAATCATTTTATTAAAGACTTAAACTACATTTACATTTTAGCTAATTTAAGGCTACAATATACATAAGAATATTCTATATACAACTATAAAAATTGTATAAATAGCAGAAAATATTTGAGATTTCAAAGTTCTGAAAAGGGAAAATGCAGTCCTGTTTAGTGCAGATAATTAGCTATCAGGCTTCCTACTATTAACATGGATGGAAGCTAACTGGAATCTTATTTATTTACTTGTTCTTTGAATTTTAGTGCCCACTGTATCCTGGTACCAAGCATTTATCCTTTAAAGTTCATTAGCACATCACACATACATTATTGGGTGAGGATAAAAATTGAAACAAGTTCTGTACACAGCTCTAATGTATAGCACACGGTATAGTATGAGCCTGACCACATGACCACAAGACTGATGACTTTGTTATGCCGTAGCGGACATTTAATTGGCAGGTTTTGAATCTACTTGTCCCCTTAGAGTGAAGGGTCACCTCACATTGATACTAAGTTATTCTGACCTCTGTCCTACAATCAAGAGCATCCTGATGGAAGATCTCTCTTCTAGGACCATAACACAGCAGCCTCAGGGCACAAGAGTCAATAAAAAGGGTAAAGTGTATAAAAATACTTAAAATCATGCTCCACACTTCATAGTCAACCCCATTAAGCACTTAAATGCTTTTCACAATTGACGTACAGTAGTTAACTATGAGTCACTTTTAATCCAAAGTAAATAAATTCCCAGCTTACTGTCATCGTTTACCAAACCATCAATAATTAATCCTGATTAGGGGTGAATTATGATCCAAATTCTATTTCACGGTATGAGTAATTTTATTTTACGGTAACAATATGTTTCAGTATATAGTTATTGAAATTGGTGGTTAATCTGGGAAATCAACAAAAAGCGATTTATATAATGAATAAACCTAAATGAATCGCAACTGTGAATTAATTCATCTTATTTTTTTCCTTACATTTGTGCCTTAAACTTGGAATAACTTTACTATGACAAAAAATTCCCCTGTATGTCACATTTTACAGTTGTGTGGACAAATATTATTATTATTATAAACTTTCTGTTAACATTTTAACATCTGTTTACAGTGATGAAATTAATACCATTTCAATAACAAGGAAAGAATCTTAAATATAAATATGTAAATCTGTTTGTTTTTCATTTCCCAGCTTTTTCCTCCGTCTCACATGCAGTGGCTTGCTCAGGCTCACACACACAGCATGAGAGTTAGCCACGCCCATTTATTTACATGTCATGATATACACAGGATAAAAAAAATCTAAATTTATTCGGCGGCAATTAGATATACTGTGAATTGCCCGGCACTCATCCTGAGTATTTATTATCTTACATTTCACACTGTACATTTCCAAACTCTGCGATAACCTTCTTATTTGCATATCTGTGATGTTGCTGCTGTCAATAACAGCCTGTCTTACATTGTGCATCAGTAAAGAAAGAAAGAAAGCTGTCTAATCTTTTCTGGTCGCATGTCTAACTTTAGTTAACTTAGTTAAGTTTAAGGGGTTGGAATGCTGATAAGAAGTTTGTGGGTTTAATTCCCAGCACCACCAAGCTCCCACTGCTGGGCCCCGTTTCCAAAAACGTATTGAAGACATATATTTCTTTGACATATATTTCCGCCTCCCTGTGTAAACACTCATACAACATAAAACACATCTGGTTATAGCCTTATATCCAAATTGCTTTTCTGAAAAGCCGGGCCAGCAATTCAATTTATATTCATTAAAGATAGAGAAGTTTGTTATTGCTGTTAAATAATAAGAGTTCAGCTTTAATTCTGTGCCGTGTTACACCAGTAGCTGAACGCTGGGACAGTGTGATCTGATAATTCAACCCACTCACCACTTTCGAAGCAGGCATCGAAGACGAGGTGTCCTTTCCTGGCCGCTCCTGTGTGTCCTGGAGGAGTGACCGTCAGCTTGCTCACGTTTCCCAGCAAAGCATCATCTCCTGCTGTCTCACTGCCTGTAAAACACACAGCATTTGACTCAGCCAAAGAGAGCGAGCCCAGATGATGCTTCAGCATGCAGAGCAGATTTGAGTAATCCGAGGCTGAGGATATGTAACAGATTTGACATATTGCATTTTAAATGTGATTTTCACAGTTAGAACACAGCTTATGCAGACAGTATGGCATGTGTTTCTAGATTATATTCATAGCTTTCATGACAATATTGTATTATACAATATTAAACAGGATCCGTGCAGGCCCTAATTTTAAGAATTATTTTAGAATGAATAAGGAAATGGCTAGAATTTACAACGTTTTAAAATATTCTAAGTACTATCTAATGTCTAACATCAATGATGTAATATTCTATAGACTATCTGGCATGATCTGATGACTTTTAATAACTATTAAGGACCCAGTTTATTTTCATGAACAGCTAAATAAACAGGCGAGAGGTTTTCTTCTGTAAAGCTACTGAATGTAAAATTGTACCAATATCACAGAAATGTGAAGAAATAAACCAAGCTTCTAATAACGAGACCAAATAGTGTTTGTGAACATCTATCTGCAAAAATAACCCCAGCGTGAAAAACACATGATCCACCTCAATAACAGCAAACTTTCGGTAGCTACAATACAGTGGGGAGGAAAAAAATTGCACATTCGTTTGTGTGCATTTAATCAGTTTATACCATTGCTCGGGCATGAGCAAGTGTTAGCACAGTAATCAAAAAAACAGATCAATAAGAAAAAAAAAAAACACCACCAAAGGTGACCGTCTACCTCAGAGGACACTATCGCCTAATGGAGGCATGTTTTAAATGCAACAATGGAGGAAACACACATACAGTACACTTCCCTTTCAATCAGCTACAACTGAGAAACGACACAAATTCTACATCAGGAGACCCCAAACTACGGCCCTCTAAACCAACCAGAGACATATTCAGAAAATGTAGTTATTAAATCATATCTGTATTCAATTATAAAGACTGGTTTTTAACCTAAGGTGACTTCACCTATTAAGGTAGTCTAAATATTTGTTAGATTTTCCACCAACGGGATGGTACATTTAACAGAATGTCCCACGATGATGGAGTAGGTGCTACTGCAAGCCAGCCAGCAAAAAAAATTCAAAGAGACAACAAAAAGACTGAATGGTTAAAAAATAAAAAAAGATGATTCAGAGAGCAATTTTGGGAACTAATGTTTAATTAAACTCCTAATATATCCTCCGCTAATAACTTTTGGGAATTTGCATGTTGTCGGATGCCCTCATACAAAAGGAATTGCAGTTATACCACTGAGCAATTGTAGGTTAAGGACCTTGCTTAGGGGCCCAACAGTGGCAAATGGGTGGTGCTGGGAATCGAACCCCAATCTTCCAATTAGCAGTCCAACACTTTAACCACTACACCACCACCTTCCCCTATATCAGTTTCTAGATTTGCATCAAATATGATTAATGTATCGATCAAAACCCAAACAAATAAACACAAATAAATGACCATCAATTTCTCCTTGATGATATCAGACACAAACCTTCTTCTCTCGCTCTCAGGACAGGGTAGTGATGGGACGTGATGATACCCGTGATGCCGTCTAACATGCGAACAAATATTCCGCCATATCAATAGTGGAACATCTGATACACATGGCGGAGTTTAAAGCAGGGGGTGGGCAATCCCGGTCCTGGTGGGCTGGAGTCCTGGTGACTTTAGCTCCAACCCTAATCAAACACACCTGAACCAATTAACCAAGATCTTTCTAGAGATACTAGAAACTTACTGGTAGGTGTGTTGAGGCAAGTTGGAGCTAAACTCTGCAGAACACCAGGTCCCTCCAGGACCGAGATTGCCCACCCCTGGATTAAAGAGACTCATTTTATTATGTTTTCTTTCTTCTTATCAGTCGATCATGTTTAAACAATAACCTGCTTCATCTGCAGCTCCACAGGAATCCGTACAGTCTCTACTGACAGCCTTTTAACCTCTCTCCTATTCTAATTTCGTTTTTTTTCTATCAAGTTGCTTAGTAAATCCGACATCATTTTTAAAGTTTATTTGTCGGAAATAATAATAATAATAATAACTATATGGGAATTTCCTGCAACCACGCGCGTCATGTGACTTAATTATCATACTCCGAATTGGTACTTAGTAAACAAACGCGACAAATGGGAGATAAACTGCCTTTATTTATTAATTAGAAGGGGTGAAATGGCAGAAATTGTTAAAAACAACGCGCGCAACATTACCAGACACAAAATACCAGCCTAATAATTATTTTCTTATACACACCGACGACAGACTCTAATAGCCAAACTCGTTTCTAATGTTAGCAAACACGCTAATGTTTACAAATGATGGAAATACCACAACACCACACACCGACCGACAAAACCGGCAGCGCTCGAATAAAAGTCGTTATGTGCGTGTTGTTGTCTAACCCAGAGCGCTGCTTTGTGTTTACACACCAGTATCAGGCTCTCTAACGTTTTCCTCCATCTTCCTTTCCGCTTCTCCGGCAGCTGACAGGTAACACCGACGCTGCACATCCGTTGCCAAGACAACACACTGAGCGACCCGCGAAAAAAAGAAGAGCGAGGCTCAGGCTCTGACGTCAGCGTAATGGACGCTGTGAATTAGCGCGCGAGCTCCCCCAGCTCCGCGGATGTCTGTTTGATTTTTTTTAGGTATTTGATATTCTTTTTCTACAGCATTTATAAGGATATAGAAAATAAATGTATAAATATAGAGGTTATGGGGATGAAATATTAATATAACTACTGTATAAATACACCCACGAGGCATTAAAACAGTTCTATAGCATGGAGTGGTCCAAGACTTGCTGTTATATCTGCTGAGGAGGGAAGAAATAGTATTTTAATAGCCGAGTAATCGACGATTTCTTTTAAATAATTAATTGAATGATTTTAGCTCATGCAATTGGTTAAAACATTGAGTTATGACTATTATAGCTAAAAATTAAAACAATAAACTCATTTTAACTTAAAATGGCATACTAATTAATTAATGCTATTTTAAATATATTAATACTTATATTTATAATTATATATATTTATACTTATATTTAGATGAAATTGTTTCATTTACTTGTTTTTTGACATATAATAAACTGTTAATGCTCACATTTCTGGCATTTATCAGACACCCTTATTTATACAACCGAGCAATTGGGAATTGAGGGTCTTGCTTAGAGGCCCAGCAGTGGTAAGTTGGTGGTGTTGGGAATTAAACCCACAATCCTCCGGTTAGAAGTCCAACAACTTAACCACTGCGCTACATTTTCCCCTATTTATATGTATGACGGAAAATTATTCGACGGTAGTTTTTTTGAGAAAGACAAACTGACCTTCAATCCGCATAAGCATAAATAAACCTTAAGTGCCCATGGTAATGTCACTAGCCTACCGGTTGCCTTCCTTCTTTCACTATTGGTGTGTAATGGAAAAACTATTGCTGTGTAATCACAATCTGGCCCTACACAGACTCACTCAGATCCTTATACTTACCTGTTCTTCCGGCTTTTATCACTTCAATTTTAAAAACGAATGTTTTATTAGCATTTTTTTTTCAATTTTATTGAAGCAGCATTTAAAACATAATTTCACCAAAGTTCTAAACTGGTTTTGTAATACTACACAAATTGTCATAACTAGAGTTTATAACGGATGACAGGTATTCGTTAAAAATAACATACATAGTGGTGTGCAAAGTGTGTAATTTTTCAAGTATAATAATAAAATATTATATAAATAAGAAAACCCTCTTATTTATCAATGTAATGCCATTGTTAATTAATCCTGTCACTGCAGTAGGCGTGATGCCCCTTTTTTTCCTTATATAGAAGATATATTGTATAAAACATCAAACAGAACCACAGCAGATAATAAATTACTGTCAAGTTGGAATACCTTCCACTTTATTTTTTTTTCCTGACATACTGTGATGGGAAAAATGGCTGCTGAAATTGCCATCATCAGCTGTTCCTTTCAAAATTGCCATGTCCCTCATGAATGATAGATACTGTCTGTCTCATGTGAATTCCAGGACAAATGGGGCATAGTCTAGAGAAAGTGTGTTATCAAGCACAATCAAGACAGACCCTATTCATGATCTAAAATCTCTCCTACATTTTTTCATTAGTCTTTAAATGATTGCCTGTAAAAGAGCGTCTCAGGAAAATCTAACCTCACACTTGCTCTCCGGATGATTCGTAGTATAGCTAGCTGCCTTCTTAAAAAAAAAAAAAATGAAGCCAAGGAGACCTGGACAAATGAGACAGAATCAGTAATAATTCCTTTTAGTCTTTGATTCTATTGTATGGCAAACTATCAGACGCAGAGCAGGAAATGTGCACCAAAAGTGGCTAGTAATTTCGCTGCACAAAGTCTTGCTCGAACTGAAAATGAAATATCTGTCCATCATGTGGTGTCATTTCCTGTCAGTTAGACAGTTTTATAAATATGCATGCCTTTGATAAGGTTGCCGATTTGTCTAAGCAATGTCAAGTGATTGAAATATGTGCAAATTCCACTTCTTTTTTTGTTCTTGCGTCCCTAGCGAACGTTCAAGTGCTATAAGTTGCCAGCCTACTCAAGCACAGAAGAGTGTTTCAGAGCATGCTGAATCTCTGCGGGTATTCTTTTGACAATTATGATGTGCCTGCAGGAGCTGAATCTGCCTTTTCTTCCTTGTCTCTCCGCTGCGTTGTTCCTGTCATCACCGAACAGATAATTTAATCAACACATCAATCACGCAATTCATGGGCAAAGTTCAAACTATGCACAAGAAAAGTACGGTCCACTTCTTGATCCTTGCATTTTTTAATTGGTTCTCCTGAGATGCAATCAGAAAGCGTTTCACATCAAAATCACTTGCGGCTTCAATAACTGCTTCACTCAACTCACTAATATTGTATGGTATTGAGAAAAGACTCATTGTTTTGCCATTCAGAGTTTTTTTTTATTTGCTACCCATCATTTATTGAAAGATGAACATGAAAATCAGGTTAATATAATATTGTGTGTGTGTGTGTGTGTGTGTGTGTGTGTGTGTGTGTGTGTGTGTGTGTTTCTTTTGGAAGCTCGTGTTTTTGGGATTGTACAGGGAAACCCTTTTTACCTGCACCATTTGGGGACAGCATGCATGTAGCCGCTCTGCAAACGGCAGGTCAAGCATGGAGAAAGCTGTCCATAGGGGACACCGGGCTTCAAGCAGGTTTCGGGAAGACACCTAGAGTCACTATGGCGACAGCAATCAGATGCCTCCTGGGATCGGAGCAGACAGAAGAGCAGGGATGAGAGACAGCTGACATTGAAATCAAGTAGCAGACGCCACCATTCCTGTGGCAACCAATCAAGGTAGACACACACACACATATAAACACTCTCATGCATACATGCTGAGGAACACGGAAATATATCATTAAAAAAAACCCACCCCCATTAGAAGAACATGGCACTGTGCCCCCTCGCTTTTTCTGTCTTGCCATTGGCTGGCGTCCACCCTAACAGATGGGCTGGTGTCACTAGGCTGCTATTAACTGGACACTTTCCTCTCCTGTGGTATGGAGACCAAAGCATGCTGCACTTCACACAGTAAGAAACACTAAGCTGGCTGCATTCGCTGTCACCAATGTAGGTTCTTTGTTCAAATCAAAAAGAATGAACTATTTGATGTAAATACTAAAAATATTCTATTGTTACCCATTTTTATCTGCCACATAATTCCTTAGTATCTGCTCACTATTAGATCATCATGCTGCATCTAAGAATCAAGTCTGACCTCATGGCTTGTCTTTGATTTTTCAGGATGATGACCAAATCGTATTAAAATGGCGTCATCTCTATAAATACACCTTAAATCATGCATCAGCCAAGTTTCAATATAGATTAGTTTTTTGTTTTTTTAAAATAAAAGCCATTAAATACAGAATTTCAGTATACACGAACTGACTGCACTGTAGTTACTAACTAAACACATTTGTGGCCCAACAATTTTACAATGTATTCAGCTACATTACAAAAGAAAAATATAACGTTCAGTTTAGTGATCAGTCCAACAAGAAAACTTACAGGACGTTTATGAGAGAGAAAAAACGTTTATGTGACACTCGACCACTGTTAAACTTTATTAAGGCAATGTTTTTTGGATTTTTTGCGTATTAGCATATTTGTTTTTTAGTAATTAGCTTAGTATGTTGTCTAAGCTAAAAAGGTGAGATATTTGCATTGTTTTTATTGTTGTAATATAATGATCTGCTGGACACACTGGACAGGTCGCCAGTCCATCACAGACCCACTCACTTCTATGGGCAATTTGGTATTACCCTAACATGTATGTTGTTGGACAGTGGGAGGAAACCGGAGAACCCGGAGTAAACCCATTAAGCACTGGGAGAACATGCAAACTCCACACAGAAAGGCCCCTGCTCAAGAAATTGAACCCAGGCCCTTCTTGCTGTGAGGCAACACTGCTAACCACTAAGCCGCCATGCTGCCCTGAGGTAATATTTTTTTTAATAATTTTTTTTTTGGCTACTGTGGCCAGATTTATCCTAGTAAAAAAGTAAAAAACACTGTCAGACAAGAAATTGTGCTAAATACTAACACAGCTGTTATTGTATTTGGTTTTTTTTGTTTTTTTTTAAATGTTTCCAGGTTTTCTTATTTTGGCATGAGAAATGAGAAACCTTGTTTTCCGAATTTGGCCTTGTGTTAATACAATATATCCTCATATAAAAGTCAACCTTACACAACTTTACTTTATTACCTTATAACACATCCACCTTTTTGAGAGAATTTCTTTTTGTTGTTGTTGTTTGAAAGATGCCTAAGCACCCCAGAGGCATGACTCTAATGGCCAAAGTGATTGTTAATGTTCTTGCTGCATCAAAGCAGAATGTGGATTCTGCTTAAATCGAAGGCATCCGAAGTTAGACGGGCAGCTAAAACTGGAGTCAAGAGCAGGCCAAGGATCTTGCAGCCCCTCTGAAAAGCGGGAGCACTGAGCCGAGCCCAACGCTCGGGAGCAAAGCAGCGGCAAGGAAGCAGATGTACCCGTGTTACATTTCTTAAAACAGACTTCTCACCTTGTGGTAACAGTGCGAACTGTAGCTGCAGGAGAGCGTGATCGCCAAAGAGAGATGGAGAGAGAGAAAGAGAGAGAGGGTGATGGAGAGAACGAGGGTAAGGGAGGAGGGGGAGGAGAGAGAGCGAGAAACAGGAAGGGAGGGAGATGAAGGAGAGAGAAAGAGAGGGATAGGGTCGAGGGGGAGCTAGAGAGAGAGAGGAGTTTAAACTAAGAGCTATGTTTTGGGACGGAGTAATCTGCTAGAGAGCAGTGTGTGGATCGGAGCGCATTGTGCGAGTGAGTGTGCGGGGGACAGATAAGGAAAGAAGCCCGCCAGACCGACTGCTTGTTTTAATGTGCTGACTCTGGGGAGATTAAAAAAAAAAATTGACTCTTCAGCTGTGTGCCGTGAGCCAGGGCACGAGCTGCACATTTAACCGAGGTGCCACCAAAAAACAGGGCGTGAAAGCGGACAAAACACATCCAAGAAAAACTGTCCAATAAGAGGATTTTTTTCCCTCGCTTTCTTCTTAAAAAAAAATTGTTTCCTTTTTTCTTTTGCTGGGACAGTTCCCCCGTTTCTGGTAGAGACACTGAAAAAGGGAAGGGAGTCTTCCACTGACGGACCGCCACTAGAGCAAGCACACAGAGGCGAGAGGACAAAAACCAATCAGTCGCTGATCACCAAGATGTTCGAAATCAGCCGAACCCTGAACGCCGCCTTGTTGAGCAATGAGGTAAAGCCAGGCGATTTGCTTCTTCCTTCACCTCGCTTCTCTCAGCGTGTGAGTGTGTATGTCTTCAACCATCCCCTCGGGTGTGCCGTGGTGTGGTGTGTGTCTGTCTTGTATTAACGTACTCATGCTTATAGAACGTGGCAGCTGCAAGGGCTAAGATTCATGTCCAGGGATGAAGCGAGTGTTTGCTGTAGTAGGTTCAGATGCAGGGCTGTTTAAAAAATGAAGAAAACGCCACACCGCTTTCCGTGATGGATGAGAGCCTAGACTTTCCATATCTCTCTCACCACACACACACACACACACACACACACACACAATCATTTCATTTTCTCATTTACTTAAAGCAAGATGATTGTAACTGCTGAGCTTGCTTGATGACTCGCCCATCTGGGGCTCACACTGTGTGTGCATGTGTTTGTGCGCGTGTGGGTGTGTGTTTGTGTGTATCAGCGTGCGCGTGTGTGGACGAACGTGCTAGCACAGAGCGCGAACGCGAGCACACGGCTGCCTACCGCTGTACCCGTCCATCCTTTTCACTCTGTCCTCTCATCTGTATCCCTTTTTCTCTCTTTTTTACCATTATACCCCTCCCCCTTCTCCTCTTTTTTTTTTTTTTTTTATATCTCTGTCTCGTCCTGTGTGTGATCGTGCACCTCGCAAGCAGTATCTGAAGATGATGGTAAGATACTCCCAGTACTCGGCACTAGCCCAGGCTGAAGGCTCCGTCCCAGGCATGAGCTCCCTGCTTTTACCCCATGATCCATCCAGCCAGCCGGGGGCCAGGTCACTGGGGGTAAGAGGATAGACAGATGTGTGTGTGTGTCAGACAAGAAAAAAAAAGAAATAATTAGTCAATATTTACTCAACTTAGACAAAAGTGTGCAACCTTGAGACTTTATTAGCAGCTGTTTTCATGCTTTCTTGTGTAATGAATATTTCTAGCGCATTAACATTAACAGCAGTGACTGAAGTAAAGGGAACTAGTTTGTGCATGCGGCGTGTGTTTATTCCTTGAATTCTCTCCTAAAAGCATGCGTGTATGATAGCGTGGGTGTTGTTTGTGTATGCATGCAACTAGTCGTATTGGGAAATGTAAAGGTTGCTCGTAGGTGACTCGTAAGTGGATTGCACAAGACGTGTCCTTGAATTTCAAAAACTTTTCTTTTTTTTTTCCCAGTGAGCCCTTTTTGTGCTCTAGACCCTTCGGAGTGAGGCAGCTTGTTTAAAGTGTTTCAGCATGCCGTGTTATTTAAAACGCATTCATTTTGTTTCTACAAAGCTACATTCTACATATTAGCTGTTAAAAAACTTAGCTAAAAATTTACTAAAATAAAAAACAATATTAACAATATTGTGGGAAATCTACAGATAATCTAGTGTTTTTTTACATATAGGAATCCGATCCACTACAACAGGCTATGCGGGGAGTAACCACACTGCTGCAAAAACACGGAATTAAAAAACAAAACCCTCAAATGTGGTGTTAGTTGTGCATTACTACAGCGATATAGTGACAAACTGATGTCTACGTCGGTACGGTATGTGACAGTCGATTAAAAGTAAATCCTCGACTTGGTGCATTAAATCGACATGAAGCCGTGGGTGTCTAATCTGCGATGGGCTTTCGTTCCTCACAAAACAGGATCAGTCTGCTTGAAGCTGCGGCGCTTTCTCACACGACACACACAGCATCAGTGACTGTGCTGCAGCTTCTCTGCCAACACACACACACACACACACACACACAGTCACACACGCTGCGATGGTCTGACGTGTGTTTGGCTTAGGAAGCAGCTAAGCAGTGTTTACCAGAGACTGAAATCCTTACTTTGGTCGAAAATCTTGGGAGTGATTGTGTTTTCTGAAGACAGCAGAACGATTGCGGTTCTTAAATAATAAATCGATTCATTTTAAAAGAAAAACAAAGCAACAACAACAAAAAAAAAAAAACACTTTTAATAAAAATCATCTAATGGGTTTATGTTTTATGAATTCAGATTTGTTCCAGAAAACAAGCCAATCATCTTTAGCTCAAATCAATAAATGATAAATAAGACAAAGTAAATGAGTAAACGGATTAGACATGCTAACGTGTAATAAAACAGTTATAAAGCTTTTGCTTGCTGGTATTCATTTATTTAGATACTAATGCACCAAAAGATGCACTGAGAGCTCCAGAATGTTCCTTATAAATAAAAAGATTCAGTGATTTATTCTTCAGGCGAGGAGAGAATCAGGAGAATAACCATGTAGTCGGACACGCTACGCCGAACATCACCTCGGCGGAAAAAAAAACCTCTCTGTTCCGATTCTTCTATTCAAACGTGTTTCAGATAATTAAGTGGGTTAAAACAGACCATCGTTACTGTGATTAATGGGACCTTCATTAAGTGAAGCCAGATCATTTGCATACATTAGAACAGTGTGAGGCGGGCGTTAAGAGGCTATGTGCAAGCGTGCTCCATGAAGCAGACACATCTTTTTAGCAAATTAACGCACAAGCTTTTTATATACGCATTTGTTTGCTCAGAGAGCATGTAGAAGAGCATACCATCTTAAATATTTGCCATACACTATACTATGGAGTTATATTGTGTTGTAAAATTTGAAGATTGTTGCGTAGCATTAAACACGTTTTAACATCGAATCATGGATTCTGAATTTTAGGGAGGAAAAAATTTGGCATCCATCATCCAGGATGAAACAGCAAAGCAGGTAATTGTTTAAATGAACGAAGCATTGAAAGAATCAATAAATCACAAGCGCATCATGATAATGAAGCTGCTGGTAATATACGGTGTTTGAGCAAAAAGCAGTTCATTAACGCAGCAGTTAATGGATGCCGCAGTAGAACACTATGCCCATCCCAGCTAACCATTTCCCAGAAAGATGGCGAAACACTCCAACGGCTTTCCATCAAGACAGAAGCAACAAATGCAGAGTTAGTTTTTGTATTTAAGGGTTTTTTTAAATAGCGATCTGATGACACATGTCCAGTGCTGGGCTTGATCTGCTACATTAAGCATAATTTGATTTTAGCACTGATAGATACTCGAAAAAAATAAAAATGCGAAAGACAATTATGGGAAATGTGTCGTGATAAAAAAATACGGTGCCAAAGGCAAGCGGGTGAGTGGCCGGACAAAGCTGCAGATAAAAAACCTGCATGTTTTTTTGCTGATGCAACTTAATAACACGAGCATTTCGCTCTTTTATAGTAGTTCCATTTGACTGGGTGGGGTTTTTTTTCCTCCTAACTTCATTTTCAGTCGTTCTGTAGAGGTTATGATTTCCCCTAAACTCATTTAAAGGAACCGAGAGGCAAGCGTCGAGTTGGGGGGAATTGTGCAGCGATTGGCAAATGTCTGTTGGCAGTGTTGAGGACAGGCAGGGTCAGCTCTATTTCACAACAGTGATTAGCTCGGCCCATCTGCCGGGCCGAGCGGCTCCTCCTGCTGTGATTGCACTGTTTCTGCGCTTAATGTAGCCCAGGAAATTAGTTCATTTGTGCTGCTCAAGTCCAGGCCCACTGATCCACGACCAGGTGCGGCATTCTACTGCGCACAAAGCCGCAACGAGCTTGTGCATGTGTGTGTATATTTGATGTGAAAAAGAGGCAATGCATCCAGGAAAGCAGACTCATCAACTACGCCAGCATTTTAGCACAATAGCAATAGATTGCATCCTATCATCTTCCTGCTGTTCCTACGGTTCTGATTTTTCAGATGTTTATAGCAGTATTATTGCACTTTAATTATGACCTAGAACCTTAAGCCAATTTCATTATACATTAATATTTTAAAAGTGACATTATAATATTAGGCTTAGTTTTAGGTTTTTTATTTTAAAAAAGCCACAATTTTTTTTATATGGTGATAGATAACACTCTCGGACACCTTGATTTTAAATGACAGGCATGAGAAAGCTGTTAAAACTATTAAAGCTGTAGGTCAAGCATAGGTCAGTCCACACACTCACACACATTAACGTAAAAAATCACAGACACATGAACATTTCTGCTATTAACATTGCTCTTTTTGCATCGCAGAGAGCTGCTTTCCAATACAATTCAAGCACTGCAGGGACTCAAGTTCAAGACACCCGAAAAATAAAGAAAAGATGTTTTTCTTAAGAGCGCATTAGTGGCATCACCTGACCGTTAGGAGTCATAAACGATTTATCCTTTCTTTCTTCAATTACGCTGAAAGACAGGAAGTCACCTTCAGAGCCGACGCAGGTCTATTGGCTGGCTGTTGTCCTAGGGAAGTGGTAGTTAAAGTAGCGTTGGACTGCTGATCAGAAGATCATGGGTTCAATTACAGGACCATCAAGCTTCTACCGCTAAACTAAACTGTAAGTCGCGCTGTATAAGGACATCTGCCAAATCCCAGAAATGGAAATGTAATGGGACGGAAAGCCAAAAGATAAATCTTTAGTTCGGAGACTAGAACTAGATGGTAGAATAGATTAGGACTGTGTATTGGCAAGTGCCTAAACTTATCTCGATACATGGGTCACAAGACTTGCAAAATCCTTAGCCCAACGTCCCGTAGCTATTTTTTCTTCCAGTCGGGCTACCAAAATTTATTCCTGCCTCATAGCTTTTGTATTCTCATACAAATATAGTTGGGTAATTAATTTGTCTCTAATTTTCAGGTATCAGTTTGTCGAGTATTAAAATCACTTTTACTTTGACTTTCAATTCGCAAATTGCGCAAACTGTCTATAGGGAGTGGCAGCACTGATTTCACACTATATTTGTCAGCGCTCACCAATTTCTCTGAAATCGCCCTGCGCAGTAGAGAGAATTGCGAAAATTGCAAATGTTTTTGATTGATGTTTTTACCTCCTTTACCATATTTTACATTAAAAATAATATCTCTTGTTCTAAACTTATTTAGTGCTGCCAAAAAATGAAGAGTGGCCGTTTAAGGGTTATAGGGAATTTACGAGAAACATAGCAAGAGCTGGATCACAATATATCGTGATGTATTGCTATGCAATATTTCAGTACATCTGGAGGCCCTTATTAATATGTTTAACTATATAATATTAATATATAATATATTAAAGTATCAATATTAAAGGTTAGAATATCAATAAACTATCATAAATGTATGTACTGTATTGTATTGTATTGTTTATCTGTATCAATATTTTCACACAGCATTAGAATAAATTACAGAGGAGTAAGATAGAATAAAAGTGCCTATTATGTTATATTAGTACTGAGCTGGAGGCAAAAACAGCCCCGCCAGGTGGTAGAGGAGTCAGAGCTCACGCCAGTAGGGCCGCAGCTCCTGTAAAAGACAGGTAGCGTGTACTGAAGCGACAGCTTTCTATCAATCACTAATCAGTTGAGGAACGTGAAATTATCCGATGATTAATGTCAAAGCAGACGATTACAGCTCGAAACACTGCCTCGCTTTTGTTTTTACCGTTGTTTGCACTGCAATAGCGCTACCTGCCTGCTGTCGATGTGGACGAAAGGGAGATGGCTGGATGCCATGAAAAGCTTTGAATTAGAGACCCTCTCTCTCGCTCTTTGAAAAGAAAACAAAGGGAGCAGTGACTGAAAGAGGGGTCAGTGTGGTGTATGCAGGTATCCTGACCTGGAAGAAAAAAGCCTGTGATTTCAACAGCAACAGGAGGGCAGTGGGTGGGCTGGATGGCTCCTAACAGGAAGATACTATTCCTGGCTCTTAACACACACACACACACACACACACAAACACACAGTGTGGTATTTTCAGCTGTGGTTACTGTGATGAAAAAAAAAGATAATTATAGGAAAATTATTAAGGAAATGCTTTTGTAGTGTCCGTAAGCGGAAAGCGACTTTTAGCATGCTGCTAAAATATGCGTTTCGCTTCCAGAATTGGTGTTATAGAATAACTTTTAAACTATTGAACTTTACATTAAAAAAAAAAAATTAAGTTGTGTTTAATACGATCCAAAATTAATAGAAATCTTGTAATGTAGTAAAAACCCTTTATTGAAATAAAAACCCTGCATTAATGATTTTGCCTAGCAAGTACCTTTTTCCACAGCTGCGGCTCCAGAGACAGCTATGCTCTTAGTTTGAATTATTATTTTAAAAGACTGATCCTAGACCAGCGGTTATGAGCAACCTTTCTTGTGATAAACAACCTGAAACAGCACCATCCCCAGGCAATAGTTTGAGGGAGAAAATTCCACAACAAATTGTATATTGCTAGTCTTCAGTTCGTGGTGTGCAATTTGTTATTTACTGTTTCAAATTCAGAGGTGTAACATAAATACATAATAACAGCAAGTAGTTTATCCAGCCGATACTGTAAGTTGATCGTCTTTCTACAAATTATCCGACGAAATACTAAAAACCGAACCAGGATATGATGACTTGTGAAAGCCTACTAGCTATTTTATCTACTTTTCATTTCGTAATTAAAAAAAATAAGCAGGGCAAAAACACTGCAGTGTATAAAAAAATAAGCTTCTCATTAATCTCCCTTTTCTCAGCCTAGTCTTGCAAACAAAGCTTATAATATATATATATATTTTTTTTTTAATTCAAACGACTGCGTTCAGATTCGGATACTGAAAATATCACGCTTGCCTCAAACTCTAGTATAAAAAGAAGAGCAAATTACTCGAATTCCGTTTCTAACTTAAATCCACAAAGCTGACCAGATCGATATACCTGCTTTTGTAGTCTAATTACATGTCATAATCAGACGGCCATCTCAGAGCAGGAGGAGGAGTAAAGCTGCTATGACTCATAGGTTGCTTATAAAGTGATAAATGTGGCCAGTGCCTGAATGATCGACTGCACCAGAGAGCTGACAGGTTGACAAACGGCACTGCATCCGCTAAATTGATAGATTCTTAGTCCATACATTGTATCGATCTGCTAATTGTTCAGAGGGGTGGGGTTGGGTGGTGATGGTAGGGGGGGTTGGAGCGGACTGTGGGTGAGTGGGGTAGGAAGCGCTTGCCGTCATGAATAAAAGATGCTTGTCTGTGGTGTGTGTGGGCTGCTGTGGAAGACCTCAGAGGCGGGGTGTTGCTTCCTTTAATCGTCCTCTTCGCAGCCCTGAGGAGCCGTTAGTCCCTGCTAGCACTCTCTTCACATTAATAATGCAGTCTCTCTAACAGCCGTATTCAGCTGTAAATGCTCCACCGTACAGGCTGTCCAAAACATCAATAGCTGCTTTGCAAAATAACCCCATTTGACGCTGGGCCAAAAAGAAAAGTTACAAATGATAATTAATCTTTAAGGCATTCTTTTCTAGAGCTAGATTAACTCTATGTTTTTGGTAGGCAACTGGGACTTGTAAATTTTTTTGGGGGGGTGAGCAGTGACGGGGGTGAATGCAGGGGGCAGAAGGGAGGTTGAGAATTACTTATGCTGCTTTTTTCCGGAGCTTGACATGACAAGGTGACAGAGGATGTACAAACAAATAGAGATGGGCAGTAGGCAGGAAAGCAGAGACGCGAGCGGACACAGCTGATATTTCCATTTAATTTCGCTCGGGAGATCAGACGGCCATATCAAAACAATGTAGCACACTCTTACTATGTACCAAACCCAAACAATTCATTCCTATTCTCTCAGTACTGACTTTGCCTGTAGAATAAGTAAAAGAAATTTAAAGCCCAGCTTTTTTTGAATGGTTCCACTGTTCAGACAGTTTATTTTATGCCTGTGAACGTTTACAACAGATCGGTGGAGAATTAATGCTGTAATGGCCGCCGCTTTAAAACTGGTTCGTGCACAAGCATGTGCTTCCTCCTCTGAAGAGAAAGCGCTGATTAAAGCCTCGGGCAGATGGACCACAGCGGTCCTTCTCGTCGCACTGTAGAGCCACCGACCGGGATCAAACAAAGCAAAGGCCATCCAACAGCCAAGCTTCTAACGCCCACCAGCCTTGCACACCACCCACCACGACAACGAACAGAAAGGACAAATTTCACTTGCTATCACCTCTGGCGTAAAGTGACTCAAAGAAGAACATCCCACGGTGTTGGCTACCTTCTGCTCACAGATTTCTCACTATGACATTCATTCAAGCGAGACGATCCTCTGAAGGGGCCATTTAAACGCGCTAAAATAACCTGCAATCTTTCAAACGATTAGTCAATAAATCTTGGGTTCCAATAGAAAGCCCATTTATTAAGGATTATAAATGTGTGGTTATAGTAGCGCATCTCGAAACAAATGATGACAAATGGATGTTTTTTTTAGGGTCGCAGGAATTTTTCTTGTAAGCGTTCAACATCTCTTTGATATTAGTCCGCTCAACTGAGAAGCGTGTGATTGGTTTAAGGTAAACCAAGGCCAGGTTCAGCGGTGTGATATGCAACAGAGACAAAAACATGGCAGCTGTGTAGTGAAGCTGTCAAGATAAATTGATATTGGGTCATGGGTCCTTGGTGGGGAGGTGACAGTTTGAGCTGGTTGAACTGGCTGAAAAGGTTTACGATTGTGTTGGGCAATAAAACAAAAACTAAAGCAACTGTTAGGTTCAGACTGGCTGGAAACGAAACTGGTACTGACTTTGAAGACATTTTCGAGCACTGTCTGGTTTGCGAACAATATCATTCAACAATTTCTTTCCCACTTAAGTTCAAATTTATTTCTGTTGCGCTTTTCAAACAATAGACATTGTCTCAAAGCAAATACAAAATCCTTATTAACTATGACAAATATTAAAATTGCATTTATATTTATCCCCAGTGACCAAGCATGAGGCAACAGGGGCAAGGAAAACCTTCCTAAGATAAAATTTGAAAAAAAAAATTGATAGAAACCAGACTCAAGGTGGAAAATTATCAAGGCTGTGTAATGACAAGGGCCTCACGATAAGGTACAAATCCTGATAGAAAACACAATATTTTGCAATATAATACATTTTGCAATCCATTTTAATACTTTAAGAGAAAAATTTAAAACAAATACAAAGTCGGAGACGCCCCTTATTTTTTCTGCCATATTTGCTTCTGAGACAATGGATGTAAATATATTATCAACAACTACAGGAGTGGAAGAGGAAGGTTTTAATTAAATATTAACATAAATGTAAATCATTTCTAAATGTAATTAAAATGAGTATCGATACTAGAGTTTAGAATACCGATACTGTATTATAAAAAATATTGCGATAGTTAGCTGTATCGATATTTTTGCACAGCCCTTTTTGTCAGCTAAGTATCTGATTATCCAAACAGAATGGCGACCTAGAGCTTTCAAACAACTTAAAAATCAGCAACAATATGTAAAGTTTTTACAGGTTTAAGAATAATTTGCTAAGACCATCAAATGCCCACCAATGAAAACTAGTGGCTACAGCAGTTTGTAGTTGTATTCGACTTAATGCACATCGTTTTAGTCAGCGGTCTGTAAGAGAGTGAGCAGAATGTTATAGGAAAATGGTATGGATAAACTCTTTCGATGTTATGTGTGTGAATGGGGCCCAGCAGGTGGGATATGACACATTCGATACATTTGAGGCACATCATCATCAGAGACATCAGCAGCTGCAGCAGCGAGGCTAAGGTGAGAGAGGGTCGGTGTTTACTAAACAGCAGCAGAAAATTAACAGCAGGTGGCTTACTGGCTTGGACACTGACTAGCGGCAGCAGGATAGCTGTTCTTTAAATCACGGCCACTTTGGAAAATTACTCTTGTATTGGACAGATGCAGGCTGAAAAGAAGCTTTTTCTCAGTCCAGTCTGAAAACTGTTGGGGATTCCATTGCATCGCCTTTAAAACTAATTCTAAATTCATCTGCTACGAATAGCTAGACCCATAAAGAAGTATATCTAAATCTGATTGGTTAAAAATTCGATAACTTATTGCTCTAATCTAGACAAAAGCTTACACTTCATGCAGAAGCATCATTCTTTCTGCAATGAGCTCTATTTCCCCACAGTTACGGTACAATCACACAAAAGCAAAGCAAGAAGCTAATGATCGCACAAAAGGTGTTGCAGTTGATAAAAAGAAGTCGATGATGCTTCAGATTCCTCGGTGGTAAAGAAAAGGACATTGTTCGAGAGGTGCTGGAAGAAGCTTTTAAAAAGAGAGGCGGTTTTAACACAACTGGAGTTGACACCTTCAGAGGAGTTTGTACTTCGCCGTCTCAAAATAAACCTGCGATGACGGAGGGTGAAAATTGAGAGAAAAAGGTATGCACTTACAAGAGGGGGGGCGGTGCTCACAGAGTTGAAACAATTATCACCAAGTCTCTCGCATGTCGCGGCATGTCACGCTCCGCCGAGAGGTTTCTAAAATATAGCGCAAGTTTTGTTATGAAGAGGGGAAACCGGGTAAGAGAACCCTACTGAAGAGAAACATAGCTAAAGATTAAAGCAGCTGGTTAGGGTACAAATAATGTTCAAGCTTTAAATACAAACACGTTCCAACCGACTTAAAATACAAACACATTCTTATGTAAATTGCTTGTTTAGAAATAATAACTACATTGTGTGTGTATGTGAGCGAGTAAATGATTGCTAAAAACAATGTGTTTCTGCAGTTTTTTTTTTTTATTTTAACAATTTATTCACAACTATTTCAATAACACGAAACTAACAACAATCTGCATTTCTAAAATTAGGAAAAGACAATAGGAATTAGAAAATTAAAATAAAAATGCAATTTAATGCAACTAAATTAAGTTTAAATTTGGCATTTGGCAGACGCCCTTATCCGGAGCATTTATACAACTGAGCAATTGGGAATTAAAAGCCTAGGGTTAGGGTTAGGGTTAAGGTTAAGGTTAGGGTTCCAACAGTGGCAGCTTGGTGGTGCTGGGAATCGAATCCTGATCTTTCAAGTAGCAGTTCAACACCTAAACCACTTCACTACCTTTTCTCTGTTTATGCAAAACAATGAATAATACTTTTTTTTTTTAATATAAGGGTGTGTGTGTGAGTGTGCGCACTGGATTAGGGCAGGCAGAGTTCAATGTAATTAGTCGGATTGAGGACTAAAATGAGGCAGTGTTAGAGGAGGCTGGGTTTTAATTGGAGCTCAGTAGCTGGTAAGATCACCGGAAACAAAGGTAAGAGACAGAGAAATAAGATTTATGTGCCATTTGTGTCAAATAACAACTATAAATAATATTTTACCCGCCCTGCTGTTGCTGGAAGATTAGCCTTTAAGGAAATATCATGTTCGATTACATTACACAAAAGAATTCCAAGAAATTAAGTATTATTTCTTCCATATAAGAGAAATATCTCTTAAAAAAAAAAAAAAAGAAATACATTTGTGCTGTCAATTAGCTGGGGCTGCACACAAAAGCCCCTTTCACAGAATGCAAAATAAATCAATTAGTCAGGTTGTTAGCCTGTTAGTCATTTCACAGACCTCTTCCGCTTTAATGGCTTTTTGACAGCTGATAAATTATGTCATTTACATTTGATGGACTGTTTTCAGACTGTTCAGCTTGTGGTCATGAATCGTTCCACACACACAAACCCGCACACACACACACAATACAGGATAACACACGAAACAGCCGACACACCGTATGAGCCCAAAGGAAGTCTGTTCATTTGTGTGCTGTGGTAAACTTCATATGTATGCCGACACAAGGATTGAAATTTAGCACAGCAGAACACACACTCGCACGTACACAAGCATGTAAGAGATGCATCAACCGCTGAAGTCACAGCTTCCGTGTTCTCAAGGCCGTGCCTCCCAGCGTGGACGGAATGCCATTCTAATCCCTCACTTCTCTCGCTCCATCTGTCCCTGCTCTGCAACTGGTCAGACACACACTGCGAGAGGAACACACTGATCGCATGATTCATACAGGGCCCCTTCCTCCTTCAGCTTCGCTTCTCCAAGTCAGTGTCAAGTGCAGGCTGTTGAAATAACGCGATTTAGAACGAAATCTCGCACTTTTTAAAAGGTTCGTACATTAAAGATGGAAGATTTGGTTTGTTAATAAAGCAGGTTGGATGTGGCGGATTATTTTTGTTTATACCGCAGCACTTTTTAATATTTAAATATGATCTATCGGAATATGTTGTTTGTCAAATACAAAATCAGACATGCACTGAAATGCTTTAAACCACTCTTGTATGCGAGGATGAGGTAGAAAAACTGCAGTACAGGAAAAGGCAGACACACTATACTAAACCGTATTCATATTAATAGAAAAAGATTGATAGTAGAAGATTGAAATTAGACCACCCTAGGAGCAGACAGGGTTAAGGGCCTTGCTCAGGTGCCCAGCAGTGGCAACTTGGTGGTTCTGGGTATTAAATCCCCCGACCTTTATATTTAACAACTGAGAATTTTAACTATTTTATCCATCACTGCGCCATTATAAAGCTTTTCTGTAAAATGACATGATGTTTTATCTATTTTAGGTCATGCTGGCGAGGGAATCTGTGCCTTAATATTTGAAAGTGATTAAAAAGTGCAGCGCTATTTATTTTAGATGTTTTTTATTGAAATGATAAGCTAATCGGCATGGTATAAAAGAAAAATAAACATGAGCAAGGAAAAACAACTCATCACCTTACACTGTTATAGATTAATTTCTATAAGACTACATGCTATTGTGCTTTTTTTGGTTCAATTGTGCGTCAGTATCAGTGTTTTGTATGTGTTTTTAGGGAAAAAAACGTTCTCTAGCGTTAAACACACACTGGTCATAAGCATACAAGGAGGTAAAGAGTGAATAGCTATGTACCACATATGTACCACAACTAGTTTTTCCCACTCCACACAGAACGGACAGGCAAACCCTCATCTGGAAGTCACACTGGATGCTAGCTGTTTTTAACAGGCCACTCGACTCATACAAGAGTGGAATGCATTTCGACTTGTCCTGTTTTGAGGTTAACAGGATTGCGAAGTTTAAAGGCAGTGGAGAGACACTACTCTAGCAGCTCCTATCCGGAACACTGCAGATTCGTAAACACACACACACACACACACAGAGAGGTTAATGGACTAAATCGGGTTTGTATGAGCTGTTTATAAAGGGGTGCTCGTTTGATTAAATCAAACCTGCATGCAATTAAAAATAATTCGCAGTTTATTTTTGGGTTTTTTTGTTATTTTTCTTATACATAAAATAGAATAAAATATAATTCTGACTTTTGGCAGACACCCTTATCCAGAGCGACTTACATTCTTTCTTTTTTTTTCTTTTTTTTTTCTTTTTTTTTTCAACAACTGCGCAATTGAGGGTTGGGGGCCTCACTCAGGGGGCTCACAGTGGTGGCTTGGTGGTGCTGGGAATCAAACCTCGATACCAACCGTTTTCTTGGTATCAGTCCAACACCTTAATTACTAAGCCACCACTTCCCTATTATTAAATATATAATCTAAGCACATGCACAAGTGAATATTAATTAGTTTTGGAAAATAGATTAGATTACAACTAAATTAATGTTAAATTATTATTCAAATTATTTTACTACAACAAAGAATTAATTGAATATATTTATTTTTATAAATAAATCATAAGCATGTTTTACAGTCAATGGACAAAAAAATATATGCCTTGTGGTAAAAAAAGGAATATGTTTTTAAAGATTTTCGGACAAAGAATAAAAATAAAATTAACCGTATGAAATAAAACAGTGCATACAGGCCTTCTAGGAAATAATACTCAGATATTGAGATTTATATTATATATATAAATAATTTACCATTAGTACAACACACACTCTGTCATGTCTGGCCATGAGGTCTTGTGTTTTAGTCATCTCTTCTGATTCGCTGCAGTCAGAAAAGCATTTTCAAGACTGCAGTGCTGATATGGAAAGTCTTCGTTGTCGATGACACAGTTTTGTCACTGTCACTTCTACAGACACATCAACTCCTTCAATAAATAGCATTGTCTATTGCCAGTCATGCCAACACACACATTCAATTTTGGTAAGCATGGTTACACATTTCCTGCAAAGATACCATTTATTTTTATTTGCTCTGGGCTGTTCTAATCTGCTTCAGTCTGTCAGTTCCGTATCTCTCTCTCTCTCTCTCTCTCTCTTTCACTCTTTCTTTCTCTTTTTCTCTCTCTCCTTCTGTCCCTGCTCATTCTTCATCAGCCCATTTTTTTGCTTTTGTATTCTGGTTCACACTGCTGTGACTCAGGGACATTTTGAAAAATCATTATCTCCTGTAATATCCTTGTGTTGAGACATTTTTAGTCTGGAGTGTAAATAAAGGTGAACTACAGTATGAATAAAAGAATCAGGTAAAACGTGACTGAAGTTATTTGTATTTACTGGAATTAACTAAAAAACGCAATAACAACACAAAAGAGTGTTTAGAAGTGGACTAAAAAGTGTATATGTGCACAACAAAACTATGAAGAACCATTAATTGTAATAACTTATTAAAACATGTTAAGCAAATCTATTTTTATGCTTCCTTTTTTTTTGGAATTTGTTAAATTCCTTTTTAATTATTTTTTTTCGATACTATTCTTTATCATAACTTCAGGATTAGACTTATTCCAGTCAGTTATCAGGTCCTGGGAGCTCCAGCAGTGAATACAATCTGAAAGAATAGACAGCTGATCTGATATGGCCATAGAAACGCCAGTGTCTGCAGTTACTTATGTGTTTTGTCACTTCAAGGTTAAAGTAAACGAGATAATACCAGTTACCTCTTTGTTTGGGTTTTTTATGACAGGATACGATGATCTAAACGATGCCTGTCGCACTAAATTAAAGATTGCTATCATGTGGTCGCTATTCCTGAAAAAATATGTCGTTTTTTTCTGAAGGAAAAAAAAAACCCAGACATTACAAAGGTTAACTCGTGACCTCGATATATTAATCTAAAAGCAGACAATTATTTCGAAAAAAAAAAAAAAAAAGGCACATGTCACAAGGAACGATGTAATAAAGGCGACTTTGCTGCAGTTGCAGCTGCAGGCGTGTGGCTGGGAGGCCTGGTTGTCTTGCCACTGGGAAACCTGTTTCATATTTCATACGCTCTCTGGGCCCTGATGCCAACAGTCATTCTTATCCAACCGACTGAACACCGGGGGACGTGGAGCTTTTGTGTTTCTGTAAGTACAAAGCAGGTTCAGGGACGATAAGCACAGAACTGTAATTCGTTTTCCAGCCCCGTGATTTGCTCCTATTGTATGAGCACAGCGGCGCGATAAATCCCCTTCCGCATTAAATGACACCTCAGGTATTTTTCCTCCCGCAACTTTCCCTTACCAAATTCAGGCAACGTCCCAAATCGCAAACTACCGTGCTGAAGGGTATGTCAAAGTAACACCCAATCTATAACGCTGACAAATTTTCGTGTGTGAGTGCGCGTCCCTAACGGCTCGTTGCACATGTTCAGCAAAGTGTAAAGTGCTTATTCTGATTCGGAAACGCGTTTGTAATTGGGAGCAATTTATTTGTAGCAGAAAAAGTTGCATTAGGAAAGAAATGTCACGATTTGCTTTCCTTATGTGTGAGAAAGTTATTGCGGTATGGACAGACAGACAGAGTTAGTGTGGTATGGACAGTGTGGTATGGACAGACAGACAGCGTTAGTGGGGTATGGACAGTGTGGTATGGACAGACAGCCAAACAGAGTTAGTGAGGTATGGACAGTCAGACAGACAAACAGAGTTAGTGAGGTATGGACAGTCAGACAGACAGACAAACATAGTTAGTGAGGTATGGACAGTCAGACAGACAAACAGAGTTAGTGAGGTATGGACAGTCAGACAGACAGACAAACAGACAGGTAGTAGTTAGTGAGGTATGGACAGTCAGACAGACAGACAAACAGAGTTAGTGAGGTATGACAGTCAGACAGACTAACAGGGGGGGGCAGACAAACAGACAGAGTTAGTAGGTAAAGAACAGACAAAGTTAGTGAGGTATGGACAGACAGACAAAGTCCGTAGGGACAGACAGACAGACCGACAGACAGAGTTAGTAGCGGAAGGACAGACAGAGAGACAGAGTTAGTGGGGTATGGTCAGACAGACAGACAGAGTTAGCGAGATATGGGCAGACAGAGAAAGTAAGTAGGGGAAGGGCAGACAGACAGAGTTAGTGGGGTATGGACAGACAGAGTTAATAGGATACAGACAGACAAACAGACAGTCAGAAAGACAGACGAACAAATTGAAACTAATGACTTAATTTTGACTTATGTTATAAATTGCTCGTTTTCAATCAATACGTGGATAACGACGACAGCTTGATGACAAACTGTCCCAATAATTGTTTCCGCGCATGCGCGCTTCATTTGCGCGCACCCATAAAACGGAGACGAGTTGTAGATGATATAGGACAAATCTCAGAGTCTAGTTTTAGATTAAACAGTGTATCTGCTAGCTAATTAAAGCCTTTAGTATATACAGGGTGTAGTAAATTAATAAAACAGTAGTCATACACCAGCCCTATGAGGATATTGTGTGTGTGTGTGTTGGATGAAACTGTATACCGAGAGGTCCCCCCGTGGACAGGCGCCGTTCACACTTCCCAGGGTGCGAGTGCGCCACCCCTTCTGTTTCCGCGCGCAGCCAATCAGATTTCACACGCGCCTAACACGGCGCTCCTTAAATGGTGTGAAGGAAATGGGATGCTCGCACTAGCGCTCTCGATTTAGACAGGTCGCTGTATAGATTTTTTTGTTTTTTTATTTTGTTTTCTTTCCCGTTTTATTTCCCGTTTCATTTCCGTCTCGCGTTCAGGAGCGGATAGAAAAATCTCTGCTACACGCAAGCTTCAATTTCCGCCGCACAAAACCGCGCCACTGTCTCATTTCTTGTCTAAGCGCTCCGCCAGCCTCCGTCCGACTGTCCTTGGAAGCACCTCGCTGTAACCTAACCAATACCGCGCACTCCAGTCCTCCCGTCTCCCGTTACTGCAAGTGTCGAAGCCCGGAAACGAGAATGGTCATGGTGAGTAACGGAGCTGAGTTCTATATATATATTTCTTTTTGCAGAGATTTTACGATTCATTTGTTGTTGTTTTTTACATCATTTTTACCGACTTACTTGCGATCGTTAAAATAAATCCAACCAATTTCTGCAAAACCCGCTTCGTTTATCTCATTAAAAAATATTGGAAAGTTGTTTACTGTATAATAAAATGAGGGTTGAGGACAGAATATGGTGCATTCTGTATTCAGTATTGAATTCTCCTAAGACCTGATTACACCTCGTGTAGGTAGGCAATCCCGTTCTATCAGGCTTTTATACATAATAATAATAATAATAATAATAATAATAATAAAACCGTGTCCAAAAGTCGTTCCGGAACGTCTAAACTTGATATTTTGTAGTATTATAGAATATTTAACTCGGCTCACAGAATCAGTTCATACATACACCGCCGAGCATCTTATACTTAACATGATTGCGACTTCTGAAACAATCCTAAATTAATTTATTTGAGTTATTTATTCTAAGTCTTAATATGATATTAGATCACCTAAAACGCAATTTTATAATTTATTATTATCTCCAAACTCCCTCTCCTTTGCTATACCTGTACCTATTTGTCAGAAACCTCGTAAAGAATGTCCATTAAGACATTAAAACGTTATGTCAATTATATATTAGCGCTCATAAAAATTTGAGGTGTGTATGAAAGAGTGAGGCATCCTGCTGTAAATCAGTGCATGCTTTTAGTGTGCATGCATTAGTGGGTAATTTCTCTACCCAGTGCTGCGCAGGCATCTTCTCACTGTAGTACCTGTAAGTGCACACTCAAGCACGGAGCTCAGCAGCGATTGATTGGTTTTGCTGCTACGGGTGGGGAAAAAAAGCCTTCTTTCCGCCAAGGCGTCGGTACTCCTGTCTGTTCGGCTGCCAGAGCGAAAGGTGTTAATTTTTTTTTTTTTAGGGGAGTGGAAATGATGGGCAGCTGAGGCAACCAGTGATGCTGTAAGGGTGGGTGGGGCTAGGGTGACTGCACCCAATGACGAGCCTGTTGGGAGTGGGGCTGCAGCGTTTGGCTCATGCTGAATCCTGTGCATTTACAAGCAGCTGCGCTTAGAGGAGGAATGCCCACTCTTGCTCTTGCTCACCGCACGCTGTCTCACTACCGCTGAGCCGCATTCAGACAGAGAGAGAGAGAGAGAGAGAGAGAGAGAGAGAGAGAGAGAGAGAGAGAGAGAGAGAGAGAGAGAGAGAGAGAGCGAGCGAGAGAGAGAGAGAGAGAGAGAGAGAGAGAGAGAGAGGGGACATTCACACCGCTGTGGGAGAGAACCCTGCTCGCCGGCTCACACATGGAGTGGAATGGGTTTAAAATGGTAAGGATGCTGCAGTGATTTTTTTTTTTTCTTTATGTGCGCGTCCGTGTTTTTGTCCTTGCCGTATTTCGGTACACGCCGCAGCATCACCCGCATCACTCAGGCTCTTACTTTGTCGTGCGCGTTTTCTCTGTAAGCAGAAACACTTTAGAGCCTCAAGAAATCTAGAGAAGAAAGAGATGAATAAAGGAGGGATGAGGAGAAGGAGAGGCAGGTCGGGATGGGTGCAGCTTGTTTGATGTCTGGGTTTTAAAACCTGTTTTACGATTAAGGAGGCGTGCAGAATCTTAATGAACATGCACCTTCAGATCTGCACTCACACACTCCAACCAATGCGGGAGATCTTTGGAGCAGTGTATATATATGTATATGTGTGTGTGTGTGTGTTTTTATTTATTTTTCTACAAATTTCTTTAAAAGGTTAAAGTTTGGAGAAACATTTTTGTGGGCACATACATAAAAGCATTCTCTCGCATGAGTTTGTAAATGAGTAGGAGTGGGAGTGACCCAGCTTGTGACGACGAGTGTGTGTGTGTGTGTGTGTGTGTAAATGTTGGATACTGTTTCTGCATGTAAGCCTATATACTTTCTTTGTGTAAACATCTGAAAATCACCAGCTGTGTGTACATTTTCTGTAAATAGCACGGTGGGCGTAGAAGAGCAGACTGCAGTGTACTTGCGTGTGTGTGTGTGCGTGTGTGTGTGTGTGTGCATCCATTGTTGACTGAGGGCTCAGAGGCTGCCTCGCCCGGCTGTCACCAGGCTAGTAAGAGACTGTGTCTGCCAGGAACCAACTCTTTCCCCCGAAAAAGAGAGAGATGGAGAAAAAGAGAGAGTAAAATAAAGAGAAAAAACTAAAAAAACAGCTATGTCTATGTTATCAACATCTTTTAGGATCTTATCAGGACAGTATAATTGCAGGGTAGCTAACGCCTAATATTCTTCACGTTAATTGTCGAACGAAATGACACGGCAGTCAAACATTAGACTACATTTGGTATATTTTTTAAACAATGTCCTCATCTGTTGCTTAGGGACCATTTGAATTATTGTTTGTACCCATAATGTGGGCAGCATTCTTCTTTTTTTTTTCCAACTTAATGTTTGGTTGTTTGTGTGTGGGCTTTAACATGCAATCAAAATGCTAATTGAAAAGAGAGCGCTTTCCAGCGGTGAAACCTGCTGTACCTTCTGCTGTGTTTCTTCTTATGTGTGTGTGTGTGTTTGGAGTTTACTCAAGTATAATAGTGAGTGTTGAAGGATTCAGCAGGCGTCGAGCGAAAGATGCGTTCCTCGATGTTTAAGATGCAGAATTGATTAACGCACCTCCTCCGCAGCCCCCTGCTCCCATGACCGCTGAGCGCAGTTCATCTACCAACCCGTTCCTCTCCACCGCCCGCTGCTCGATCTCCTCCCTCGCTCCTTTCTTCTCTCATGCAAGCCACACCAGTCTCCTCCAGGGCTTTCTCCTTTATTGTCCAGCTCCAAGGTTGCATATTAATGCTATCAAGTTCGTGGCTAGACTGAATATTAAAAGAGAGAGAATGGAGGCGCAGGTGGGCAGCAGAGAGCGCAAAACGGAACGAGAAAGACTGACCGCTGAGCTCTCAAGGCCAGGCAGCATGGGTGAGAGAATCGCTCCAGGAAGTGTGATGGCTGGGTGGGAGACTTTGCAGCCCTCTTCCATGAGCATGACTACACATGACACTGAAGTGACATGGACAGCCCGCTGATTGAATTTCAGAGTAAAGAAAATCGAGAATAAGGAAAAAAATATAAAAAGTGGAGAGGAGGAGAAAGAAAGGAAATAGAAAGCCTACCTGACTTTCTATTTGTTACAAACTGCAGTGCGTTATAGAAACTATATGGGTTTAGTCACAAACCTACTGCAGTGCATTCTGAGATTTTAGTATTTATTTAGTTCAAAGGCCGAGTATTTATTTAGTTTAAAGGGTTAATAAAAAGACACTACCAGTGCAGCATATAGTGAATAGGGTGTGGTTAATGGGGTAATATACTGTACGTCAAGAGGTAAATAAAAAGCATTTCTCTGCCTTTTGCTTTTTTTTTTTTTTTTACTTTATTCCTCTGCAGGAGTAAAAATGAGTTTGAACGCCTGTTTCGTGCTGCTCTTTTCCTATTGGCCTCAGATGGTGGCGCTGTAGAGCCTGTAGCATGTGTGCATGTCTCCTGCAGCTTCGCCTAGAGGCCACTAAGTGCTTTTTAGTCTTTAGAGCATATCTAACAGCATCTCCGCAAAGGAAATAACTACACCTCTATAAAAACGCCACTACATGTTGTTTATCAAAAGATCTCTCCTGGTCATACTGCTATCTTCCGTTTATTACCACGTCATTACTACATTAATGTTTATAACTAATGCGTGGTCACAGCAATTACTTATAGACTCCGCTCAGGGAGTGAACACATGGTCAGTAAAAACACACCAAGGATTTAAGGTAGCAATGAAAATATGCTATATATAAGTATATATATATATATACACACACACACACACACACACACACACACCCGATAGCTATAATCTGATTCTGTTTAATCACAGTGGGATTTAATAAATGATACATGTTCTTAAAACCTAATAACAAAAAAGTACTTTATTTAATCATTGAAGATCAGCAAGAATGTCAGCTAAATGCAAAGGCTCTAGTACATCAGCTAAATGATATTTTCTGATATTTATTCTCTTTTTAACCTTCATGTAACCTTTAATTAACCTGGGGAGTTACATTGAGTCAATACGTCTTACTTATGCAAGCTAGTTAAGAAGAAAAAGGCCCAAAAAAACATTTACACCCGCAGTGTGAAATCTGTCTTAATCAGTTTATTTGGTTGCATTAACACTGCAGCGTTCGATGCCTGATTCCGATTTGGTGACTATATCAAATCTTTTTGATGACTCGCTTAAATCTTCTTTTAAAATTGACCTGTATCTAATATTTGCATTTACATTAAAGGAAGTGGTGGCTTAGTGGTTAAGGTATTGGGCTGATACCAGAAACACCGGGGTTCAATTCCCAGCACCACCAAGCCACAACTGTTGGGCCCCTGAGCAAGGCCCTTAACCCCTAATCCCTCAGTTGTATAGAAGAGATAAATGTAAGCCGCTCTGGATAAGAGTGTCTGCCAAATGCTGTAAATGTAAATATGCACTATACACATCAAAACAACCTGAAGTAGACATACTGACTGAAAAAGGAAGTAACAATGGTGCAATAATTATTAATGCAATGGACGAAGACGAAATGATTATTTAGTAGTTTGCTTTCCGCACCATATTTAAAGGTCAGCAAAACAATGCTTTCTTTATTAGGAGATAAAAAAAGAAGATCCCTTGGTACAGCCTGGGCGAATGCTTTATTCTGTTTACACTATCGTCGGTCATATCCCATCTATGCAACATTGTAGGAAATAATCAGAATTGGGTCACTTGTTACATGCAGTGATTGTGGAAGATTGTGAAAATAGAGAACCTTAAAATTTAATTATAAGAAAAAATATTAGCTCATATCTAATTTTTCTATGGGTTTCTCTTTTTATATTAGAGCTGTGTATTGGCAAGGACCTCACGATACAATGCATATTACGATACATCACAATATTTTGTAAGCCAAAAAAAAAATCACTTATCCAAAATGCAAATTTAGGACTTTAAAATTAAATGTACTCCATGTTTACCATTTATGTCTTTACACAATGACCAGAAACGGCATTGATCAGGTTCAAGTCCCATCTCTGTTTCTAGACATTCAACACCCTGAAAATTTTTATTTAGCAATTCTTTTTTTTCAAGGCAAGAATCACGCTGCCTTTCCAATCAGATGACATTAATGGGATAAGACTAGATTGACAGTTATAATAGCTTTTCATTTATCTTGTAAAGCCCAGCTAAACATACAGTTAAGTAGTACAATATTTTGGAAGTCTTGGAAATATATTGATATCCGAAAGCAAATTGTTTGAGGTAAGCAAAGGTTACAAAAGCCACATGTATTTAAACCGAATCTGCTCTGCGCATTGTGGGAATGATACGCTCCCTTTATTAGGAGGCAGACTTCATTTTAGTGTGAAAAGATAATATACATGAATACCAACAAAACGTTATAGTTCAAATTTTAATAGGCTTCCACAGCGATTTCTCTCATTTATTCATCTGCATTTTCCCTGCAGATAGCCGAGGGAAAAGAGAGCGAGATGGCACGAAGGGGAGAAAGCGAGTGTGTGCTCTTAAGCAGGCTTCACAAGCCTAATTCCTCTGGCACAAATTCAAAGTGCCACACACAGACAGGCGATAATCAGCTGGATCCTCTCTCTCTCTCTCTCTCTCTCTCTCTCTCTCGCTCTCTCTCTCGCTCTCTCTCTCGCTCTCTTTTTCTCCATCTCTCACAAACACACACACACACAAAATACTCGCAGTTGACATGCAAAGCCATGATTTGTGGACAGTCTCACCTACTGCTGCCTTACTAAATCCGTATTCCACACAACACCGTCCACAAAGCTGATTATCATTCAGCCCTCACTGTCACATTGTCCCTTTATTTCTGTTTTATTTCTCACACTATCTCTATCTTTTTTGTTCCTTCTCAGCCCCTGTCCGTCTCCCTTCTTCCCTTTCTAGGTCTTTCGTTGACTTTTCCACCCTCTCTGTTTTTCTATGTCCTCTTTTATCTCCTCTATCCCTCTCCCAGCGTGTTTTGGTATCAGTACAGACGTTTGGGTTTGAATAGCAGCCTCTCCTGAGACTATACACAAACTACACATTTTCTTTTACATTTTGCACCCCAGGAAAAGACAACAAATGCGTCAAAGGGAGCAGCAGGCGAGCTCTTAACACGAGCAATCGGCGCTAGCTGCTCATAAGCTCACCTGCCACGGGGCGAGAAAGGACATCTCAAGGTCATTTGTTCACACGACAGCAACATGTAGCGAATGTCTAAGTATGAATTTAGGTGACAAAATGTCTGTCTTTGGGACAAGGGGATAAAAGGATTAGCAGTCGGTTTGCTCAGTTATTACAGCGGCTCGCTAATCTAAATTTGAACCGTTCAAATGAAAAACCAAATGTTCTCAGTTGCTCTGGGAAGAAAGGGAATTAATAAAAGAGCAGAAAGCAGAAACGTAAGAAAAGAAAGATGACAGTTCGTATAAATGTCAAAGACAGTTTTAGCCTCTGAGCGCTAGTGGCATAAGGACAAAGGTCAGGGAAGTTAAGGCTTTCTGGTCTGTACCGCACAGCTTTTCCCACAATGCAGTCTGACAGAGAAAGGGCAAAAAAATCATCTTGATCAAAACAGTAGCCATAGGTCCAATATTGCTGGCAATTTAGAAAGGTATTGTATTGCATGAGGTCTTGCCCTTAGATATCTCTCTGTGGCCGTAGGTATCTCACTGTCAGACAGAGTTAGCTCTGATTAATGTTAGCAATGGACTCAGCGTGTGTTTTCTTACTTTAGAAACAAATGCTCATTTGCTCATTTTCTTTGCTTTCTGTTTTCATTTTTGAGCAATCTGGTTTAAGACTGAAACATCACCAGTAACAGTAACTTTGTTTAGGGGCCCAGAAATGGCAATTTGGTGGTACTGGAAATCAAACCTTGATTTTCTAATTAGCAGTCCAACACTTTAACCACTGCTATTTTTCAAGAAGAAAGGTTTAAGGGCCTTGCTTAAGGGCCCAAAAGTGGTAGTTTGCCAGTAATGGGTCTTTTATCCAGATCCTCTGATCAACAACCCAAAATCTTGACCTATCACTACCCTAACTATGACTTAAACTCAGATAGAGAGGTTACAAATGGCTTCCAGTTCTCAGACTAGTGAGCTACAGCAGTCTGAATGGACAAGGCTATATATATGTATATGTATGTACATTTTTGGCACATTCTGTCTAAGCATCAAGTGTCCTCTATGGACAATTTTAATTATATTGTAGCCCACCAGAAAAAGATTAATCTGCTGATTTGAATTCGTGCCACATTTTGTGTTCTTGCTGAAATTCTGCAGAGGAGTTATTTCCTTAGCCATGAGACTCCATTAGCGCTTTGTGTTCTGACCCATAATTCAGACAAAAACATAACAAAGAAGATTTGTTTTTATCTAAAATAATAAAAAGACTGCAGCAGAACCGATTTTGAATGGAATACAGGAGAAGCTTTGGTTAAATATGACCCTAAAGTCTTAACCATACACTTTATACAATAACTACACACTCACGGGCTAATAGGAACACTTATAATCCTCAAATAACCATATATTGAGCACAAAAGACATTCGGGAACGCACAAAACATTGCACATTCCAATAATGTAAATGTCTTTGTTTGCCACATGCATAACAATCCAGGAAGAGCAACAAATTCTGCAACACATGAACCAGTGTGTGAAACTCTAACCCTTATTTGCAAAATCTTATGCATTACACTGCTGCCAATTGACTGGTTGATTAGATAATTTCATGGATGAGCAGACATACAAGTGTTTTCATACAGATAGCATGATAAGTCACATAAACTATGTGCTAACGTTCTACTTTTTACCTGGATATAGACAAGAAGATATTAAAAGCTCGGTGCTATAGAAAAACCTGGGATCCTTCAACTATTTATTATTTTTATTACCTACAAGGTGCTGAGACAAAGTTTTATTATCACGCAGACAAAAATAACAATAAAATGCAGTTACTCATAACTCAGTTCTACTACTGTTGTCTTTTCATGTAGGGCTGTGTATTAGCAAGGGCCTCACTATACGATACATAAGTCACGATACAGTATATCACGATATATTACAATACAATACATATTGCGATACTTCTAGACTATAAAAACAACCAATACAAACTCCGAGGCTTCCTTATTTTTTTCCACCGTGCTTGCTTTTGAGACAATTTCACCCACATTAAATATCTCGTAAACGTAAATCATTTAATGTAAAACGAAGAAAAAAAACCCCAAATATCGGTACTAAGATATAGAATATCGATACACTATTGTAAAAAAAAAAAAAAAAAATGTTATGATAGTTAGCTGTATCAATATTTTTTCACAGCCCTAGTTTTATGTAACGAGAAGTCTGGCAAGGTACATACTGTATGTCAATGTAACAAATAATCTAGAGCTGATATCGATAAGGTGTACAAGTATTTCTAAGGTGTTTTACTCAAAATCATATACCACAGAACTTGCAGTGCATCTAATTCTGTCTGTCAGAGAAAAAAAATGACATGCACGATAGCATGCATTAAACGACTGCTCCAGCTAATTATTCAGTTATTAAGTCTGCTATCCATGACCCGTGTGCTGTGGTATTAAAGCAGATGCAGCAGTGCAGACTTCAATCAACAAGAATGTACTAATTAACAAAACGAACCTTAGAACGTAAGCTAGGCAAATAAAATAAAATAAAATTCTTTTATAATATGAGTCATAACAAAAGACTGTTTCGAGAAGAAAACCATTAGAGCATCAAGAGAAATTAAAAGGGGGGGGGGGTAGATTAGATATAGGAATAGAAAGACCGGATGAGAAAGGAGTGTTAATGAAGGGAAAGTCGATCAGCAGTAAAAAAAGTGAAGAGCAGCTGCAGGAAGATGAGGACACTGAGATTAGATTAGCTCAACTTCAGCCTCGATTCATGGCCTCTGTGTGTGTGTCTGAGTGTGTGTGTCTGTTTTCAGAAGCACGCCTCATCCTCACAGAAACACTAAACTGCAGTCAGCGCAAATTTCCCTTTCTATTGACTTTAACCGGTACTTACTAGCAGGCTCTTTGCACAGCCTTGCTACTATAAGCATATATAATATTGCCCTAAAAACTAGAAATGCTAATTAGAATGCGAGTTAAAACGTAATAAGGCTTCCCAACCCCCTTAAATAATCGCCACAGCAATGGTGACTTCAAATAGCATTATAAATTATAGCTTTAATTAACCTAAGAAGCTCTAACACTGTTCCAGCATGCGTTCTAATAGTAACACATAAATTATTTCGTTTGCGTAACTTTACGAATTAGTTTCATCTCAGCAGCAGCGTGTAATCGGTTACTATTATTAAATTCGGTACAGTTACTATTTGTACTATAAATTTCACCACCAGTGAATGACACATGATGTATTGTAGTAATGTCGTCACTGGACGTCGGGTCTGTGCATATTCATGCATTGAGGGGCCGTGGTTATGAACGGTGAGGGTGGGACGCACACTTTCAGTGCTATCAAAAATGTCCTACTGCACCTTTAATGTTGGAGTGAAAAACCCTAAACTCAACACCACTGAACACCTTCGGGGGAAACTGAAACCCGCCTAGTCCACCTTATTTGGAATTAGTGCCTGATGACACTACTTGTGGTTGGTGTTTTTGTATAGTCTGAGGCTCGAACACAGGGAGGATGCAAGTTCTTGACTTTGAGTTATAAATTATGTCTCATGTATGTTTTTTAAGGACCAGTGGCAGTATGGAGCAGCTCTATTCCACTTGGGGTGGTTGGTGTTAGAAGTTCTGATATTGATCTATTCGATCTAAATCGATTATTCTGGGGGATTTTTCGAATTAAAATCCTATTAAAAGTAAAAAAAATTTAAAAAATCTAAATTGCACAGCAGCACATATGTTCTTGTCAAGTAGGTAAAATGAAGCTAGTTTGTGTGTGTGTGTGTGTGTGTGTGTGTGTGTGTGTGTGTGTGTGTGTGTGTGTGTGTGTGTGTGTGTGTGTTTGTGTGTGTATGTGAGAAACAGAGAGGAGCGTGAGTTAGTGGTACATGGCAGTGAGAAGCCGCACAGGTGCACTAGCATTCTGCTACCTGCCAACTACCTGCAGCCATGTCAACAGAGCACCTGGAGCTGACACAGCTTAAGCCAAGTGCACGCACATACAAAATTTAATACGCACACACACACATACACACACACACACGCATGCAGATGCTTTAGCTACAGCCCAGCAGGCTGAATGCGCAGAGAAACAAAGCACAGCACTCCCTGAATTTTGTGCTGCGAGCTGTGCTGTGTAAGGCAAAGATTCCCCAATGCACCCCCAGCAAGGTCACCTTTACTTTAACAGAAAGAAGTCCCTGACTGCTAGCGTAACGCATACGGCGCTGTGTGTGTGTGTGTGTGTGTGTGTGTGTGTGTGTGTGTGTGTGTGTGTGTGCTAGGAAAAGAGACAGTGTCTGCATAAAAATGAAGGGTATGTGAGACGGAATGAACGATGCAGCCATGATTGGCAGATAAAGGCAAGGCCATACATACTTCCTTTTGATCATGAGCCCTGCACATGAGCCGTATTTCCTAATAACACTAGACCATCGACAGAAATAGCTTCAGGTCCACTGAATTTTAAACCATTATGTGAGACTAGTACTCCATCTGATGAGGCTTTTTCAGTCGCATCAAAAATTCATGCAGCCTTAACAGAGGTATGGGCAGCTAATTTTAATGCTTGCAGAGTTCCTACACACACACACTAAAGGAAATGAGCATAAAATTGTACTACACTAGCAAGATGTTTTACGTTAAAAAGGATACATTTTCACTGAAAGCTGAAACAACCAGCAAGACTGAAACAAAATCCTTGTTTGTTGTTGTTGTTGTTCTACGCATGCAGTTCTATTTTTAAGCTCCAAAAAAAATGTAAAGCAAAAAACTATTTTGTTAGCGTAGTAAATGTTGATGCATTGCATGCACAGGAATTTCTATCCAAAATTACATTTTCTTACTGGAAGTGATGTGATCTTTATTTGATACATTCTGTAGCCAGCTCTTGTGTAAATGTCAGCAACAAAAACCATAGCAACCGATAGTAAACTAATGATAGGAACATCCACAAACTAAATAATATTAAGACATTTGCGTGACGTGAGGTAAAAAATTGCAGCTGGTGTTAGTGCTGCATAACTGGTTGCGCTGGCCTGCTAGGCAAAAGTCCAGAATCTCTTACATTTAAGGTGGAAGCCAAAGCAGGGAGCCAGTGGAGCTACACAAATTCGGGTGCCGCATCAAGATGCTTACCAATTTTCTGCTTGCCTTAGTGCGGCGCTGGGAAGCAGCCATTTTCCAAATGAAGCCACGGGTCTCATATTGGACTAGACTGGACTAGATGGACTGGAGGTTTTCTTCGTCCGTTGGGATGCTGTCAAGAGCAGGAAATGCTTAGTTTACTAGACCAAAAGTGAACACAAACCCAGTGAAACATGCGCATATACAATTTTACTGATTTGTCAAACGATATTCTAGCGCTATATAGGACATATTCTATTCATCCTATAAAGCCTACTTATTCATTAGGGTAACGAGGATAATAGGGCAAGTGGTAGCTCAGTGATTAACATGTTAATGATATTATTGGTTGAACATGCCAGCGACCATGTTAGCTATAGGGTTAAAGATAAAAGGTTTATTCAGTACTAACACAAATTCACAGTTGAGGAAATAAGCGGGGTGGGGGGTGGCAGCTGGCTAGTATTAAGGTATAAGAGTGGGCTGAGGAAAGATGAAGGTGTCTCGTTAAAGTTGTAGCCCGAAGAAAAACAAAGACAGCCAACGCCACTAATTCTACCAGTCTTCTCTTGTCTCTCCTCTCATCACTTTTAGTATTATAACCCCTTCTCCACTCTCATCTTGTCATCCCATCTCTCTTGAGCTGCCAGATCTTAATCTCCTCTTTAGGAATACGTCAATTTTTTTAAGCAACTGGTTTTAACTTGCCTAAATAAAAGAATACAAGACCGCCCGTTTGGAGTCTCTAATTAGCCTATTTTAATAAGACAGAATGGTCTCTGAATGTCGTCATTATCTAGACCCTGGATTTGCACATGAATTCATTTTCTGCTTTTTAAAAATGACAAACAGATGAATGGGATTTAGGCGACTGATGATCCGTTAGATCTGCAATTAAACACTTGAACAATCAATTACTGTATTGCTTCTTCTGCTTTCTCAAATTATTCCGTCTGGAAAATGGAAAATATGCTTCAAGTTTTAAAATTCACAAAACGAAGATCAACTCCTGACCTAAAGTTGTAGGAAAAAAATGTCCACAATTATAAATCTTTCTACAATAAGAACAGGACGTGCCACCCATCATGTAGAAAGAAGCTCAGCATTATATAAAAAAAGTAAATTCTTTTACATATGTCAGGATTGTCCCTCATTCAGTCACCTAAATCCATATGGGAGAGAAGTTCCTCCATCGGGAGAAAGAAAGGTCAGAGAGATTCCGCTGAATATAATTCGATTGCACAAGCAGAGTATCAAAGAAACAGCAGGGACACAAAGGCAGAGAAAACGAATCAGTGCTGGGCCAGATGCACAGCTGCTCCAGCCTGCTCCAGCTTAATGAGACCTGCAGTAATGTAACAGATAATGCAATCAGGCTGTGACACTCTCCCGGCCTCCACCATGCAGCCAGAGAGGAGAGTCAAGCAGGGAGAGAAAAATGAATATTGAAGATAGATGTTGATCTTAAGTAACTCTGTCAAAAACAAACAGCATTTGAAGACACGCTTGGTAAACTTAAAGAGGAATGATGCGAACGTGGCGGTCTTTTAAGACCTAGAACGGCTTAAAACATTTTCTAATAATCCTTTAAATTTCTTATATTTGACCATTTTGAGCTAAAAATGTTTATTTTACTGTCTCCCCCTGCCAATGCAGCTAGATACATTCAACCTATTATAAATCATTTGTATTAATTTTAAGCCGTCTCCATTTGTTGTCACACATCAGCACATCTATTTGTGGAAATGATCACCAGTGTAAGATAGCGTATAAGGCGGTGCATCCATAGGATCAGTTAATACACAGAGACTTCGAAAAAGACCTTCACGGATTTATAAGTCGTTCAGCTCATTTGATGAGTTTATTATGGACGTAATAAAAAAGACTTCGCTGCTATGGCGTATGTTTGAGTGACAGCTCGTACTAGCACGCTGTCGGTTTAAAACGTTGAGCTCCTACGCAAACTGCGCGGTTGGCAAGTCCCAAAGAGATTCTTACATGCCAAACCATTTGACTGGATCCTTTTAGGTAAATAAAAAAAAAAGAAAGAGAGAGAGAGAGAGAGAGAGAGAGAGAGAGAAAAATGAAGAAAGCAACTCATTTGCGAAAGTAGATACTGATCGAGCAGAGCAGACTTGGTGCTTGGCGTCGCACATTAGTGCTGGAATTGATTAGCCGGAGCATCTGTTTGACCTGGAGCTCCTCTGCATCCAGAAGGAGGCATCCCAGAGAGCCAAAACGCAGCGATTAAAAATGAAAAATCAATACCTATACGGAAATGTATCTGACCTGTTCATAGGATACAAGAAATTCATAAAGCCTTATGCCTAAATCAGTTTGGACTGATTCAGCTCCCTCAGGCATTTCAGCGTACAAACCCAACTTCAACCTCCTCTAACCTACTAAAGAGCTTAGCTTCCAGCTAGTCGGATGCTTCGCTTTATTATTTATATCTGCTGTGAAATGTGATTTAAAACACCAACGTTTCAGCAGCTTTCAGCTGAATATCAGTACAGATAGATATCTGTGGAAGATATGTAATGTTCTTCGTCCTGGTAAATCACTTTGGCTAAGATTCCTCTCATGTATGTGATGCTCCGTCTCTGAGAGAGGATAAAAAAAAAAAGAAATTATGAGTCAAAATCATGGTTTTTCTTGGTCAGAACAAATAAATTGGATGAAACAAATAGTAAAAAAAAGACTATTCTATATTCGATAGACTTATTCTTTCCTTCTATTCTGTTTGTGTGTATTTTTGAATGGCTTCCAGTTTATATCAATGGAAGATGCTCTAAGTCAGCCTCCATTTTGTGCAAAGTGCACGTCACACACACACACACACACACACACACATACACACGATGTCTATTAGTGAGCTTTCTTTTTGGTAAGTTGAGTTAGATCAGAAACAGTTGAGATGCGACTAAGCCGGAATAGTTACATGGGTCGTGGTGACGGTGATGTTTAGGGGTTTTTTTTCTTTACCCACTGCACCACCAGGTGGAGTCAATTGAAACGATGCACAAAACAAAAGCTGCTATTTACTTCTTTAGGGCTTAAAAAAAATAAAAACCATTCCACTGAACCAAAATATTGTGTCAGCCATTTGTAATTACATGGTTTCTTATTAGTTAAGTTGTGTGCATGTGTGTGACGAGTGTCTGTGAAAACAAGATATAAAGATCATAGTGTGAAAAAAAAAAAGTAATGAGCTGCTTTATTACTCTGGAATTATAAGTAATGTATTCTATTGGCTGTGATTTCTCGTACTTTGATTTGCCTGTTTAAATATTTTACCTGCAGGAAGATGCATTTCAATGAGCAAACGCAGTATTGTTAAAGCACAGTGCTTTACTGAATACTGTCTTGTATTGTGAATCTTTTCCCAGAACACAAGTTGCTTTCATTTCAAACGTGCAAGCTGCCATTTTAAGCAATGCATGCTTTAAAGCGGTGTAATTGTTGCTTACCGAGTCCACTTTTTTTCCCCCATACAAAAGTGCTATTTTGATTTAGAAAGATTGAGCAAAATTGCGAGACGCCTGTTGCCTTGTCACTTCCCCGTAATTCGCCACTTCTGACTGTTAAACCGCAGCCTACACGTTCTTCAACCCACGTGCCTTTCTTAATAAATGATTGAACCTGGCCAACTGGAATAAAAACATGTGTACACTAACGTCTGTGTGGTTGTAAATCACATGGTGGGGAAGTGATAATGTTACTACTCAGTCCAAAAAAAAAAAAAAAAAAAAAAAAAAAACTGAAAGCAGTCTCGATAAGCAATTATGTTAAACACCTATGCACTCATATCCATGCATGCTTGTTTCCATGGCATAATAATAATGAACAATAGCAGAACAGCTGATGGATTTCACAGTCTTTCGCTCTCCCAGATAGTGGGACAGATAGTGTAAGAAAAGAAAGACAGAAAGAAAGAAAAATATTGTACTATTGTCTTATGTTTGACAGTTTGAGTCATATAAGCTTTGTGAAAAGGTCAGTGAAAATAGACAATAGATTCATTTATAGTCTGTCCTCTCCCTCCTGTTATTTAAGGTCGTTTATCTGTCCTGCAACTTTACCCACATTCTCTTTAGAACCTTTACGCTCAATGATGGACGATGCACGATGCAGATCTGGTGCGTCACTTGGCTGTGTCATCGCTATTCTTACATTCTGCATGTCTTCATTGCAGTTATTAATCAATTTATCTGAATTATGTGTAGTAGAAGGCCTGACCTGAGCAATGTTTCTAGAAAGGTCTTTTTAAAGGTTTCATTGCCATAGCAATAAGAATGTGACGTCATGCCCTACGGTCCTCACTAAAGCTAAAACCAAGGTGGCATGTTTAAAAAAAAAACCCATAAAACACACACGCACAAAAAAAAAACAAACCCTCACGGAGATGGACTCCATTTCAAATTACCGACCTCAGCTCCTGAAACCTTTTGTTCCATCCTTACCCCCACCCCTCTCTCTGCTAGCCACCCTATTTCCCACTTTAGCTGACACTCCATTTTTCTCCTGCACGTAAAAAGCCCAAGCATCCATGCTAAGGCTTAAAAGATGAGATGGCGCCCACACCTCCTCCCCCTCTCCGTCTAATCCTGAAGTGTGTCCTCCATCATCGAATGCTGGATGACTCCCATTACAATCCTCCACCGTCCCCTCCATCTGAGGGAAAGGTCAGGTTCAGAGTCCTTTTCTCCTAATAAAAATTGGTCGTTTTTCGCCACCCGATTCACAAATCTGGTTGCGTTTGCTGCAGCCCTGTTTTGTTTGGATCCCAGGCATGATCTTTCTCAAAAGGTCATCCTGGTGAACCTTGGAGGCTGCAAAAATGTGGGGTGTATTTTCTTTTTTCTAAAAGGTTTGCAGGTTAACATGATTCCTATCTCTTCATTTCTACTATTTTGAATATGCAGCATAAAGTGTGGAATCTGTTCGATATCCAGGCTCCATCTTTGAAATCTGGACGTATATTGAACAGATTCAATTAAATTAAGCCAAATCTCAACTTGAATCAGATAATCTCCACATATTCTCTATGATGAGGTGGCACCAAATAGATTTTTTTTTCAAAGTGCAAACAAAAATAAATAGCCACCTGTGTGTTTTACTGTGCCTGGAGACCGTCAGGGCTGGCTGTGATACACAGTGGTTTGGTATTAGAAAAAAAAAAAAAAAAAAAAAAAAAACGTGGCCTGTCTGAATATTGACCCTGCCCCCCCTCCCGTAGGGATCGACAGAGACTCAGTGGCGTCAGGCAGACTTGCCGCAGCTCCAGGGCTGGGCTGACAAGGGACTGCTGACACAGCCAAAGATGGTAAGGAGACTGCCACCCACTTACTGCCATTTTTTCCACTATTCCTGCTGCTGCCCTAAAGGTGACAAAGGCCTCGCACTTTGTGCACCAGGGCTAATAGTGTCAAGGATGCTTTGTGTTTACGTTAATATAGTGCACGACTAGTACTAGTAGACGGCGGTAGCATTTGTGTAAAGTTGTTGTGATTGCCGAGCTGCTTAAATGTGTGTTAAATCTTTCCTGCTCACTTATCGACATCTAACACACAAGCACATTTAACACCAAAGCTGTATTTGTCAAGGTTTATGCTTTATTTCTATTTGTGTCTGCTTTTCTAGGTTCTTTGTTCTTTTCCTTCTAGATTTTGTTGAAGAAAGGTATGAAACTTGCACAGAGCTCGACACCGCCTCCGGGTGCCTTTAATGACTGGAGAGCATTACCAGTGAAAACATGTATTAGAATAGAGCCTGACATTTCAACAACCCCACTAATAAGGCCATTATAGTGCACTGGTTAAATGGCAGGTAGCACAGGCACACTGAAACGCATCCGTTTTTGGTGCTGCTAATACACACACACACAAACACACACACGATCCAGCATACCTCTGGATCTCCATGGCTCGGGGACATTAGGCTGGTTAAACCTGTATTTTTATCCCCATCCTGACATTCTTATGTAAGGCAGAGAGCTACTTTCCTTCCCACTCACACACATTTGCACACTGACACACATATATATGCACACACACGCACGTACATACACGCAGCTTGAGCAAAGCGACACAGCATTCAGGAACAGTCGGCAGATCTGCCATTGCATTTGCAGAAATAAAGAAGTGCAATTTAGAGCTAGGTTTTCAGCTGAATAAGAGGCAAGCCCGTGTCTGTCCTCAGGCTGACACCGAGCCGCATGTATCGACGCAACCTTCCCTTATCACCGGCTGCCGTCTTCCTTCAGAAACACTGCAACCTGACCGGCGCCGTTTCTAAAAAAATTTGCACTGTTAATAAGGACCTATTCTGTGCTATATAATGAATTATATATGACAAAGATGTGTGATGATCCGTTTAGTTTCGAATAAGAAATGGTGGTTAGAAACACCTCTTTTTTCAAATAAAATTGTAGAAAAGAGTTAAAATATTAGGCATCAGGACAGTGTTTCTGCTCTTTAGTATAGAATCGTAAAGGTACACTTTTAATTAAAAAAAAAAAAAAAAAAAAAAAAAAAAAAAAAAAGTGTCATATCCGGCTGGTAGAGTATAAAAAAATAGCTCACTTAATAATGCCCCCTTATACCACATACACACACACACACATATATATATATATACACAAACGCACACACACACCGATCTTGTCCTGTTTGCATCCTTCAAGCCTACAATAATGATACTATTAATTGTAAGGATGTTTGTGCCAGAACAAGGAAATACACAATATAGTCAAAACTATTGGGACACCTGTCCATCACATTTATGTGATTTTTAATTGCTATCATAATTTCTTTGATGTATTGTTTTTCTGAAGTAAACAAAAAAAAATAATCAGGAAGTTATATTATATAATTAAAAAATAGAAGTAGAGGAAATTGAATTCCATATTGTTTTTGTTAACATTTACAGCGTTTGGCAGAAGTGTCCTATCAAAGCGCAGACACAAAATGTGGTTTGTACAGCTTAAAATGTCAGCAGCTGTATTTTAGCTTAGAGCTTAGAACGGTTTCCTTTCTCTGTTCTATTACTCACCGCTTTCTAATCAAATTTCCAAACAAAGAATTAGGACGTTTAAGGGTTTTTTTTGTTACGTCTCAGTCGTCTTCAGTCCACATCCCGCACCATGATTGATAAGCAGATAGCAGAGCTGAATACTAAACAACAGCCTCCAGTGAGAAACAGGTCGAGTTTATCCAGGTGTGATACATGTTTGTTTCTTTCGAGGGGATTTTTTTTTTTTTTTGTTTTAGTGACAAATGAAATGTTTTGACAGTGACGGCTGCTCCTGTAAGACCCCGTGACCGGTTTCTAAAAAAAAAAAAAACCCTGTCACTTCTAAACGCCCAGCACACGATTAAAAAAAAAAAAAAAAAAAACATGGCGACTCTGTGTTCATACAGTGTGCAGTGCTGTCTCCTGAGGTCAGGATCTTTAGAATGGCAAGGTGCGAAAGCTAAACTGAACCATTCCAACTTTTTTAGCACTTTTGAATCGCCTGTTTGGAAGTCATTCTGACAGGAGAGGACAGTTACATGCGTTAGCCTACCCAAAAACTGACACTACAGTAACCACCCACTGCCACGAGAAAAAAAAAAAAAAGATGAGTGATAAAATTAAACATCCATGGAAAGGAGGAAATAAACTGAAAACAGAAACAAGGTGTTCCTAAAGCTTAGTCTCCCTCAGGGCTGACACGATGCACTTCTAACACCTGCTCCTAAATGCACAACTGAACAAGCAGCAAACATGTCACTCTTGCTGTCACACTGCCTAGTTACAAAACACAGCCCAACTCAAAAACAATCACTGACAGATAAAGCAGGGCAAAGGAAAACCGTCCTGAGGTTTAGGGATGTAAAAATCATAAAACTTTCTACTGTGGAAAGCGAAACTTTTTGTGTGTGTAGAAAAAAAAATTACTACTAACAAGTAAAATTGTTAATATTAAAGATAAAAATAAATGTATTGTGGTTTTAATAAGCTTTTCAGTGCATTTGTTTAATCATTGGTCCTCTTTGATAAGAAAGCTGCCATCTTGTTCCCCCCTCATCTTGCCCTCGTTCCTTCTTCACAGATAATCAGTAACATGGAGCCTCAGGTGACGAACGGTCCGAACCCGGCCACAGCTAACGGGCCATCAAGCAACAACCGCAGTTGCCCGTCACCAATGCAGACCAGCAGCTCCAACGACGACAGCAAGACCAACCTCATCGTCAACTACCTGCCCCAGAACATGACCCAGGAGGAGTTCCGCAGCCTTTTCGGCAGCATTGGTGAAATCGAGTCCTGCAAGCTGGTCCGCGACAAAATCACAGGTACTGCAGGAAGCAGCAAGCAAACTGATCGAAGGGACTGACAGAGGGTGGGAAGTGGGTGTGAAAAGTACCAAAATAAGAAAAACACAAGTGTCATTCTGTGCCACTGAAATAAAAGCAGCCCCCAACCTCCCCCCAACCCTTCCATGTAGGTGTGAAATGAAGGATAGTGTACCGATGCTTCCCTGAACGGCAGCTTAAGTAAGTGATGAACACGGGCAATTGGGGAAGCTGCAGATCGGCTCTGGAGCAATGGCGCTATAGTTAGCTGTGTTTCATATGGCACCAAGCACTGGTCTTGGATCTTAAGGCTTTCTGCTGCTCACTTTGCTGTAGGGGCCAGACGTTTAAGCCCTTAGAGAGAAAGAGAGAGAGAACGAGAGAGAGAGAGAGAGAGAGAGAGAGGACACACTGGGGTAGAAAAGCTGCCCTCCCCTGCTAATCGCACACTAGTGGCCATGTGGGTGGTACACAGATGGATGTGGAGGCTGTGAACAGATAATGCCAGATAATGGCTTCCATTTTATATCCTACTTAGTGACACTTGCTCCAGATAATCTCATTAGACCGGGGCCGGGCCTGAAGCCACTGTGTGTTTTTTAAACAAAAAAAAGAGATAAAAAGGCTTAAAGGGGGAGAGGGAGAGAGCAGGTCACAAATCCTAAGAAAACACACGTTTAAGTCAAAAGCTAACCAGTCTTGTGGGTTATGGGTGTCACTGGCAGACGGTAGAGCATTCGTCCTGAGATGCCACCACTTCCTGTCTGCATATGATTTTAAAGATTGTTTTTTTTATTACATTATATTACTTTTTATGTTAATATTTTTACATCACATTTACACTTCTGGCACTTAATAGGCACCCTTATCCAGAGTGAGTTACAAATTTTCTCATTAATCCAACTGAGCTGGGGAGGATTGAGGGGCCCAGCAGTGGCAGATTGGTGGTGCTTGGTTTTAACCCTACGATCCACTGATTAGCAGTCCAACACATAAAACATTTCTTTTGCTGGTTTTATAGTATTTTATCTTGGTTTATATTAATGCTTTGGAAATTTTTTTTACATTGTGAATTTTTATGTAATAAAAATATTAATAAATAGGTAATAAAATTGCAAAGAAATTTAAAGTCGATATAATATAACCCAAAGTTCCACTTCTACAGTGAATTTGGGAAAGGACAGCATACAGTAGATCTGATTAAAACAAATTGTTTCCATGTTTACGGTCAAAAATGTCTTTCCCGCAAGCATCAGAGAAATCAACCAGCACTAGCACATACTATCAGTTAATTATTGCTACACCTGATCTCATCAGTCCTCTTCTACTATGTAACAGCGGTGAGGTATGTGTAAAAAAGGCACACAACTATTTTATAAATGCCACAGAGAAATAATATTGAAGAAAGGAAGTCTTTTCATAAGACCAGGCACTGTCCTTTTTCATCCTGTCTCTGAGATAGCTCAGGAGAGCGCAATGCATTATAAATACTCTCATTTCCTCCTTACTGCTACCTTCTACTGTTAGATATCTGTGGCGCCAGACTTATTCAATTACCCAGCATAGAATTTCAGACTAACTAAGAACTGCCTATTTGGGGAAAAAAATGACTATGTTCAGACTGTTGCCATCATTAAGTGCACTGTCAGAGTTATGAGAGAGAGAGAGAGAGAGAGAGAGAGAGAGAGAGAGAGATGGAGAAAGGGGAGTGAAAGATATCGCAGATAGCCTTTCCTGCCATAATGTCAAAATATTTGACCAGATCAATCTTCCCATGCTGAACGTTTGACTTTCATCTGCACGTTAGTGATGCAAGCAAAGAAGATTTTCTCCTTTGTTTTTTTTATCCGAAGCACTTTGACGTTTACGAGAATCTTTTTACTTGCAGTTCAAAAGCAACCGCGGCGGCGTCTTCGACAAAGTGACAACCGACAGGTCTCTTCTTCCACTTTCTTTTCCTATCCCTCGTTCCTGTCTGATTTGATGAGGCACCAGACAGATGAGTTAACTCTAGCTACGGCTACCTCTCTTGCTCCCTAACAGCCTGGCCAAATGCTGCCCCGCTGAAGTGCCAACAAAAATGTTTACCCGTCTTCTCTGGCATACACACACACTTACGCATATACCAGCTGGCTTTGCACGCAATAAACCAGAGATTTAAGGTTTAACATTTTATTAAGCACTAATCAACAGGTACATTAAAACTGTATGTAAACAGACACCTTCATTTTAATTTAATATGTCAGCTTAACCATAAGAAAAAGTTTTGTAGGCTGCATAAATTAGTTGTTAGGGGCAATATTTATTCTTTATTGTGTGCATTTCGTCAGCAGAAACTATTTTAGCCTAGCTTCAACGATAGAAAAAGTCATTACAGTCAGGATATGTATACAGTCGGCTATGAATAAAACAGATGGCTACGCGGCTAACATAGTGCCGAGTCTTTGTTTTTTAAAGGCCTAAATCGAGCATGCGTGTTCCACCGGTGCTGCTGTATCAGCTTCTCTTCACTGACTGCTAATAAAGAGCTAAACACGTATACTAGGTGAACGGAATTCTTATAGCCCACGCTGCATCTTCGCTGAAAATGGGAAAATGTAAATGTATTTGTGAGAAGAAAACGCTAAGGTCGGCCAGGAGAAAGGACTTTTTAGAGACGGATTAATGGGTTTGAAGAACTGACAGGAATGAGCGAATGTGCTACAAAGACAAATCTGAAAAAGCAAACACAGTCATGCAGCGCAACCAATCGACTGCATTTGTTATTTTCCGGCTCAGGAGGAAGGTTCAAATGTCCTCGGTTGGGTTCTGTGAGTGGCAAACAATTACAGTGCAATTAAAAATGAAAAAACTGCTCCCTTTTTCTTTCTCTTGCACTCAGGCCAACATTCTATCATGTCCCCTGAAAAGGAAAATCGAAAAGCACACACGCTCACACACACACACACACACACACTCTTATCCGCTTTGATGTCTGCCATTCCCCTTCATTGTTTTCTCATTCTCTCTCAAATCGCAGGCGCTATTGGCTGGTGTTTGATGGCTTGGCACACAAAGTGATGCTCCTATCAGTTCAGTCTGTGTTGAACACTTATGGAGCTGACATCAAACAGCCTCCTACATTGTACATCTGCTTGTTCGAGTTCATATCTCAATCGTCACCACCGCCATCTGTCATGCTACTGACCTGAGTACAGGAAGTCCAGGTGAATTCTTGAGCACTGTTCTTAGGAACATTAATCTTAGGCTGGTACACTTCACCAGAGTCTCATACCTGAAAAGAATCTGCTGGAGAAGAAAGTGGTAGTACAGTGGTTAGGGTGTTGGGCTGCTAATTAAAAGATTGGGATTTGATTTCCAGCACCACCGAGTTACCAGTGCTGGGATCCTGAGCTAGGCCCTTAAGCGCCAAGTGCTCAGTTGTTTAAAAGAAAGAGATAAATGTAAGTCATCTGCCAAATGCTGTAAATGTAAAATGCCTTGATGTTGCACATTCTGTAAGTACTTCATATCAGCATAAGCTTCAAATAAAATATTAAAAAATTCTTAGTAGGCTTTTTTAGAGCGCTATTAAGAATCGATGTGTCACAACACAGGTGTGACAACAGACAATGTGAGGTGGCATTTCAGAAAGCGGAGATCATGAATATTCGAATTTATGCTGAAGAGACAATTAATTTGATGCCTTGATGAATTCCAATTTCAGCTTAGGGAGAGCGTGTGTAATTGTTATTCATGATAAAAGCATCCGAAGCCAATTTACGCTGTCTGACAATGAACTTTTCTTCGCTGTTCTAATTTCCTCTAACGAATGGCACAATAAGAAAAAAAAAAATCAACTGTATGTACCTGACATTCAGCTTAGGAAATAAAATAATCTTTCCATTGTGTCAGAAAACAGCATGCAGACATCTATTAATATTTGTGGGGTTTTTTTACATTTGTCTGTATATATATATATATATTTTTTTTTTGTGCAAAGACATTTATACACCATATCCACACCAAAATCCGAGATTCCGCCTAGGAAATATTCTCCATCTTATTTACCACATCACAGTATCACGTGAGCTTCCAGGGAGCTGTCTGAGAAGTTGCCAGCTCTGTTACGTGCGAGGGTATACCGTTGCTTTGTTGGGGTGTCCCGTATTCACTCTGCTCGGCATTCTACCCATACACTCATCCATTTCAGACAGCCTGCACACTTTGGGCTGTGCACCAATTTGCCGTAGGCTCTAGCTCAGCAGGGAGAGGGAGAACCTGGGGGCGGGAAGCTTCTCCGTCTCCCAGCTGTTTTTACTAGCCTGGCAGGGAAAAAAGTGCTGACAGCATCTCATCATGTTACCCTGTACTGGTTACTGGAAGGGAACTGGATATTTGTGTGATATGTGAAAACATTAAATCCAACCCATGTATCCAGGCCCCGTAGACAAATATAATTAAATATCGCTGGCTATCTTTTATATAAAAGCGGATACAGAGTCAAAGCATCAAGGCAGGTGTGTGATCATTTCCACAACCCGAATGTCAGTTGTAAGTTCACGTTGCATAGGAAAAGCTTGAGGGCAGCTCTGAAGAGTGTGTGTGTGTGTGTGCGGTAAATCCTGCAAATGTATGAGATTCAAATTCTATTTGTTACATACATAATTATACACAGTACAACATATGTTGAAATGTTCTTTTATGACCCGAAAAAAAAAAAATGAATAAAATAAAATCTAGTTATATACAGACGAAATAGAATAATAAAATGGAATAAAATATCATAAAAAATAAAAAATATACTGTGTAATATACAGTATATAACAGTGTGTGTGTATATATATATAAAGTGATTAATGAAATATTGCGTGCATGAGTTCCAGTGATTGTCTGTGTCATATGAAAGAAAAAAAGAATTATTATTTTTTTTCCAAGATAATAAATTAAGCAATCCGCTGACTTGGAACTGGTAGATCTATATTTATGTTTACACCCCCGCATTGATAAAGCTATTTTAAAGTACATTTAAAAGTGCTTTTCAACACAGATTGTATTAAAGCAAATCCATCACTCTGGTAATAACAAATTTTCGACAGTGATGTATGTACAGTATAAATCTCCATAGTGCCTTAATGCCTTAAAGTATTATACAATACTTTACATAACAGATCGCTATTCAGGAAGTAACGCACAATTGTTCCAACACGTAAAAGTTTTCTTTTTTCGGTTTAAATCACATTCGATTCTACTTTGAGTCGGTGCCTGGGAGTTGCCGCCCATGTAAAGCCTGAGAGATTCAAGCGAATAAAATATTAGCATTTAACAAAAATTCAATCAGAAGATACAAAGCTGCATTTAGCTTTAGTCTGAGAGAGCACTTAGCCAGCCTTGAGTGAATTATGTAGCTTGTGTAGCATGAATGGGCTGAATTAAAGCCATTAGAGTCGGTGATAAACAACATTTATAATGCAAACTTCTATCATAACACACCGCATTATCTCATTACACTCCACTCAAGCCTTTGTGTCCTTTGATAGAAGATTACTGAATAAAATTATAAAAGTTATAAATTTATCCTCAACTATACAATTGAATGATAAACTTTTGTTAAGCATGAACTAATTTTTTAGTCTAATATAAGAGAATGGATAGGAAATGGGGAAACGTCTGCCAGACGAGGGAGCGGTACTGTTGCTAGATGCTGTTACAGCAAGGACAAAATGTTTTGACAAACCCACGAGGCTTTTTTTTTTTTGCCTTTTTCCTTCTTTGCAGTCCACATCCTAAATCAGAAAAAAATGTTAGTCTGTCCAAAAAACATTTCACTGTTGTGTAGCCAGAAAGCTAAATTCAATCACGGTGAGTTAGCGTCAGATGCTCACAGAGCTGTCACGGTTCTTTCCGTGAAGCCGGCAAGAACTCTTCTCTTTCTTTCTCCCGCACAGATCCTAGTTTCTGCAGCGCTACCTGACGCCGGTGAAAATACATAACATGACGGAATTTAAGAACCAGGAGATTGCTGCAGGCAGTGTAGTGTTTAACTGGGTTTTTCATCTTATTTTAAATCAGTGAATGCACCGGGCCTTTAAATGACGTTTCAGCCATTTAAATCGCTTAGATTTACAGCCTGGCATGAAGACTGTCATGCTCCCTGAGACATAAATGACTTAAATATGTTACATCATATTAGTGTGAATGTTTGTGTGGTCGTGTGTAGGGGCGCCAACAGGGGTGGGTGTTAAAATGGTGTTTCAGTTAGGACTATGCACTTCCAGAGATCTGTTTTATTAGTAGTAATAGGTTAGTGTAGAATGGGTGTGGTATGGGGATATAGTTGCCAGTGGCACCCCTGGTTGTGTATGTAAGGAATGCAGGACCAAGAGGAGACCTCATTTGGGTAACAAGAGGACAGCTGTCCAAAATATCACAACATGGGCTCAGTGACTAATAAAAATAGTTCTCCTGATTTTACACGGCGTCGCACCTTTTTAGGAGTTGCAACAAACACAACACACACATTTTCCCCTATATCATCTTTTCAGTACGCGACAATACTAAAAGTGAACAGTTGCCACAAAAATTGTGACTCACTCTTGTCATCGTTTTTTTGACGTTAGGCTTTGCACATACGTCTGTGCACATTTCTCTCACACGCTTTTCTGTCAGTCTGGGTGGCAAGCTTGCACGGAGAAATTAAAAGTCAGAAAACGTAGAGATGCGCGTGCATTAAAAGCTCATTAACAGAGCAATGTATCATTTCGTGTTTTTGCTATTTCAGTTGACAATAACGACATACGAGTTAATGCATCCATTAATCTAATTGAATTTAATCGAGTTAATATTCCACTTCGCCACCAAATGTTTACCACCATGTTGTCCCAGTGGAGTTTTTCAGCATCGTTTCTTCATTTTTGACATCTCTCCTACTCGGAGTAATGGAACGACTCAGTTCTTGTTCTTAATAGCCTGCAATCTTTTTCGGATGTTAACTTACACACTGATGACGGATTGAAAGGCTTGCATGTTGCCAAGTATTAAGGACATATTTTCTCTTATTGTGTTTGTGTTTAATTAAAGATTAACCTTACAGGCTGTGTGTGTGAGTGAGTGTGTGTGATAAATATTAAACTGATTCCTGATCCTGGACCATAAAATTCTGATTGTAATAAGCACAATCAGATTTAAGAAAGTGACATGTAAACACGTCAGTCGGAGAGAATTTGATTGAAATTTCGCTTGGATTGTTTTAGCTTGAAGGTTTAAACCTTTGCTCATCTGATTGACATGAAAACACTTCAGCCAATCGGAAATGAAACTACAAAGTTCTGCGCAATGATGTATGACACACAGCCGTTCAAAAGATCAAATCTGATTGTAAACCTCACGCAATCAACCTGAATAAGTTTTTCAGCGTCCATATAAATGCTGCGTTTTGATTCGTCAATCGGATTGATTTCGTTCCGTTTGAAACAAAAAGTGTCCATGTAAACAGAGCTATTGTCTCTTTATCTTCGCCTCTGACTTTTTATACACCTTTTAGTGTTAAGTTAGATCCAAAAACACCTCACCTACAGTCTGATAAATAATCATTGCGTATGTGTGTGTGTGTGTGTGTGTGTGTGTGTGTGCATGTAAGTTTAATCGAGCACTCGAAACTAATCAGTTTTAGCCAGAGGTAGAAAAGATGATCATTTATCTGAAGTTTGAACTGCCGAGCACAGAGACAGATTTACTGTGATAATCAGTGCAGCATTTAATTAATTAATTAAGTTAATTGTTCTCAGTGTTGCTGGAATTTTATTTCAGTCATTAGCTAAACAATTCCTTTAATAGTAAAAATACCACAAGACTTTTTTGGGCAATTTCTTCCCATCTGCAAAGAACGAGCATATGTCATGTCTGTTTATTAATTTGTAAATATAATGGGTTGAAATCTCTTAATTGTAACGGGCGTGTGTGTGTGTTTTTGTTTCTACATATGCCTCACTGATAAACTGCTAAGCCTGCTGTGTTCTTATAATTCAGTGTGTGTGTGTTGTACTGGTGGGTGTAATTCCTACATTTCCTGCTTGCCTGCACCCTTAAACGAATGCTGGAAATAAATAGTGACGGAGCCGCTCGCCTAACAACTAAAGAGTGTGTCACTGTACAGACGTGGAACTGGCATCAGGCAGGGGTACATACTCTACTGTACTGACTTATACTTTATCTATTTCATTCAGTATGCATCGCACTTTGAAAGTGCTTCCTAGAGCTCTTATTTTATTTTATTTTTGCTAATACTACCAGCTCCAATATTGTTACTATTACTAATACACAATTCAAGAAGCTTTTATTGTTATTTTAATCATATATAGCAGATTCAGAAGAACTACATGAAACAACATAGAGCTTAAAACTAGCCAGATAAAGTGCTTAGTGTGCAACCTGGTGCAAACAATGCAAGACAGAGGGCAAATAAATAATACAAAAACACTCCAGACAGATACATAAAATAGCACAGACTGCATTGTGCACATCAAGTAATATCAGCATTAAAGTATCTGTGCAAAAACAGCATATTTATCTGTGTTTTTTTTGGGTGGTGCTGTAAATTTACAGTAGAATTCTTTTGAATAAGTGTGTGTGTGTGTGTGTGTGTGTGTGTGTGTCAAATTGAGAATTGGATCTTTATAATATTATATTATTATTACAATCACTGCTACCAATACTAATACTTTTACCACTACTAAGTACGAAAGATACTTTATTGTAATTATATACAACACAATGGAATTTAGTCGAGCAACTCAAACGGCAGTGGAGATTTAGAGCTAAAGACAATTAGATTTTAAAAAAATATTTAAAAAAAATGTAAATGCCAAAGTTAAAAAAAACATTATAAATTTTTTGAAAATTGAAATATTGGAAAGCTGGAAAATTGGAATATTGGACCTACAGCTAATAATAATAATAACAACAACAACAACAATAATAATGATAATAATAATAATAATAATAATAATAATAATAATACTAAATCTATAAGCTTTTTAATGATAAATGTGTCCTCTTGTGGTTTCGAGAGAGAGGGGATCACTGAAGAATGGATCTCATTATTTATAGGAACATGTAAATGTAAATGATCAGCCATATTTACTTACCTGGTAATAACAAATGCACACCTGAGCCTCTTACATAATCTAATATTAAGATTTCTTAATGTTTAAGCCAATGAATACTCATTTTATTATAATTTCAAATGTAATGCATGAAAAGGGAGAGTATGTCGAAATGTCTGTGCAATCATGATGCATGATAGCCTTCAGCCCATTAAAAAAAAAAAACGGGGTGGGATGTCCTATCCAAGACACGAAAGAGCATTTGGCTCCAATTTTTGTCCCTTGCCGTTTTCCAGCCTTTGAAGCAGTGTAGCTGTTTGGCATTTACAATTCATCGTGTGTATGCGCTGTGGATTCAGGCATGTCTGTTTCAATAAATGCGGATAAGCGCTGCACTACTCATCTGAGCTCTCCTGCACTTGTGGGGTAAGATGTTTAAAGAACGCTAGAGAAAGAAGAGAAACGCTGCTAGCAATGCAGCTGCTGGTTCTGCAGGGAATCTGCCAAGCAGCAACTGATGGAGAGAAAATGTTCAATAAACATCAGTAAGCTGAAACACTGTCAGAGGTTTCCGATAGAAAAACACACACACACACAGATGTGACAAGGTGTCATACATGTTACTGATGTAGTGTGCTTACGCTCTCTCCCTCTCTGTCTTTTTTGTCTTTCTGTCTCACAGGACAGAGTCTCGGATATGGTTTTGTCAACTACATTGACCCAAAGGATGCAGAGAAAGCCATCAACACATTAAATGGTCTCAGACTTCAGACCAAAACAATCAAGGTAAATGTGTGTGTTGTAAGGTGTGTGAAAGCGTTGTTGATTTTGTTATGAGATTTGTATGATGGTAATGGAACAATATCTCATTTGGGTGGCGCTACGCTCCTGCTTTCCTTCCCAATTAGTCATCAAACGTTTCTCCCGACTGCACGAGTCAATTCAGCCAATGTTTCCTGTCACCGTTTCTGGCAGTGGAGTCGCATTGATTAGCACATGTGGTGTGTATTGACTCGTGCCGGGCTGCGGTGCTGCGACACAAAAGCCAAAGGAGGGGAAATCCGCCTCATTAAGATGCAGAAGGAAATCGGAGAGCGACTGCAGGGGGAAAAGGAAAATAGTGTAATTGATATGCAAATGTATTTCCAAATGTCAAATCACGGAGTTGCACAGAATAACAGGAAAATAGAATGGTTAATGAAAAGATGCTAAAATGCTAAGTAGTCACCCCCAATGTGTTTTTGCTCTACTGTAAACCCAGTTGTTGAGGGGAGGAAGACGGAGAATTTGCCACTTGGCAAGCACAATGTTAGCGTAGTTCATATTTATCTGGGAGAAAAATAGAATTCTGTGCTTTTTTTAACAAATAGCAAATAGTAATTATTCGCCTCTGCTCTTTTAAGTCCGACATATAATCCCTGGCATTTTAGTTACATCCTTGCTAATCTAATCAGATTGGATTTTCTGCAGGCAGACACGAAAACACAACATCCGTTCCCTCAGGCTGTGCTGCCTGCGAGGGAAAAAAAAACAGACAGACAGCGAAAGAGAGGACAGAAGCTCAAGAAAAAAAAACCTGTTGTTGGAACTGGGCTAAACACAAACATGGGCGGTTTCCAGAGGCCAGTAGCAGGTGGCTTTGTGTGTGTGTGGTTGTGTGTGGTGACTCGACTGTAGGGCTGGTTTCAGCCTGAGTTTGGAAGCCATCAGAGATGCAATGACTCACTGTGTGTGTGTGTTTGCTCATCGTCACAGCTTCTCACTGCACACATGCTCATCTCTCACTGTTTGGGCGGCAGGAGCGCACACACAACACGCACACACATACGCACGCTCGTACACACACACACACACAAACGCAGATTCTTAGCAGCCCACTTTTACATATGTCAGGGGGTCTGTGCTCCACACCACAGACCGGTCCTGTGGCTGTAAAACCGATGGGAGGCTGAAGAGTTTGAGCTGTTACGCTAACAACCCGCAGTGTCGCACACAGTGCCGCCCCAAGCCTTTAGAGAACCCTAAGCAGAATTTTATATAAGGAACCCCCTCTCGGTGCCACTGATATGACTAATTATTGTCAATCCCTGATTATTCACACTCTATAGATCTAAGGCATATATATATATACATATAAATATATATATATATATATATTATATATATATATATATATATATATACATATAAATACATATAATAATAAAAAATATATGTCATTTCATTTACTCTTGGTGGCCCCCTGGTGGCCTTCTGGACCCTAAGTAGCCATGTAGTTTGCTTATGCCTGATGCATGATTTTTCTCTCTCTCTCTCTCTCTCTCTCTCTCTCTCTCTCTCTCTCTCTCTCTCTCTCTCTCTCTCTCACTCCTATGACACAAACAAGCTGGCCCACACTGTGATTCTCCCAGCAGGACACAGTCTAATCCAGCTGTTTTACGAGTACTCTAATACCTCCATTTTTCTACCCCACTTTTTCGTAAAGCAGTGGTGACTGTGATTCCATCTCCTGTCTTTGATCAGTCTCACTCTTTTTCTTTTCGCTGTGTGAAATCTTTCCCTTAGTCTAACCCTTGGACAACTCAATAGGGGCTTTTCTTCCTCTAATGCACCAAGAGAGCATGAGGAGAATAAAATCCTCTCTTGCAACTTAGAAAATAAGAGCATTTGAAGGTCGTCATCCTCTTGAAACACACGCTGCGAGCTTGAGGTCTCTCCAGTCGCCGAAGTTATCAAAGAAAAAGTGGGGAAGAGGAACACAGAGAGAAAAGAACAAAATTAAATGAATAACACATATATTTTGTTTTTTGATAAATATTTTCGTAAGCAGGAGATTCGATTTCATGCTGCTGAAGCAAAACACTTGCATTTAATGTTCCTTAAGCACCGCTTGACGGGTCCCACCATACCTCAAGACGCAAGGACAGTCTGCTGCAAGACTTTTCTTTATTTTGGCACCAATATGGGTGGACAAACTTTCCATCAGTGTCAGAACAGCCGAGTCACAGGAAGTCTTCAAGAGACGATTGAAGACCCACCTCTTTCCAAAAAACCTGGCACTTGACATGTTTTTTTCCAACAGTTGTGAGGTTGTTACACTTTTTTTTTGATCCAGTGATGAGCTGTTCAATGATGGGACTCAAAGTACTATTGTACGTCGCTCTGTATAAGGGCGTCTGCTAAATATTGTAAATTGAAGAAGTCATAAAGTTCATCTGACAGATTTTAAGTTTTAAAAGACACACAAAACAAGCTGAGAGACTCGAAGCTAACACAACTTGACAAGTAAAACAATCAAACCACAGTTAACAGGAACAGAAATAGAAAGGTGTGAGTGAGAGAAGAAGGAGAAGAGACTGAACCAGACGAGTGTGAGTCTCACCCCTGATCTCCCCTTTCACACTCCGAGGTAGTACAGGCGAATGCAAAAACCCCCCACTCCTTTTGACAATCTTTCCCCCCTGTGCCCCCGCCGTTTTAGTGACACTTTCCTGTTTCACAGCTAAACTCCGGCTCTGCCTTCCTGTTGAGGTGTGAGAGGAAAAATCCTACAAAGGGTGCAAAGAGCAGAGCTTCGTGCAGAGAGCCTGACACACATACACTCGTCACTCTCACACATATCGCTCAGACCCACAAACACGCACTTCTTTCTAAGTAGCAAACGCACACACACACACACACACACTTCACAGGCAGACAGGGTGTTGATAGATCCGGCATCTGGAGCTGCTTGACATGGAAGAAAAGAGAGAGGATGAAAGAAGGAAGTGTGAGAAAAAAAAAATCAAATGAATGAGGAAAAAAAGAGCAGAAGGCAGGGTAAAGATGGTGCCAGGGCTTTATGCCTTTGGCCTTCACACTTAAGTGGATTTCAGAAGATCACCCTGAATGGATCATGTTTTTTAGCTTGCTATTCGTATGACTGTTGATGACTCTGGATCCCAAATGTCAGCAATGATGGAAACATAGAGGGCATTTTTTGTAATATAAGGGTAAAAAAGATATAGAACCATCAGTGTTCTGCGCTAATAAGACACCCAGACACAGAGTAACCCATGCCATCATATGGATTTACAGGGATGTGTGTGTCTGTGTGTGATTTTCCTTAATGTGTAAATATTGTACGAGTGATATTTAGTAACCAACTGGAGGACAAGTTTGTCAGAGTGGCATGGAGAGAGAAGCAGTGTGTACTGTGTTAGTGTGAGAGGAGCTGTCCAAGGTGCTACTGAGTTTGACAAGTTGAGGAGGCCGGGAGCATATTGTGCGAGGGTATGTGAGAAAGAGAGGGCGTGTGTGTGTGTGTGTGTGGTATGTGTGTATAGTGAGACAGCGCACTGGTTTGGCTCTCATTGCTAGCAAAGACAGACGGTTCCACTGTACTCTTCGCCCGTTCAGTGTGGAGAACTACAAATATGCAAACTTACAAATATTGTTCACACCTCAATGAAAGATGGGAAAACCCCAGAGCATATAAATATTATTATAAAAATTCTGTACCAGCCTCTGACCTGTGTGTGTGTGTGTGTGTGTTTGTGTTTTCTCAGGTGTCATATGCACGGCCCAGCTCAGCCTCTATCCGTGATGCTAATCTGTACGTGAGCGGACTGCCTAAGACCATGACTCAGAAAGAGCTGGAGCAACTTTTCTCCCAGTATGGACGAATTATCACCTCCCGTATCCTCGTCGACCAGGTCACAGGTATCCTTGGGGCAACTTCTTAGTCAATGCACACACACACACAATACTATATGTGTTTCAGGAGATGTTTGTGGTCAAGTTTTGTGTAAAGATACCTGTAGATTAGTACCACTACAAGCTGTGGCAGCTTGGTGGTTCTAGAAATTGCACCCACAATCTTCTGGTCTGCAGTCCAGCACTTTAACAAATGAGCAATCACTTCTACAAATAAACCAGTAAGTGAACCGTGGTGCAATATAAGAAGGTTGCCAGGCTGAAAAATATAGCACCAGGACGGACAATATAAAGAAGCTAGCAAGCAAAGTCAGTGTGATGCCCTGGGCATTGTTCTGCTGGAAAACTTAGGATCTTGGCATCCATGTGGACACTACTTTTACAAGTAGCACCTTGCTAAAGGTCAATGTAGGGCAAATCATATACATTAAATCCACGACCTTCATCAGCAGCATACAGCTCTATTGCAAAAGCAATGGTTTGTGGAACATAAAGTGTTCAGAAATCCTGAAATCTCAATTAGCTCATAGACTAAATGAAAAAATCTGCATAAAAATCTGCATAAAGGTATTCTTGCTAATATTTTTGGATCATACACCACATCACGCCTTCAGATGTCTTTTATGGTGTCCATACCTTGAAACGTTTTTAATTGCCTGCATATTTTTTATATTATTACTCATCATGCAGTTCCAGAAAGCCAGACAATAATACATATGCATTTTCTTTACTTGTGTTCACTAAGACACACATTTGGTATGCTGTTCATTTTCATACATCCCAGTCACAGATACACACCCTTCTGACACACTCCACCTCTGCAAAGCCATGAAGGCTCCTCCAGGGTGATGGGGCTGTAGGATGAATCCTAATGACTAATTAAATCTGAGTTGCCAGCGATTATAAAACAAGAACGTTTTTTTTTTTTGTCTTTTAGCTGCAGATCTAAGAAGCACCATGTTGCCTGTGCCATTGCTGAGTAAAAACAAATCAAGTCTGTTTACTGCTCTATCGCCAAGCTTTACCCATTATCCCGGGTGTGTGCGTGTGTGTGTAAAGGGAACCTGGAAGTCAATAACCAAGACAAAATAAATCAAAAAACAGTTTCTATGTAGTTTTTATCTATTTTCATCTTAGTAAAATAGCTTGAAGACTCAGCAAGACTTCAGCAACACTCCACCCACATAAAACCACTTATATAACGCTATAATTAATTATCAATCCATACCAGGGTTGAGATCAGTTTTAGTGCAGCATATTTATGTAATGCGCTATTACTTTTGTATTCTGATTTTTTTATGTCATTAAGTTAAATACAGTTTCTAGAACATGACTGTCAGTGCAATTACCCTTGCAGTATCTCTTAATGGGTCATAGTTTACAATAAGCAAGGTGGTAATACAAGGTAGTACAAGACAAATTAATAGACACATCGCACACAGACTAGAGAAGGGCTGATGGGAATTGTGTTTAATTCATGTATTGCAGCTGTAAAAAATGGAAAACAACACCAACAGTTTGGGAAAGTAGGCTTTTGGTAAAGATAGCCCTGTTTATCTTTGCAGACTCCATCTTGGAGTAATGAACATCTTAAACTCCAGCAAATACTGAAGCACTTACCAGTTCAGCCTGGCTTAGCTACACATAGGCATGATTTTGTTTTGGCTGCAGGTGCTGTCCTTGGTGCTGAATTGCCAGTTGTTCTGAAAAAGAGATCACATTGGTGTTTAAATGTAATGAGCTTATTTGCATATTGTTGCACAGTAGAGCCAAGAAAATTAACAGTATGAGACAAACCAGTTGCTAAAAAAGGATTAAACAGTTGCTGAAAGAACACGACTTTACTTCGGTCATAAGTTAATATTAATATAGTATATTTGCAAAGAGGTAACAAGCTTAATAAAGCCAAATTTGAGAAAAACAATTCACACTAAACACAGTAAGCAATTTTGCTGTCAAATCTTTGGATTGTATTTTGTGGTTGGATTGAAATTCTCTGAAATTAAAATTAAAATCACTTCCTTGGCCGCTATTACCACTTTGATACTTTTGGCACTCCAATTTAACAGAAAATAACTATTTATGATCAGGAAATAATAAAAGATGGTTAGAATATGTAGGAATTAGGATTGTGTATTGGTAAGGGCGTCACAATACATCATAATGTATTGTCAGTTGAAAAGAAAGAGTCATTAATTTACTGTAGTACTGCAGTGCAAATGAGACTTCCAACTGGGCCGTTAAGATACAAACAATCAGAATGACATTAACAACTTAGGCAAAAGCACAGCTTGAATGTGGATATGATGAGTAAATCGTATTAAATTAAAAGGAAAGATTAACAATACAAGGGTGTTCTAAAAGCCTTTTTTACATGGGGAAATTATTAAAAATTTTTGCTAAATATATCAATATTCTCCAAGCATTATTTGGCAGACCCAGATCCAAAGCAACTTCTATTGTATCCTGTTTGATTACTGAGTGTTCTGGGCTTGCTTGCAACGTTGTCCTTCGGCAAAATGTGACCCATTTTTAAAAGTTTTTATATTATTAGCATTTTATTTTTTAATAATATCATCTTAAAATTAACCCAGAATTCGATGAGATTTTTTTAATGCTTTATAAACATTTAAATCAGATTGATGAATAGTTAAATCTGGAGGACAAATGATACATGGTTGAAAAAACAATATGAAAGTTAAGTGTCCACTATTGGCAACTTGATGGTCTTGGGTTTTGAACTTCTTAACCTTTCAGCAGCATTCTGAAACAATTTATTTGTTGGCTGTGAAAGGCTTTCTTTAAAAAAAAGCATAAGCGAACTAAGTGGCTGCTTAGGGCTCTATTTTTTATATACTATGTTAATGGTAATTACACAAAAATGCAATATTATATATGGTTTATTTAGCTATTTGTTCACTACACCACACCACTAGGTGTTGAAATACTTTAAATGTTAAAGTGCAAATTAACATCTAAGCATTGTAGGTTTGCTACTGTTACAATTAAAAAGTGTAAAAACATTGACAATAATTAGTCATGTTGGCAGCACCATAAAGAAAATTCTGCTTAGGGCCCCTAAAGGCTTGGCCAGATCTAATGCAATCTCTCGCTAGCATGCTGGTATTCAGAGTTCTGCACATCAATAATAGATGTAGATGTGTTTGATACCCTAAGAATAAATGAACAACAAGAACAGACAAATCACGTGAACTGTTTAAACCGGCTGCTGTAATGTCGAAGTCAATGTTAAATTAAATTTATTAATAGAAATTACTTTCATTTATGCATTCAAATACATACAGTTTTAAGTCAAAACATTTTTATTCTAGTGGGCTTATTATAAGAACCCAGTTCTATAAAATCATGTTAAAAAGTATGTTTATTTTATTTTAAACTACAATCTTCTACAACACCCACATGTAAACCACAGACCCTCGTACAAAAGTGTTGGCAATGTCTGAATCCATACATGAAATAACACGCATCGGCTGATAAGCATAAGCACTCAAACATTGCTTGAAAAACTGGTCCCGTCCGAATAGGACTGTAGACGTTATAGAAGCACACAAGAATGACAGACCAAGTGTAGCTAGTTGCATCAGATTTTTTTCAATTGCAAATCTTTTACAGCAGTAGCCCCCTTAAAAAGCCACTTTTCTGCTTTTCATTCTGATAAGGCTCCTCCACAGCACACTTTTACCCCCATACCCTATTTAATACGCTGCCGCAATAAGTGCCCTATACTGTTGGCCCAGCCACTTAAAAGTGAGCGGACGAGAGGAGATGGCAATGTGCTTAAGTTCAGAAAGAAGAGCGAAAGCTTTCATTATCAGCCAAGGCTTCAGATCTTCCCTCTGTTCCCAGAGGAACATATTTTCTCTTTTTCTATCTCTTCCCTTCTTTCTCACACTGTGAGCAGTAGGCGTGCGGTAGAAAGTGCTTTGTCAGGCCGAAGCTCTGTGTGTGTGTGCATGTGTGCACGTCTGGGTTATTATTAAACCAGCCATTCTCTTGCGACGCATGTGCTGTGCCGAGATAAGTACAGGTGAAAAGTTATGTAAGGTGCAGGCTGAATACCGAGAGAATAGTGCAGTTAAGAGACACATTGTGGCCGTGACTCTGTTCGGATGAAGATAAGTGCTAACAGAAGCGGAAAGTACCCAGTTTAACACCAGACGCTACCTTTGCTTTGTTTGACTTTTTTGATTTGGTAAGCTGCTTACGAGACTGTGAGAAATCTAAAGAGTATCAAAGTTAGGCGTCGTGAACACAACTGGGCCCAATTTGCATTTAAAAATATTCACCTCAACGTTGCTGGGCTTTATTAATGAGTTTTATCCTTTTATTTCAGCTTCTGACATTAGCTGTTATGAAGGACTGTGTGTGTGTTACAGTCATGATGATCCGTGTTTTCATAGAAGAGCATCATGATTTTGTTACAATTATTTTTAATAGCTCATCCTCAGCCTTGTTACAGCAAGCCGAGTCAGACACTGCAAAAGAAACCAATCCTGGAGAGATAGAACTCATTAGGAGGCTAAGAAAGTGTTTGTCCTCAGTCGCTTACAGTCCTCTTTCATTCTATAATTTACAGATACTTATGTCCACCAAATATGTCCAAATACGTCAACAGATAAAACATTTCAGTTAAACTAAAGAAACTCTTCACTCCGGTGTAGCTGTGGCTGCTTCTAATCTTCTGTGCAGTTCCACCTGTCTTTCTTTTTTTGTTTTGTTTTGTTTTGTTTCTGGATCTGTAGCTTGTCAGCCAAAAGAGATGTCATCTTATTCCACCATCTAACAAATCTGGGTTGACCTCGGATTCACACAGCAGAAAGCAGTGAGTCTAGTAATGCATCCACAATGGAGCAGAATAATGTATGTGCTTGCTTTATTTCTGTCGTTCCTTCTGTCAGGCTAATTAAACAGAACAGGTTGTAGGAAGGCTGGGAAACAGAAAGGAAAAGCTGTCAGGGATGATCCTAGAAAAGAGACAGTGCTGTAAAGAGAGAGAGAGACAGAGAGAGAGAGAGAGAGAGCATGTGTGTGTAATACAGAGGCAGGCTGAATGAAAGAGACTGTGTACACATGTTTGCCTCCAAAGCTGCATATATCCAAAGGGTCTGATCTGAATACTAAGATGGAGTAACAATAAGACAGCACTAACTGTATGCTTCAGCATGAAAACTCCAAACAGAAAGCATCGGTACCAGAAGCAAGACTGTAGAGTGAAGTGACAGTCTAAAAATGTGTGTTTGTGTGTAGACATGCGGAATTGGGAGCACATGCATATAATAATATTTCTCGTTCCCATACACACATGCATTATGTAAATAGTGGTGTCGACGGGTCGCCTGCGCGCTTGCTTTCCTGAAGCAGTAGGAAGTGTCTCATTAAAAAACAGCCCAACAAAAAGGGCTCCCAGCCAGAGTCTTTTAAATGTTACTTTCAGGTGGCGGTCAAAAAACATTGCCTAGGAAACCACAGAAATGTCAGCGCATGCAGCATGCCATGTGGCCGTCAGCTTGTGCAAGCCTCGCAGCTTGAGACAGACTGGGACACGATACCCTTACATAGTACTGAGAACAATCACCATCCGCTACCCTTATACACACATACGCACAGACACGTTCCACATAACCAAAAGGAGCAGAACGATACAATATCTTCATTTTTTCCTGAAGAAAAAAAAAAATTACACTTCTGCCTGACAGCATCAGAATCAGAACAGGGAGGCCAATGAAATCTACCTGTTCCCTCATGACTCGCTTGCATAATGTGATGCCAGCAATAGCAGCTGTCACACATGTAACGCACATCGCTGTCATGCAGCATTTCCGCCATCAAATTGTCAGGACAGGTTTCTCGATCTCATTTCGAAAGTGTTTAATATTCGCGAGTAAGAAAGGTAATGCCTGTGCGAGAAAGCCCAGGTGAGATTCTCTAAAGGTATTTTGAGATGTGTATGTATCAGTGTTGTGTGTTAAGTTAAAAAAACTGTGGAGATAAACATATCCTGTTTTTGGTTTGTGCTATTTTGGCCCCTCAGGTGGTTCGCGTGGCGTAGGCTTCATTCGCTTTGATAAGAGAATAGAGGCTGAAGAGGCTATCAAGGGCCTGAACGGACAGAAGCCCTCCGGAGCTGCTGAACCCATCACGGTGAAGTTTGCTAACAACCCGAGCCAAAAGACGAGCCAGGCCCTGCTCTCGCAGCTCTACCAGTCCCCCAACCGCCGCTATCCTGGGCCCCTGCACCACCAAGCCCAGAGGTTCAGGTAAAGCCAGCCAGCCAGGCTGCAGACCAGCAATATCTTTACTAAAGCTAACAGACTACTGCCTCTAGAGTCTTATTACACCAGTGAGTAATACCCATTGCTAAATTAGTGGTGGCTCTTTAATTATAAAGACTAAATCAGATCAGAATCCAGGTACACCGTTGCTTAAATATTAGTTTAACCCTAACCTGAAGTTTTATACATTTCCTAAAAACAGAACCTTCCGTTAAGAAAATACACAGATTCTGTCCCTTTTTCCCATTTAGAAATTTTTTTTGTTTCCTAGCCACAGATTTTATTTCAAGCTTGACACACGGTAAACAATAAAGCTTAAAAAAAAAGAACTGAAGATGAAAACCTAGTGAAGAGCTTGTAATAAAGGGTTAATGTTTTGTGCAGATTCTGTGTTTCTCACACTGTGTTCTTTCTCCGCCATTTCACCAGTTCTCATTATCATTAACTCTCGAATGCTGGCTCAGTGATGCACCTTGTACTTGTTCATCTCTTAAAAAAAGTGTTCTTGGTGCAGCGTTAGTATCCCACTCACAAACAAATGAATGAAACAGCATGTATTAATCGTCCCGGGCTCACCTGTGTCACGCTCAGTAGATTCCACTGTACAGCAATGCCAGTGCCACTAATCAGTAATGAATCCTTTTTACATGGCAAACACTTAGAACTGAATAGAAATGAAAACGATGTCTTACATCTGCATTAATTACATAGCCAAACAAAAGATACCATTGTGTTGTTTTTGTTTGGAAACACACTGTGAAACTAGGCTCGGAGAGGCTTGCAAATGATTCATACACTAGAGCCTGCACTTGCACCTCCAATTAACCTATTTACCCATGGTGCAACCTGTCTGGCTAATTATGCAGGCTTTAAAAAGCTAACAGTCTATTCTAATTTATCTGGACTGCATGTACCAGTAGAGTTCCATGGTAACTTGCTCCTTTATTGGTATTATTATAATAGCAGCTTTCTGGTTGCATGTCATTTTTGGTTTTTAATCACACACACAAACACACCCTTTTTTTTTTTTTTAGAAATACAAATAGAAACGTTTAGTGTAAACTGGTGTTTTCAGCATAATCCTGCATCTTTTCTGCCACTTTCCTTCTATATATTTTTCAAACTCCTCTAATTATTTCACTTTTACCATATTTTTTTCATAAATTAGTCTATTAGTTTGTCTGCCAGTGCTCATTAAAAGATTTCTCTCTCTTTCTCTCTCTCCTCCTCTCTTTTCCGCTCGTCTGATCTCCTTCAACATTAAACACAACTTTATGTAACTTTTGATATAACAGCCGTCACTCCTACTTTTGAGACACTGCCATCCAGCTGCCCATCCAGCCCCGTCCGTCCTCCTCTTTTTGTCATTCTTTCAATCCCTTTTCTTCCCACTTATATCCGGTTTCAACGAAATGCCATCCTATGTCTTACACTACTTCTAAATCTAACGTACGTTATTTTGACATTTGAGCCATACTTGAAAAAGCGATTATTTTTTCTTAGTGGCTTCTTTTTTTATTGCCAAATAGCCTTGCGGTTTTTTTTTTATAGTTCCACCTGCACAATGTTTCCTCTATTCCAAGTTACAAAAATGGTTGCATTTAGTATCATTATGGAATTTTTTTTCTTTTACAATAGACAGTAAAACATGTTTTTTTATGAAGGCGTGTGGCAAATGTTTATTCAGCATTAACACAAAATCAGATCTTTTTCTTAAAATTAGACTCGAACTACTTAAACTGGTAGTCCTAAATCAGGTAGCTAACACTAGGTAGTAACTAGCTAAAGTGACTAAAGTGAAGTATGGCAAATTGTTATAGCATTAGCAAATTATAAGCCTTAAGTTGATCATCTTTTATTAAAAGTGTATGTTATGTGCATGTGGGTCATTTAAGAATAAAGGTATATGATTACTCAAACAACACCTTATATTGTGAACTCCTAACTATGTGTGTGTGTGTGTGACTGTATTTCTAAAGAAAAGTTTCACTGTGGAAAAGGGTTAATTAGCCCTGTCGGCCATCTTGAAGAGGCTTAATAGGGACATCAGAAAGGGGCAGGTTGCATGAGAGACGGGGGTCGAGAAGTGGCTAAACAGACGGGAACCCAAAATGAGAGTGACTGATGGGGATGAGAGTCTAATGCATCAGCCCAGCAGGTCACCAGGGCTAATGAACAGACCAGAGAGAGAGAAAGAAAGAGAGAAAGAGAGAGAGATAGCGAGAAAGAGAAAGAGAGAGAGAGAACCAACTTGATTTAATATCCTATTACGCTCTGCCTCAAACTTCATTCAAATGTCATATTAAATTTCCCCTGTGCACTAAAAGGTGTAAACCACTGGAGACAGTGTCACTGGTGCTGCCAGCATATCATCACTACATCAGTCTGAACATGTCATGATTTTTTTTTTCCCCCTTTGATAGTTAATTTGATGTTATGAAATTACCTTTGTGTCATAGTGCTTCAAATTTGTTTTCAGTCATCTGCCACAAATACGAAACCATTTACAAAGACATAACTCAGCATAGTCGATAATAAACCGGTCACTCGGTTGCGTTTAAATCTGTGGATGTTATAGAATCACATAGGTAAACAAAAATTGTACCAGGAACTTATATGCCAAAGATTTTAATGCTGTATTGCGGAGTCTGTCAGGCTTCGGGTGGGCTTTCCAACTTAAAGTTAGTGCCTGATGCTTGGCTAGCATAGCGGTTGACTCTGCAACATGCCTGATGGGGCTGAACTGTGTAATGAGCCATTGCTGGATGGGCATCTTCTTCAGCAAGTCAGGGCTTTAGCATTAGTTCCACTGGGTGGGTAGACCATCTGCCTTGCATTAACATCAGAACCCTCCTTCTCTTCACAGGCTGGACAATTTGCTTAATATGGCCTATGGCGTTAAGAGGTAATTAAACATCACCGAATGCCAGATGTCCATGTTGAAATAAATGATTTCCTTTTTTTTTCTTTATTTTGATTTTTTATTTGCATCTGATTTAGTTGAAGGTCTTTCCCTGTCTCTTAAGTTTGGTTTTAGCTTGATTCTGCTTGATTTCAATCCACCAAACCACTCTAGTCTTTACAAATATTCCAATTACCTTTCATAATTTTGGTGACGAGTATGCATTGTTTGATTCTGATGACTGCCGAATTTTTGAGTTTTTGATATTTTTGTGTGTTTTACTCTGTGTAACTTGTATTAAGCTGTGGCTGCCACAGGATTCGGTACTCAAACCCAGACTCCGCCGAGCTTGGCATGTCCATAGATACGCCAATGCAAAATCTTTAGTCTCTGTTACAGTTATAGACAATTCTATACCCCTATAAGTGGAATTAATTCTTACTAAAGGTTACCTGTTTGGAATCTGTATCTTTTAAATTATTTATAACAATAAAAGAAGAGTGTTGGTTAGTAATTCATATTAAATTTTTCCTGCCATTTGGATATAAAGGCTTAACCCATCACCCATAACGTTCTGTCCTATTTTTGGATGGAGAAGGTAAGAGTGAGGCGGAGAGGGGTGAGAGTTCTCCTGAATCCCTGCAGGAAACGAGTGTTTCACTGCAGCCAGCACAACCTGTGATCACTTGGGTTTTGCTCATGTACAGTTTTGCTCCTTTCGTGCTTATTATGATTTATTAAATATTTCAACATTTTTTTAACAAAATGAATGTGTTGTGATAGAGGGTACTGCCCTCGAAGTAAATGCAATGTACATATTTTTGCCTGTCAATATAGCATATGTTTGTTTCTTATCCCTTATAAAAACTCTTACTCATTTACTTACTTACATAAAATCAACAATGGCTGCCTCTTAAATACAAAAATATAAGACCCAGATTACAGCTGTAAGAGCTTTGCTTGTTTTTTTACCCTGTATATCTTTGTAGGTAATTTGTTCGACATATTTAGACACATTAGAAACACATTTAATAATTACAAAAGCCACAAGGTGAATCAGACAAACCCATTCAATAAAATAATATATGCAAACAAGGCTGAAAATATTCGAAGCGATGGCTCATCTTTCAAAACCGAGAGACGAGGCATGCAGATTATTTACTCGGAATGTGATTAGCTGTCAAAGTAGAGGTAACAGCTGCAAAAACACCATCTTGGTTTCTTCTCGAGGGAACGCAGGCCTGAAGAAGTTGTTTTCCGTGTCATGAAGTGCATAGTGGGAGGTAATTAATCAAAGAATCCAAGCTTATGGAAGTGAGCAGCAGCAGGTGAAGGTGGACAGCACAGGAGGGTCAGTCGCTCGTTGCTATGCAACTTCTTGTCCAACAGTTGGATCTGGTAAAAAGAACAGCACGTGCTTGGTCCTGCCAAAGCAGACAGGAGACTTTTCTACACTCACGTTAAGCTGGGCTGGCCCCCACATGCTTGTTCTGAAGATGACTGGCATCCAAATTACCATGTAGTCTGTTTCTTGTCCTCCCCACCTTTTCTTCTCCGAGATGAGTAATGGCACCGGATTCATTATTTACACAGAAACACGCAATAATTGCAGTCATGAGACGGTTGCTTGTCAGGGAACTTAAGCAAGCTGATGCACTATAATACACCTTGTTTGCATAATGAGATATGGGTGAAGCCACACAAAAGAGAGAAGAAGCCGACTCATCGACTTTGTTAAAGCACAGCAGCTAAAGCACAAAATCGCTCAAAAAGATGCAGGCAATTGGCTGAACCTGCAGTCTGTACAATATTATCGATCACAATCATACATTGCAGAGGTGCCAAGGCCGTGGGTGGAATACACTCTGTTCCCAACGCCAGACACCTGGAAAGCATCGCTTGCGTTTTCAACCCGCTGCCTCTTCAGCCTCCGATTTTGCACACCAGACCTGCGAGAATGCACACACAGTCACACGCACGCGAAACCTTCTACACGCTACTCACAAAGATTTCAGCAAAGCCGTCTCTGATCTGCAGCAAAGCGTAAATCGCAATTAAAAGCACCCTCCCCTATAACGCCTATAGTCCTTACTGGAGAGCTGGCATCGGAAATGGACCTTTTATCCAATTTACCTTTTATTTAAAGTGGAAATTTCTTTTAAGCGGAAAGGCAATTAAGTGAAGTCAACTGAGCATTCAAATCTGTGTATCAAGAGAAAGAAAAAGAGCAGAAAAAGAAACGATTACAAGAAGAACGAGAACGGATTTACTCAGTTGCATTCCAAATCTCCAGTGAAGTCTGGAGATATTAATGTGATGAGTTCCTGCAATTTGGGCTCTCCAATAGAGCCACTCAGGAAGGCAGTGTAAGAAAGGAGCTTGTAACTGTATGAATGGTATTCTTTTTATACGGCCCTCCCACAGTCAAGAGTACAGCCTTTTCAGACTGCATACAAAAGCGCCTTCCTTTCAGTACGAAACGCATATTGAATTCCTAAATCGTCTTAAATCAGGAGCAACAGACTCAAAGATGCTAACATAACAGAGGGGCAGCTTGTAGAGCTAACGTGGTATTCTAATGTGCCGCTGATGCGCAGCCTTGTGTGTTAAACCGTGTGCAAAAAAAAGGTCACTCAGCCAGCCGGCTCTTACCATTCATGCTTGCTTCCAAAGTGCAAAAGTGTTTTTTTCCCCTCTAATACAAAGCTCTCATCGCTGTTCTGTTTTTTCTTTCTCTCTTTCTCAGGTTCTCTCCCATCACCATAGATAGCATGACCAGTCTAGTAGGGATGAACATTCCCGGGCACACCGGCACTGGCTGGTGCATCTTCGTCTACAACCTGTCTCCAGACTCAGACGAAAGTGTGCTGTGGCAACTGTTCGGGCCGTTCGGTGCCGTCAACAACGTCAAGGTGATCCGAGACTTCAACACCAACAAATGCAAAGGGTTCGGCTTCGTCACCATGACGAACTACGACGAGGCGGCGATGGCCATCGCGAGTCTGAACGGGTATCGGCTGGGCGACCGTGTGCTGCAGGTGTCCTTCAAGACTAACAAGACCCACAAGTCCTGAACTCCCTTCCCAGTGTCGCGTAGCCCCGTCAAACACACCACTACTAACACCCACCTCAGCCCACACAGCTAGTCTACAACAGACAGGAACACAACCAATCCACCAACTAAACAGGACTGGATATGGCTTATAATATAACTTTGGACCTATAAGCCAATGTTGCCTAAGTATTACGAAATTGAAAAACGGAAAAATATTAATGATTTGAAAGCCCTGTAAACGGTACAGGCATTCTGTTGTATATCCTTTCGGTTCTAGTGATTGTTCCTTTGATTTCTCCTCTCTGTAAACAGTAGCAAAGCCAGACCGCCCTTATTTTTAAAGAAGAGAATGCCTTTCTTCTGATTGTACTCTCTTGATTCAGGTTTTCTTTCCGTTCTCTTTTAAATCCGGATCCACTGTCGTTAGTACAACACCTCCCTGGGAAGAGAATGGGAGGGGGCTCTTTTTAACAAATCGGTAATCATTCATTCATTTATTTTGGTGTATATTCTTAAATCCCCCCCCCTCCAAGTAAATTAACAGGGATGACACCATCCCTTTTCTCTACCGGAGATGAAATTTCTACCATTGTTTTGTTTTCTACTGCAAACAGAACACGTCTTTCCTCACGAGGGATCGGGAGATAGGGAGAGGGAAGGGATGGGTTTGCACTCCTGTTGACAAAACAACACACACACACACACTGTTGCCAAAGAGAAGATCTCTTTGCTTGAAAATGTGTTTAGAAAAAAAAACATTTAAAAATAAAGAGAAAGAAGATCTATTTTTATAAATAATAATTAAAATAATAATTATTGAAGAATTTTTACATGAATCTGGATTTGAAAAAAAGAGAAAAATATTTTGACTGGCGAATTAAGGGTTGGGGGAGGGGTCAGGTGCCACCTTGTCTTGTTCGTTCTGCCGTGGTACTTTTTAGGATCAAAGGTTGTTTGTTTTTCGGGGAGAACCGGATTGGCAAAGGTTTTGTAGAAGGATGGTTTTATCAAGGAATGCAAATTCAGGCAGGTAATTTTTCATAGCACGTAATTGTTCAACAGCGATCCCCTTTAGGCGAGGGACAGGGTCTTCCCAGGCCTGAGGCATCCTCACAGTCAAGAGCCCAAAGTATGGCCACACATCGTCCACTCATTTTCTTTCCATCATCAGTCTGTTGGATATCAATAACACATCCGCACACACACACCCACACACACATCTCCACTTAGAAAACATACATTCTTATAATTCCTTTCGCTCTGAGTTTGTGGTATTGCATTGAAAGATGTAATTTCTTTAGAGATCAACTGTAGGTGCTATATCACATGGGTCGCATATCTTAAATATCCGAGTTCGTTGTTCTGTGTGCTATTTAGAGAACAAAAAAAAAAAAACAAACTTCAATGTTGGCATTAAATTGAGCTGCTGTTTCCGGTTTGTTTTTACTTCAATTGCCGGCCCCATCTGGTCCACAACATTGAAGCCAGATAAGCAAATCTGGGCCTTGTAAGAATCACTTAAGTTTTCTTTGGCTTGCTGACATATAGGTTACATGCTGAGTGTACAGCGTTTGTCAAAATTAAACTGATAATTAGCTAGTTTCGTTAGTCTAGTATTCGTTTCCTCAAAGGATCTATTACAAATGTGTCTTTCTTTGTTGTGTACAAATAGATGATATATAGTCTACATTTGTTTTACAATATCTATAACTATCTGAGTTGTCACTGTTTTTTCGTTCGAGCTTGTCTTTTTTCAAATGAAAACTTTATGAAGTGATGGTTCAGTTAACTTAGAAAACTCGTGAGGAATCCTGTTAAATATGTTGTCATGTCACTTGTGGAAAAAAAAAAGAATAATTGGACTCTTTCATTTTCGTTTACCGCCGCGGCAAAAGAAACCTAAAAAAAAAAAATAGCTTCTTGGAACTATGTATTTATTTATTGATCGTTTTCTTGATTACATTATTTATTTATCTTGATTATTTATTTATTTATTTGTTGTTATGTTGTCTGTGTTTTTGTGTGATTCTGGTACAGGGAGGGGGTGTTTCTGAGCTAACGGGAACAAACGACTAGGGGAGATGCTCTTCCATTAGTCCTGTGCACTGAGAAATTTTAGTACGTTTGTGCTTTGTACCAATATATCAAAATTACAATATAAAAAAGTTTAAAAGTCAAAAACTGAAAAAAATGTCAAGAGGGTGAGAGGCTCTTCCCTTATTACTAGAAACAGTTACTCGCTATGCATAACCTAGTCAATAGTTAAATTTGCTATTGCTTTTTTCTTGTCTTGTTAAACATAAATCTTTAAATCTTTTTCAATAAAGTTTAGTCTTAATAGAATGTTATAACAGTTGTTCTGGTTCAATATAACCTGTGATAAGTTTGTGTAGTTTTTAAAAAGCCGCTTCCCGCCCTCCCTCCACACACTACCGTTGCTTTGTGATCCAACTTTATGCAAAAATGTGGGTCTTAAACATAGTTTCTCATGGATTTGTATGGCATCCTGCGTTTTAGGCTCAGATGCCTTGATTTGATTAATTCTTCGGTACGTCAGTTGTTTGAGTATTATTCATTGCATTGGACTGATCGGTGGAGATTAATGTAATTTAACCTTAATTTTAACCATCACCATTTGACATCACTCAACTCGAGGAAAAAAAAAAAAAAAAAAAAAAAAAGAAGAAAGAATAATTAAACATGGGCGCTGATTGTACTGGTCGAAGTGAAATAGCTATAAGAAGATGATATTTGATAGATGACACCCGTTATATATATTTTCTAAGAGATAGTCTATTTTGAGAGGTAAATTTAGCAAATGGCTCTTTGAGAGTACGGCATCGGCTCATGTTGAGATTCTGTGAATGTTAGAGGATTTTAGCTATTTAGAAGCATTCATACGCAATTTATCTTTCATCCATTAGTTCAGAAATCAATCCATCCTCTGCTCCATGTGCTGAGCGGTAGCACAGACCTCCTCAGACCCCACCGCAGGTGGGAGGTTAAATTATGCAACGACCCCGGTAGAATGTTGTTCTGATGTATGATCTAATTTCCTACGTCACTTCCTCCTCTTTGCTCATGGCATCACCTTGTATTAGTCTGTGTAGAACTGGGATCGAGTGAGTGAGAGAGTGAGTGAGAGAGTGAGAGAGCGTGTGTGCATGTGTGTGCGTGCGTGTGCGCGTGTGTGTGTGTGTACATGCATGTATGTGGGGTGGGGAGATGAGGATGTTTAGAACATGGGGCTACGCCTCTTTGGTGCATGCCCAAATCGCTGTGGCTCACTTTCTCCCCCCGTAGCGCCTTATAGTGGCAGCCTGCCAATAGGAAACCAACAGCCAGTAGTGTAGGAGGGAAGGCCAAGTGAGGAACAAGGCTCTTGTCATTTTTCATTTTCTCCTGAAGATGTGTTTGTTTACTATTTGAGAATCTATAAATCTTTAAAGACAAAAAAAGAGTTAAAAAAATGTTCACCGGACCAAGCTGGTCTCTCCTATTTATGTTATTACTTAGCTATCAATTATTGATTATTGTTATTATGATTACTATTATTCTTATTATTAATCAAATTACTGCGATGAATGACTTCATGTTATCCTTGCTAGTTTAGGTCATTTCTTAAACTGGAAAACAAAATATAGAAAAAAAAATCTTGCTGTAAATGTTTTTTTCTTTTTCACAAACTGTTGTGTTTGAATTATTTGTACTTTTGAATGTTGGGACAATAAAATGAGGTGTTGAAAGCGGTGTGGTCTTATCTGGTGCTTCGAGCAGGGATATTTGAAATGTTGCGTTGCTCGTCGCAGATCTGCTCTACCTGAAACGACAGGAGAACGAAATGTCACTTGAGTTATTGCTTTAGATATGAATTTAATGATTTTTTTTTTAATGCGTATAAATGCCATGGTAGCAAGGTCAAAGTCAGCGAAATATCTAGTGCATTATTATATTAACACACTTTCCTTAGTCAATAATACATCAAATCGGTGTATCTGAGTAACTGAGAAGTGTGTGTGTGCAGAGTGCCATCGCATATCTCCGCAAGAATAATTAAAAAACATACGCACTTCAAATGCCAAAGCAGTTTTAACTAAATATATACAATCTTCTGAAATCCTGTTAGCCGTTTCAGCTTAGTGTAAAATCAACATATAATAAAACAGTCAGCTAATTAATGACACCAAGATCCTAATTAACACCGATCAGCGATATGAAGCAGTTATGAGAAACCGAATGACACCCGCCATGCTTAAAGTTGTTTACTCAGTGTGTGATCTGTGTAGCAGGTGAGGAATAAATGAAGGAGAGGACAATGAGAGAGATAAGTGGTCTGATCAAGTCCTTCAGTCTGTCCAGCCTCTTCACACAGTTAGAGACTTAATGAGGTGAAAGACTTATGAACAAAGAGATGTGACAATACGGGTGTTAATGCAATGCTCCAGCGAATGGTGATTACTTTACTACGTGCGCATATTGACAGGCGTCATTAAGTTAATTGGTTTAAATGTATTTATATGTATTTCTATATCCTGTGGAAAGCGTGGGACCAAAAAATGTTCTTACAATCAAAATGTTTGGTCCGAACATTATGATAAACTTGTCTGGTAGCATACGTATTTGCATACCACTGTGCACCCTGTTCACTCAGACAGGATACGTTTGTTTACTGCGAAAAAAAAAAAAAGAAAGAGCAAAAACCTGAATTTCGGTGTTGTGTTGCTACGCTGGAGTCGATAACAGGAGGGGAAGGTCTGAAAGATGATGTCACGGTTGCAGTATTTCTTTTAAACAGGTTGGAAAATGTTTTGATAGTAACATGTAGCTTATGTAGTTTGTGTACTTTTACGAACGGCAGGAGATTAACTCTAGCAGCAGCGTGTAATCGGGTATTAGGTTTGGTATTTTAGTACTGTTTTTAATTGCACTACAAAGTTTTCTCACCAATGATAGAACATCATGTAATAATGTCGCCTCTGTTCATCAGTCTGTGCGTGTTTATGCGTTCATGAGGCGTAGGTTTGCGGTGAAGGTGGGACGTACAATTTCAATGCTATCAGGCTCAAGTTGTCCTACTACATGTTTAAGATGTGAAAACATTTCTGGACTGACTTCCTTATTTTCCTCGCAAAAATATACAGTTACAAAACGTGTGACATTTCTACAAAAGTTTCTATCTCACCTGCATGCACACATGAGTTACCCAAACTGTTGTCCCAAAGCACAGTTGTCTAGGACATTTCTATTTGCTGTAGAAGTAAGATTTCCCAGGGCTTCCAGTTTAGCAATGAAGGAGTGAGCAGCTAGTGCGCAGGGGCTCCTGATCCATCCTTTGATTTTATAATATTATATGACATATACGTTTAATAACTGTGGTATTAGTCACTTAAGATAACACTCTGCCAATATAAGATCAGATCACGCCCCGCTACTTTTGGACTTTTGGTTTTCCTTTTCTGGCACAAACACTCTTTCAGTTGGTTGGTCTGGTTGGTGTGGAAGAATTTGAGTGTCCTGTCCTGCTCTGACCTCAACCGCACCGAACACCTTTGGGATAAACTGGAACACAGACTGCGCCCCAGACCTCCTCACACAACATTAGTGTTTTACTGGGACTCATCAACACTATTGTGGATAAATAGGCAAATCTATACCAACAGATTTATCTGTACCAAGTACCACCCTCTTGTATCACTCTTATACTGTGCATATTTCACTTCCGCTAATAAGAAACAGATAACAAAATTCAATACAAAATAATACTATGTAACCGAAGTCTATTAGTAATGACATAAAAATACAAAAAGTGTTTTGTAGGAATTTTGATTGTTGATGAAAATGACTGCAGAACTATAATACTACAACATAATTCAAGAACCTGATAAAAAAAAAAAACACACACACACACAAAAACATTAACACACTAGTTGACAAACCAGTCAATGCTTGCTAAAGTATACACGCGGCTAACAAGTCAAGGTGCAAATCACAACAACAACGAAACATCTTAAATATACAACTAAGTTCACTATCAGCAGACCAGAAGTGCTGAGTAAAAATACCAGCCGTTCCGCTTGGTTTTACTGCTGAATAAAATAAAAGAATAAAGTGATATAAAAAATAAAAAAAATTCAAAGCACTTAAACCCAGATCTTTTGTACTGTAGCCCTACTCAGACCAGGGTTACTAAGGTAGATGACTATTCTATTAGCGATCATTATAAAGAATTAGCCTTATTATATCCACATGTCGAGAAAAAACCTTGAGTGAATAAACATAAAGGGCCAACCTTGAAAAGTGTCAGAAATCAGTTTCAAATGTAGATTGAGCTGCTGGTTCCTAATGAAAAAATTAAGAGGTGATGTTGAAGTAAAACGCCAATGAGATAATACAAAGATACATTTCTGGAAGGAACACAAATTAAACAAAAATAAAAACGTACTTAAAAACTAAGCATACACGGATTGTCTTGAGCGTCTTTTCTGGGTAACGCTCAATATTACCTAATCAGATTAAAACACACTACAATCAAGGTGAAGTGTACTGTGTATTAAAAGGATGTTCCGTACGGGCAGGTGGTGAATAGGAGGTGTTCAGGAGAGTAATTACAGCAGCAGTAATTCAAAAAGTCTACAATATCTAGCGGTAGGATTATTTACATAAAAAGATTGTTTTGGGAGGTGCAAACCTTTAGTGTCGGACACCATCCAGAGCAGGGAAAAGGTGAGTCACAAGTGCAAAAAGCTACGAACAAAAATAGAGCATCAGAATGAATCACAATGATATGGAGGACAGCTGAAGCCACAGGATCTGGCAGCAGGATCAGATCAGGCAGCAGGAGAGTCCAGAGGAGTGATTAATGTTGGATGTCATTGGTGTTATTGTTTTATTGTGCACATATTTTCTTTGTGCTGCCATTTTTACCCGTTGAAATGCTGGTACTGAATCCTCTGAAAACAAATAAAACGTCTGCATTTCTCTATAACTTCATCCGCAGTATTTGCTCGTGTGCTTTGCTCTGATCATAATGTACGGGTTGCATCATTGTTCTAAGTTTACATTTGGGGGTATGGATTTGTTCTAAATCTCTGTCTTTCTATGAGCTCCATTAAAAGCCTAGACAGGGAAACAGCAGCATTGTTAGGGTGGAGCTGGACCCTCCCATTTTCAGAATAAGAGAGCCGAACAGAGCATGAAACAATGACAACAGAATGACAGTAGCAAAATTAAAGGAGGAGATGGGGAGGAGGTGTGTCGCAAAGCGGCGTGTTGAGGAAGCAGCAGAGCAAGGAGGCGAGCTGTGCTTTGCCAATTGAGTGCTTAGACTCGATCAGCTGTTAGGGGTTGGGTTACTTTTTCCCCCCAATCCCTAATTGCTGAAAGCAAGCTTGCCTACGAGGCCTGAACTGACGCAGTATGCTTGATTTATGTAGTACTCAGTAATCTGGCAACTTAGTACAAAACCTAGCAATGGGACTAAAATTCTGTAATTCATATTGTCGTACTAACAGTATGCAAAAGAACTGTTCCCCTTCAGGAGATCCTGTTTTTTATTTGTCAGACGTTTCGACACTGACCTAAAAAAAGATTTTGCACTTGCTTTAAAATATTTTAAAGGACTAGTTCAACTGTGAAAGAATAAGAAATAGATAAACAGGTGACAGGAGTTGGAGACCAAACAATAATATTAAGTGTTACATGGGTTTTTTGGCCTTATTAGTTACAACATAGATTAAAATTTGTCATATCTTTGGTGTGCCTCAAACCCTGCCCAATGAGGTCTCACAATACACAATCTCTTAACACATCCACCAAAGTGTCTGTGTACACTGAGAAATAAAAAGCCACTGTATGCCAGCATTCTTGTATGCCAGCCCGGCACACAAAGCCATGGTCATTTTTAGCCTCTATTATTTCTTGATATCTATGAAAATTCTTCTAAGCAAAACTAGCAAAATATGAAATGGCCTTGTTTACATTTACGGTATTTGTCAGACGCTCTTATTCAGAGCGAATTACCTCCTATTTATCTCTTTTATTCATCTGAGTAATTGGGGTTAAAGGGCCTTGTTCAGGGGCCCAACAGTAGCTGCTTGGTGGTGCTGGGAATCAAATTCTTTTGTTCCAGTTAGCAGTCCAACACCATAAGCACTGCGCTACAACTTTCTGTAATTTAGATGTTGGCCTTCAGCATCCAACGATTACAACACCTATAAATACAATATTAATGTAGTGTACAAAGGACAAATTCAATCATTTTAGCATGTCCACACAATTCAATGAGGAGTTTACAGATCCTGTAAAAATAAATTTTGGTACAAAGCAGTTTTACAGAAAGACAGATGTAGATGTTGCAAGATGTAGATGGTAACGTTGCAAGGAAAAGCTCCCTGACATAATACAAGAATAAATCCTTAATAGAAACCACAATCAAAAGTAATTCCATACTCATAAATAAGTCACATGTCCAATGTGACACTCAATATTAACTAAATAATTAATAGATCAATAATAGGAGACTATAATATAATTAGCTATACTAGAATGTATAAGAGACTCTCAGACTTCAGCATCCATCTGATAACTGTACAATGTCGATGCAATGTGTACCCTGACATGCAAAAACAGCATGGTCAGTGGTGGACCAGAATCAGAAATGCCTTTGTGCTTGGTGTCCAAACAGAATCCCACACTAACACACAGAGAATGATGAAACCCTGAGACACAAGGTCTAGACCATAACATCAACCTTTGAATTAGATCTGAATTTCCAGCATGGTTTACGGTAGGGTTAGTTCCTGATCCAAAAGGGGCCTTGCATCATTTCCTTCCTGATACTAATACTACATCCTGTCAATCCTGTTGGAAAGCTTCAGTGTCCTGAACCTGCACTTTTGTTCTGAATAGTTCTACAAGTTCTTAATTGGTGACATTGCCTAGCAGTTTCTGTGTCTCACTGTTCCATCATGATGCTTATTGACTGAGCCACTTTATACAGTACATCCTATAGCTGTCATGCTGGAACATTTTAACCTACTGTGTTGTGCTGTGTTGTAAAGCATTAATTATTTTCCTACAATACATTTATCAAGGCAGGCATTTAATTTAATACATTTAATCGGACAGATTGTAAGAAAGTCCACATTGATTAAAGTGAAAGAAAAATTAAAATATTGTTGACTCATAATACAGAGAATCTACACAGTAAAAGGCGAACAGGGAAAGTATGGCTTCTCTGTTTACATCTAACAATGTGTAGTTAATACCAATTAAGGTTCAAAAGTGAAAATAAACTAACGATATTTCAATCTTGAGTTTTAAGCAATTAAACCTTATTGCTTGAAATCCTTTGCTTCGGTTTAGGAAATACAATTTCACTTTCCAGTTGATTTAAGCTATTAGCCATTCATCAAGTCTCTGTGCAAATAAAAGATTAATATGTGCATAATGAAAAAATATTTTCAGCCCAAATATCTTATCTGAATTTAATTATGCTTGCAATATTTTTAATTATAGCTTCATCTCACACTTATTTTTTCTTTTGCCTACCAAATCAGGATTTTACAAACTTCTCGATCTTTCTTGCGCACGCCAGGAATCTTTTTCATATTCTCCAAGATCAGATTTGAATATCTCGCTGCAGCACTCTCTGTTTTCCACCATCTGTCACAGATGACAGTGAAGTCTCTGGGCCAAACCTCAATTCAAAGACCCCTGAATCCTCGTTCTGCATTCCAAACACACACTGAGGCAGAACCAAGAGCCAGGTCTTCAGTCATCTGCCACACAAAAGCCATCCACTACAGTTTGTGAGCCCATTGGCACAATCAGCAATAGACCTGGGGGTTTTTTTTGCTGCTATGGTCTGAGGCACCCATTAGACAAACAGTTTATCAGCTCAAGAAACTTGGACGCCGAAGAGGCTCCTGGCAAGATTGTTTCCTAGCATTGCGGAGTTGCAGCAATTCAGCATTAAACCGTATTCATGTAATGTACCTGTTTTTACTTTTAAGTTCCTGAGAATGCATCTGGCTTCTTTAAATCTAAGAAAAATCACTTTCAGCTGTTCCCTTTTAAGGGTCGCCACAGCGAATCATCTGTCTCCACCCAACCCTATTCTCTACATCCTCTTCACTCACTCCCACTAACTTCATGTCCTCCTTTATCGCATCCATATACCTCCTCTTTGGCCTTCTGCCTGGTAGCTTCATTTCTAACATCCTCCTACCAATATATTTCACAGTACACACACATGATCGGGTTCATTGCTCAGTTGTTTATAGTATTTGACGAGGTAATGGTAGAGATATTATATGTAAACTGGATTAAACCAAAGGGTTTTGGCATCACTGCAGGTAAAAATCCACATAGACAGCTGTATACTAGTGAAGTGGGGGAAGTGGTAGCTCAGGGCTTAAGGTGTTCGTCTGCTGGAAGGAAGATTGAAGGTTCGATTCCCAGCACCACCAGTATTCCACTGCTGGGCCCCTGAGCAAGGCCCTTAATTCTCATTTACACAGTTGTAAAAGGTTAAGAAAAGTAGCTCTCGATAAGGACATCAGCCAAATTCTATACAAGTAAATGAAATTCCTTTGAGTTTACATGTAACGGCCAATCTGAATAAAAAATGTGTTATTTTTTTATATATTTTGTTTTTTTCATTCTTTACAAATACGAGTAATTGTAGCATCAAGTGAAACATTGACAGAATTTACTGATTTCAGAGTATCTTGTATTATATGAAGGGAGGCGGGTAACAATATTTCCACCTTACTTAAAAGCATGTTTATTAATGCGTGTCCTTTTAGAAAACACTGTGAGTCAGAGAGAAAGGGAGATGGAGCTGATGCAGCTGATGAAACACAAACAAGATGTGTTTGGCTTGAACTTGAACTTGTGCCTAGCAGGCTTGTAAGCACTTTAAAGTTTCTGCTTTGGTTTTATTGGTGTAAAAATTTGCGAACGGTATATACTAAAGGTGTTTAAAGGTGAAGGAATTATAAACAAAGCACAAAGTACGTGCATGTGCATGGCTCATGGGCAGGAAAAGAGTGCACCGGCAAGCTAGCGGAGGCAGTGTGATGCCGTGATGATGTACTGCTGGGAAACTTTGGCTCCTGGTATTTATTTGGCTGGTACTCTAAAATATATCAACTAAATAAACAGTGTTGTGGATCATGTAAAGCGGTTTATGGCAGCCGTTTAGAGGTTTGATGTTGAATCGGCTTCAGAAGACAAAATGTCTCTTCTGTCTTTCCCTCTACAACATATGTATACATTTATATCTGGCAACAATTGTTGTGTTTTTCGACAAAAAGCATACTTTTTTTACATCAAAGTATTGCACAGGTGTTCTCCTTCTCATACAATTTTATCTTCTAGGCCCTTATACATTTTCACACCTGTCCACAGTGTAAGACCTGTTCAGATCTTTACACTCCAAAAAAAAAAAACACTATAAATGGGCAGTATGTTACTAAAAATCCAATATGGCAACAGCAATTCGTCGACAGACAAAAAAGCCCATCCAAGTGCAACCCAGGGTTGGCGATTAAATAAAGCATTAACCTTGAATCTGAGCTCTGCCACAAGCAGTCTAAAACCGGTGGCCATGATACCACTGGGGAGGGGGGGGGGGGGGGGGGTTCTTACTCTATTTTCTCTCCCTTCTCTTTGTTCCTGATCACTAATGATGCCTCATCATCTAATTCGGATAATGGTTCTCAAATTACAGCTCGCGTTTTCCAAATCGGGTAACTCTAGGAAGAAACAACAAAAGCCATTAAGCACACGGCACTGCAATGTGTTGCAATCAAAAGCATGATCCCAGCATCAGAGATCTGTGGAATGGAAAAGAGTGGAGAGAAAGAGGTTTCTTTTTTTTTCTCTTTAGAACTATTAAACAGGAATGCAAATACAAAGAGGCACATCTGTGGTAAGGCACATTAAAGCTGTTCTGGTGGTTTGTGCTGACTCGACACATTACTTAGATATGTTCTTTTCTGTCTGTATTTAACAATTATTACAAATAAACACAAATGAAACACACAGCATATCCTGTTCGTTGAGAATTCCATTTTCTCAGCTTGCCAGGATTGCTTGGCCTACATACATAGCTTTCTTTCTGTGTCAACATCAGCTCACCTCACGTTCACCTCTTATCAAAAACACACACAGTTAGACCCCTACTGAATGCTAAGGCACACTTTTCACCTAGGCGCTTTCATTCTAAAAACCGAAGGCGTCTAGGATCTTTTAAGCATCTCAGCACTTTGACTAGTTGTTGCATACAAAAGCATTTAATGCATTGATTATTCAAAATATTTAAAATACGGCGGGAAATGGTAGCGCAGTGGTCAAGGTGTTGGACTGCTAACCTGTTCGGAGCTCAATTGCATCACCACTGACAAACTTTTAAAAAGTATGCGATCTGACTAGGAATTTCACTCAATTATTTCTCTTTTGTCTGCAGAACATTCATACCTCAGATATTCCCGCCGAACACTGGCGGTAGCACTGGGCACGTCGTTAGACCCAGAGAGCGGGCTGTCCTTAAACATCAAAATTTGATAGGATCTGAAAGAACAATCTTGAAGATACAATGCTTTATTATAGATGGCGAAGAAACAGCACCGTGAGTTAAGATGTGGTCGGAAAACAAGCAGAAGTCGATACACGGAAAACAAAGAAAAAAGTAAGCAACAAAAACAAAAAACCCAAAGCAAGAATCGTAAGTAGACAGCAGCAGAGATCAATAACCAGAAACACATAAATGCACAGGTAAAGGTTCAGTATGTAGGCTAGGCAAACACTACTTTGTTCATGCTAACGGTCACTTATAAAGCTAGCCACAGGAAGTAATAACGGAAGTGAACGTTAGTATTTAGACAAGGCCGCAGGTCATGTGACAATAATCAACCATTCAGTTTCGTCACCTTTCCCATTACACTGAAACCTATAAAGGGGCAACACATCAATGGTTTTTCTTTAATCTTTTCTTCATAAATAAATAAAGTTACAGCAAGGGTGAATATGAAATGTCCTTGTTGTAATGAAGAGTGCAGCTGTTGATTGCTTGGTAACAACATACGCATCCCGATTGCAAGCGACCGAACGGTAGGAGAAACGGCACGCTTAGCGTTCTTCACTCGTTTTAGGTGCGATATATATTACCGGCCCCAAAATCCCTTTATTAAAACTAAACTGTAAGAGTTATACTAATTTGCAGGCACCTTAGACAAATGAATAAGTTTCTTAACTGCTGTGCACATCCAGGTCCCTGCAAAGTCAAACACAAACAGTTTTATTATGCTGTAGATAACACAAATAACGGATTAACATCAAATTTGTTATGTATTTCTATGTCCCAGGAGGTATAAAAACATTCTCTCTTTGGATGCATGGACTGTAATTGCGGCTGTGGGTAGTATTTAAAGTGGAGGCCATTTTAAGTGATCAGACCAGCGGCGTGGTGTAAATGAGCCACTCATGCTGATAAAGCTAGAGAGCTCGTAGTGGCGTAAGGCAATGGTCAGACCCTTCAACAGCTCTCGGTCCTGCTCCGTAAGCCATTGCATCAGGCTCCAGTGCTTTTAAAGCACTTCTGGCAAAGGCTGGGTGAAGAGGGCCAGGTATGTAAACCGCTCTACTACTGCAATATTTACAACCAGGCCTTGTTAACACTGCAGAAGAGCAACCCTTCTTAGTATTGCTGTGGGGGTCAATCATAATCAAATTGGATGAACAGCTTATAAGAACTTTCAAATCCTAACCCTCTGCACAAAACCCCCTGATTTTATAACACCAGACTTTTTGTGGTAGCTATTATAATCTGGTGTTATATTATACATCTGTATTTCCATGTTTTTATTACCGCTGCACGTGTATTCAGCCTTGAGACAAAGACATTCTCTCATATTTCTAATATGTACTTTCGGTGTCATTTCACAGGTCTTTTGCACTCCATGTTGCCATGATTTGCTTAGCAACAAAGTAACTCTGTGCCTGAATCGCTAAAATTGCAGCCAGTGTGAGACAGTTAGTTGTCTGCATCAACATGCTGACATGTTTTTTAAGCAAAGCCAGCAAAAGAAAATGCTTTCTTTGCATTCAGCAGAATGGTAGCCAGGTCGGCTTTAACAGCTCGGTATGAAGCTGCTATCAATTTCACTGAGCTTCACTTTCGCTCATGCCTTGCAAATGTAATCAAGTGGCGTTCTTCTCTAACCCTCCTTCACGTTTCAGTTGTACAGTTCACAGGCCAGGGGCTTACACATACATCTGAGAAAGATGTTTCACCTCAACCTCGAACATACACAAGACCACTTTATAAACCGCTCAAAGAGACAAAGGGATAGCCACAAAGAACCATGTGCTTCATAGGAAAAGAGGGGGTGATTTCCTGTTTCTTCATTATTCCTTCGTACTTTTTCTGAAAGAAAGAAAGTAGGAAGCAGGCTACTTAGGTATTCCTGTAGAAGGCAGGCATTTGGATCATTTGGAGGCAGTTCACACAAGCACAGCATGCCCTGTTTTACACAAGCACACACACACACAGACACACACACCATCCCTCACAACCAGCAGGTGAAATTTTGTATGCATGGCTGGGACTCTTGGCTGCAGTGGTAGTTGCTAGGCGACAGCAGAGGGGAGCTGACATTAGAAAAAGCAAATTGACCACAGGAGGGCTAATCTAGCATGAAACAGCAGCTGGCCAGCCATTTTCCATCACTGGCCAGGACTGGGCGTCTGTTGAGGGCTACAACCCTCCCTACATCTCCAGCATGAGAACAGCCCTGAAGGACCACCTAATCAGGAGCCCTACTCAGCCTCTGTTCTTCACCTGGATTTCACACAATAGAATCTACATCAGTTTATGTCTGCACTATCCATTACATCAACCTAAAATCTACAAGTGCAGCTATCCAACTGTGAAAAAATGGCCAGCTGGGCCACTCAGCACATCTGGCCATTTGTCCTAAATGGATGATGAAAGTTCCCATGAGAGTAAATTGTTTAAGTGACAGCTCCTACATTTTCAATGTGTCGATGGGAAACGGGGGATGCCAGACCAGTGGAGTGCAGTCAAGTTCAGGCCTGGATTGGTGCGGTCTAACAGCAAAGTGTCTGATGATTCTGACTGATGATTGACGTTGTGAGAGTCTTAATGATGCTAAAGGCAGCTGTCCGGCAGACTGGTGTCTGCTACCCAGACGGACTCTGCTGGGTAGTTAGGGGGAAAGGGAGGGAATTTAAATAGGCCTGAGAAAGGACAAAGACATGAATCTAAATGACTGTAGAAAGTTAAACCAAGAACAAACAGAGTTACATCGATATTGAGTGGTGCAGGCAGACAGAAAATGATACAGATATCGTCTAACATGTTATAGCGGACAGTTAAGGTGACTGAACTCTGAGCTTTACTGTGCACACAGTTCAGCAGTTAATAGAGTAGGCAAGTATAAGAGAGTGAAACTGCACACCATAAGAGAGCTGTGTGAACAACGACTGGCTCTAATGAGAGCCTAGCTCTACCTCTATGACAAAACAACTCACTGTAATGATGTGGTGGGCTTCCCTGCCTGCTGCTGCTAGTAGGGGGTCTCCTTCCAGTCAACACACTGCCCGTATAATCACAGGTCATCAAACACACTCACTGCAGCCTAACAAAGCACCCCAATCAACTACCCATTACTTAGATTAAGCGCCCACTGTAGGTGCATTACATTGCCTCTCTGGGCCTTATCAAGTCAACTTCACATATGCAGTAATTACAGCACTTGCAGGAGTTTTAAGGACCAGCACACCAAGGGGTACAATGTGTAGTTAATAGCTAAGAACATTATATTTGTCATGGATTTGAAAAAGGAAAAAAAAAAAAGTTAATATAATTATAAGATAAGATTAAGTTAAGTGTAATCAATGAGGTTAAATGACAATAGTAATATGGAGAAAAGTAGAGATGACAAATGCAATTTCTGATGTATTTTTTGTAAAAAAAAAACACACAAAACAAAAAGCATTGACACAAAAGCAGTAGCAGAGAAGCAAAGTAACAATCATGACACAAATAATGCTAAAAAACAGACAACAAAAGACAAAACGTTAGTCATCGATGAATGAATACTGAATACTGCTGCAACTGCTGAAAAAGAATCACTTTAGTAGTGGCCGCAGTCTCATCTCATCCAATCCGATCTCATCATCAGCACAGCAGTTTAGTCACTGTACTGTAGAAGTAACTCTGGAATATTGGTTTATTTCTAGTCAGAGCGGGTGTCAGGCATGTAAGTAAATAAAAAGTAAACTACTTAGTGCTTACTCAAGATGTAAACTGTTTCAAACGATTAAGTCCGTTTTTGTGAACGGGTCTAACCGTTCAATTGGTTCATTATTAAGAATCAGTTGAATAGAACGATTCGTTTGTAAATCGGACAACACTGATGTTTATGAGACCCAGGCTGTGATGTGAGACAGAGACACAAAGCAGGGCAGCATCCTCAATAGAGTAGTGGGCTATGGTTAATATTCCAATCCTGGTCAGGATTGCACTCCTTTCAATGGGTGTGTGGTATCAAGATATTTTAGTGTGCTATTTGTCTATTCTTACTTTCCCTATTGCTCCCACAGCAAGCAGTTCTTCTGCAGGAGTTTTTATTAGTCCTCAAAATGAACTAATGCAGCTACAGTAGGTCTAGCTTTCTATTACAAAACTAAAGGAAGATGCAGGGGGAGTTTTAGTTTATGAAAACAGGGAACTATGGTGTCCCAGTAGTGCACGGCATGATATTTAAAAAGCAAACATAAGTTTATAAAACGATAGAATCAAGGCATGGCACGGAATAAAGCCGCAACTGCCTGCTCCTATTGGTCAGGAGCATTTGTGTTAAGTTGCGACTCGATTTCGTTATGCTGAGGACTTTTGATTTTTAAATTTCATATTGTTGCAGCTTATTTCTGTTGCATTGTGGTTGGTTTCTATTGCGTTGTGGTTTGTTTCCTTTGTGTCATGAACTTAGGTTTGCTTTTTAAAGGTTATTGTGTTTTACTGGGCCACTATAGTAAGCATGTTAAACATGAAAAACGGCAGCAGAATACAAAAGCTAGAAACCAACTGATGTCCAAGACACAGAATTACTTAATAGCAGCACTATGCTTGTCTTTAATGTTCTGTGATAGATTTTGTCTTCTGTCAGTTTTGTGCTTTGCATACTGCAGCTGCATGTTAGGGTTGCAATGGGCTCACCTGTACTTGACAAACACTAGCATTATTTTTTGTACATATATTCATAAACGTCAAAAAAAATTGCACTGTGTAAATAACAGATAATGGTACCGTTTATAGCTGTCCTGACAATGTAGGTGTAAAAGCATGGAAGCCTGCTAATGTTCTCGGTTAGATAGGAAGAAAAGGAAAGCGTTTAATAGGTATATATACACCTCATTCATTAAGTTTTTGATTTGATTTATTTTAATAAGTTTGTGCCCACCACAATTTCAGTAATATATTCCTGATCAAAGTCCTCAATTTACAGCAATAACAAGTGTTTGACAATTTTGCCTATGCCTTCATTAAAAAAGGAACTCTTTAGATGACATTTAAATCATATCAGATTTAATTATGCTGTCTTGCAGTTAGCGCATATTGCTTCATTTAAATCAAAGATAACTCATTCGCTGGCTAAAATATTGCCTCATTTCTATACTTTTTTTTTCTTCTAGTAAAAACAATAGAATATTAATGGCACTTAGAGTTTACCATTCAATAATAAAATTAATTAAAACACCAGATAGCAAAATCACAACTCTGCCGTGCCGTGAAAAAAGCGCTTCTCTTTATATTCTAAACTCCTTTGTGCTTTTGAAGTTCAGCACAGAAAGAAGTCTTAGAGATTGACAGTTTAGTGGAGTTGTTAATGAGAATTTTTGTTTGACTTTCAATGGGTTAGTAGGGAGATCTTTTTTTTAATAGCACGCATTAAGATTCTCTTGATTGTTATGGCTTTCCCCATATTAACTAGACTCGGTGCTCATCCGCACAAAGCAAGCCTTCAGGTGCATCACACTCACTTCAGCATTGGAGTGCAATATGATTTAAACCAAACCCTAATCCATCAGAAAAGTTTAAAGGGTGCTTAGGAAGCGGAGCACGGTGCAGAAAAAGCGAGCCTATTGGAAGTCAACAGGTAAAGGTGCAGATGGACACAGAGTAACACAAATGATCTTATAAAGAGCAAATAAGCTTTTTGCAGCCACTAATTGGAGTGTGGAAAAGAGCATCAGTAGCATGTGAGGATGAGTGGCCACTGGGGGCAGTGCAGAGCGCTTCGGGAGACTCGGGGTCATTACACCACTAATGGAGCCATATGGCATGCAAAACAAACAAAAACGGCCTTTTCCCCCTTTATAATAAGGTCACGCAATGCCTTTGCTTATTTAGATTGAGAGCAGCGGGAAATTGCTAGAAAACACACCGCCATTTCAGCATGGTGTCTTGCATTGGTAAATGGATTTATTTAGTAGGCTGCGCCCTCGGCAAAGGCAAACGCTAAGTTGTGCAAAGTGGTAGGGAGTAGGGAGGACAGCTGCAGATTGCAGTGCAATCACAGTGGGGAGAATGGCTCAGCAGAGCAGTGCAATCATGATAGCTTGTAAATTGGTGAATTTAAGCAGTTAGGATGCAAACCTCATAAGACAGCTTTTAAACTAAGCACTTCTAAACATTTATAAAGAACTGTAATTTTACACAGGTGGCAAGACCACCTTTGAATCTTGTATTCATAATGTATTATGTCTGTATTTATTATTTATTCATGCTATATGGCATATATAATTCATAGTATATACACTTGTAGAACTGGCCACAAGTACTGTAGCAACGTGTGTGTATATAATTGAATTTCATATTTAAGTACAAAAGGTGTTACATGCCTAACACAATGTTACGCAATGTATTATGTGTCTATCAGACGTGCTAACAATTTGTTGTTTTGCAAATTAACATGTACACAGAAGTATAATTTTACATTATGTTGATTATATTGTGTATAACTGTTATTATATATATATATAACAAACTATTACTAAAATCACACAATGGTTTCATTATATAGTTTATGTTTAAACTATTTTTTAAGCATTAAAAATTGAATTGATTTAACATCAAGATTGTTATATACTCTGGAAAAAAAAAAAAAAAATAAAAAAAAATATATTTTTTTATTTATATTTATGGTGCTTTAATATGTTTTTATTGTGTGTATAGCTGTGCGGGCCGTGCATTTGGTACCTGGGCCTTCAGTGGGGACTGATACACATCTTAATACCACCATCACGTCACAATTATAGAAACTATACAAATACTATACAAAAATGCAATATAACACGGCATGGCATTACAGGGAGAGAGAGACATTTCCCGTGAACATTACTTTTATTAAATAAGATGTCAAAGATGTCTAGCTTTTCTGGAAAAGTCTGCCTTGAAAACGGATTTTTAAGTATGTCCGTGACCAAATTATTTTTTCCTCCTCTGTCAGCCGTTGTGGGCGTGAAAATTGTAATTCGACTGTATCAACTATGTGCAGATCGCTACAGACGTGTTTTGCTAGTCGAACTTGCGTTAATGTGGCCCAGTGAGGCGAATTTGAAATCTGATTGGTTAAAGAAACAGTCCCATTGCCAATATAGTTAATACTACTGAATCTGGGGGCCCAGGGCAGATTAAATTAATATTGTAGCACATAAAGACTGAAATCTGATTGGACCAAAAATCTAACATCCACATACACTTACTGAAAGCATTGCAGCCAGAGAAACCCTAGGAAATGAGGAGAATAAACTTTTGGAAATAAATTAATACAATTTTATAGAATACACTGACTACCCACCACTGGTGTATAAAAAGCAGAGATACCATATTACCCCAAGAATCTCCACTATTATTCAAAATCCAGAGTACTCACTGTTAAACGATTAATAGTCATCCAAGTTGATGCTAAGAACCACAGAGAATTAAAAAACTTGGTCTCTGACAGAAGGTCTGAAACGCTGTGACTTAGGCAAGAATGTGTTTAGTAACCATGCGCTGACCTTAAGCAGAGTCGGATACATTATTATGTGTACACCAGTCTCATTTTTCCCGTATCGTTCTCCAAACATCCATGCAAACATATTGTCCTCCTAACTTTTTTTGGCAGTACTTACATTTAGCTGGTTCATGTCGCAATCTTCTAAAAGAAAATCGATAAGACCATTAGGTGACTCCGTCTGGAAAAGAACTCATAAAAACCTAGCCATTATAAAAAGAAAGCTATACCCAGCCACAATGCAGACATTCAGACGTTGTGTCTACATAAACTGTAATATAAAAGCAATACTGACTTTAAATTGGACAAAGTGATTGCAGGTTGCCCAGTGCTTACACAATGCGTGATAGCTGTGACCTTGTCCTAAGAGGTGGTTTCTTATTGGGCTTTCAAGCTTTTGATCCTAGTTGGCTGTTTTAAACCATTATTAGCAGCCCAATGCTCCCCAAACTTTATCAATGACATTATTAATGCTACTCGGCTGGCTTTCTTTGCTTGGACAGCTGAATTTTAAATGAAAGGATAGAACAGACTGCTGCAGTCAATAACTTTCTGTTTTTCTTTTTTTTTTTCAATTTTATGCTGTACAAAGGCCAGACAAAGGCTCTAAGTATTGTCACACTAATTTTTGATTAGTGATAGCCTCTTACCATGATTTTTAAATCCACTTCGGGAGGGACTATGGATGGGTTTGAAGTATGATCATTAGCCCTGACATCTTGTTTTGTTGTATTCTATACCAATGCCATCCATAGCCAGAAGTCCAGGAAACAAAAATGGCCATGCTTGCTTTCTTGCTAATCACAGGGACACTAGCTAGTCTCTGGGTTTACACATGTAGCAGGAGGTGGATAAGGTTTACGTGGAGTTTATTATAGTTTATTATTATTATAGTATTTACATACTACATTAGTATGCAGCGCTAGCATTAGCTGACTGGCTTTATGTTTTAAAACCATTTCCCGCTATCAGGCTACTGTCATCTGACAAGCAAGAAATGACAGGGGTTCAAGAAACAGAAATTATCACAAAGGGAGTTTTAAACTACAACTGCATCAATTTGGAAATGAGCAAAAAATGACCTAAACATAGCAACAACAACAACAGAAGTTTACATTGCTTTCCAACAATGACTGCTTTTTAGTTTACCAATGTCCGAGGTTTGAGTTTATGCTTGAACTAAGCAGCTTTAATGATAATCTGCAGAATAAAGTTAAAATATAAATGAACTAGCTAAGACATTGGTGTTTAAGCTATGCCAACAGGTTTGATAAAAAAATTTTATTAATCCTTAAATAATCCTTAAATAAATTACAGCCTCTGCATTCCTAATAAAATATAGGAATAACAGCCAAACTATCAATATGACAATAGTTATGAAATGCTACTTCAGAGTAATAAATACAAAAATATCAAAATATCATCTATTTTTAGCAGCACATTGCTGGATCTCCATGTGTTTGCACAACACTTGAGAGAAAAAAAGGAAGAAAACTTTTTGTTCTCTCTTCCATCCCAAAATGCGTTGGGCAAACTGTCACATTTTTTAATTTTACTTCAACAAAGTCTTTGGCTTGTCTCTGTTTGGGCTTTCCTCTCCTCTCTTTCACCGGCATCTTATTTCCTCTCGCTTTATTTGCTTGTCTCTGTCTATCTCTGTTTTAACTTCCTCTCTCTTTACCAGACTCTCTCTCTCTCTTTTCCAACTCCTGGCTTTGAGGCAAAATCCTTCTGGGTCCCAATTAAGACTCAAAGCTGCTGTTCTCTGTATGATAACAGCACCAAGTGCTGACAACATGCTACCTGTCAACAAGAGCATCAACAGCCACCATCTGTTCCTGGGAAAATTGTCTTCATTACACACAAACTCCAGCATGCAGTTCACACATGCACAGGCATCCTAGATAGCATATGAGTCAAGGCCAAATATGTCTGAGTTCAGGCAAAGGGTTAGGTATGGCAAGGGCGAGCGTACCGTGGGCCAAAAGCGGTGTTGGACAAAGCTACTTGGAAAATGTAGTGAGTCAAGCTATCAGTTACTCTTCGTTAAATGAATCTTCACTACACTAAAGTTATACCCGCTGGGAAATGTAGCAGGCTAAGCTACAGCCACATGGCAAAAGTAGCTTATTTTATGTAAGCTTTTTTTTATTTTTATCTCATTTTTTATATTGAACAAACTTCTGGTTCCGGCATGAACTCAGATTCCGTCTTTATAATGTGGAAACATTTTCTCAATTTTCTATGATTTTAGTCATAAAGGATTTAAACTATGTATGTTGTGCACGTTAAACAAGGATTGCATATGTTACATATATGTGCACCGAACCGGTTCGGTACAAATATATGTGTACTGGTACACCCCCCCTATTAAATAATATACTAAAAAAAAACGGATTTGAATCCAAATGTATGGAAGATAAAATACTGACGTTTAATTTTTTCTCTGATAAAAAAGGCAAATAAGGAAGCTATCTATTGGTTGGCTGTTGATAGCTATTGATACAGACTTAACTAAATTGCAATGGTTGTGTTTGCAAGCTAATTTGGTAATCACCATCAAGTAAGTGCTTGTGCGTCAGCCCAGTGGTTTGTGACGTCACTGTTCAAAGCAAAAATGACAGTAATACACAAAAACAGTTGGTAAACAACTACCGTAAAACACAAAGAAGAAGTATCACCATCATAAGGAAGTACTTTTGTTGGTCACAGGGCTCAGTAAATGGCAGTGGCGTCACATATTGTTCCGGAATTGGTTCATGTAGCTTGAGTGGACTCTACTAAACTACTTGGTCAACAAAAGAGCATCACTTCTGAAAAGCCATTTGATTCAGAAAACAACAACGCTACCACCACCACGTTACTGAGAACTGTAGTTAATTAATTAATTATTGTGAGGTAATATATTCATACACAATGAATTTCACTAAAAGTAGTGATGCTATGGCCTATCACTGTAAGCAGCTATATTATGGGAAAACTTTATTGTGTATGAATATATTACCTCACACTGAAGTTATAATTAGCCTTGAATAATCTGCTATCTAGGTGTTGGACTGCTAATTGGTAGATCAGAGTTTGATTCCCAGCAAGTTGCCACTGTTGGGCACCTGAGCAAAGCTCTTAGCCCCCAATTGCTCAGTTGTATGAGAAGAGACTAATGTAAGTCACTTTGTATTAGGGTGTCTGCCAAACGCCGTAGATTTAAATGTAATGAAGACATTGCGGGAAGTGGTAGCGCAGTGATTAAGGTGTTGTACTGATACCTGGAAGATTGGGTTCGATTCCCAACACCACCACATTGCCTTTGCATGGATCCTTTACCCTTAATTGCTTAGTTATAAACAAGATAAATTTAAGTCACTCTAGATAAGGGTGTCTACCAAAATGCTGTAAATGTACTTCTGTATCAGTTTACTGCCTCTTTCCACAGGGGTATATGGGATAGAAGAGGGCACTAAATGTGAGCAGACACAGAGTCATTACTCATTTATTATCTAATATGCATGCACATGCTGAAAGAGGAGAGTTAAACTGCTAAGAACTCGCTTTACAACTTCATTTCGTCTGAACCACCCAGTACAACCGTTCTACGTCCCTTCAGAAGACAGTCTTTCTCATAAAGCGTTTGTAATTCCTGACGGTGAAAAAAAGACAGGTCCCTCTCTGCAAATGGTAAAACAACAACTAATTAAAATGCGTCCTTGCATCATAGGTAACCACAGTTGCACACTCACACCCATGTTACTCATAATAGCTTTCACAGTTGGAGCAAATTATCCTGAAGAGCTGATAATAGATTTTCTCCTCTAATTAAAACTGATTTTTCCTCTCTGGTCTATTAATCACATGATGAAAATGCTTTGTAAGGAAATATGGAGGAGCCATTGGCTCTACATGGGGAGACTGCTCTCATCTCACCTTATGAAGAAACATATATAGAGGAGAAGGGAAACTTTTTATCCTCTGCTTTACTGAACAAATTAGCTTCAGGAGAATTTATTCACAGTCTTTTACACTTCACAGCTCCTACCTTTATGTTGAGCTCAAGATAAAATATGACTTTCATAAGTGACAAATGAATCAGAAACAGCTCAGTCAGAACACCGGGGTAAAGTTAATAATACAACTAATTCAGCTTCACTTCAACTCTTTATTCTTAATTTCTTTAATAGATCATTTTACCCAGTGCTTGTGTCCTAATGATATTCTGCATATTGATGGGAAATGCATTTTGACTTAACATAGAAAGTGTAATTACTAAAATTGAAAAAAAACAACTGTGTTAAAAAGGTAAATTACTGTAAAAAATTATTTTACAAATTTGATGATTTGTTCTATCTATGGTTATTTGTCTTTTGATGGTTTGTTTTATGTAATATTTATTAACCCGTGTCTCAGACGCATTTAAGCAAATACAAAATAATTGCTGGCTAACAATTACATACAGACATACAGACAAACAGACAGACAGACAGACAGACAGACATACAGACAAACAGACAGACAGACAGACAGAGCCATTACATACATTCAGTATATACATACATACTTGTATATGTGTTATATATGTATATATATTATTATTATAATGTAATTAAATATGTTAATATATATAATGTATTTAAGCTACCTTTCCCTCTGGGTTCACTGATATCAGTGAATCAGATAAAATCTAACATAAAACATAGGCAGGATTATATTTTTATATTAGCATTGAATTTCGTCATATGCCTGTAGCCAGAATAGCAATAAAAAGAGGGAACTGGTAATCTGGACATGTTTTAAAAATGTCTAACAATATTTCAATAATAATAAAAATGAAACTGATCTTTTCTGTGCACTTAATTATTAGGACAAACATGCATTTGTCACTTTCCGCTTCTACATCGAATGGTGTATATTATGCTGACATTATGATATGGTATTATAACCTATAGTAATACAAGGTTATTATAAGGTTATTACATTGTGACAGTCAGACCTGAATTTTTTGGGATACTGGTTAATTTTCTTCTAAAGACTTATACTTATACTGTAGCTCCGCAACATCCATAGGTGCAATCTATTTTGCAGCTTCAGTGGATTACATTTTTAACTATTGAAGCAAATCCAACAGTAGCAATCTTTAAATCTATCTATGTTCTCCTAAACCAGGTTTATTTGCCAATAACAGCATGTATTATGCATTTCAGCCTGGGTAGCATTGTAAAAAACGTCCCTTCTAAAACCCCCTCCTCTAGCTACCCTTGTTCTTCGAGTTGCCCTCATATGAGTTATGGATGGATTGCAATGCCAAATGGACCTTGCTGGAGTCAGGCACTGTGTTCTGCTCCGAGGAGTGGAAAGAAGCACATCTGGCTGCCCTGCTGTATGGAGAGCTCCTTAATTTTATTGCTCACTCTTGTCTCAGCTTTACTTCGTCCTTCACTAAGGATTATTCTAACAGGGTCAAACCTGGTGGGTTGGCAGCAGTTCACAAGAACGTTAAGATGAACAGATGTCTACATTATATGATTCAAAAAGAGAAGTATGAATTTTCTGGGGTATGTATTTATTACAGATATAGAACTTTAATTAAACCAGTTCTGAGGAACTGTTGATGAGATCAGCACCACTGTTTTGGACAGCAAAGCAGCTCCTGGACTCATTGTTCCTCCAATGTGTTACAAATGGGATATGAACCACAATTGTGCAGGCAGGAAAAAATGCACATGGATTCAAATACGTGCATTTGTATGTTCCATGTAAGCAGCCAAATTTACGCAGGGTTCTGCCTAAAGAGAGCATTGTTGTGCCGACCTTTAAATATAACATGAAAAGCAAAATACTGGTTAATAATTTACCATTGATTTTTACATAAAAATCCACTGACCCCAAACTTCCCAGATGGAATATGCGAAGAAACAAATTTCACTGTGCTGTAGAGTCCATGTGACAAATAAAGACAATCACATTTTGCCATTTTTAATCATGGAAAACAATAAAATAGATGGAGTATTTTGTATGTCAATGCATTAAGGCGTGACAAATTAGATTATCAGCCTTAAATGCATGCCGAGGTATAGAAAAGCATTCCCTTTCAATTTCAATAATCCACTCAGAGAAAAAAGTCATATCTTGCGTGCTTTAGTCTCACAGATCAACAAAAGTGCCTGAGAACTGATCAATGTAAGCTTTTTGAAGGCAAAACACTGTGAATCACTCGTACAAGATGCCGCAGGTTAACACATTTTATATGAAGAAAAATCTTTACATGACTACATGCTGATGAGCCTGACATCCAGTTACAGTACACTGAAAGTAAAAATCAAGAGGTCTCATCACTATGCATCAGCTCTAGTTCCAAAATGACTGCATAAATAATGAGCTCATTAGGCTGATCATGCATTAAACCCTTTTTTAACATCTGTTTGGGTTTTTTTATAGTTTGATTTTAAATAGCAACAAGTGACTTTAAGAACATATGGGAGAGACATAGCTGTACAGACCAGAAAAACAGACAGGGTTCAGTCAGCATGCTTTAAAAACACATTTATTTGTGGACTGCCTATGATTTCATATGATGGTGCTCACGGCTGAGGTTCATATTCGTTGTTATTTTTATTCTTGTTGGGTCAGACAGACTTCAAATAAGGTATTATTAGATCTGATCCTGAAAAAGCCGGATTTTTCTTTCCTTAAACGTATACCGTTTATTTATAGTTAGAAAAACCTGATAATAATGACTACAACAACACAAAAGATACATTACTGTTTGTAAGCTTTATTGGTCCCGTTTTACCCATGATTTACTCTGCCATACAGCATTTAAAATTAGTCACAGAAATAAAATTGTATTGCTGTAGTACATAACAGTTGAATTCTCTTTAGGGACACTCACACACCACACTATGATCTCACGCTCTTCAGCTGTAATAATTCATTAGCTAGTAAAAATCTGGCCTCAGCAACCTCTTCCAGGAGCCTTTCTTTACTGCTGTGCAGTAAACGCATTGGAACGTGTCATTGCTTTGGGATAAAACACTATGTGGGTGGCTATAAATGGTGAGAGAATGTCTTTAGGTTTTCTCAGTCTCTTCTGTCTCTAGATCTTATTTTTAATTAAAGAGAATGCAGCCCACTGCAGACATCCCTCAGCAGCTTACACCGATAGACGTTTTTATGTTTTGGCCACTATCAGGTTGTAAAGATGGAGCTTAATCCTAGTCAGAAAATGAGAAGAGCACAGTGAAGGATACAGAAAGGAGAAGCTCCAGCGGCTTCCTTTCCTCACCCTTTCACTTAGTCTGTCTCGATTTTCTTCTTACAATCTTTTCCATCTGTCATCCAGTGGCATTTACAGCGCATTTCATTCAACCATTCCTTAAGGACATTTGGTTTCTCTCCTATGATTCCATTAGCATAACGTCCAGGCAAGGAGAGATGATAGGAGTGCAAGGAGCAGGAAAGATGCTTAGAAAAGATTGAGAACATTTCTCAATGTCTATTTTCTAACACTGTGATTTCGTTTGATGATTTTTACACACTGTACTGTAAAATTACATTAACATGCTAATCCACAGTAACTATGATTAATTGACTACTAAATACATGAAAGAATTTATATTAATCTATTCCTGTAAAAGGGTCATCAGATGCCCATTCCACAGGTTGATATGATTCCTAAGGGTCTTAATGAAAAAAATAAAATAAAATTAATGAATAAATTAATGAATGTAGTTTTGGCATGTTATTCTCACTGACAACATACACAGTTTGTAATAAGACAATCGCCTTAACGCATTATTAATGTGCAATTATGAATTATTGTCAAGACCATGCCAGGATTTACACCCAACCAGCGTGTACGCTCACTGGAGTATTAACCAAATACACCTGCACCTCATCAGTCTGTTACAATCACTCACCGTTTTTATACAAAAGCCCTCACTCACTGTCTACCTTTCATGTACATTTGAAGACTTGCTACTCTGCTCGCTAATCGTTAGCATCCCACTACTGACCTGCTCATCTGATTCTCTCGATTCTCCAAGCTCCTCTCTCAAGCTCCAAGCAACATTCTGCTCCAGCTGTGAAAGAATGCCAAAAAAGTTTACATCTCACTGTGGGCCAGCCCAACTACAGAGTCAAAACTGTCCATTCATAAAAAAAAATGCTAGTATGCTAGTAACTGCTAATATGTAATCTCTGAGCCTTTGTATTAAATAGCAACCCAAATTTTATCAACTAACCCAATGCATTTATTTCTGCTCCAATTGGGCAGGAACCCACCGTATCTTACAACATTGCTCGGGCAGGTCTATGCTAAAACCCCAGTGTCAATCAACAATCGTAGGCGTGTCCTTGGACCATGCAACATCACAAAAACAGGCATCTGAAAACATAACCTTAAGTGACTTTCAGAAATGTAACAGGAAGAAACAGTTTATGAAACAGGAAACATGTTTTTAAAAAGGAGCTTTGCACCAAATGTGGCTAACAGTGTTTTTTAGTTGGGGTAAAAGGTGATAAAGAGGTCAGTGAGCTGATCTTATGCTTAAGGTTGTCCTGAACTTAATGGCCACTTAACAAACACAGCGCAGAACAGAACAGCACATGCCAACCTGCAGCTACAGCCCCCAGCATCAGCCGCGAAAGATTTAAAGTGTGTGTCATTGCCATGATAAAGGTAATTACTCATAGAAATGAATGCATAAGCATGAACAGTCTTAAATTTAACAGTTTTTGTGTTTTTAGCCCTATCGCATAAGCAAAAAAAACATAAACCTAATCAGGCACCTTCTTTTTTTTTTGGGAGCTCAAGAAGGAAATGGTGTTGCAAAATAAAAATTGCCTATTGTGATACAGCTTTTTATTTCAAAGTGGCAGAACAAATGTTGAGACAAATAAGTGGCTTACCATTTTAATGGCATTGCCTCACTGTGTGAAATAAAAAAAAAATGACACATTTCAATGCATTGAAACATCTTAATGCACAAATTATCTGTCAGCTGCACTCCCGGCCACAGTAATAATCTTGCTGCTGCACGGGAGACAGCAGCCTTAAACCCATTTTATTCCAGGTATTTTCAATACCAAGTTAAATCCTGCAGATGATTACATCAATATTTTTATAGTCTGACTTGTTCTGTAAAATTAGCTCAGGCGGTACAGACTTTTTTTGTTTGCATACAGATACTCCATGGCTCTGTGTGGATTTTGGGAGGAAAGAGACAATAAAGAGAAGAAAAAATAAGAATGAGAGAGAGAGAGAGAGAGAGAAATTAAGGGGGGGGGATAGAGAAAGTAAGATACAGTTTAGGATAAAAAGAAAAAGAGAAAAGTTACTGTTGTAATACTGAAAATTCTCACTCTCTCTTGTATTAGCAGTAAAAGATAAAATCCGCACAGACTAGCAGAGATTACAAACTGTAGGAAATAGTTCTCTGTAGCCGAGTAGGAGGAAAAAAAGAGTAGAGATTACAGAATATTGTCTTTTATCCTGACTTCGGCATGGGTGAAGAAGGGAAACCAGAAAGAAATTCTAACGTTTCGACCTCAAAACTATGCTATTTGTGCAAACAATTCACTGCATAAATTCACAAATAAATAAGACATGGCATTATTGAATAATTACTTTCTATCAGAATGCTTTGTCTACAACCCTTTACCATTGCTCAAGTTCATTTATCTTTCTGTCTGTGTTTTATGGCATAAACAAACTTCACTGGCCGGCTCAAGGTCTATTGACAAATCCTCAGTGGATTTGATTGAGTATTTTCAAAAACTAGGCGAGCAATATGAGACCATTGATTTTCTGCCATATTCAAAGGGATTAAGGCTGCCATAAAGGCAACAGGAAAAGACTTAATGGGGTCATGTGTGCGTGCTAAACTTTCATATCTATTACTTTTCCATTTTATTCAAACCCATTCATCAATGTTGTGCTTTGGAAGATGGATGGTTGATAGCTGTAGGTTATCTGTCTTATAGATTTCAAAGGTTCTGCTCGTGCCTCTGTGTCCTCAATAAGAAACGTCCATTATCACACCTGAGCACAGCTTCACTCAATCATCACTTGACAAGGTGAAGGAACTCGATCAGAGTATTAGGGGTTTTTTTTAATCCAGACAGCAGTGGTTAAATCTTTGGATTAAGTAAACTCCAAACTTGTTTTGCCCAAAGCACAACATTTTAAGCGCCTAAATGCTTGGATGATATCGCTAATAAACTGTAATGCATTCAAATTATAATTGTTTTAAAAAGCCTCAACCCTTTAAATCGGACTGTAACACCATCTACTTAAAATAAACTTTAAGATGTGCCAAGTGTTTAATGCAACAATATCACAGAAAAGTTCCACTTAAGTTCATAATACAGCTCAATCACTTTAAGAAAGGATTTCTTGGATGCTAGCGCTCTGCTGGAATCGGTCTCCTTCAGCAGAACACATCCAAAGCTCTGTGAGAATTTGTACACAGTTAAAGAGGATCTTTGCTTGCTACAGGGCTGTAACTGCCCTGCTTTCCTGGCATGTAGTGACATTTACACACTTATGCTAAACTTCTCCGTGACAGATGAAGGCAGGACCCCCCCCCCTTTCCTGACAACTCTGCCGCTGCCATCTAAAAGAGAAAAACAGCTTCTCTCTCCGTTAGATGCCTGGCCAGAACCTAGCATATGGGAGACTAGTACACAAAGCCTAGTTATTTACTGCAAATCTACCAGAGAGAGAGAGAGAGAGAGAGAGAGAGAGAGAGAGAGAGAGAGAGAGAGAGAGAGAGAGAGAGAGAGAGAGAGAGGGGTTCTCCCTGCAGCAGTGCAGCATTTTGGGAAAGATATAAGAACTGTTGATTTACACTGTCTAATCCTACACTCCTTGCCCCTGCTTCTTTGCACATCCCCAACTCAGTCCCACACTACCTTCAATCATACATACCAGCTCTCTCCAGTCAAGATCAAACCACAGAGCTAGACAACTAACACTTCAAATGACTTGAAATGTCATCACTTTTGCCAACTCTGACTGCCTAATGAAGGGTAGGTGTGTCTCTTTGTAATGTAAAACCTAAATTGCATCAGCTCTGACATGAACGGCATCAGCGGTGTCTTTGCCTTGGGTTTTTGTGAAAGATGTGTGCTCAAGGTATTAGTGGTTTTTTGAAGGAATTGCTCCTTCTTTTTCAGGGAAACTCTGAACACACACAACCAACTGACACCCGCCTCCTGTCAACAACAACTTTTTTCTCTGCTGCCTTGGCAACTGTGTGTGTGTGTGTGTGTATGTATGTGTGTTATTTTAGTGTGTGTGTGTGTGTGTGTGTGAGAAACAGTTTTCCTAAAGCTGGCATCTATCCTATCAGACCACAACAGCTTCCTTCCTGGTGTGCTGAAACTTAAGGCTTTTCTTTTCCTCCACATACATGAATCCAAAGAAAACTAAAAAATATTTCAGCAAAATGTTGCAACATCTTTATTGACCTAAATAAATTACTTGTCATCAGACTGTTTGGGCAAATGCTTAAAGAAATCGCTCAAGCTTGTGCGGTCAGAATGTCGAAGGAGTCAAACGAAGTTTAACGTTGCTCCATGTCACTTATTTTACAGTATATTAATCAGCAGCATGTGGAACAACAAGCTATTAGTCAAATATTTGTGGATCTGTCAATTTTACTATATAACCTGAGTTCTAAAACGGTCCAGACAGATGGTAGAGACAACAAAGATAACAGATGTAATTAAAATATGTAATTAGAAATGATTTTGTTTTACCAAAAAAAACACAAGAGTTTGTACATTAAGAAGTCACAGTTATTCTTAATCATGTATACAGGTGCTTTTTTTGTAAAACAACTACACCCATCTGTTGCCATTAACAGTTTTTCAGCTAAATTCTACCCTCTCTATTAGCCTAGCGAGCAGGAAGCAAAATGCGACTTCAGTGACAAGTAATAAATGATTCCTTATATGGACAAAAACTTTGATCCATTTAATTATTTAAGTGCAAAAAGAAAAAAACATTTACCACAATTTTATCTTATTTGTATGCACCGGTTTCATTTACATCATTTGGCAGACTTACAATTTTTTTTATACATCGGAGCAAATGGGGGTTAAGGGCCTTTCTCAGGGGCCCAGCAGTGGTGGCTTGGTGGAGCTGGGAATCAAACCCACAATCTTCGGGTTGATAATCCAACACCTTAACCATGAGCCACCACTTCCCATTATTAAGTTATATTCTGGTAAGGAATAAACACAACTTTGAAAAAAAATAAATTTTGCATAAGGTCGAAATAATGATATAGCAAATGTGAATTTTAAAGGCAAATCATAAAATAGGTAGACAGACAGTCAGACAGACAAATAGATATATACAGTAGATAGACCGACAGGTGTCTATATATATATATATAGGTTTGTTGTCTGTGTCTGTGCTCTGCAGGGTAGAGGTAGCAGGCACCAGCTCTCTGGCAACAGAACAGGCCAGCATTAGGATTCAGCTAATGTTCTAAGTGCCACAATACAAGTCACAGGTTTCTCAGGGAATCTCCTCGAGGCTGCGCTTCCAAGGTGAGTGTGCTTGCGCGTCAGAAGTTGGAAGCCAGAGATAGCGGCAAGAAGCTATTAAAATATGGGCAGGAATTTCTGTTATCAGCCTGAAGGGCAGTAGCGAAGGCGGCTTTGTGTTATTACCAAGATAAAATGCAGCACAGGTGCGCAGAGAGGAGAGAAGAAGCACAGTGGCAGAAGGAGTAGAAGAAGACGAAGAGAAGGGGGTTGTTTGAAAGGAGATTTATAAAATGAGTAAAACTTAGGTTTATTAAACCTGAAAATTACCAGGGTGTGAAATTGCTTAAGGAGTTTGTTCTGCATAATAAAGAGAAGAAATGACAAAACACTAATACATTATTCATGATAATTTTCTTTTGTTCTATGTCTGTTTTCTCTGGTCTTTCTATATGTACTTTAATCTGTGCATAAATTATTTTAAATAGGTCTTCTGTCCCTACCTCTGAAATCAGACCGTGTCTTCTTAGAGATAAAGGGCTTCGTGCACAGAGGCATTGATCTGCTAAAAGGTGCTTAGGTCTCTTACTTTAGGTGAGTTAATAAAGTAATGCTACAACATGCATTGACATTCTAGCCAACTGTGTGGTTTTAAACTCGTGACACACTCATGTGGGTGTACTGATAAGGTTTGGCTATATAGTGTACATAGAGTACTTTATTGCACTTAGACTAAAAAGCAGTTAAGCACCCACAGGGCTCCAAGTTTTTGTAATAAACCAGTTGCTTTTCTTTTTCTTTTAATTCAGGATGAGACTTCAGAATGGCGGTAGCAGCAGGCTGTCCTTAATGTGCTTTATGGATTTCTGGCTCAGTTATGAGGAACATAAAGGAGCCAGATATATATAATTATATATATCTTCAGTTTTACTTGTGTAGTTATATTAGTTGAATGTCTATATGAAAGCCTGTGGTTTTTTTGGACTTATGGATAATTAATATTGATTTAAAGTAATACTGAGAGATTCAAGTAATATAACTACACAAGTAAAACTGAAGAAAATACATTTTAAAAACTTTTTGTAAAATATACTTTAAAAAAGAACAATTTGTGGTGAGGAATAAATTAGGACATCCCAACATTAAAATGGCTAAAATCACACACAGGTGTATCACCTCAGGTAAACATGATTAGAACATTGTTACTCAGCTTGTTAAAGGAGGCTGGCCTTATTTAAACCTCCGGCATTTAGTTTGGTGTGCTCTTGACTATTAAAGTGATAGTGAACACCATGGTGAGATCGATAGAGCTGTATGAGACCTTCAGAAAGAAGATTGTAGCAGCTGGAAAGGGATTTAAAAAGATCTCACTGTCCGAAAAATAGTCTACAAGTGAAGGACATTCAAAACAACTGACAACATGCTCCAATCTGGACTTCAAAGCAAGTTCACCCCAGACCACAATATGCTAAATGACCTACAGCAGGCTCTTGCTAATGTTGATGTGAAAGTCCATGACTCTACAATCAGAAAGAGACTACAAGTTTAACTTTCATGGGGGTGTGCAAAAGGAAACCTTTGTTCTCTAAGAAAAACAAGAAGACCAGACGTAAGTTTGCCAAAGAGAATGTAGACAAAGATCAAGACTTCTGTAATAATGTTTTTTGGACAGATGAGACACTGCAACAAAGGACACGGTTGGTGTAAACCAAATACAGCATTCCAGGAAAGAACTCACACCAACTGTGAAACATGGAAGTGGAAGTGTCCTGGTTTGGGGATGCTTTGCTGCAGCAGGACCTGGCCATCTCACCATCATAGTATCCACTATGAATGCTATCGTGTATCAGAGGGTGCTTATGGAACATTTCGGACGATCTATTAAAAAAGTTGAAGCTGAAGCCGAACTGGACTCTGCAACATGACAATTACCCAAAACATACCAGTAAATCTACCAAGGACTGGCTGAAAACTAAGAAATGGAGAGTCCTGGAATGGTCGAGTCAAAGCCCAGATCTGAATCCCATTGAGATGACCGATGTCAGAGACTGGTAGATGGTTACAAGAAGTGACTTATTGAAGTTATTTCAACCAAAGGAGAAACCCTAGCTATTAAGCGAAAGGGTGTCCTAACTTTTTTCTCAGTTAGATAACAGATTTTTTGTTGAAATCTTTTGGTTAATGAGTAAAACAATGTTAATTTATGTATATATATATACACATGTACACACACACACACACATGTATATATATATATATATATCTACACACACATACACATATATAGATATATATATATCTATATATAGATATATAGATATAGATATATCTATATAGATATAGATATATATATATATATATATATCATATATATACATATATAGATATATATATCTATATAGATACACACACATATATATATATACACACACACACACACATACATACACATACATATACATATATATATATATTATCATATAATACACCCATATATATATATATACACACCACATACATATATATATATGCACACATACACATATATACATATATATATATATGCATATATGTGTATATATGCATATACATATACATACATACATATGCATATATATATATATGCATATACATATATATACATACACACATTGCTCTTAGGCTGCCATCTAAAGATCCACTTGTTAATTTCTGCTGTCTTACTGAAGAGAAAATTCATTAACCCCACAGACATCCAGTCATTTGGTGAAATGTGCATGTTTAATGTGGCTTAAAAGAGCTTTTTAAAGCTGTAAACACAGGCTAATTAGTAGGACTGTAAACAGCCTGCCACATCATACACACTTGCTCACTCCTAAAGAGTTGCTCCTGTCCACACAATCTGCTCTACACACAAATACGCCTAACAACACAGTTCATTATGTATTCACACAGTGTACCAACATAATATTGTAGATAGATTTAGGGTGTAACTGCAGAATTATCATCATTACCATTATTATTATTATTATTATTGTTATTATTATTAGAGTGAATCAATGAGCATTGTACACAAAGACTCCAGAGAAACAATCTGCTCTGTCTCTGCATTAGAGCACTTGTAGTGTGGAAAGATAAGGAATAAGAGCTCTAAACTCAGCTCCCCCATGGAATTAATGTCATGTTTTGACAACAGCTATTGTATCATCAAACATTTCCACTAGTTTTACCTCCTGCAGTGTTAGGCGTAATTTCCTTGTACAGTCGATGAAAGATTTTTGTACTATGCTTCAATTTGAAACCTCTGTATACAATATTCATTCAGTGATGCAAGCTGGTTTATGTATTTACTTTAATAATCTTTCAACTAAACTTAAATGATGCCATACCTAAAGTTGGCTATAACCAGGGGTGGGTAATAACGTGTTACTTTAAAAATAACGTATTTCCTTAAAAAGATTGGGGGGGAATGACTTTTAGGAGTCTAATGCGATGCCTTCTATGTGCACCAAAACAAGTTGATTTACAGTATCAGCGTACAGGAATTCCAGTGCCGACCTGAGAAAAGATATTGCGGGAAGTTTAATGAAAATGGCTACTTGTGAGTAATTTATGAACTATAGGCATTTTAACCTTACCATAAGTTACTATAAAATTTCACGCATGAATGTCCTTTTATATGCGTATTTTATGTTGTGGATTGTTAGTAATTTTTTACTGGATTTAGGATTCTCCCTTCATTTAATCAGATCCAAAGTAACTAATAACTCACTATTTAAGTAGTCTTATTATTCAATACTTTACTACTCTTACTCGAGTAAATTTAAACATTTAGTGTTACTTAATTAATTGTTTTTATAAGTAGTTGTACTTTTCTGGCTACTCTACTCACTTCTGACTGTAAGTTGTATTATATGTTGCCCTAGCTGGAGTTATAAAAAGTACCAATATGTAGGACACAGTAATTACAGTATTTTGTACTATGCAGATGCTTAATTAGATTTCAATTTATTATACCACTGGCAGTATCTTAAATCATAAACAGTAATTCTGTAAGTTCCTGGGGAAACCCAAAAGCAACTACATTCTTAACTATCAGTAAATAAATAGAGGAAACTACTAATGAGTTTCAGACTTTTTCTTGAGGTCTCAGGAAGAGGTTTGTATTTAATTATCTTTAAAGATAAAATGTTAACCACAAATTGTTAGGGCATCTAAAGTTTATTCTGATTCCAAATTGTTAAAGCACAGTTGGCGTATTAACACATCGCTACACTTTGTGAATGCCCTAAAGCCTGATCTGAGTGTTTCTTCTTACAGACCACTACAAAATGTTGCTACAGGGGCACAATTAAAACATAAGTTACCCATCAATCTAAATCCACTCAGTATACGAACCAGGTCGAACGAAACTCATCGCATCTAGAGAAGCACAGTTAGAGGGAGAGAGAGAAAGAAATAAAACCACACTGACGTAAAATTATTGAGATTGTAATAAAAAACAATCTGAAATTTTGTCTTTTATATGGATTTAGGGGAAGCTATTTAATGTCACATACAAAGAGTGCATCATAATGTTTCTTTATCAAACTGTTATGAGAAATCAACAATAAGCCGTTTTGATAAATGTATTTACTTTAGCATTACAGGTTGTGAAAGGAGGTTTATTGGTATAAACTCGAAAAAAAATCAAATATCATTTCCTCTGCATTGCAGAAAAATTACAATAGCAATTGATGTGTTTTTGTTGTAAAACATAACTTGCTGCAAAACTGATATGGCCATCAGGTTACAGAGAGTGATGTTCCGACTCCTTTATATTCGGGTACTTATTTTTTTTTGATTGTTTTTTGACTAGGTTTCTCTCTGTTTTTCAGTTATCCTGTGGTGTGTAACAGGCCTTTAACAGTAAAATAAACAGTGACCCAGTTGCTACTGCTTGCTTATTAGTTGGTTATTATCCACCAAAAGGTAAGCAAACTATTGGTTTAGCCTCTATCCTCTATACAGGGAGAACCTTTCTTTAGTCACATCACAGTAGCCAGAGGTGACAAACGCAAAATCAGTATGATTAATTGATATCTATCTATCTATCTATCTATCTATCTATCTATCTATCTATCCATCGACCGGTGTTTTGTTATGCCTTAATAACAATAAATATTAACGTAAAAAACAAGTGGTTAGAATATCAACACTCTAAAAAAAACATATTTTTTTTTTTTACAGCCCTACTGCCTGTCTGTCTTTCTGTCTATATACATATCTGTCCATCTATCTATATGTCTGTCTATCTACCTGTAAGTTAATGAATCTATGAGATCTTTATTGATTGTGTGTGTGTGTATGTGCAGGGCAGAAGAGGTTGTGGCATATTTAAATAAACATTATGTCGAAATAGGGACTGATTAGCACAGTTCTAATTACAGTAATGGCTTTATTTTAGGCATTAATTTAGCCCTCATTAGTCTTTGCCAGTGATCAGTGTAAAAAGAGGTGTTCAGTATGTTGTTCTATTAAAAAAACATCCAGATAATCTAATTTTTTAACAATATATTGGCTTTTTAGCTAGGTTCTAGTTTATTACTGTCATATTCTATTAAAATTCTTTTAGGTAAACAAACAAGTAAACAAAAAAGAAAGTATTGTATCAGTTTAACCCCGTGATGGAGGAATTAATTATTGTTTTTTTAGAAGAACTGTTAATTTTGCATTCGTTTTGTGTACTTCCTGACAGCATATTTGACTGTTTTCATTGCTGCTTGAAGTTTAAACCTTTAAAACTTAAACCGGTAAAAAAAAAAAAAAAAAAAAAAATCTGAATTAATGACACCATGCACACACATTCACACTGAGTCACTCTGAAGCCTATTCATCACAGACGTTTCTCCTCATATACAGCACTGCAGTATACCATTTTCTCTAGCAGGAAGCTCAAAATGAAAGCTAGAGACAAACGAATGTTCAGAATAAATCTACTCACACACAAGCAACATCAAAGAGCTGACGATAAGCCTATACACACATACACGCAAACAGGCGCGGGTTTGAGAGCTGCAGAAAGGAAAGCCTTTTCCCAGCAACAAAGACGACATACTTATGCTTAATGTTTCCTTGAAGATGAAGGAGGCATTAGTTGTTTACAGAATGGCTATAGTGCCTAGTACATAATGACTGATATGTGATCACATACATTTCAGCACACTGAACACTGAACAGCATGTTGTTCTTCTTACGTAGAGAAAGCATCTGAACATGTCTTGAAAGGTATCCGTTCTGATGTTTTCTTTGAAAGCCCCTTGTGTTTATTGTCTTATCGTTCTCATTAGAGGCTTATTAGGGTTTGTATTCGATGCAGGCAGTTTTGGGAAAATTCCAATATTTAGCGTGAGACCTAATACAACAAGAACAATAGAATTCTACAAATAAAACATGATAAGATAATTTTTTTAAGGTCTTGACTTTTAGGACATATTCTACAGATTCATTTACCAGATTAGATATTTACCTGGAGTTTTACAGCCTCTAGTCTTAGCTTCAAATATTATGCCCACAGACCGCTGGCTGAATGTCTGACGCATACAACACACTTAGCTGAAACACTTCGGGGATAGGGTTTCGAAGTCGTCCTCTGATTAGTTGAAGTATACATGATTTCCGGGAGACGTGTGTCATGCCATGGAGCGGTCCGTCTGGAAACAACCCAAAGCCGTCCGATCCAGAAGTAAAATGTTGTATTTACATCCGTGGCAATAATTGATTTTGTCAATTTTTTAAGATGTTCTATAATGAGGGATTTACTGGTTGAATACTGGTCTGTTATTGTTTCCAGTCCCCTAAACATGACACGGCCCAAAAGGAAATGTTATTGGTTTCTTTACCTGTCAGTCATATGTCCCTTTGGACGGGTCTTAGCCATTCAAGGAGGTTAAGTTTTGGCACGTGGGACATCTGACCATCTTACTTAGATTTTAACAACAATCAAATCTTGATTTTTCAAAACTTTCTGTGTCTACTTTGCTTTGGAGAAGATACTCAATACCCCATCTATCACCTTACCCCAGCCTCAACACATTCCTTTAAGCCCAGCTCCATCTTCCACCCACTCTTTCTCCTCCTCATTGTCTCTCACTCTCTCTGTCTCTTTCTGCCCCTATACTCCACTCTAAATCCCGATTCATCATTGTCCAGCAAATCAATAATCAATCTGCAGTGGGCTCCTCTGCTCTCAGTCCATCCATCTCCATTGGCCGGTTTGCTCCACTCTGTCTGGATGGATCATAATTTGGAGGGCTGTAATTGCTAGTCAGATACAGGGAAGGCCATTAAGGTCAACATGGGCCAATGCTCTTCTAATCTCCTTTTTTTATCTCTCCATCTTTATGTCTCTGTGTCTGACATACTTCATGTATTCAGTGCTATTTTTTTTACTCTCTCTTTCTTTCCACAACACAGTTTAAGTATTAGTGGGAGTAGAGTATGTTTTTTTCCACACCTTATTTGTCCTGGGAACATAACTTTAATTCTATTAGCTTAAAGTAAAAACAATTAAAAAGTTTATAGTGTAAAACCTGCAGTAACAACTAGCCCTAGGAATTGTAATTACATTGTAATAATAATGTAATTTTAATAATTACTATTTAAATAATCTGTATAGGATTCAGGTCTGTAATTACATTAAATAAACAATAAGCAGACATTTCCACACCATGTCTACTTTTCCCTGTCTTTCAAAAAAATTAGGCTTTTCATTTTACTCAGATAATAAAAATGTAAATTCTTCCATGGTTGGAAAATTTATATAGCAGGATGAGTGTAACAAGGCAAAAAATGTCCCATAACAAATAACTTCACATTAGTATTAAGCTTATTTTTTCCTGGCATAAACAATAGAGTAGACAATAGAGAATAAACAATTATTAGGCTTAGATTATGTGACGTGTCCTCCACACAAGTCCCTTTAGCTGTTATTACAGTAACTGAAACATGTAAACATGGTGTTTATGTTATTGCCAAAAATTCAGCCCGAGTCTATTTTCACACCCAATAGAACTGCAAATTCAACTGTTTAACTGCGGTGAGGTAAAAAATTTTTATTTTGCAACAGGAACTTATTTAAATAAATATTTCTGTATTGCAAACAAAACAAAAAAAACTGTGAGTATCTGGCTTTAAGCCTGTGTTAAATGGCCTGCTGGTGGGACTTCAGAATGGTTTCCTTAGAGAGTAATTTTTTCTCCACTGTGCCACCAGGGGAAAGAAAATCAGTGTGTTCTTCCCTGACGAAGTGAAGCAATCAGCTGCATTCAGTCTGTTTCAACAGAGCGATGGGCTGTTAATTAATTTACTTGGAGAAACCAGCGTCCCAGCACTGTGCATTCTTACTGCTGTTGCCCAAGCAAATGCACAGCAATACAAGCACCAATAGGAGATGTTTTATCAGATCTACAGCTGGCTAGAATCTAGACGGTGAAGTGTCCACCTGCTCTGTACACTTCTTGTAACATAAATGTTGCATAAATGTATAAATTCCCTATTGTCTCTAGTCATACAACCATGGACATCTTATAATTTGTCAATGTCCACACATACACAGTTTTTAAGATACTCAGCCACTAATTTAACACCAATGAGTAGAAGAAGCCCTGGCTTTCACAATTCCTTCGACTCTAATTGGCTGCTACTAAAAGAGGACCCCCCCAAGGAAATTAAAGGGCTCTTGAAATAATAATGCTTTTAACAACTTTGGAAAAGCACCCACTCCAAAAGCCAACGGCATCCAACTCCTACCCGTTTTTTAGCTTTTTTTTCTTTTGCTCCAACTCTCCCACTCTCTTTCTTGCTGTCTCTCACTTGTTCTGTGCACAGCTTGGGAGCCCAGTGAGTCATAGACCCAGTACTGGCTGCTAAATAAACAGCAAGGTAACATATGCCATGTCAGTGGCTAAGTATGCAATGTAGCAAGCTTCATATGTGACATTGTAGACTTTTAGGATAAAAGATAAAAGAAACTTTCAAACTTTTTTTCTTATATGCTAAAACCCCAAGTTACATACAGTGTCTTCCAAAATGCACAATGTTTGTTTTAATACTCAACTGTTTTTCCCCAATTTTAATATTTTATTTAACTAAGCTGCCACTGCTGGGCCCCTGAGCAAGAATCTTAACCTCCAATTGCTCAGTTGTATAAAAGAGATAAAAATGTAAGTCGCCCTGGAAAACTTCTCTGCACCAATCAGCCATGACATCAAAACCACCTCCCCAATACGGTGACGGTTTCCTCTGTGCTCTTAAAAGAGCTACTACTTGTCGAGGTCAGGGCTTCGAGAACTTTAAATGTGTGCTATGGTTTCTGACACTATGACATGAGCAGCAGATATTTGCTGTTAGATAATTCCTGTTAGTTGAATTAGACATCCCACATATTCCAGATCATATTGCAATTTTAGGAGTCTTGACCCATTTCAGACCTAGTGTGTCATGGAGAATTATTTTGCTGCAAGAGAGCACTGACTTTAAGGAATACCATTGATATTCAGTCTGCAGCCTTGTTTAGGTAGGTGGTACTTTTTAAAGTATCATCCACATATATGCCAGGACGCAAGGTTTCCCAGCAGCACATCTCCTAGAGCATCACACCACCTCTAGAGGCTTATCAGTTACCTATACTATTCCTTACCTATTGCTGTTCCTTTAACCAGTTTTCTACTGTAGGTCCAAACATCTGCATACTGGGAACACCCTACAAGACCTGACATTTTGGAAACACTCTAAAACAGTAAACTAGACATCACAATTTAACCCTTGGTTAACTTAGATTCCTATGACTATCTATTTTTTCTGCTTTCAACACGTGAATTTTAAGAGTTGGCTGTTTACTGCCTGCCTAATGTGTGCCACTGCCTGGTAGTTGCAGTGAAACGAGATAATCAAATGTTATATACTTCACCTTTCAGTGGTTTTAATGTTATGGCTGATCTGTAAGTGAAATCCTGTTAATCTACTGTGTGTTGGATCACCTATTGGAAGAACCATTAATATTCATATTAATTTGATTCTCCCACAGAGCAGGTGCAACGAAACAAGCCTAGTCGAATAAAGTTCTACTTTCAATCATTCGAATTATAAATTTCATGCATGTACCAAAATGGCAGGCGTTTTATTTTTTCATTTTTCCAAAGCTTCTTGCTGTTACTCATCAGTGCGTTCTGCTGAAATGTACTGTTTGCAATATGCAATTAATGAGTTGTTGAACGCTTTGAACGAATCCCATTCTAAATGTAATTGTCTCTGTTCCCCAGAGGCACAGGGACAAGCCTGGAGACGAAGCTGTCAGTGAAACGCGGCTGTCTTTAATCTTCATTTGATGACTTTCACTCACATTCACAAGCCATGCTATAATTTAACACAAGAGAGCAGTTGGGGGGGTTGGTAGCGCTGGAGGTGTTTGTGTGAAAAAGTGTGAGGGAAAGACAGAGTGGGTTATAACAGGAAAGATGCAGTGTTTTAGACAGAAATACATTACATTACATAAGACAGACCTACTTCTGTCAGTCAAGCGTATCACAGCCTGCTTCTCACACTTAGTATGAAAATGAAAGGATCATTTGAAAAGATGGGAGACCGAAGATTAGGATTAAGACCAAAGCTATGTATCATTGCTGGGACCAGCAAAAATGTTCTACAGGAGACAGGGTTTTTACTATAGGAGAGCAACCAGGCAACAAATTGCGGGATAATGTATTTGTAGCATGGTACAACACATTTACATTTCTCCTGTATTGATTTCTCAGTAACTACCTGGTCAGGCTGCCTGGTTTGTTCACATTTTAGGAAAGAAATGTAATAAAAAATATTGTTGCGGATACAATCAAAATGATAAATTTGTTTAAAACCAAACAGTTTCATGCACATCTCTAGTCAGGACTGGGTAACCTATTTTCCTTAAGTCACTTTGATCTGCTTGTTTTAGATCTGGAGTACCCACTGCTGATTACCTGTTCCAGGTCTTATTGGAGCTAGTAGGACACCGGCCCTCCAGTGTGGACACCCCCGTGGTTGGAGATACCAATTTTTATCATCTAAAAGAAAAAAAGATTTTTTTTAAAAAAATGTGGTGGTTATTATGTTTATATATAGATCAGTTGTAAACAAATTTTGTAAAACAAGATTACTTTTTCTGTGATTAATTTGATTATTTGTGCAAATTTAATTTGATATGCTATTTTTGTCACATTTAATTTAAAACCAAATATGCCATATTATACAAAATCTTCATCTATGACCTGGGGTTGATAGATTTTAGGTTTTACTCTACATCTTTCTTTTCTGCTTATTACATGGTTTACATTTACAGCATTTGGCAGACACCCTTATCCAAAATTTTCCTTTTTTATACAATTTTTTTATACAATTTATACAATACAGCAATTGGGGGTTAAGGGCCTTGCCCAGGGGTCCAGCAGTGGCAACTTGGTGGTGCTGGGAAACGAACACAGATTTTCCAATTAGCAAAACCAAACCTTAAAACATATAATACGTGATTTCACAGAATGACATGGTAAATGTGTCTGTATTTCTTGCAAAAAAAAACAAAGTTACTTGATAAAGAGGTGAAAACAGAGCTTTTTTTTTGCTATGGAATTTAGCAGAAGTTTCTAAAATCAAACTGTCAAGTAAAATCAAGTAATTCATGTAGAAATGCGATCAAACAAGGATTGGCTTACCTTATCAATACTAAGACAAATAATTAACGTTATCCATGTTCTCATGTTCCAAAGTCAATTTAGCATAAATTAGATTATTTAGATAGCAAATTATTTCCCCGACTTCTCATGCAGTGTCTGCCATTTTCAGCTGCGTCATATTTTAATAGCACTACTAATTATTCTCTTTAGTTAAATCCGCTGTTTACATTGCATCACATTTAAACTGAGTGTGAAAGAAACCCACAATGCAATGCATTTACAATACGATACTGTGGCTTGGTGGTTAAGGTGTTGGACTAATACCAGAAAGAGCAGGGTTTGATTCCCAGCACCACCCAGCCATAATTGTGGGCCCTTAGGCAAGTCCCTTATCCCTTATTACTCAGTTGTATAAAAGACATAAATGTAAGTCACTCTGGATAAGGGCGTCTGCCAAATGCTGTAAATGTAAATGATATTGAATGCTATGATATTGAGCGGGCTGAAGAAAAGAAAACTGCTGTATATTTACAGACATTCTGTAAAAGCCACAGTATGTTACCGTTTCATAAAAATACAGAATAACTCCTGAAAATAACCTGAAATTCACAGTAAACTTTTCCAGAGTGTGGTTATATTGGCTTTTCTTTATTTATATTTCATTCTTTCTTTCGTCATACCACTGGCTTATTTTAATAGCACTACTAATTATTTTCTTTAGTTAAATCTGCGGTTTACATTGCATTACATTTGAACTGAGTATGAAAGAAAATCAAACCCACAATGCAATGCATTTAAAACTGGAGTGACAATGTAAGCATCACCAAAAGCCCCCACGCTAGGAAGTAACATGGAGAAGCAGAAGGACGTGTGAACAGACTGGACGTATGAGACCGTGATTCATTCATTCAAGACTGAGTGGGAGACAAAAAGATGGATCTCTGCTCTCCCACTTCTGACAGTCTACAAGACCAGAGAATTAAAATTCCACCACTGGTTCTCTGAGGAGACGAAAAAACATTTTTTATTTTGAACAAATTGCAGAGCAGTACGGTTTAATATTCTATCCCATGTACTTTTATTGATTTTTATCAGATAGTAGTTTGTAAATTTGTTGCTGCATTGCAAGGATGCCGTGAATAAATGAGCTACAGGAGCTGGTGTTCGCTTTACTCTTTCATGGTGAAAAATGAAAAAAAGAAGGTCACTTTTTTGCCATTCGCATTAGTTTGTTTTGTTGTTAACAAATCGCTCGTGGTCGAAATATTTTTATTTGGTATAAATACACACAACAAAGCAAGCAGTTTAAAAAAAAAAAAAAAGAGACACAGAGCTTTATTCTTTCGAGCTTAGACAGTTTTTGACTGTGGATTGAGTATCCTTTGGTTCTGATGTATTTTAGGACACATTACTGCCACATCCTTAATCAGTCATGCACACTTACTCGATTTTTCTATGCTTCTGGTGTTAAGAGAAGTATTGACACACATCTTCAATCATTGCACAAATACATAAAAGAATAGTCAGTCTGACAGCAAACCTATCTTTACTGTTTACTGGGCTCGCTATTCCATAACGCCATGTGCCTTAAGACTTAACCGTACAGCCTTATTAAAAGTAGCATTTCAGTCCAGAGTCAAACACAATGAATTGCACCATGTCATGACTACACTGCATATCAGCCAAAAGACCAAAATGAAATTTGTGTTGTTGCTATGCAGAAAGCTTCAATTAAGCAGACCATGTGATGTCGGTAAAATCAACAGCCCAAAGCATATACTGTCGATACACAAACAGTAGATGCCTTGATGATTCTGGACCTACAGGAAACATGTTTTAGGCAGTGACCAAGAAATGATACACTGTGTATTCAAAAATGGTTTGAAATCAAGACAAGAGAGGAAGAAAGGTTCAATGAACACGTTCCCAAAGACTGAAATAAATGACTGCTTGATCAATACTCTTTAATCAATATATGACCATTTGCTACTATAAAAAGACCCAGGGTTTTAACTATCTGATCCCTGCTCACCAAAGCCATCCACAAAGCCACTCATCATAGCTTCTTCCAAACCCCTAGAAGAAATGACTGTAATAGACACTGACAAAAGACCTGGAAGCCCTCTCGCTGTGGAAACACTAATGCCTCTGGTTCCTGAAGACCCGTCCCTCCTTTCCTCTATTTGTTATCCAGTAGGGTAAAAGGTAATTGCATAATTTTTGTTTGTTTGTTTTCTGTTTGTTAGGTAAACATGATTTTACCAAGTAGGATCCTAGATTAACATCCTTTGTTAAGCCTGAATCAACATTTTGATCATTTGTCATTTAAGTATTTTATTTTTTATTCGATAACTACTTTGATAATATTACATTTTGATTTACAAGAGAAAAATATGCAAAAATAGATTGAGGCAGGTTTGGTCGACACACACTGATGACATCATATGGTTATGATTGGTTGATTTCAAATATTGATCCAGGATGAACAAGGGATGTTCATTCAGGATCACATCCAACTTGGCAAAATCACATCCATCCTGTTTGTTATTCAGCATGGACAGTAAAGACAGCTCTTAGAATGAAAATGGGTTTTATGTAAGGAGTAATAACCTAAATGGATTTCCTCAGCACCAGCAAGGCCTGTGGCTATTTATCTCCCTCCTGCACTAATTATTCATTACAGCTTCGCCGGAGGAAAACAGGCAAAAAACCACAGCCAGATAACAGCACAAACAGCTTGCAAAAATTACTTTCTGCTTTCGCCTCTTAAAAAGATTCGCGCACTTCAGCGCCTTTCGTTCCCGAAGAGCTTTGTCGAGGAACGCCCACAGTTGATAACTCCAACTTCTTTTCTTTACGCTAAGAGAAACAGATTTGCATTTATCACACAGATGCGCAGGAAGGAGAGACGCAGTGCTTTTTGTGATCGTTACCAGTAGGCTTAATGTCAAATGCACACAAGCTAATTGCTATCAAGTGAAGCAATGATTTCTAGAATGAGTTCTAGAATCAGCCTACAGTGTAGCCTAAAGACACTGACAATGTGCTAAAGAGGGTGGGGCTGCTGCGGTGCTTTTATTGTGTTGACTTTCTCTAACATAATGATTAACCTTTACCTACTGGGTCAGCATGGCACTGCTCTAACACTATTGTCTGGCCGTGGCCTCTGACTCCTGTCTAACCTTTCCCTAAAAAAAAAAAAACACATACACCACAACCAGCGCAGTGGTGCTCATAAGTGTACATAACTGTATGGAGATGTGATTTATGAGTCATCATTTATGTCAAGATTTGTAGATCATAAACATTTACTGACATGGATATCAAACTGCAAAAGAAGTGCAAGAAAGGAAGAAAAATATTAAAGAAAAAAATCAATCAATTCTCTGTCAGTTACAACAATCTTAGTGTCTTTGCTGGCTCCACACATATTCATAGTGAATGATTCCCAATAAAAAAGGACTAAGCTAAATTATGTAACATGAAAAAAAGTCGAAACAAACTGCATACCTGACTCTGAGAGAACTGATATCAGGAGGAAGAAGAAGAAGAAGTTTCTGACAGTCAGAGTGTTTGATCAAAGTCCATGATGCAGGGAACCGTTGGTATATTAGCTGAAAACAATGTTGGCTTTGACCTTGTCTCCAACCTCCTCAAGCAGCATGATTGTAGCTCTGAGATGGTGTCTACAACTTACTCTCATGTAGCAAGACTGCCATCCAGTGTTATACAACAGGAATTACTCTTCCTGCTACAAATTACTAAAAGCCAATTGGCTGTGCTCTCAAAGGGTTTTTAAAAAAGGAACATTCGAGCATGTAATGAATTCATACATACAGTATCATCATTTCAGCACAATGCCCTGTAATTAGAAATAAAAACAGATTTAATTAGTTATGTTTTGTATTCATTGTAAAAAAACAAAAAAAAAAAAGTACTATATTACCAAAACAAAACACTGTTTGTAACATTGTAATTTTTCCCCTAAATAATATTACACAATGAATTTTATAATCCAAATAATAATTCACACTTTATGTGAGTTTTAGATTAGATTTAAATGGCTAATTGTAACAAATGACTGAAAGGTAAAGCAACCAATGATGTTTCATTTTGGGGTGCTTCATAGTTAGGAGCGTGAAAATGTCCCCACAATAACAGACCAGTATGCAACCGGTAAATCATTCATTCACTACTGTCTTAAACAAAATCAATCATTGCCACCGATATAAACACAACATGTCACGTTTTTCGATTAGACGGCTTTGGGTATGAAACGTTAAATTATGCCACACACGCATCTCTTGAAAATCATGTACACTTCAACCAATCAGAGGACGACTTCAAAACTCCTGAAGTGTGCACAGTGTTGGCCAGAAGCATAAGCAAGTTAAGTGGCTGCTTAGGGCCCCCTTGGGCATCAGTGGGCTCCTAACTGTACATAAAATGACAGGTCAGTATTTAATATATACAGTATATTGCAAATGGACAATAGTAATTATGCAAAAATGCAATATTATGGTTATTATATGCCACTGATTACTGCAAGACATGTTAAAGGGCAAATTAAAACCTGAGCACATTTACACAGACACCCTTATCCAGATCTCTTTTATACAACCGAGCAATTGTGGGTTAAGGGCCTTACTCAGGGACCCACAGTGGTGGTTTGGTGGGGCTGGGAATCAAACCCTGGCCTTTCTGGTATCAGTCCAACACCTTAGCCACTGCACCACCACTTCCCCACACTTGCAGGTTTGCTACTGTTACTATTAAAACTCTTAGAAGGGTAAAAACATTGGTTTCATGTATGCAACACAGCTATACAAATAAAACTGATACTGGGTGTGTCAGATTTATACTGTGCGTATTATCGAGAATTGACAATAATTCGTTTTTTTGGTGGCAGTCTAAGGGACCTCTAAATAAAAATTTTGCTGAGGGCATACCAAACGCTTAGGCCGGCCCTGGAATCATTACTGTATGTAGTTTGTTTTTCTTAAGTTCTACAAAGTTTTTATTGAAAATAATAAGTGTGTAAGTTGCTGGCAGTTATTCTATAAAAGACATACATGGAAGTGTTATGGGGTCCATTTGAACCCAAATGAAAATATACATTATTAAATAAATAAGCAGAAGGACAAATATACTGGTGAATGTGTGTGACATACTTAGTAAGGCCTTGTGAAAAAATATCTAAAAGTGAAAAATATGTAAAAATGTATGTAAAATGTGATTTCAATATTCATGATAGTTTAAAAATAAGGAAAACCATAGACCAACGAGGGGTGCGGGTCACAGAGACCCCGAAGTAAAGTCATTTATTTTGACAGTTACACAGATGTGTCCAGAAAACAAAAAAAATTAGTAATGCTTGCGAGAGCAGGATCTACAGTACCATAGTATGTGGGGAGGTTTAATTTAATGTCTATACTATTTGTGTAGTGCACAAAAAGCGGAACACCCTGAACTTATATTAAACAGTATTACCTGCCAGCTTTAATGGTACTCTGAGGTGTGCGGTGGAAGGATATGACATAAAACACATAAGATAATGTTTTTCTCAAGTAGCTCGTAATTAAAGTGTAGCAACTAAAAAATGGCTCATTTATTCTTGTTTAACGTCATCCTTAATACATATAAATAGTGATTTATGTAAAACAAAAAATGTCTCCAGGTAAATTGTAAATATGCTGTACATCTAAATGTCACATTTAGTAATGCAAATATTAAATATACAGCCACATGAATGAAATACACGGATACAGTCACATGAATGAAACTTCTAACTTTTGCGTCTGTTAATAATTTACATAATATATAACATTTTTTATTTATGAATTATTTTTTTCATGTAAAGGGTTTGAATAGGAGGGCACAATTCTACAACCTCAGGGCGCCACCAGAGCCTGGGCCGGCACTGAACAACTCCATTTTTTCACATTTAAGATTTAAGTCCTGAGAAGAATATTAAAAAATTGTTTACACATCCGCTGTTCAGGATTACACAACACAGCTTATCGAATTCTTTTATTCAGAGAACGTTTTAGGCTTTAGGAGTTAAGAGATTCTTGCATAAAAATAACAAAGGGGGTTTAATTCTGTTTAACTACCTTGAGCCTCTGAAGTAATTTATTCTATAAGTAATATTATTTCTTTGAATTAAACATTAACTCTAACTAGACTTACTGTAAGATTAAACCAGCACATTAAGGCATTGTTGGATGAATACCCGATGTTTGTGTTTACAAAAATATAATTAAACTTCGGCATCATATTTATCATTCACACATCACGTGATACTTATGCTTTGTTTTATTCTTTAGCTCACAGTTGGTCGACCCGGTTGCAGTCCGTGAGGGCAGCACTGTTATTTATTCATTACTGTATTCATTGAAATCCTGCACAGCAACTCTGGATTTCATTAGGAAGCCCCTACAGCTAGTGTACATTTGGATTACAGTTTAATTTAAAAAAAGGCCACAAAGCCTGTAGACACTTGCTTTAGATGGTAAATGGTGCAGGCAGTAATTGCACAGCAACTCAATGGTAGTTGTGTTCTCCACCTCAGCACATTGTTTTCCAAATGAAACAATGAACTATGAAGTTAATGTGCAAAACGTCAGCTGTAAATTAAGATTTGACACACAAACACTGCACAAAATGTGCACCAAACCCACACTGGCTCTCAAGGGTTGAATATATATATATATATATATATATATATATATATATATATATATATATATATATATATACACTCACTCGCTTTTTGGATGTATCAAAGATAAAAACCAAATAAAAGAAATACAATTTCCTTTTTTTTTTTCACCCTTATGTATAATCATTGCTCTGTGCACTGCTACAACAGCAATGCTAATCTAAGAATGACAGCCTATTAGCGTAAGCATGTCTGACTCCCCATGTCTGGCACTAAAGGAATAGACCAGAAAACTCAAATACAGATAGCTTCATATATCACACAGCATTTGGACAATAGAAGTCTGTGTCTGTGATTTAGTGTACACTATACCGGCTATAGATTGTGAAAAACATGTCCGTTCCTCAGACTGTTGCGACATAGTTGGAAGCACACAGTTGTCAATGTCTTGTGTGGGTAGCGTTACATTATTTCTTGAAACTAAGTGGCTCAAACACTGTTCCGGCATTAAGAAAAAGCTTATGAACTCCATAAAGAGATGCTGCATTATGGTTGGAGTGAAAGAACACTGCACAAAGCCCTACCGGATCACTGCCTGCACCCCAGTCCTACTCACCCAACAATAGCGCCTAAATTTACTAATACTTTTATGGCTAAATGGAAAAATCCTTAAAGCCATGCTTGAAATTTTACTGGAAAGCTTTTCCAGGCAGGTGGAGGTGGTTACAACACCTAAATCCAATAATTATATTAGCACTACAGGTTGTAACTGACTAAGCAAACAACAGAAGACTGTATCTGTATAGATCAGAACCAACCAGATGTTTTTTATAAGCAAGTCGGAATAAAAAAGCATGGCTGGAATTTGTCAGATAAAATATAAAAGCATTTTATATTAGAAATAGTCGTTGTAGATGGTTACAATTCCAATTTAAGATCTGTAATTTTATTATCTTTTGTTGTTTCAGCAATACTTATGCTAAAAGTCTTAATTTAGTCTACATAATTTCGGATTTAGGAAAGAGAAGGCAAGGAAAGCAAGTGGATTTTTTTTACTAAAATAATTTTCTTATGATGAAACGTTTTATTGTAGGATTGTACACAGTCTTCAAAGGTCAGTCAAAGGAAACCCTGATGTTTTCTAGTTTGGATCTTTTTTTTAAGTAAAGAAACGGCATTTAATGCAATGTTATAAAGAAAAATATTTTTCTACTGTATATATTAGTGTATGTGTATATCATAAAATATTTTCTGTCTGAATAACTAAAAGTAAAAGGCTGCTTGCAACTAATTGTGTCCCTTGTGTTTGAAGTTAAATTCAGGTAAGAATTTAGCTGAGGTTAGCACTGTTGCTTCACATCAAAAAGGTCCCGGGTTCGATTTCCAGGCAGGGGGCCTGTCTGTGGGGAGTTTGCATGTTCTTCCTGTGCTTGCGTGGGTTTACTTCGGGTTCTCTGGTTTCCTGCCACAGTCCGAAAACATGTATGTTAGATTGATTAGTGATTCTAAATTGCCCATAGGAGTGAGTGTGTGTGTGTGTGTGTGTGTGTGTGTGTGTGTGTGTGTGTGTGTGTGTGTGTGTGTGTGTGTGTGTGTGTGGCCCTGTGATGGACTGGCGACCTGTCCAGCGTGTACCCATCCTGCTTTTCGCCCTTTTAGAGATAGACTCCAGTAGAAGTAGAAGATCTAGAATGAATGAATGAAATTGACTTTGTCCCCGGGTGCTGAAAACCCTAGCTATGTCTCTGTATTGAAGACCTCAGCTCCAACGTCAAACGCTTCTAACGAAATCTCACAGCGCTGTTTAGTGGTCACATGATCCAGATTAGTCCGTAAGTGCGTGCATTTGTTCTGAGATTACTCTGCGCTGTCTTTAGTCAGAGCTAAAAATGGCCTGTGTGGTGTGATTCAAATGAGTTCCGCTTTTGTTGCATTTGAGAATTCCTGTGTGCAAAACAAACAACAGGATATATCAATTATCAAATTGTCGCTCATGTGTTACTGATACGTCTGGCTTAAAATTTTGTGCTTTCACTTGTGTTGACATCAAGAAACTGCATGATTTTTAATGAATACACTTGCCAGGCCACATATAACACACGCCAATAGACGAGCTGTGGGTCGTCTGAAATGCATCTGCAGGCCGTTACTATTTGTCTTTCTGTAACATTTGGCGAGCCCTAACTGAGCACTCGCTGAGCCCATGTACAACTTGGAAACAGCCACATTACAAATAATACAAAAAACCCTGGTAAGTAGAATGCTTTAAGAAATGTGTAGATAAAACAAACATTTGAACCTGAAACAAACAAACACAATAGTATGTGAACGTCTCACAGTCCAACTCTATGGGCAGTCATATAAAGTAGATCCCTTTTTCTTTGTTATATTACACTTACACACTCATTACACTTATCTGGAGGGACGCTTGGCAATAGATTATATTTTACGGCATAATTGTACTGTAATTGTAGAATTTTCCGATTATTACATAGTTAACACAACAGCAAAGAATGCAAATTGTACCTGAGAAAAATATACCACACATGTACTGTAAATAAAGTGTAAGTAGAGGAGTAAGAGTGTCTGCCAAATGCTGTAAATGTAAAACACAATAATACTGCGCCAACATTAGTATATAGTCCAGCAGATGGCGCTGCTACTAACAACTATTATTACTTTGGGTTAAAAATCATGACAGGAAGCGGAACTGTGTCTAATTGTCACTATTATTATATATTTAACACAATGACTCCTTTTAAATAACTAATATATTATTGTACCTGGAATAAACGCAGAACACACACAGGCATTTCACAATGTGTATTTCAGAAGCATTTGTATTATATAATTTAGTTTTGTAAATAACAAGCTGACGCAAAATACATATTCTTATATACAATATCTAGTTCTCTATTTCTTTCGTCTATCCACACTTACCTAAGGTCAATTCTAATTAATATTTTCGAACTTTGTGCTGTAATGATTGCAAATTAAAATGGAGGGAGTTTCCTCATTATGGAGATTGCGATTCCTTTATCATTTATTTATTTTATTTGAGATGTGAATTAATTGTTTCTGCGTCCCAGCAAAAATATGTAATGTGTAATTTCTCTCTTTCAGCACAAGGTGGCGGTGTTGTCAAATAAAAAGTACAGAACATATACAAGCCTCGCCGCTACATTCAACTCTTCAGGTATTTACCAGTAGGTGCATTTTATTACCGCCATCGAGGGGGAAAAGGGGGCAAATGAGTTTATTTAAAAAGATATTAATATTTATTTTGGAAAGCCAATGTTTTCTCTCCACAAAGGATAAAGATTTTGTGATATTATATCTAAAGATATTAGGGGTCGGGGTGATTTTGTATATTTTAGGATTAGTGGACTGCGGTTGCGCGGTGTGCTGTAACGTGTGTGTTATAAATAAAATGAGCCAACTTCCACACACAATAATGATAACTAGTTTTGTCGAGTTTTTCCTTTTTTATTAATATATTTTTATACGAATTTAAATATTAAATACATTATGAAGTATATAATTAGATATTCTGTGTAATACACGATAAATACTATTGTTATTCGTGGCTTATCGAAAATAAGACTAGAAACATGTTTCAGTTAAAATCTTAAAATATTATTGTTTTAATAAAAATATCATTAAGTAAAAAACTCATTTCTATTTCTTGTATATTTAAAAAGCAGTGCTGATTTTAGGTTTAATTGGCAAACATGGCCATAAACTCCGTGTTCGATTCCAAATAAGTTAAACTGTATTTTCATTATTATAGGCTGTCTAATCGTTATATAATAATTTTTCTCTCACAGTATTTCGTTTTGGCAAATTAAACGCAAAAGCAAAATGTTTATGAAATCAATTGTATGCCTTAATCTCGGCTATTTTAATTATATTTAATCTAATGTGGATTGCAGGACCTCTCCTGTGCCTGGTAGAAGTGTGTATGTGTAAAGAGGGATAAGTTTTCTCTTCCATCGGCGCTGAAAAAAAACACGGTCAATTATATATTATTTATATTATATTATATTATATTATATTATATATATATGTTATATTGTATTATATTATATTATATTAGATTATATATGTTTATTATATTATATTATATTATATTATATTATATTATATTATATATATATATTATATTATATATTTATTATATTAAGTTATATTGTATTATATTATATACCAGTAAGCAGGTGTGGGGATGACGGCAGTGACGCAATCCGTTTCTATAATACTTTATATATTCACCATCAGCAGGCCATCATATATCATTATTACTGATCACAAAAAAATATATTAAACAATGAATAAAAAATAATAATATTTCATATCTTACAACAATTTTATTTTGACATATAGGCTTTTTTTAAAAACCCTGATTTTATGATATGATCATTTGTTATGCTCGTATCAGTGTGAACTGTGTTATACTTATGCACCATTTTAGTTACAAATTATAACAGCTCATTTTAAAAATATATATTATAATTATTATATTAATAACGTTATTATTGTGTGAATGGTGTAATAAAATTGGGATAATAGCACGAGGGTGATAAATATAAATAAATAAATAAACAAGTTCAGAATCTAAGTATAAAATAACATTTATTTCTATCAAAATTCACATAGATAAATGTACAGCATTAACAATGAAACAAATTGTCATTCACCACGCACATGTTTTTTTTACGGTTTTCTGAGCATATGACGATGAAGATGATGTGATATTGTTTCGGGTTGTAACATTTCCAGAGTCAGCACAACATATCAACATAGCACAAAAAAAGAGTCAGAGAATCTACTTTAGTCAAGATCTTTAACAATATTCTTAACAAAACCGTTTCTGTCCTGCTCATTAAACATGGCACAATTTTACAGAGCGTCGGATAAAATATTGACGTTTGCAGTCCGTATAATAATATTAGTATAGTCTGTCTTCTTAAACGACGGAGACATTCTTTAAATTGAACCATTACCGCACGGAGACTTTATCAGTTCAGAAAATAACCTAATAAAATTGGAACAGATACGTCAATTATTCAAAATACGCAATGAACATAAAAATACTGGTTACTCTGTAAATTGAAGTCCATGTGATCAGCTTAAGCTAGAACCCGCGAGCGAGATCTGTACATATTAGAGCTTTTTGGTACCCAACATCAGCACAAAAGTCAACATAAACCCCATCACTAGATATGTGTTACTTCCTGCCAGTGAAATAATTTTGTCAGGTGAGTAAATCAGAAATCTCTATGTACAGAGAAGGTCATTAAAATAAGTATATTATCGGTGTAAATCTGTTTTTAAATCCAGAACACTTCTCTCCGCAATGGCTCACACCAGTCTTTTCACCTGTAGTTCAGTTCCGCTTTTACTCAGTGAAATGTGATATTCTCACTGTTTTTCTGGAGTGTTGTTAATCAGGGGACCATAGAGTCCATTTGTGTAGTTCTGGTCCTTATGTAGAAGAGTCCTGTCTCTGATCAGATCACTAAAAGCATAGTCCATTGGTGGCCTAAATCCCAGAGTGGGCATCAGGCCTGTTGTGGAATAAGGGGTCATGAAGGTGAGCCCTCGGCCATGTGCAGAGTAGGCCAGTCGAAGTGGGTTTAGGCCCAGAGGCGTGCCAAGAGGGTATGTGCTGGGGTCAGTGGTGAAGTGTGGACCGTTGGGTTGTAGTGGTGAAAAAGCTGACCGGTTGCTTAGCGTCATGGTTCCAGGCAACACAGGCCTCGGAGCGGATGACAAGGGCTGTTGGACGCTCTGAAGCACTCTCTCTGCTGACCAGGTTTCCTCTGCTGGTTTGGCTTGTCCACTGTTGTTGAGGATTTGCTCAATGGCCTGGACAACATCCCTCCCACATCCCTGGAGGACAAGCTCTAGGACACTACGTTTGTGAGTGGGGAAAACTCTGGTCAGGATGTCAATAGCATTCATATGGCGAGATGAAGCAGAGGAGGGCGAGGGCTCTTGTTCATCTTTGTCTGTGTCTGAGTCTGAGCCAAGAGGACTTATTGATGGTGGTGTCTCCTCGCCATCTTTCAAGGGTTTGGGAGCTGGAGAGCTGATGTATGACTCTCCGTCACCGTTTTCAGACCCAGAGCCGTGATGTATGTCTGGGGATGAGATCCCAGGTACTGATTCAGTGTCAGCAGATGCAGACTTTCCGGCTGTTGGCTGTGGGGTCACAGATCCTGACAGTGAAGTTTTAGGGAATAACTCAAACTTCTGCATGTTAGATTCTGGAATAGCAAAAATAAGGAAAGGACTGATTAGACTGATACCTTGGGGAAAAAAAGACATTTTTAACATTAATTAACCAATAAGTTTTATCTTTAGAACAAAGCGTAAGTATTGTCTTGTGTTATTAAGGTAATTGAAATAATTAGAATAAATGCATTTTACTTACCAGAGTTGCTGTCGTTGCTAACTTGGCTAAACACTTCGTAGTTCTGACGGGGCGGAATAATGCCGTTGGCTGCAGCCAGCGCGAGCCCTTCTGCTGTTCCGTAGAGGAGCTGAAGCTCTCGCGCTTCATTTTCTTCCTGCGCCTGCTGTCTGCGCAGCGCCACTTGCGCGGCCATCACTCGCTGTCTCTCGGCTATAAGGGTGCACTTTGCGCACATGCAGTCCTTCCAGCGACAGTAACGTTTGTGTCCTTTAAGCGCGGACACGACGCCGTGATTACGGCAGCGGGCGCACTTGGGCGTGCGGGGATATTTCTCTGTAGGGCGCAGCAGCAGTGGCGGACCTCTCAGCAGACTGCTGGCCATGGACACAGGGATGGAGGCGGCTGCAGCGGCACCGGGGTGAACCTGTGTGCCCGATGGAGCGCCAGAAAGTTCCGGACGAAGATCCATGATCTGCTCCCCTAATGGACTTGACTGATCGTCGAGGTTAAACAGCAGCAACTGATTTCTTCAATTCGATCAAGTCGCACTTGAAAGAAATGAACTTTGCGAGCATCCGACAAGTTAGCAAAAAAAAAAGGTTATTAACGGTGGTTTTAAAAATTGCCAAACCTAATCGAAATTAAGTCTTAAACAAGTTTTTTTTGTCAATCCATAAGTTAAAACGTTTAAAGAATTGTCCAGTTATTGATACCGACTTGGACAAAGTTTCCAGCTAACGAAACACAGCCAAAAACATCGATCATTAACGAGCCAAAGAAATGCAGTATAAATGTGAGCTAAGCTTGTTCTCCCTGCTCCAGCCTGAGACACTAACTTCCTCGAGAGATCGCAGTGGATACAGATCCCCCTCTCTCTCTATTGTTGCTCTCCTACGTTTTCATTAGACAAATTTGACAACAATGTGGCGCCTGTCATTGGCTAAAGGAGGACGAAGCAATCTGATTGGCTTGTGTGTTTTTCAACTGTGTCCACCTGCGTCCTTTTCTCAAATAACAAGCATCACGCAGAGCAAAGATATAAAACTTTTATCACTCAAATGCCAATACCAAAAATAGCACAGAAAAGCCACGCAGAAATTTTATTTAGCCGCGTGTATACATCAATAAATATGGTAATTTATTATTTTTGGTATACTAGGTTTTTTTTAATACAAACGAATTCTAATTCGAACTTCACCCCTAAAACAACGATCGAGTTTTTATTTTCATTGAACAGAAACGTGAAGAAAACGAATTACTTGAAGATTCTACAGCTAATGACGTCAGAATCTAAGAATAAGGTAAGTGTGCGTCATTATTATACAGTTTATATTTCTGATTATATTCGGGTTTTAATTTTGGTTTTGAAATTAAAATTAAATCCTGTGCAATTGAATTTAAAATTGTTCCAATATTATTCTAATATTTCTGTTAAGAATATTTATTTACGGTGTGTGTAAATTGTGTCGTCTACATTTTATATATGATAAATATAGGCATGATTTTTTTATTCAATAGCTTTTTAGCGGTAATCATTTTTTTATTTAAATAGCATGTAAATTATAATAACCACCAAAACTGCACCTTTTTCAATTATCCATTTTTATGTTATGCAAATACTGACATGATAGTGATAACATACTACTAATTTGTGGTTTATTAGGACAAATATTCGTGTTAAGTCTCACACCAGCGCCAATGCCGCAAGCACAGCTGACTTTCCACATCCGTTACCGGCTTCCCCACCTTTTTTTCTTTTCTTTTAATTATTATTATTATTTGCTGTTGTTGTTAGTATTATTATTATTAGTCTTATTATTATTATTATTTTTATTATTATTATTGCTGTTGTTGTTAGTATTATTATTATTATTATTATTATTGCTGTTGTTAGTATTATTATTATTATTATTATTATTATTATTATTATTATTATTGCTGTTGTTAGTAGTATTATTATTAATATTGCTGTTTAGTATTTTTAACATTGTTGCCGTTGCTGTTAATATTATTGTTGCTATTATTATTATTGCTGTTGTTATTATATTATCGCGAGTTTCGACATTCCCTCTAATAAATATAATAAATAAAACAAGATATAAATAGCAAAAAAGTGAGCTACCGTGTTGTGCCATTGTGTATTTTTTTACATAATAAATTGGTTACAAATAATTTAGTTACAATTTCTCAATTAATTTTTAATTAAGAATTTAACGAATAATTTATCACATTAAGCGACGAAATGATAAAATATCTAAAGAAAACACTCATCAAGACAAAAATATAATTGTTTGTTTTAAAATTGTGTCTTAAATCCGTGCATTAAAAAGACTTGGATTATTCTCCAAGTCTGCCAGCACACAACACTCCATCCTGTTCCATTCCGTTCAAAAAAAAAAAAAAAAAAAAAAAAAAAAAAAAAGCTTGTTTGAGGAGAAATTCGAGACAAAACAGCTTTTAGGATTGTACTGAAATTATTAAAATACACAGGCGTTAATTAGAAGGACATTTGCATAAATATATATTTTAGAATAAACGTACAATTCAGAAATATTTCTCTTTAAACGGTACATAGTTTGCACTTTCTGAACCTGATCTGCAGATGATATGTAACACTGCTCATTTCAACCCATTAATAATGCAGTAAGGTAAACACTCATTCCTTTTTTTCCCCCCAGAAACTGAAAGGGATTTACGGTATCAAGCCTGTTTTATAGAATCTTTTCCACTTGTGTATATTCTAAAGGCTGAGCCGTTTTCTGCGCAGTGTTTCTCTGATTCGGCGCTCCCCTGCGCCTCTACCCGCTCCTCTGTGTTTACATACGGAATCACAGTAAGCAAATGCCATCTGTCCCATTGCCACTCTCATCCACACCTTTAATTACTGAACCAGCACCACTAATAGAGACGATATTAAACTAAATCTTTTTGACATTCAAAGTAATTATCTCCGCAGCTCTCTCGCAAGACTGAAAATAGCCATCCGAAAAAGCAATTCGGTGCTCATTACAAAAACCACACGTAGTTCGAACTGTTTAATTGAGTCTGCCGCACTGGCAAACTGGGGGCAGATCTGTTTACAAACACTTTAAACAAGAGTGAGTATGAATGTGTATCTGTATGTGATGTTTTAGAGATTTATGAAAAAAAATAAAAAATCAGACCTTAAAAAAAAATATATATATAGACTACATTTTAATTTACGTATCAATATTTTACACACTACATCTTTAACTGCGCTTAGAAACTCATTAAAATTTTATTTTATTGGAACTTTTACAAGATAAATAAATAGATAAATAAATCTGCAGAATATTTTTGCATTTTTAGACTATTTTTTAAATCAACCTTCATTTAATGAAAACCTAAAAAGAGATAGAGAAAAAAATATATAGAGATACCAGTTTTTTAATGTGAGCTTATAAGTATTATGGATAAATATTTTTTTGCTTGTTTTCTTCAGCAAAGTTTACAGACAAAAACTTAATGTTGTCGTACACAGACCTTTAAGGATTTTCCCCAGAGGGACCAAACAGCACTGAAGGGTTCTACGTTTTTGTAGAGGGTGTACGTATATACGTGTGTATGAGTCCAACTTACACCGACTACTTCAACCTATTAACTGAATAGATATCTTTGAATTCCAATTAAATGCCCCCGGGGCAATTAAAAGTGACTGTGAGCACTTAAGAAATTCAACATTCTTTCAAACAGTTCATCAGACCTGTGCATCAAAAACCCATACAGGCCTTTCATCCTCTTTAGAAACTCCACAGATGACTGAGTTTTACACCTTTTTGAAAGAGACACAAAAGAGATGCTTGACCCAACATATGTAACAGCATGTCTCTGTTCCTCTAGTACCCCGGAGAGCTTTTGTGGCGACCTTTCTCACCGCCGCTGTCCGGCCCGAGCGCGCCTGGAGTTGCATTGCCTCCCGGGAACTCCTGCTGAAACGATGAGTGTGTGCGAGGCGCAGCAGAGGTTAGAGTAGCAGATCCAGGGGGTACACGAAAAACCGGTGTGCATTTACACGCTTCATCTCATCACCAAGTCCTCATTAGGTTGTTAACCTCTTGTTCACAAAAAAAAAGCTACCGCTCCGCACAGGCCTTTCACCCGAACTCAGGCATTCCCCTCGAGGCACAAGACACAGCCAGTAAACTGGAGCAAAATAAGCCTTTAGAATGGGTAAAAAAAAAAAAAAGTGCTCAAGTTCTCTTTCTCTCTTTTTTAAAAAAATTATTGTTTAATAGTACATTTAGTAAAAGAGCAGATCATTTACTCTTTGCAATTTTAGATTTTTTTTACATAACATAAAATCAAGTCTTTTTATAATAAATATATTGCAGTCTGTTTAAGTTGAACACATGCCAGTTTAAACGCAGTGTTAGGATTTTCCTAAAATAGAATTCTAGCGGAATTAGTATGAAGTGCTGTCGTTTTGGAAAGTTTACTAAATTAGCAGCAAGAAAGCTGCGCGCCTGCGTGCGCGCGTTTCAGGTACCAGCCAATTAAAACTGTCCAGTCCTCCACATCTGCCTCCCTTTACAAAGCGAAGCGAACAGAACAGAAAAGAAGGAGGCCGGTGAAAGAACGCTCATTGAGATCACAGATGGAGTATAGGTTTTTGCTAGAAATTTGAGAAACACTATTGTCCCCAAATCCAAACTCAATGTGTTCGTGCACAATGGCTGCTGCTTTGAGCTCTGCCGACTCAATTGGCCTTGTTTTTTAAACTTGAAGTGTTCAGCACAAAGACTGGCCTCCTAAATGTCACAACCGCTCCGAGAGGGGCTCCACTGCGCGACTCGCTTCAAAAAGGAAAAGAACACAATTATGAAGCAATAATTACTCTGCTTCAGTTCGCACGCCACTGCGTCCATTCAAACCTCTTTAGCCCCATTTAATGCTTTATTCACGCCGCCATAATCCGAATACCACAGCTTGATTTTTTCCCCTTTCCTTCCGCAGAATTTTCTTCTGAAATGAGTTTGGTAAAGGAAACTACAAGAAACTAAAGCTTTTACTTCTGCGCAAATGTTTACATTATATAAAGTCAAACCTTCTTAAAAAGTAAAACACAAACTAAGAGCAAACCCCAAGGGGAAAAATAATAACCTATAATAAAAACACATTACGGATAAAGTAGGTTCACATCACGATATATTCATTTATTTCAGTATTATTTGGTTTCCATGCTTGTTATAGGTTATTAATCAGGTACTTTTTAAATGAGCTTTTTTTAAACACAGAAAAGCCTCAATATTAACCGAATACCTCTTTTCAGATAATCTGTCTAGCGTCATGTGGGTACCAAAAAACCAAATGTTATTACATTTACATACAAAACCTTATTTGTTGCAGGAGATTTCCGTCTGTCTGAAATCAGGTGTTGCTAAATTAGGCGTTAAAAAGTAAATGAAATATGAGACTGATGAAAATATGTTTATAGAACTGTTTTTAGGTTCGAACATTTTTTTAAAGAACCAGAAAACGTATTACAAATAATTACACTGCTTCTAAGTTAAATCTTAAATCGCAACATCACGTGAACGTTCGGTTATGATTATTACTATAATTAGGCTAATAAGCCTAAAAATGCGTAGCATTAAATATTTTTCCCTGTAGGCCTAAATATTTTACAGTTAATACCGCACACCAGAAAGTGAACCTTACGCAATCACCGTTTTCTTAGACTGCACATAATGATTACGTTGCAATCGTTTATTTTTTGTGTTATTTATTTTTTCTTTATTTCTTATTTTTTTAAGTCGCATTTTGTTGATTACAGGCATTTAATATAAGATGCCATGTGTAAAAGAATGTGTAAATTGGGGGAAGGGGTTTTTAGAAGGGAGTAGGTCACAATGTGAACCATGGGTAGGTTATTACTGTTAAAATTACTGTTAACGGTTTAACGATATATTTTTGTTAAAATTACTTATTGTTTGACAAATTGTGTTATTGTATAAAATGATTGTCTACTTTATATTAACCTGAAACAATATTTAAAAGCAACGATGTTCAAAGGTTTATTTGTCTAAATTTATATCAGTTCTACAGAATTTGGAGCGCACGGTAGAACTTTCCATTCAGGTTTTTTTTTTTTACTAGTTCGTGAATCAGTTTATGTTTAATGCCACTGTAGTGATTAATGTCACCGCTGATCTGATGTTTTTCATTTAAGGAAATGAATAACCGATGACGCACAGCATCGTCCTTTTATGTAACTACATTTATGTAATAGTAAATTTTTACGACGAGCGATTATTATTATTATTATTATACTTTTTAATACATCGAGTGTAAACAATAAAAGCTATGATTAAACGTTTTTCATATCTGCGTTTTCACGGCACTGCCCTGAGAGCCAAAATAAAAAAAATGTAATAAACAAAACACAAGCTTTTTTTTACATGTTAAGATTTGGTCTATTTGTACCAAACATATATCTTTTCTCGCTCCACACACACACACACACACACACACACACACACACACTTTACGTCCGTCAAGAGACAAGCTTATCCGATCTAACCAACGGAATGTTTTAAGTCCAGACATTTGTATAACGGTGCATCAAGACAGGGCAAAGAAAAGAACTGTCCGCAGCTTTTTAAGCCACATAGATTTCATGTTTTTTTTAGATCCAGCACGTCCGAGAAAGTAAACTTTAAGTGACCCGTCGGGTTAGTTTAGTCTGGGATTTTATCATGGCGGTCTGAGTTGGTGTAAAAGGCGCGATGAACGCTTTGAGGGAGGGGGGAGCGACTGCGTTAGGAATTGTGTTCTCCCATCGAGGGCCAGCATTCTTGACCCTTAAAGACCGCTTAAACATTATTGAACGCTTCCCCTTTGTCGCCGGAGCATCGCGTCGCCACCAGAGGTTTAGCAGCGCTCAGTCTGTACTGAAGCTGTAGTGTGGGACAACCTCATGGTCCAGCCAGTGGGCGGGGCCGACGTATGATTGACAGGAGCCTATTCTTTAACGTTGATAGAGATGTCAAAGACTGGTGGAAAGTGGGGTCCATTTTGGTTGAAAAAGTAGAGTTTAAAGTTTTTGACTTATAGTGTTAATTAGCTTATGGCTCTCAGGGCCTTATTAGATAAATAGAAGAGGCGCAAGACTAACAAAAGTCTAAATAACTGTTTCATACAAAACGTAAACATAAATTATGATAAACAGCATACTATTTCCATGGTCAAGGCAAGAGGTAAGTTTTTAGTTTAAAAAATGTCATTCAGTCATCATGATCATATATGCTCAAAAGTTTGTCTCTGTGATATGGGATTTAACATTAAAGTATTTCAACAATTTTGTGTTCAACTTTGCTTTAATACTGAATAGTTATTATCACATCATTAAAAAAGTAGATTGTGACTTTTAAACACCAAGCTTATTATTAGAGGTGTGGAACTTGCTGATCTCTTTTCACTTTGCTTAAAAAGCCATCCTCTCTCCCTCCCTCACTCCCTCCCACTGCGAATAAATAGACAAGTTGGATCAAGTTAAAAGTATCATCATCACTCTATCCCATTATCAGTACTTCCAGCCAAGGGCTAGTTGTGTCTGTACATAGCTCACGTCTGCATGCATTAGTGAAACACTCAGTGATTGAAACAGTAATATCACACATCACAGGAGCTGCACAATCAGCATTAGTGCATTAGGTTGAAGGAGTTACCTGTCATTTCTGCACCAGTAAACATTAGAGAAACTTCATCTTGACAAGCCGTGCTGCTTACATGTCCACGCCTTTCACTCTGCACGCAGACATGAGTCTCGAACACAACACTTCCTTTGAATCAGCACACACTAACCAAGCAAAAGAACAGTTAAATTTTCATTATTTCCAGCTAATTTGAGTCAGCAAAAAATAAATAAAATTAATTTTGAAGCTTCCTATCTTTTAAAAGCATTACAAGCGTCTAGTATCAGGATCACTTTACGTGAGATTTTAGCTTCTTATAATAAGAGAATATGGTTTAATATGTTCATTGAAAGATCCATTGTCAATTATAAGATGATCAACTGATCAATTAAAGGGGGGTGTCTTTAGGAAAGATTTAGACACGAATTTATTAATCAACCAAATCTTCAATGTTGGGGAAGCTTTGGAATGACAGAGGTCAATTAGAGAGGTGTAGGATAATAGCGACAACTAAAAACACTAAAATTGGTCATTAAAAATATAAATCTAATTAAAAAAAGTGATTGGATTATGACCTCATTGTCTGACAAAGTTAAACTACTCACAAATTTATTCAGTATTTTGTGTATTTTTTTTCTTGAAAGCATCATTTCTATAAGTCATGCAAAAGTACCGGCACCCTTGATGAAGATGAACAAATGAGATCTTAAAGTGCATGGCTGATAAATACTGTCTTCGACAAAAAAAAAAAAATCTAAGTGAAATGCTTTTCTTTTTAACAACAAAAAACAATTAAACTTGGAATTATATTTAAATGTATTTGAAGAGAAAGAACCATAAAAGTTATCTGAGGTCAGACTTTACCGTGGTTCAAAAAACATGTTGCAGGAGTACATCAAAATAACTTGAAATGCTAATTAATTTGGCCAAATAAATACCAAAAGATCAAGCACACGGGCCTGCTGCCTTTCCTGCATTCATAGGAATGTTTCGAAATGTATATCTGGTCATCTCTAATAATTATTAACAGAGCTACAGTATGTAAGTACACTTGAATAGACTGTTAGAATGAGTTGCCTGAAGAAAGACTTTATTGACAGTTACAAACAAACTAAAGTACCTTGATTAGCCAAACGCCACAGGGACTTTGGCTAAAAGGTCCTAAAATAACACCAAAACTAAACTCCATTTAAAAAATACAAAAACAAAACACACCAATGCACAAAACAAAGAATTTACAATAAATACATTTCATTTTTTCACCTCATATCGTAAAGTGCATCTTATTCGGATACACCATTTTTGTTCATCTTTATCAAGTGTGTTGGTAATTATGGCCCTCACTGTACATTTGTTTAAGAAAACAAACAAAAAAAAAACTTCAGTGTAAAGAGGAGCTTGCAAGATACATTAAATTTTCGTACATTTACTGAAACGTGTGTTGCATGCTAAATAGAAGCATCACCACACACAAGCTAATGTGCAGAATACCCAAACATGTTTCCCCAACCTCACTAAGCTCCACACAAGGTCGTTGAGACCAGCTGAGGACTTTCACTTCATTTCTCTCACTCAAACTTCTTCTATTTGGTTGTGCGATGAACGGCGCTGCAGATGGTGCAGTAAGCTTTTAATCTCAGAGCTGAACCGGGAAAATTAGCCTTTGTGGCAGATAATAGACAGAAGTCTGGAAAAACACAGCTGAAAAACAAGACAATGAATCAATTTTATCCAACCATTTGTTTGACTTTCATATGGGCATATCTGTTTAAACCCTTCAGCATTATAGCAAAACATAAAATAAAAATACATATACACACATATTTATTTATATATATATATATATATATATATATATATATATATATATATATATATATATATATATATATATATATATATTATATATATATATATATATATATATATATATTATATATATATATATATCTATATATATATATATATATATATATATATATATATATATATATATATAAATTTTTTAAATTAAAGGTTATAAATAAAACAAAGCCTCTACTCCAGATCCTACTTTATATGACAGCCTCTTTTCTGCCAGCTTAATTATGTTCACCAGACTTATCTTTAAAAGAAAAATACTGTTGCCTAGACCAGATGAAGCAAAAAAACTTGCAACTGTGAAGGTAGACGTCAGTGCAAATAGGAATATATGATTTCCTGCTAGCAAATTACAAGCCTGTTCACAACAAATGAACTTCTAACGATTTTACCTCTCTCATTTCCCAAGTGGTACTATTAGATCCAAAGGTCACCGTATAACCTATGATTGGAATCAAGTTACACAAATGACTATGCTAAGGCACAATAATGTCCCAAAGTTTGGCCCCTCAGTGCATATACCGTGTTAGTTAGTTTATAAGGAATCAACTTTTTTTACCGTTTCACAATCCAAATTTAAAGCAATCTCTAGGCTTTTATTGTTACCAAATCCCACAGTGCCATTAAAAAAAATAAGCACCATGAAACTGACATGTTCATATGTACATTTTATAATGTATCCAACTAAAACTAATACAGCATCAAACCTAAAAAAAAAAAAAAAAAAAAAAAAAAAAAAAAAAAAAAAGGAAGGAAAAAGTTGACCATGATGAATTTTTCAGGAGTTGAACGTTGGTAAAAAGGAGATGAAGATAACAGACACTCCAGGAACTTGGCTGAAAAGCAAATGAACCAATGTAATTGAGGGGAAAAATACATAGTTCAGAGTTCTTTATGAAATATCTGTTGCTTGTCACATACCACCATATTTTGGTATTTATTTATTCATATGTTTTCTTGCATAAATCAGATCTAAAAAGCAGTCATAGTGGATCATCCTCACCTGCGATGCTCTGAGTCTCCACAACTGAATTTTTTATTTTTTTGGTTACCTTTTTAGTGGGTGGAGAAAAACATGACGTTCTGTGTGGGATTGAGTATCAGTATCTCTGTGCTTGTGAAAGCTTCAGTGTGAATCTTAAAACACTCATGATTCATGTACGACGTACTGAGTGTATTTGCGTGTAGCTGTTCTCTGTGGACACCATGCTAAAGTTCTTCATTGTTTGTGTGATTTGTCCAAGTGCAGTCAGTCCTACTCTTTGGCCTCCAGAAAGAGGGTCTCTTGAGGGAAGAGTTTGGCTTCCAGCAACGTCCATGCCGGGTCTAACTGAGTTATCTGGGAGAGAAAAAAAGGGAAAGTATCTAAATTACTGCAATAAAAAACACTAAAGACAAAATTTTCAAACAGTATTGCCAATTATATAAAAATAAAGTGAATATCTATTAATCATGACTATGATTACTTCTTACTTTGGCAGCAACCATTTTCCTTTTGAATTTGAATTGTACGTGTAACTGACTGCATGCTGTGTGTGGGCTATGCTGTGCATGTGTGGGGTCTGTGTCTCTAAAACCATGAACTAGAGTTGCAGTAACCTGATCACATCACCATGAGCACCAAGTCTCCCGTTTCCCTCCGAGATAGACCCTGTTTGTTATTACACATGCACCAATCCAAAACAAACACACAGCCAGATGGGGGCATGTGGTGGACCTATAAGGGTTTAGCCTGTGCTAACCTACATGACAGCCACACTGAGGTGGGGTGCCATGACCGCTGGCCAATATAGTCTGAAGAGGAGTGAAGAGTTCTTAAGTTTTGATAGAAGGAAGGGGTCAATTTTACACGTTTTACAAGGTATTGTGAAGAGGAAAATGCAAGACACCCAGCAACGCAGAAGATCTAAAGGTTGCTATCAGAGAAACCCGGACTTCCTTAACACCTCAGCAGTGCCACAGACTGATCACCTCCATGCCACACTACAATAATTTATTCAAGGGGAGACCCAACGAAGTATTGAGTGCTGTACATGTTTATACTTTTTACAACAGTAAAACATCTGTATTAAAGATCACTTTCTTGATCTTAAGTTATATTTTAATTTTCGAATAGACAAAATATACATATAGGTATAATATATAATTATGTGTATTAGAAAAATATATAGAGAGACAGAGAGAAAGAGAGACATAAGTTGATTGTAGTGAGCTAATAGCTGGAGGTTCTCCTGTTACATAGGGCCTGTGTTCACACCTGTGTGTCCCAAACTGTGCAGTCACTGGCAGCTCATCACAGGGCATTAACTACAGCTTAATTACAAACTATTTGTAGCTCACAAGACCTCCTAGTCTTACCCCCACTAATGCTTAATACACTGACCTTTAAGTGGCATAAATTTGCATTAGATGGAGTGAGAAAAGCCAAAAGACTAAAATACATAATCAGTGTTGATATTCAGAGACATAAGCATTACTGCAGAACCATCAGGGAAACAAACATCCAAAACGCTCTGTTTACCTTAACATGTTACTACTTTTCTAGCTATAGTAACTAGAGACTTTTGTGCTGCTTTCATCTGCAACTATAGATCTGCAATCTGTTTAATAAGAGCAATGATTTCCGTGTTTTCCTTAATGTGGACACTGTGGCTATTTTCATCTTACATTACACACAAATCTTAACACAAAATCCAACTGAAATGGAAAGCCCAACCACAAATGTATTAGACACCAATGTACAATGTATTGCTAGGGGTTGTAGAAAATAATAATGATAATGTGCAAATCTCAAATAATCCACCAATTTCCACCTCTAGTAATTCTGTTACATTGTTACGTGTCAGAGGAGAGGCTGGACTATTAAAATAAATTGTTAAAAAGTAAATTAAAAGGGTTAGTTTGCGACGTAAAATATTTTGTTGATGAAACATAAGAAAATAGCCACAATGATCTGAGATGAGAAAATGTTACTGTAAGCTAGGAACAGGAATAGTATTTTTATGAATTCTTAATATCAGCTACAGCATGCAAATGAAAGGGTCAAAAGTTTGAGTTAAGAGCATGGTGGTGCAAATGTAATAAAGAAGGATGAATGAATGCATTCTTTGGACCTATGAGGCCATTCAAGTTTAATTAAATATCAATTAAAAGGTTATATTCTACTGGAATACATGTTATGAATATATTCAGGGACAGTTTACCCATCGTATAATAGTTACATGGCAGCTTAGTAGTGCTGGGACTTTAATCCACGATCTTGCGATCATTAGTTCAACACCTTAAACACTGAGACTTCCATTTAAGATACAACAGCATATATGATTTTTATATATAAATAAATAAAACATTTTCTGGAAGGAAACCTTCTGTGGTGTTTCTACATACAGAACTTTACATAGCCAGAGGGTTAGATTAATCACCCCTTGCCTCTCAGAGCGTACACCTTCTTTCACGAGAGAAATCCTATGTTTGCTGAGTGCCCCAATAATTGTTGTCTCATTACAGCGACATTTATCAAAGATTTTGACATTATAATCACCTCCATACACAAACACACACACACAGACTCATTAGCAATCTGATTGTTTTCTGAACAGCAATAAAGAGAGTCATTCGTGTTCATATCAAGGTGTCTCATTAGGACAGGGTTCCAAGCCCTCTGACCGAGCTGCTGTTCTGCACAATCTTATTAAATGAAGGGAAAGATCAGACAGGCTCTCCAGCAGCGTGCGTCTCTCAAGGGAAGGATGTGAAGGTACACCAATAACAGCACATTTGCTTTGTTGCCCCAAAAGTCATCCAAGTGTGTGATAGCTGCCCTTTGTTCACGAGCATGACCTGAGGGCTCAGTGAGACACAGGGAGGAGGTGGCACTTGACAGCAGGAGAAGGGTGAGACAACACCAGCACAGGCTGGCAAAGGGGGAGAGAAGGATATACAAGAGATAAAAGATAGACAGGCAAGATGGCACTGCCAAAAAAAAAAAAGAAAGAAAAAAGAAAAAGCAACCAATCCACACTTTCTTTCCCTCCTCCTGTGTGCCACTTTACAAATAGTGCCTATGCAAATGAACCTGAAATGCTGCTATAACACCCCAGCATCAGGTAGACCCAAATGAGGGTACAGGGTGGCACAGGTGTGGCTGTGTGTTTTGATGACTGTTCTCTTTAAGAAAGGGGGCGAAAAAAAAAAAAGAGACAAACAAGGTGTCAATCTATGGCAGGAGACAGATGCCATGGGTGATTGTTTACATTGGTATCCAATTAACAGGCCATAAGAGCAGAAGCATCTGTCAACAAACAAAGCTGTTGCTTTCCTCCCCTTGATGCGTCTCGCTCTCCTCTCTCCTTCTCTTAACACTTGTTTGTTTCGCTAGAACCTTCTGCTTGCCCTTCATCAATTATATTAGACTATTCTAGGTAACAATGATCATAGCAAGGTAACGTACACACACACGCGCACACACACACACACACACAGGGCAAACATATGAAGTGAGCTCATTTCAGGATGGGCCGATTCATCTCTCGGTAATCCTAGGAAGGTTTATTAAAAGGAAAGAAGTGGCTGTGTGGGTAAAGAGAGTCTTGCATGGCCGCTGGCTGTTTTCTTTAGGCTCTGATGATGTTGATGGCAGGTAATCCTCCTAAACCTTTAACAAACTCATCCTGAACGGCTCCACACAGGCCAACAAAAACAAGACACACAGCCACCCTGTTGACCCGAGAGGCTGACAAACAGCAAAGCACAACGGAAGAGGAAAATAAAAGTAGTAAAAAAAATAATAACAACTTGACCAATGATGGGTATGACAGCAGTATAATATTTAAATGCACATAAACTATGCACTCATTTAGAGTTCCATTTACATCAACAGGGTTTAATCAGCTTCAGCCCTGCAGTACCTCCTTCAGTCTCTAATTTCACTATATAGCCTGTGAGGTTTAATGGAGGCTGTATCCAGAATGTAAACACCGGTGTTTAAAAAAAATAAATAAAAAATTAAAAAATTAAAAAATCAGAGAATAAATGAGAGTGAATATTTGCTTTATGGAAAACGGCAAACAATACACTTTTATTTTTCAGCAGTGATGTAGCTGACATGCGTCAGAAACAGGATTTACTAGCGTCATCCACAGCTGCCAAAGTGGCAAAATTAATTTCAGTAAAAGAATGTTTAAGGATTACCATGAAACAAACTAATTAAAATCACAATGCGGCTCTTTTACAATAAAGCAGGTGGATGTTATGAAGTCGAGACTACAGAGCAAACTTGCACAAGGCAGACCGAGCGAAAACAAACTACATTCGAATACAGCACAGTCAAAGTGCACAATACATTTAAGCTAAATTAACAATGAACTCAGCAGCTGAACTCTCAGTGATGTAATTCAGGCTTTGTTTCGCTGGGCAGCAGCACTTCAAAAGGCAGTCAGATAAATATTGCAGTTCATTAGTCTAAATCAAAAGAAGAACTGGCCTATACACTGGAAGGAGTCCGGAGAAAATAAAGAGCGCACAGGCAATAAACTGGCTTCGGAATGAGGAAAAAGGTGCAGCTGAAACAACGTCCATGTAATGAAGCCATTTAGGGCCCTTCACGATTAATTAAAATCCAATAGCCAGGTCTGACTTAGCACCGTGTTGTGAAGTGTTTATTTGGCCAATTAGAAAAGCAGTGGGGGATCATTATCAGGCTGCAGGAGGGTAGCAAGGGTGTTAGCGTTAGCTGAAGTTGGTGCATGGCTAAAGTGGGGGTCACGGGAAAGAAAACTTGTTTTCTGGCAGAGTGCAAAGCCCTGCCTCCTGGCTAGCCTTTAGCACGGCTTCGAGAGAGGCTCTACACATCACAGGCGAAGGGCCAATCTAAACACACAAACAGAGGTGCACGCCAAAATCCAAGCCGCCAAACTTAAAACACGCCATTAATTGTGCTGTGACAGCTTCACCACTAGACAGTGACCACGTCTGTTAAAGACACAAACGCTCTTAGATTTAAAAAAAAAAACAGTACAGAAGTCAAAAACGTAAAAATAAGAGCATATACAGATTCCCAACATCAGTCTAGATCACTGTGCCATGTTATTGAAGACAGTATGAATAGGGTGCGACGGCCTATGGAAGTCTGGCATTGCATTAAAGAGCATATGAATAGATGCGGAATGCAGAAGCTAGTGCTAATCCCTCTTCTCCTGCACCCCCAACGTAGGCAGGTGCTCAAAGAGAAGAGGAGAACAAACAGGACCTGACAAAGGACGAGCTCTAACGCAGTAAGGACGGATAGAGAAACAACAGCATTCGGCTACTAGCTCGTCTCTCCACCCACACAACCCCCTCACCCCCCAACAGACCTCATCTCATGTTTGCTCGCTCACTTATTGCTGGCAATTAGCTGGGTTTTTGGGTTTGGAGGCGAGGAAGAGAAAGAGAGCGAGATGAAGTTTAAACATTTGCGCTGAATTACAAATGCAATACTGCTGCAAGCTCTAATCCTGAGGGAAGGATGGAGAGTCTGTGAAAGAGATGATTTTTAATTACAGCAAGGAGAACTAGAGAGAGAGGGAGAGCGAGGAGGAGGATTAAACTTGGGCACTGTGCTCAGAACGAAAAAAAAACCCCAAAAAACACTGAGAGTCTTTCTATGCTCAACTCTGTAAGCTCACTCCAACGCTGGATACACTTTTCACCAAACATAGCTCTCCTCTGGTTCCTCAGCAAAAAAGTCCATGTGATCATGTGCTTCAATACATGGTTAATTAAGGTGCATTTTTAAAATTAAATAAATAAATATCCGTTAATAATTTGTCATATGATTACACATGTGCCTAATAAGTGTGTTCAGATTTTTTTCTTTTCATGTACCAGTGTGTGTGTGTGTGTTTTTTTTTTGTAGGGACCGTCCTTCAGGTCCCCATGGGCTCGGATGGCATGCTGTCTGGGCAGGCCTGCACACTTCTCCTGATTAATGGAAAGCCCATTTCTGTTTCCATGCTGTTAATTAGTCAGGTCGTTAAGGCCAGTGCTTGTTATCTACCTGCTGCAGAGCAAGCACACTCAGCTCTCTAATGACGTGCGGCAGAAAAAAAAAACACTCACGCAGGAGAAATGTGCTGACTGTATCCTAAGTAGCCAGTGTGCTTTTCTCTGCTTCAAAGACTGATTACAAATATCCGAAAAAATTATTCATGCACTTGTAGATAGATATTAAAAAAACCAGGAAAAATACTAATTAGTGAAAGACAGATTTTTAATTAACGTGCAGGTGTGTGAGTATTTGTAGAGTCCTATAGTAGAGAAACACATGCCCGAGCGAGCGCGCACACACACACTAAGGGATTAAAGTGGAGCAACAAACTCTCGCCACATGGTGGAATTAACTAGCCAATTATACACTCTGTTTTTCCTGCTGAGCTGTAACACTCACACACAATGACCCCCCCCAACACACACATGCACACACACACAATCTAGTGTCTGTATTTTAATTACTGCCTCACAGGTGGACAAGACTTAAAAGTGATTTGAGTCCTTAAAATTAGACCTTTTCCAAAAATATATTTCAAGTTTGTTTAGTCTGAAGGAGAATAGGTATGAGTGGCGTATGAGTGGGTGGATGTAGACTCACGTTTCTACGGGGGAAAGTGGTGAGCACTTTAAATTCATCCGATGGATACCCTTTGGAGGCCACAAAGTCGAAAAGGACCTGGAGCTTGCAACTGCCCAGAAAACGCCTCTCCAGGAACTCTCCGCTGGGCGTCCTTATACGCAGCTTACTGATTGGTTCTCCTGCATCCTCTTTGGGCTCAGGCGGCAAAGTCTGCTCCAGTGAAAGTCGAATGGCCTACAGAGGTGTTAGGACAAATCTCAGTTACTATGTACTAAAAAAATTGCAGCAAAATGACAAGTCTGCAGTTTTAAATTGTGTATTTTGATTTAAACATGGTCAACTGCAGCACACACTTCAGCTGGATAGTGTGCTATATACTCAGCTAAAACAGAGCAAGTTACGTCAGAAAGCAGAGACTTAGAAAAGAGGAACACTAAACAGACGACTAAACTTGATAGTGAGCGTGTGTGAGAGAGAGAGAGAGACAAATGGAAGACGAGTGTATTGGTCTCCTGTGGCTCAGAGCAGGACCTTTTTGCTCCCTGGAGATTTTCACCTCCAGCTTGTTGTTCCTGTTGTGACACTGGGTAGCATATGCTGTGACAACATGTGCCGCCTTTATTTACCCACCGTAATGCAATTATATTTCATCAAAGTGTACAACAGTAGCTCATTAGCAGCTGCAGGCTTTGTGTTGCACGCGTGCCGGCCCTGCTCCCTCAGGTAGGGGCCTGTGTGGTAAGGGCTCTTTGGGGAACGAGCAGCATCCCTCCCTGGACCTAACCCTCTGCATGCGTCTGTATGTATATACGTGTGTGTGTGTGTGTGTGTGTGTGTGTATGCGTTGTCCATCCGTCCCTGCACACAAAGAGTGCTTCGGAGCATCTCTTTCAATGCACAAAACAAACAGAGCGTACCTGTGTGTTTGTGTAGCACCTGACATGAGGAGGAATAACGACATCACCACTCCCCTCTTCTTTTTCCTTCTTTTATTCGCATCAGACACAAAAGAGTCAAAATCACAGATAGCATGTTCCTCTCTCTCTTGCCCTACACTGTTTGTCTGAAGCCATTGTCACCACGCATATGCAGCGAGGGGGCTGCTGTGTGCAAGAGTCTGCAGTTGTGTGTGCGCGCGCGCGAGTGTGTGCCGGCAAGTTTGGAGAGACTCCAGGTGGAGAGCATCATTCCGCTTTTGTTTATTCATGCACAATGTCTGAAAAATAAAGCATTAAGGTAGCCAGAACGTGCACACACACACACAAACACTGTGCTATAAGCAGCTGCTGGCCACTACACGCTACACAGACTCCTTTTAATATCTTCCATCTTTACATGGCACCAGAGTTAAACCGAGCGCTAGAGAAACAGATTCGAACACGGCTGGTTTAATTCCATTTGGAATGACGCAGGTTAAAATGTAAACTCCAAGGAGGAGCTATGGAGCATGACTGAGTTAACAAAAAGGATTATTACATCACCTGAACAAGGCCCAGAACGTTGATGAACTGAACATGAAATGATAACCTTTTTCACAGTCTGGGGATTCACATTAAAAAGCATGAAACTGATGTCATATATCGTGACAACACAATATTTCACAGAATAAATAACTACAGCAGGTGCTGGGTGCAGGTGATTTTATCTGTGTGCACTCGTATGTTGCCTCTGCAGCGCCAGTCCCTTAGGGTTCATTAAAGACAGCAGGTGAGCAGCTTTTTTTTTTTTTTTTAAAAAGCCTCTCATTAAAGCACATACGTATACAGTATATACACACACACAAACCCAAAACGACGTGACACAATTACTCAAGAGCCATCTTTGTTAACGTGCTTTAAACATTAAAAGCTTTATCGAACGAGGGCCAAAATCAAGCTAATGCAGGCTATTGTGAGGTATCATATATCTGAAAATACACTGTTGCTTACAAGGGGTTGAATACACCATGGCAATCAAGTGAGTGCGGAATGTAAAAGAAAAAAAAAAAAGGAAAAGGGAAAAAAAAAAAAAAAAAAAAAAAAAAAAAAAAAAAAAAAAAAAAAAAAAAGAGACAGAACTGGCCTAAGCTAATTATAAGTCTTTGTGAAAGCCTGTTTAACTAATGTGACAAATCATCTCATATAGCAGGTTCACATCGGCGGACAACACGCTTTATATTACTGAGTAAACAGACAATAAGCAGACCAAGGGGAGGGCCAGGAAGTCTGGGTTATCAGCTTTCTCTTTAAACTCAAGTCTGCTTTTGTGTGTGTGTGAGGATAGTGTTGTGCTGCTATTGTGCAGTCGGGATTTAATATGAACCTGTGTGTTGTGCATTTCAATTCACTAAAGGGACAATAACATTTGTGTGCACCACAAACAGTAGAATGGTGGCTTTCTCGGTCTAGAAGAGCCGCTTTTCCGGCCACAAGCGATTGCCTGAAAATCCTTTTTTAGTCCCCGGCTTTCATCTGTACCTTTTAGTGCTACAGTCTTTAAAAAAAAAAAAGAATGTAAACAACCAGAGAATCATATACATTTATGCATGAAGAGAATAGGCTGTCACAGTATATCCTGCCCTGTAGAAATATTTTCTATTGAGTTCACACAAACATTTCAATTATCCACATGTCACTGGAATGACGTCTTCCCATCAGACACAGCCTTAAAAATATTAATAACAAATAAAGTATGCGGGTCACACCCACGTGCCCCCCCCCCGCACTAAATATTGCACTATCGATATTTTATCTTGATTTACTTTTATGTTATTTCATTAAAACCCACAGTGTTTGTCAAATGACGACTTCTTCCGCTCCTGACACATACAGCCATAGTCAAGGAAAACATGGCGGAAAAAATAAGGGCGTCTCCGGCTTTGTATTTATTGTATTTTAAGGTATTTGTTTGACATCTTTTTGAAGTTATTGCACTGTACTGCAATAAGCATCATGGCCCTTGCCAATGCACAGCCCTACACAGTGCCTATGGCTAGATATTGAGAATTCATGCCAGACCCAAAAAATAATAATGGCCCATTTTTGATGCCCCACAGTACAGATTGCATAGACTGGCATTTTAAAGGACTTAAACACTAGTTATATTCAATCTAATCGAATTTATTCTAATTCTTAGCAAAAGGTCAGTAATTAATGTGCTGAACTGCTGATCAGAGGACAGTGAGTGAGTTCATCACTACCCAGCTGCCACTGCTCAACAAAAAGAGAAGATTCTGCTTAAATACCGATGTAAATTACATTTTTTTTCTAATATATTTTTAACAATGCTCATAACCACCATCGCCATGACGCCATGAAATACACTATGGAAGAATGGTGTTTATTCGTTCAGGGTTTTGTTATTTTTTATCTTTGTAGATCTATGCCCTTGCTTCCCTATGGTGTCCTGTCAGTTTGTAATGAACTAAAACACCTTTTAGTAATAAGTTTACGAACAATCTTCCAGTTTAATTCAATTCAATAGAACGAGTTTTATATTTTAATTTAGAACATTCAGAATCCAAACCGTGGCGAATTTGTTATCCACACACAAGGAAGTGTTGGCTCAGTGGTAAGGTGTTGGACTGATACCCGGAGGATCAGGGTTTAATTCCCAGCACCACCACTGCTGGGCCCCTGAGCAAGGCCCTTAACCCCTAATTACTCAGTTGTATAAAAAGAGATAAATGCAAGTAAGCTGGATAAGGACGTCTGCCAAATCCTGCAAATGTATATGTACACACAAACATTGGCCTAAATTTAACACGTGTGATACTATTTCCTCTGTAGCCTCTGACATGCATTTGGACTGGAAATTAGTCAATCTCAATCTTTAAACTGTTCTTTCTAAATACAAGCATTCCTTTTTCAAAAAGCAGGCGTGTTCATTAATATCCTTCCTCTCTTGTATCCTGTCAGCTTGAACCTTCTGATAGTCATTCATTTAGAAGGTTAAAGTTCACCTAGGTGGCGAACTCATCACAATGAACACCAATAACGGAAGTGAATTCCTTCTCAACAGATCTTAGTCTATAGAAAAGTACCTAAACAAAAAAAGGTCCTGAAACCATGACCTTAGAACTAAATTCATCCATGTTGGAAATACCATTTTTAAAGGATTCTAGGGAGAATCCATAATTAAACCAGGTCCTGCATGGTCTAGCTTATTGTGCAGTAATATAATTGAGAGCTAAGCTTTTGATAAAAGATAGTAATTGTAAAAGAGTGAAGTCAGTCCTTACCTCCCGTTCCTCTTCCTGCTCTTTCCTGATTCGTTCTTGACGTACTTGCTCTGCCTCTTCTCTCTCCTGTGCTTCTCTCTGTCAAAAAATAGAATTTATTAGTTAATTATATCACTACATTTCCATTAAATAGTGTTTTCATCCGCATTTCCAAACCTTTTTGCGATCAGCCTCTAAAGATAAGCGATAGGCTTCGTCCTGCTCCCGCTTCACCATTTCTCTTGCTTCACGCTCATCCTGTGAAAAGAAAGCAGCCCTGTTAGTTCAACAACCTAGACAAATTACAGGAATTCAGAATTGTTTATGTGAACAAATCACACACAAAACCATCTCCGATGGCGGAACACATCCAAGCCATAAATTATAACCAAGGTACAAGACTGGAATCAATGGAAGCCTTTGATGTATAAAGCTACATTGTGTGGTTATATTGCTCACAATAGAGAAAACATCTGAGTGACAAACTGAAACACTGAGAAAGACTGAAAGAGTATCATATGGGTTCCACGACACACACTGGAAGGCCTTTTTATTCTATTGTGTGCGTGTGTCTATTGGAAAGATTCTTGTTAAAGGCCACCCAGCTGTGCGTCGGCCTGCTGAGTTGTAAAGCAGTGGAAGCTCTACTGTTGCCTTCATGCGGTCAAGCCTATGCCATTGTTTCTGAGCTCATGAAAAGCTGCAGATCTGTTCTTCAGGCCCGACCTTGTGGTGATATGTGAAAGAGCATGGCTACAGAGAATTGAGAGGAAGGATGGGAACATGCTGGATGATCAAAGACAGGGCCAATACATCCTAACATTTATTGAGAAAGGAAAACATGGCATGCGTGTGTTGTGTTTTTCTCGGTAGGGCAGGGGAATTACATAATTAAATGGGTATGGCATTGACTATGAACTTTATGTCAACAGTAAAATTAAATAACGTTACTTTCAAAAAAAAAAAAAAAAGTTCAACAGCCAAACAAACTTTTCTTTTACACTTCTTTAACCTTACATAAAAAGATATACACCCATGCCAGTAGTATTGTTTACTACTATGTGCCCAGTTAACCTTAAAGAAATGTTTCAGAAAAACAGTTCTTTAGCCACCCACTAATCTAATACATAGTCTGACGTAATTTATAAATAGAAGGTGCCTGTTAGAGGTCCCGTCGAAAATCTCAACCTTTCCTACTATATAGTAGGTGAGAGAGTATGCCAGACGAATAGTATGTCCGAATCCTTAGTATGTGATTACAGTGCATGAAAAGTTCCAGAATGACCTACTACTTTAACCCTACTTGGATTTTGAAGTATGCATACGATGTACACTTTAATATCTCACGGCTCTATGGCGGAAATGAATGCTGTAAAATCACGTCACATGTCAGATGAAGGATGTCTGAATTTTATTCATGCTAAAAGAACATACCTTTTTAACAGACGGGAAGTACTCACTTAAATGTAATGCATGATATTTTAGATTGCACAGATATGGACATGCCTCCTTCATTCACATACATTCATGTAACTGCACAAACTAACGTTGTGATGTTGACAGTTAAATACTTGCTGTCAATTTATGTTTAGCAGAGCCTCATTAAAAAAAATTGTGTAAATATATGAAAGACAAGTAAGGAAGTCTTTGTCATAAATAAATTACTGCAATTTTAATACCCCAGATTAGGATGTTGAGGTCAGAGTGCAAGGTCAACCGTGATAAGAGCCTTTACCATGTGAGCTATCACAGCTCAGACTAACAGTTACCTAATTTTTTTTAATCCAACTGAGCAGTTGAGGGTTAAGGGCCTTGTTCAGGGGCCCAGGAGTGGCATTTTTGGGGGTGCTTGGTATTAAAGTCACGATCTTCCTAAGCATCCCAAGCACTCACACAGCTATAAAGATAGTTGCCTTATATTAGTTAATATAAACTGGATGTATATCAAATTTGATTAATAATACACTTCAGAAAAACTTCGAATTAACCGCCAAAACTGTCAGACGAATAACAAATAACATCAGTTTAACTCCCATTTGACTGTGGCAGCTATAGGATGTGCTGGAGGACTCTTGCAGTAATTACCTCTGCTTCATTACCCAGATAACACTCCAGCACTCTTCATCACCTCACATTCCCTTCCCAGCCGACTGAAGCCATTAATTACACCAGAGGAGACTGTGTTGAGCCTGGGCATGTAGCGCTGGGTGTTTCAAGCACAAACCAACCATGTATCAATGTGTGTCAAAATCTAAGTACACTCTGAGGAAAGTTAGCCTGAGAGCAGGGCAGCCAATAGGAGCTTTTAGCAATGGTATTATTGACTTACTGTTAATAAATAACTTAAATAATTGACTAATTTATGTATTGTACCAGACATCACAACATAGTTAACTCTTGTATTGTCTTCATGTCAAGCATACAACTTCCCCCCGCCCCGAATTAACTGTATTTAATTCCTGATTTAACTTATTATATTAATAGTTAGTTTTACATGATTGCTTTTAAACTTATCAATGCTATTTTATTCACTTAAACATAGGATAAAGTGATTTTCTCTACAGATGTTAATGTATTTTTTAAAGAGTCTGCTATGTTTGCAGTAATAACATTAAGCTGCTTGACAGATAGTAATGTCTAGAATGGATATAAATGCGACATGTCGTGGCGCAAACACAACAGCTTGCAGTTTTCTACACTGGAAGCGACAAATTGGCCCTTGCAAAAAGCTTGTTCTACGTCAAAAATTGTACAGGGAATCCATTTCCTGTCCGTGATTCTTCATGTCGCGAATCACTCACAACCACTAACTTTATCCCATCCATATCCCTCCTTATTGGCTTTTTTCTTTTCGCCTTCTGCCTGCAACTGTGTCAAACACTAATATTTCCACTATCCCTCCTCTGTACATGTCCAAACCATTTCATCTCATCTGTCCCCAAAATGCCATTAGCTGAAACATTAGCTGTCCCTCTTATGTGCTTGTTCCTAATCCTGTCCAACCTCAATAAGGACAAAAACGATTGATCAAATCTAAGAATTTACAAACATCTTGGATCTCCAAACAATGTAAACTATGTAGCACAAGAACGTAAAACTACAGGAAAAAAAACAAATGCAATTAGATTGTCGAGATTAGACACTGTGCATGATCAGATGATTACAGTAGGCTTTCAAATCACCCATTTAAATGGCACATTAGACTTTAATATATTTTAATAATAACAATAAGACTTCTAAAATGCTCAGCAGGATTATGCTACTTTTCATATTTAATAACTATTGAAAGGTTTAAGACAGAGATGTCATCACCAATCAAATCAGCCAAACAGCCTAAGGACATGACTAACGCACACTTGACATAGGAACATTTCACAGTAAACCACAGACAGCTCCAGTCAGCCACATGGTATGTAGACTGAATGAAAACACCTGTGTGGTTGTGGGTGGAGACACTCAAATGAACAAGATGTTTTCAGCCCTCAATGGCCATTTTTAACAGAAAATTATATTCAGCAATGACTTACCTTGCTATTAATATTGTTTGAGCGTCATCACGGATGACAGCCTAAGATGGTGTTGAAAGCTTAAATCTAGTAGTTGATATGACATGTGGAGAGAAGGGTCAATTTCTCTTTGTATACTTCTCTCATGTGCAACAGACACAAAGGGAAAAACCGGTTCTTTAAAAGTCCTTAACGCAGTTTTTTGAATGGACATCCCACACGTGCACATCTTATGTTTTTGTGCGAGTTTGTTTGAACAGTGCCCATTGATTCAAAGCGAGCGCTGACCATATGCAGCAGACGAATATAGAACCAACATCCTGTTCACTTTGTTAACACTACAGACCTCCACATGATACCAAAGTAGCTAATGCATTGTGTTTCTTAATACTTCGCTAAAACATACACATGCGGATTCAGAGCTTGTATTCTTTCTTTCTGTAACTGGGACAATATATAAAATGCTTAAAACGGTTGCAGTTTGTTCCAACATGCCTATAAACCTTCTTCCACTGTGCTCTTTTATATGCAAGTGCGGAACAAAAAGTGTCTGCCTTCTACAATATCTTTACACATACATTAAATTTGGATAATTTTTAACAGTTACATCTCTGAAACATTACATTTCTGACACCTTTACCTGGGGGCAACTTACATTTATCTCATTCATTTTATCCAGCTGAGCATTTGAGGTTTAAGGGCCTTGCTTATGGGCCCTGCAGTGGCTGCTTGGTGGTGCTGGAATTTGAACCCTTGATCTTCCAATCAGCAGGCCACCATCTTAACCACTATGCTACCACTTTTCACAAGTCTAATGAATTCAACAAATCAACAGAAATCTTTAGTAAGAACATAATCGCTGCCGGGCCTCTTACCTCATCTCGGATGTCTTCCTGCTGTTGGGCTGTAAAAATCTCCATTGCGCCCATCAGTCTCATCATCAGGTCGTCCACTGTAGTGTTTCCTTTAAAAAAAAACCAAAAACAAAAAAAAACCAACAACACAGGCATGTGTTTAAATTAGGCAAAAAGATGCAACAACTTTACGGAAATAATTATCTAGAGCTGAACTAGGACAATAAATAATCTGAATCCAGAATCTGTGCCATGGCTGAATTAGTCTAATATATTTTTACTTTAAGGTCTTCTTTACTGTTTAATAGAAATAAATTCATGTTAGAACACAATATGCACTGTAAAAACCAAGTACAAAAGTGACGCTTCCAATGCCAGAACTCCATCTAGTAACATCTGTGCCCAATTTATACAATTATCCAATCAACTAATCATGCAGCAGCAGTGCAACAGACACAGTCATGTAGCTACAGATCAGAAGCTTCAGTTAATGTTTACATCAAACCGTTGAAAACTGCTTCCTGGTTTTAGTTAAATTAACAACAGTTCACAAAGTTTTAGTTCTAAAAAGCATGGGCCCAATATAGCCTCAGATTCTGGTTCATGACATCTCTCTAAGTGTTGTAAGACAGCTTAAGGTTCACTGTGTTCTTTCAGATGCTTTTTCGGCTTACATGTCTATTATTAGTTATCCGAGTTACAGTCTGGCTGTTTTGCTGCTTTTGCACCAACAAAGATGCCACAGTCTAATCCACTGGAGGTCCCACGTTCCCCAATCCTGAATTTAGAGGTCAACTGAAACTGCCGAGTAGTTTTTCTACCCCTGTATCTCACTGCACTGCTTCTACCTTTTTTACTGAAGGAATATCTAAATAGGAAGGTGTGTATGGTTGCTATTAAGCTACAGTTTAACTCGAAACAGCTTTAATAATAATTAAAATAATAATTTTAAAATTCCCTCTTCCAGTGTTAAATAACAGGTATTATATAAATGTCAGTTTATAATTATTTATTAATAAGTAACTATTTACTTTAATATATTGACAATCTCACATCCAATTTGTAAATATTGTATAACTTTATTACTTTTACTACATAGAAAAAGAATGTTATCAAAAGAAAAACAGAAATTAGCATGCTGGCATGGGATGTTGTGCATTATCCACAGTGCAGTTACCTTGAATAACGTTTAAAACTTCATTTGATGTTCTTTTGCCCATGACTATCAGTAGCAGAGGAAACTGGTCAATTTTGTAGGTCCTAATAGTCTGTGCGACGACACTCCCGAAATGCCGTGTGCACATAGTGAGTAGTCTGTGTAGGGAAAAGTGAAATAAGAACAGCGATGGATATAAAGAATTCATATTCTTGCATTCTCCAAAACATTTCAAATTTCATAATGAAGAGGAAAAAAAAAAAACATGGATCACAGATTCAGAGCCTAACATTATATATTCATCTCTCCAGAAGTTATTAAAAAACCCACCAATTATGCCCATGACTTAACAAAAAAAATCAGAAATGCACCAAATACACACACTGAACTCTTTACTTTATTATGATAAACACACTACAACGACTGTCTGGGCTGATGTCATTAAATTTCCCCCTTCATTTAGCTGCGTGTTTATAAGATGATGTTTACTGAAACATTCAAGCACTTAATTCCTATCTGAAACCGGCAATATAAGACAGCGGCACTATTTTAACACAAGATTGCTCACGTGTCAAAAGCCCCTGAATAGAGCGTTTTCTCTAACTAACATTAACTGTCTCAGACCATTTATTAACTAGGTAACTGTGTAAAAATATCGATACAGCCAACTATCGCAATCTTTTTTAAAAATAAAAGTATATCAATATTCGAACCTCTAGTATCGATACATATTTAAATGCATCTTATTTAAATATGATTTACATTTACGTTAATATTTAATTAAAAGCCCCAGCGTGTGTTAAATGACTTCCTTCTCCGCTTCTGTAGTTGTCACTGACACACATGGCGAAAAAAAATAATAAAGACGCCTTCGGCTTTGTATTTGTTGTATTTTTAGCCATTTGGTTTACTTTTTTATTTAAATATTGTAATATGTATTGTATTGCAGTATATTGCGATAGAGTGTATCGTGACTCATGTATTTTGAGGCCCTTTACAATACACAGCCTTATTCTAAACTGTTACTTGATGATGATAACGATAATGATAACAACGATTCAAAAACATTAGAAAAAGTATTATTATTTTCCAGGACAACCTATGGGGTTTTTTTTCTAGGACTGGAAAGTTGATTATTAATTTTCCAGGATTTCCAAGTTTTCCAGGATGTGTGGGAACCGCTATACTTTAGAATAACTTGTAAGTGGAATTAAAATCCATTAGTTATATAATAACAGAAACACATCAAAACCATGCATCTCGAAAAGAGGGCTCATTGTATTAAATAAAACTATTCTGGCTTTTCTCCTGAGTGACATCTCACTCGCTCTAAATATACCACCCAGCCAAATTAGTATTCCTCTCCTGGCTTGTTGAATTTGAGAGGCCGGGGAGGATTTCTTATTCCATTACAAAGACAGAACTTTAAATTAACATTTCACTGAAGGAAAAGGGTAGCGTGCAGGCTCGCAGAGCTCACAGTAAATGTCATAATATTAATGAATTGCTATAGACTGAATGCAAATATAGATTAGACTCTCTCTTCTTCCTTTAATAAGTGCAGCCTTAATAACAAGCTGATAAAATAAACTGATGGAACAGAGAAGTCTGAGGGGTCGGGAAAGAGTGAGAGAACGAGCAAAGACTATATTACGAGAATGAATAGAAAGTCATTCAGAATCGCACTGAACGGGTTTCGATAAAGAGTCGAATAAAGTTTCTGGAGGTAATCGTGAAAAGGTATCATGTACGAAAATATTAAAATTGTTGTTTTAACGATACGCCAAATCAAATTATCAAGGATGTCGCTTCAGGAATTCAGTGCGTGCTGTGTACTACTGTGAGGTGTGTGCAGACATGTGGTGTAGCATGACAGATTACAGTGTTTGGCCCGAACTTAAAGTGAGTCATGTTGACAAACCCTTGCACATAAATTCTGCAGAAACTAAGGAAATAAAGAAATATTGTTACACGCCACTGTGCTGCTCTTTAGCCAGATGCTGTGGACCAAAATGCAAAACTTTTTATATTTATATTTACAGCATTTGGCAGGTGCCCTTATCCAGAGCGACTTACATATATCTTATTCATACTACTGAGCAACTGGGGGTTTAGCTCAGGGGCCCAACAGTGGTAGCTTGGTGGAGCTAGGAATCGAACCCACTATCTTCGGGTTGGTAATCCAACACCTTAATCATAAGCCACCACTTCCATTTTAGGCTGCTGAAATTCTGTTTTTACTATTCTAATGACTTTTACTTTATAATGGCTACTTTAAATAATAAATGTTTGTTACCTGTTTAGTTCTTAAAATATAGGCTTTGTTTACAGTGACGTTTGGGCATTTTGCCTTTATTGATAAGACGGAGAGAGAAATGAAATGGCGGAGAGAGACCCGAGCCAGAATCGAATTTTATTTCTTATCTTTTACTATGGAACATTTTACAATATTTATGTTGGGGTCATTTATTTATTATTTTTTACAATGCTTCTCTTGTGCTTTATTTGACAGAAGTTTACATTTAGATACTTTTATTATAATGTTATTTTTGCTTGTACTACAAAATTTACTTTACAGCAGAACGTGGAAATTTATCTTAATTGCTTCAGTTTGAAATAATAAATAACCTGTCTTTCAATACATTCTATTAATTAAACAGTATAACATTAATGATGAAATATTGTCCGATTATTGTTATCTGCAAAGTCTTAGAAAATACTGAGATATAATTTTTTCTAATATCGCACACCCCTTTAACCAGTTGTATGCTAAATGAAACAGGCATTTAATCATCACACAATTTGTCTCCAAGTCGTTTTTACATAACTATAAAACAAGCAATGATACAAATACACTTGCAATATTCCCAGACATGCCATCCGCTGCAAACATTTTATTTTTATGACAGCGGAAGAAATATGTGAGAACATAAAGACTTTGATAGCACCTATATTTTTTTTTTATATTCCTGGCAACACCTGCTATTTTCAATGTCTCCTCACGCATGACTTCCTAATGGAAATGAAATCTTTCTCTCTCATACTCTAATTTCCTTAGTTACATATTTAAGTGACAACTCTGTCATGAACACTTTGCATGACAGGGAGAGGCTAACTGCATTATGAAAAAAAGAATCCCTACTAATGAAATAATTCAACTGTTCAGAAATATGTGATACAAATATAAAAATTACTTACTAATAAATCATAACAAGCTTTCTGTCTCTGGAGTATTAATTACACAGGCATATACTCAGCAGATTTATACATAATTAAGCTCTTTGGTTAAAGTGGTGGTTGGAGAAACAAAGCAGACAACTTCTCGTGTGTACACACACAAATCACCAACAACTAAAACACTGCCAATGATCAATCGTTTTGCTGCAAATTAGACGCGTGAGAATGTGTTCGTCTCAAGACATAACTGTGTGTGCACATAAAAACGCACGTCCGCATGCGAGTATGCGTCACGCTCCCTTCATGAATAGTCCCAGATGTTGTCCGCCTTTAATCTGCAATAGAAAGACTCAGCTGGGGCAAAAAGCACTAGGGGAGAACGAGAGGAATGAGGGTAGGGGCCCTGCTGAAGGAGCTCCTGCAGAAGAAGGGTCACTTGCTGCCTTTCGGAGGCAACCTGCTCTAGGAGGAGGCCTTTGGGGTGAAGCCTAGTGGAAGGAAAAGCTTGGGCCTGCCCCACAGTAAAGCCTGCTGGGGCCAATCAAGTCTCCATCTGCTGCCTGACCAGGCCCTCCCTCCCTTTACCCCTCTCACCTTCCTTTTACTTCATCATAACAGAGCAAAACTCCAAAATTAAAATGCAAATCCTACAACAAGGTAAGACTGCCAGTAGCTAGCTGTTGGATATTTCATCTACAATATAAAGATGTGGGGGTTTTTTCAGCACTTGGTGCCATATATATATATGTGTGTGTGTGTGTGTGTATGTATATATATGTATATGTGTGTTTGTGTATATAAAATAAATATGGCAAAAAAATAAAGGGCCCCTGGCTTTGTATTTGTTATATTTCTAGCCATTTTAGCAGTGTATTGTTAATATGTACTGTATTAAAATATTTTTAGAAAAAATAAACTTGATCTACTTAAATAGTTTCATGTGACAAGCTGGGGGGAGGTGGTAGCTGAGTGGTTAAGGTGTTGGAATGCTATTCAGAAGTTGTGGGTTCGATTCCCAGCACAACCAAGTTACCACCGCTGGGCCCCTGAGCAAGGCCCCAACCCCCAATTGCTCAGCTGTGTAAATAAATGCAAGTCGCTCTGGAAGAATGGTCCACTGGTCTAAAATGCTTTCTAATGAATACAGTTTTTTTTGTGCATCAATATTTCCCCTAATATACTGTAGCCCATTTGCAAAAGCTCTTTATAAAGTTTTTTTTGCATTTCTCTCTTACACATTACATTTCTCTGTTGGCTTTTTTTTTTACTTTATCTTTTTAAATCTGGCCACCAAAATAGCTCTGTAACACTAAAGCCTGATTGCTTATGGTGATGATTATCAAAATATTTGCATAGTATTATAGTGACTAGAAGCAACTGTACACTGTAAAAACAACAAAAAAATCAATTATTCAGGACACTAAACCGTGTCACCCTCCTCCATCTTTACCACAATAAAGAGATTTACAGCAGTGCACTGAATATGACCTAGGAGTATAACTGACCCTTTACTGGGGCAGATTAGCGCAGATTGCCCTGTCAGGGCCTCGGAGAGTAAACACAACTGCTTTTGTCAAAGAAGAGCATGAGAGAGACAGAGGCGAGAGGATGGGGGGGAAGGGAAACGTCTCTTATTAAGAGATCGTGCATTTTAGGTGTAAAAATGCAATTTTTTTTTTTGAACGGGTCATCGTCTCTATGGAATAACCAGTGTCGAGACTTGTGTTACCTGGCTTTGTTGGCTTCTTTAGTCACATCCCAGGCCCATGTGATGAAATTCTGGCTTAAATATGACACTATGGATTCTGCACACATCATTTGGGAGCAGAAGACATTGCTGAGAACGCTGTCATCGTTATGGAGGTAGATGGCCAGCAGCTTTCTCTGAGGAACAGAGGGAAAAAAAAGAAAGAAAAGATCTTACATTTATAACAGTGAAGGTAAAGAACTTTTTTTTTTTACTAAGACCCTGTAGAAAGCACCAACCAATGAATTTCAACATCTCAGTAGGCTTATGAAGGCACTGCTTTCTGTAAGCCCGGCTCAGCGTTCCTTTTATTGTAGGAAGATTTTAAACAGCGTCTCTCAGAACATGGTGCTCTTGCATCAATATGTAGACAGATACCCCCCAACCCCACCCCACTCAGCACCCACAGAGGCCAAACAAAGAGTCAAGCTAATACTCAAACCAAATCAAATCAACACGAGGTAAATAAAACTTTCTTCAAAGGTGCCGGCGACAAAACAAAAAGCGAACAAATCACTTTATTTGTCTTGCATCAAATGCCAGTGCCCTGCCTATGCGGCACAGGTAAGCGGAGAGTGCTGCACACAATATTGACGGACACTGGAATCTGCACATGTTTACACCATCATGCGACAGACTGAGCAACTAATTAAAAAACAAACACCGTCTCAAACATGAAAGGTTTCCCAGGACGATGCCGCAAAAGAAAAAAACGCCAAATTACAAAACACTGGACGGTTTTCTCTCGCTGACCCCCTGACGTTTTCCCTCAGTCACCGCTGAGGGATTTCCGAGCGGCACGGCATGGAAAGCAGGTCTTGCCGAGACACGGGAGAGTGTGAAAGGAGAAGAGAAAGTTGGGGTATATAGTGGTGTGTATGGAGCGAGGGCTAGAGAGTGCTGCTGTGTTTGCACAGCGATTAGCGCTTTAGAATAAGCAGCACGGCTCCTAGTGGGAGAGAACTCGGGCCCCTTTCACTTCTTCAATTCATCACCCTGAAAAGATTAAACACTCATGCTGGGCAGACATGCAATAGCGGTCTGGACAGTGAAAAAGTTTTTACACACACACACAGTGTCTTTCTCTCACACTTGCTGCTTCTAACGTTTTCCTCCATACCAAAAAGGACTGGGTCTACCAGAGTAGGAGAATGTGTTCGCCTTGAGCTGTGAAGATGCTTTGACCTATTGAGGCGTCTAAGATTTCCAGAGCAGAGTGAGAAAAGGTATTCTCTCTAATAACAGTCTTTAGCTAGCACCTACATTTCACACCCCTCTATTAGGCCCGGCCCCTCCTCACTACTTTCATCACATTGTTGTGCCGCACTTTCCGGGCTCATCTTTTGTGGAGCTTTTCTTAACCTGCAGAAATCAGGGCTCAGCGAAAATTACTAGGTGTGTGCAAGACTAGAAACTGACCCAAAAGCTCTCGGCCAACTCCTGACTTCCCCGCACCTGCTCACGATGGCACAGGTAGAGGGGCTAAACGAGATGAGGGAGGGAAGAGGGAAGGAAAAGAGGAGGAGGAAAAAAAGAGGAAGTAAACTGATCTGTCTTGTGAGCGGACGAGCACTCGTTTTCACACACAGCTGCCATCCAATAGTGTTCACTTCCCAAGGCCCCTAAATAGCGGGCACATTAAAACTGCCAGTGGCAGTTAGGCTGCTCTGAGGATTAAACCTAAAAACAAAAACCTCACTGCCAGAAGACTTTGCACTTCGAACACAGCTTATTATTATGTGCAACATGAGAGGAAATTCGGCCGTAACGGCACACTGAACAGAGACATCGAATTAGCCAGCTAATTCACAGACACCGAAGGAAAAAAAAAAAAAAAAATCAGTAAGTGTTTAAATGCAAAGGTATTTTCCACATTCAAATGTGCACCAAAGAAACAATCCTTTAAAACCCGTTTTATTGTCATTTCAGCACAAAGCTTTAGAGTCGCCTTTGGGGGAAAAAAACACCCAGATGCGATGCATCAATTAAACCTTTTTACAAGAAACAACCAAGGAAAAATGAACACTAAATTGAAGTTGTCTCTTGTTTTCAGAGAACCTGCACGTACTCTTAGACAGATCCATGTTTCCTCCGTCCGATATTCATTTTTTAATGCATTGCAGACAGAGTTAAAACCACAACATGGATAATAAGTCAGAACAGTAAAGACAGAAAAGGACGCTTGGGGGTTGGGGGGGTTTGGGAAGCATCTGCAGCCTGCCGAGAAACTAACAGTGAAAATTGACCACCATCTCGTATTTACCGCCATCTTGTGACCCCAGACCGCCAAGTAGACTCCTTCGGATAGAACACATGCAGCTTGGTTCAATGCAAAAAAAACAGTAATCAGCTAGCCTGTATAAGGGGCATACCTTTAAACACTACAGATTGAGATATACACTTTAAGATTATTAAAAAGAAGTGCCAAGATGCTGATCACAACCTCTATTGTTATTATCGAGCAAGATGCAACAAATCCCTATCCAGAGAAATTGCTTCATCTGTCCTTATAGCGCTGTAAATGCAGAACGGTGCCGCATGTATAAGTGAGGCACTGGAGGAGCAATGAATTTTGATGCATGTCTTTGTGTAAGCGAGAGTGGGGTTACTGTGATTAGCTGGACGTTAAGGGGATTTGGGAAGCAGCCTGCCTGCTGATGGGTGGCCTGATAGCACAGCATTACTGCTGATCCCCAGGGCTGAACTCAAGGGTCCTCAGCATTTTCATTAAGGGCGGATTGGTAGCATCTCTGCCTCTTCAGAAACACTTCATCAAATGTAGTGTTTTACTTAGTGATTAGCTTCGCCAGCCTTTGAGAGCATGACAAGGACACCCACATGCACAACATTATCCATTTAATGAGAGATCGGAGGAGGACATGGCTTACATCGGGGGGGGACGAGAAGCTGGGTTGAAAGTTATTACTAGTTGTCGAGGGCAAGCGGAAGAATAAAGAAGAATGGAAAAAAAAGAAAGCAGGGATAAAACGAGGTCAGAGGAAAAGAGATAAACATTGAAAAATAAAAATTAAAAGAAAAATTCAAAACATTTTTGTCATGTTTTATTTCTATTCACACTATGAACAGTTTCATCCAAGAAAGCAGCGGTCATATTGAGGGCACTGCAGGAGTTCGGGTGGGTAGAGCAGGCAAAGCGCCAGTCTCGTCTTCCCCTTGTGCTCCGAAACCCCCCTAACATCTTGCTGCTTCCTCCCTGTCTAATAAAACTGTAATCCACACAAGCTGTCAGTTGATACAAGCCTCCTTTTGAGACTGCAGCCAGAGAAGCAGTGCTGAGCCGCTATAAATAAAGCTTCATCTGTTCAAAAGGGAAACAGGCAAGTTTTAATAGGGAATTATAGGGACGAAAGGGACAAGCCGTCAATCAAACCATCAGCGATGTTTATACACCGTAAAAGGTTAGAGAGCTCCATATGTGTGAGGTGTCGGGATTTAAAACGATTTTATATTTTTTACTAAAGTTTGCTAAGCATGTGAGTCAGTCTCTCTCTCTCTCCCCCCTTCTCTCTTTTTAACAAACTTCCCCACATTTCTTGATAAAGTTACTCTATGCCAACATACCAGAAGGCACCCTTTATTTCCTTTTTAGATTAATACTTTTGCAGGGGATAGAGAGAGAGAGAGAGAGAGAGAGAGAGAGAGAGAGAGAGATGCAACATGGCAAGTCTCTTTTACCCACATTTCCTCATTAGTTAAATTAACCTCTGCCTAAAATCTGTCCTAATTTTGTCGGATTGAGTGAATACCTCCTTTTAACTCAACACTTTACTGAAGGAATCATGATATACTCACATCTCTGGCTTTGCCATAAAAGGCCTCTTGAGATGCTGCCTCCAAGGATCCAATGAAGAAGACTGGATGGCATTCTCCATATCTAACACACACACACACACCACCCAGGAGCTTTTAGACTAGAAATGGTTAATGAATGTAACATTCAACAATAACAAGACAAACACTGCCTCACTTACAACAGAAATCAGTTAATTCCATGAGGTTATTACATAATAATAATAATTTAAAAACTTTTAAAAATCACAACATGAATTGTTGCCAGTCGTGCAAGACAAAGAGCTGAATAAAATACACAGGATAGCAGCATTATATCTTTAGTAAACATTTTAGAATTATTACAACAACAAAAAAAAAATCAAAAAATAACTACATTTAATACAGACTAAAAAATAAATACATAATGATAATATTAATAATAATAATAATAATGTGAACAACAAAATAAATTGAAACTAAAGCTACAGGATACATACTCCAGTTTAAATAAATGTTCGATGTAATTCGATCACAGTATTTAAATACAGCCACATATCATCATTTTTTTTAAAAATCACACCAGAGCCGGCCCAAGGCATGAGCTAACTAAGCGTCTGCTTTTGGCAGTACATAAAATGACAGACAAAAAAACACTTACAGACGATTCAATTTTTTATTTTTTTGCCTGGTTACTTTTCAAACGATTGTAATATTACACTGCATAACTTTAGTAATAATACGAATATATATTACACTATGTTTTTAAAATGTCTCAAATTTTCCGATCATTTCCAAATAGACTAATGTTTAATGTTGATTTTCCTGCAGACTCACCGTGATGAAAACTCAGAGGTAAAGTGCAGTAAAGCATCACTCTCATTTTCACTGTTCTCCGGCACTAAAAACAGAGAAATACTAATTCATCTCATCCTAAAATACATCAGCACAGAAGTTAATCAAAAAAAGAAAAACAAATTTACTCATTGGTGACTTTCGACAACTCGAGCTTCCCATGCTGAAGATTTCAGATTCGTCTACTCCAAATTCAGGAGCGTCCTCAAAGTCGTCTCCTTCGCTGTCACTGACCATGTGAACATCTGTGCACTGGAACACAAACAAACATCTGTTTAGTAACTAAGGCTGTCACAATTATTTGACATAACCGCGATCGCTGTATCCAACTCCAGTTATTGTTACCGCACTCAAGGGGGACCTGTAGTACCTGCAGCACCCCACTTTCTATCAGTATTTAAGTGGAGTAAAGTGCAAGAATTGACAAAACACAGCGAAAAATTGTTTTCCCTAACTACCATCATCAATCCATCCATAGTGTTAATAATTCTGTGGAGCAAACATAAGTGCAAAGAGTGGGGAAATTAAAATCTGGAGTGGTGCGATTATCAAATGCTTTGAGCACAAAGCGGACATTTTTGCTACTCCACTCCATGAAAATACTCTGCTTTCAACATGCTCTCTCCGCACACATGCCGCTAAGCAAATATGCATGTTGAAATGACACTGAGTTTTGCATCACTGAGCCTCATCAGCTCAATTATACAGCAAAGATCTTTGCTAGTGTTTTTTTTTCCAGTAATCTACCTCATCTAAGTCCAACTCATCCAAGTCATTAAGGATGAGGATTAGCCTTGTTGGGAAACATGACGTTTATGGCCTGTTCTGTTATGGTCATAGTTTCATGTGATCGTTTTTGTTATTTACAGAATTTTTAAATTAGGAGGCCTCTTTTCACAGCTGTTTAGCTGTTCTAATTTTTCTTACCATCTGGAAAAGAACACAGTGTGATAAAGGTGCAAAAAATACACAGCTGGTGAGGGCAATACCTGTTTCTCCTGAAGGAATATTTTGGAAGGAGTGAAAATTTCCAAAAATAAAAGTAGACGAACAACACTTAACTTATTTTCGAGAAAAGTGACTGAGGTCAACAGTATCTGCTGGCACTACGTTTTAATGTAGAGTGAATTACAATACAATGATAATATAATAAGGAACACAGTTATAATGTTATTAATACAACTGCAAGCAATAAAGAATTTTGTATCTCACATGAATGATACAAGTTATAAGATCTGAGAAGCAGAAGGGTTTTTTTGCTAAATTAAAAATAATTTTAAAACTAGTATTAGGTGATACAATTCCAAACCAACCATCTAATGTATTATTGTGCTAGATGTTGCTAACAAACCTCTAACAAACCGCTAACAAAGGTCAGAGTTAAAGGTTTTGACTAGTTAATATAATAAAATATGTTTTCACACTTTTGTTGAAATATTTCTGTACAAACATTTACAAAGTCTGTGATATTTGACAAACATCATTTACATTAAATGTAATAATCAGCTAAATTATTAAGATCATAAAACATATAGACTTGGTTGTCAGTGTTTAAGGTTTAAAACTTTTAGCTAAATTCCCTAGACTTTTATCGCATGTTGTATATGTTGCCATCTACCCTGTTGATTAGTGAAGAGGAACCACAATTAGACCACAGCTAAATAACTACTATTTTGTGGTACAGCAGTGGCAGTGATGTTGCAATGGTACAACTTTATCTTAACACATCATTACCACCACTGGGTTGCCAGTCCAATGACTAAACATATCTGAGCAGGCAGTTTTAATGGTTGGAAACGGATCACAGATAAGGTATAAAACACAATTTAACCAACTGTACCACAAATGCTAATGTGTTGTAGAATGCTAGAATAATGCTGCACCAGGCTAGTACTACACAAATTTTTACTTTAGTCCATACGTTAACCTTCATCTTCTCAACTTAATCACTGCTGACCAGGTTGTGAACAATTTTCAGCACAAAAATAACAGCGACATGGTGGTAAGGTATGTGGTCTTAGAAAGGTAAAGTACCCTGTGAGGCAGGAGATATGTCTGCCTCTACTGGAATGTTTTTTCCCTGCATAATTGGATTTTCATCCTTACTAAATTATGCCACATGACCATTTACAGTCTTCGGTCCTAACGGACATTAAAAACGTCTGAAAAGAAGAGTCCACCGCTTTGGTTTTCTTAAACTAGTTTTTGCAAAAGGTTTTTCTAAAACGGGCATTAAATCAGGGCTATCAAACAGCCGGTTACACTAGATCAAAAAAAATTATAACTATAATTAAATTAAAAAGAGTTGTTGGCAAGTGAGTGTTTCTGCATTGCACCTCCTCTGCTGGTTCCAGAGTAGTTGCTGGGGAGGACCTCCTGCACACAGTCAGCCGATGACATGGGTAACTGATCCCAGAGGAGGCCAACGTCATCTACACAAACACAACATCATAGTCATTAGATACACAGCAACACCAAGACACATGCATAAGCAACCAAAGCCCAAGCACAAGCCTCAGCTTTAGAGACTGGTAACACTGGAGGTGACCAATCAATGTGTAAGATGACAAGGAGCTGACAACAGGTGGCCTGGGTCAAATAACCAATACCATAGCTTTTAATTACATGTTACCCAAGCGCTTGTTTACATGCTTGGGTTTGATTAAATTATTCCGAGTAGAAACTTTACCGTTATCATTGTTCTCCCTGTACATGAACAAGAATGACATCTCTGATGATTTAAAGTGCAATTTTCTATCAGCTGGTCTGCCTGCAGCTAGAAGATGGATGGGTGGGGTGGAAGTATGGTTGTCTCATTAACTCCCCATCTGCAGTGGAAATGTCAGCAAGCCTGCGCACTACAGGGACTCATTAAGACCTGTCTGCCCTCACACCTCCCAAACACTGCAAAACGGAACGCTTCATCCCCACAGTTCACATCAGCTTTATCAACACTTACCTGCCATTATGGTTTATCGGCTTTAGCGACACTCACCTGCTCGTTTTCAGGCCTTGCGTCAGCTTTCTCAACACGTATGTGTCTATGTATCTCAACTACAGAGCAAGGCTAATTGTCTCGAGTCTTAGATCAGTCCTGCCATCAGGCTGTCAGCTATTGAACTACCTGTTCAAAGCAAGTCCCATAACTACATAAAAGAGAACAAACTCTGCCTAGTTGGCACGTTAATGCTTTTGTTGGGTTAAACTAGATAAAAGCTAGCTTCTAGGTTAACTGGGAGAGGTCAGAACCAATGGTGCAAATGGGAGAAAAAAATTTAAAAATAAGGTGGACAGCAGACAGCATGGGGTCATAATCAGTCCTTTTATGAAATGCTTCAGCTAACATGAGCCAGCTGGGTACTACGAAATTAGGTAATTAGAGCAGGAGAAAATATATTTTTTATTTAATTTAAAGTATATGAAGTTAACAACATTTTGATTTTTTTCTGTTATGACCAGAAGGCATCAATAGATGCTTTGTTGCTGTTTTAGAACAACTGTACTAACAAACAGAACCTGCCAATTAGGGGAAAGTTCCCTGTTGAGAACATTATAAAATGTTTACGGTACCGTATCTGGACAGTGCAACAACCTGAATGTGCAAAAATACACTTTAGCACAAGTGAAGCAAACACACATACAAAAAAAAAAGAAGACCCTTTTTGCAGGGTTGTCATTGTAAGTGGCTCAGTATATCCCTGGAACACATACCAAGTGGTGATTCCACTCGAACAGAAGTTACAGGGGTTAATGCTGTGGTCATATTAAAATTAAACTAACACTTGGAGATCTTCAAATGAATGAATGCTTTGGTAATTACTTTCCTCGCTTGGCAATCAAGAACCCAAGAACACTGGCTCTGGCTTCTCAGTAACAGGCTTTCCTTCATAAGACTTTAAATCAAGTTTCATCACTTCACCACACAATAGAGACTGAAAGAAAGGGCAAAACGAGCTGGGAATATTGGAGACAGAACATATGAAGTAGCACCCTGTTCCATACTTAGAGGGCTTTTCTTCCTCTTGAGATGCTGCAAGACAAGCAGTGCTGCCTTGTTGTGTGCTCAGGAGCCGCAGGCTACGGAGAGAGGTCACCCTCCTATTCCTTTTCCTAAACCCCCGCTCCAGCCGCACACAATGAATTCCCCCCCATCCCTTGGATTCTCTTAATTACCACTTGCATCAAAAGCTCATGCACTAGGGTGCATGCAGAAGAAGACTTCTTTCCCTCTTGCCAAACAAATCCAGCAAACTAGCTAATTCATTTACTTTTTTTTTTTTTTTTACTTTTCCATTCTTCTTTTTAAGTCTCTCTATTTGGCAGTAAGGATGAGATAATTGCTGTGGACAGCTGCACTGATCTTGAGCACCACTAACACCTCACCCCTATGTTCTTTCAAAGGAAGGCCACAACAGATCATGGACAGTGGAAAAAAAAGAGAGAGAGAGAGAGAGAGAGAAAAAAGAAAGAAAGTGTGATGCCCCGCCCCAAACACCTGTTGGAGCCTTTCAGGTTTCCAGTTGTAAAAGCGGTCGTCTTAGGCCCTCTGTCACAACTCACAAATCAGCCTACAGAAAACGTCATTTTGTTATTCCACACTATGAACTATAAGTTATAACATAGTTGTAAGAGATCAGAAAACTCCAGTTCATACACCAGCAAAACATGCAAAAGGACATGTAAAGCCTGTTCAAAGTCACACTGCACAGGCAAAAATGTCAAATGCAGCCAATATGGTGGCAAGAACGTGTAGGAGGAAGTGTCCATCACCCTGCAGACAGTAATCTCAACTCTGAGCTCCTGAAAGATTAGTGCTGAGCCCTGTCACTAAGGCAACCAACAGGCCTAATAAGCCTCCAACTCGAGCCCACAAGGTGAAGATACCATAAGAGGAGAAAGGCATATAACCCCTCTGAGAGCAGCCGCGGTAATACATTAGCAAACACCATGAAACACTGGATAAATGTCAGCAATTATGGTGGAAAGAACTCTAATATGGACGTACCAGAGACTGTCAATCAATCCCTCAGGTGTTTCATAAGGCTGTTGGTCAGAATTGATCAGCAGAAAAACAGAGTTAAGCTGCAGTACAGGCCCAGACAAACGCAAAACCCTGGATCACGTTACACTTCGACTTGAAAATGAAAACTAAAAGTGTGTTAAAAAGTAATCAGCATTGGTGGTGCTCCAGAAAACATTTTGAAAAAAAGCCAGTTTAACCCGCAACCTTTCTTGTTGGGAAAGATTTTGTCTGAAGCACAGAAAAAAATCAATATAGATCAATATTCAATATTTCTGGATTGAAAGAATACACATACTATAGGTTTTTGTTTTTTTTTTTAGCTCAAACAAAACTGCAGTAACAAGTTATCTTTCTATGTTAACAGACTGGACAGTCAAATTGATGCACCGTCAACAAAATATCCAGGGGTTTAATGGTTAAATCCAACAAGGTGATAGGCTTAACTACTAAAAAAGAAAACTACCTGGATCATATATTATCATCTGAAATAGTATTTTTTTATTATCTTAAAGTTGTGATAGTTGTTTTTTTATTTTGTTAAATTAATTTTATCTTTTAACTCTTCTCTAGTTTTTTAATGCATCAACTGCAACTAAAAATTCTTCTTCGTGTGCTTCTTCTAACAGGGAAATATTTGTTCAGATGTGCTGATTTCTGTTTCTTCCAGGAAAAAAAATTATGAGAATTTAGACTTCTATTTTACATATATTTAGCTACATAAATAATAAATTATTATTAATAATAATAGAATTCATTTATTATACAAGTTTAAATAATATATTACATATTTAATACTTAAACTTAATACATTTATCTCCTATATAGGGAAGAATATCAAGAGCAAGCTAAAGAAGAAGCTTGGGAGAATAAAAGAAAGCAGCTATTGATTCAGGCTTCCAGTAAATGTAATTCTAAGCCGTGGCTGTGCTGTGTATTGGTACAAATCCTGGGAGATGAGACTGGGTTAATGAGATATGCACCGAAACAGCCTGCTTGCCACACATGAGCTTTTCACTTTAATACACAGCAGTTTATTTTAATATAACCCCGCTGCATTATTGAGGGCTAGTGTTTTTTAATATTTTTCTCCTAGTCCGCATGGTGCAAGGTGAACCAGAGATGTGGCCAAGCACGAGTCTGCCACACATAACCACTTACCAAACAGAGCCGGAGTTAACGGTTTAATGTGGCCTAAAGAGCATTCATGAGTGGCAGACCTCTTCACTCAAGCCAAGCTTGTGGCTTCAGGCCTTGACTCCGCACTTCAACCCCTGAAGTGGTCAGGTTGAAGTGGGCAGCTTCTGTGGTAAGAGGGTGTATTCTAAATGACCTCATTTCTGCTGTGCTTTTTGCTACTAGATGACCACTTCACACACTAACAATAGACACAGGAAGAAAGAAAACAGGTAACATATGTTAGCCAAAAGAATCGATGTGTAAAAATTAACCACTCAGTACAAACAAAAGAAGATTCTGGATAAAACAATAGCAAGGTGTGTGTGATTTAGCTAGACTGTTTTTAGAAAAAAGCAAACTTCAAACTATTTGGGTAAAAATGTAACTAAATATTGATTAGTTTCATTTCTGTTGGTAGAAACAGGTATTTATTTTACTGTCACACTAACAGTTCTCTAAACTTTAGCTCTTAATTGCACAATGCCAATGGACACAATTGACGAGGAAAATGTTCCCATGGTGTTGCCTGGCTGATTGTCCTGGTTTCTTCAAATTTAGTGTTAGGGTGTCTTCTGATCAGTGGGATTGTGTGAAATTGAAAGGCAGGGAGCAGTGGCCAGGGTGAGAAAGGTCAGTGACACTCTACTACGTGAGCTTAAATGTCCACAGGCAGAGGACAACAAAAGAAGAGACGATCTGTGACATCTTAATTAGGCTCCCATTGGAAGATGCCAAAAGCAAAACAGATGAAAGTAAATTCTTTTAACTTACGACTTATTATTTTATAATCTAATTAGAATAAAATAAGGTGCTAGTTACACTCACAAAGCTGCCAGGTATCAATCACAGAATAAAAATATATATAAAAAGGTCTTACCGAGTCGTCTACAGCTGAAGCAGGCCATCCGTCCCACTGCTGATGTCGTACTGGGATGTTTGTCAAATCAGAGATGTTTCTCTTAACCTGCAAAATTCATGTGGAAAAATATTTAGGTAGCACATCACAGAGGAACGTGACAGTGTGAAAAAAAATGAAGAATGAAATATGAACCCAGCATTCCGTGAATAGGTTCGGTGAATACCAGGCGCTAACATGTCAATCTAAAAGGGACAGTATTGCTCTTTGGTATGTATCTGCTCTTTAATAACAATGCATGCTTTTAAACAGTTTGTGTCTGCTCTCGCTTTTTAATGCCACTGGTTTACAGTCCAATGCCAGTCTGATGATCAGTGAGGAAAATGATCAAAGTGTGTGTCGCTTGGACATGGACTACAGCAAATTCAACTGCATTCCCCTAGAGATCCCGCTGTAGAAGCAGAGCAAACTGGCCATTGTGCTGAAAATCCCATGTTGCACATGATCAAATCCTAGTGCACACACACAGTGTGAACGCAGAACATTAGCACAAAAAAAAAAACAACAGGCAGAAAACTTGAGCTGGAAAACCAAAATATACGAACTGGAATCTGCGACAGGTTGGAAACTTCAGTAGTGCTTTAATGTATCACCACAGCAAATCAAAGCAATCTGTTATGCCAATTTATTTACAATTATGACATTTGGCAGATACTTTTATCCAGAGTTATTTAAGTTCATTTGTTTAATCCATCTAAGCACTTCAGGGCTAGGGGCCGTGCTCAGGGGCCCAGCAGTGGAAACTTGGTCATCATGGGAATCGAAATACGATCTTCCAACACCTTAACCACTGAGCTACCACAATTTATGATGTGTATTCGTAAAAGGATGAGTCATGAGACATTACATATACAAGAAGTTCTAAAATTTTGTGCGGCATCTCACGTAAATGCTGCAATACAGACGCTTTAACAACCAGCAGCCCACACACTAGGCAGTGAGCAATGCTTTATGAAGTGAGCAGAGGTCAGCCGGGTTGGCCAATGTTATTACAGAGTGTAATATCTGTGTTTGACCAGAGGGCTACAGGGATTTGGCTGCCCAGGCCTGACCGGCAGGCAGCAGTGAACACCCGCGCTCGGCTGTAATGAAGCGTTTGGGGTTAAAGGGCAGCTCAGCCCAGAAGAAAGAAGAAACTAATGCCAAAGCAGAGGTCCTGGCTAAGAGGAGTTTAGCTTTTCAAAAACATGAATTCTCTATGGGGCTCTGCCATTTTACTGCTCACCTGTCTAGACCTTTCGTTATGAACACTAGCCCACTGTCAATATTACCTCAATTTCCTCTAGCACAGGCTGTCCTAGGACTACAAAGATCTGAATAAAAGATGTTTATTAGTGTTTGATTTAGGATTTTAACATGGATGCAGCTGTATCGGATTGCAGATATAAAATGAAACTCAAAACATCTTCAGGTCTGGAACACAGTTAAGGGCCAACTCGGGGAACTTTCCAAATACTGTGTAAATTAATAGTCCCAATTGCTGCTAGTATATTTATAAGCCACAATGTCCTTAGCTAATCATGAGCAAGAAATTCTACCCTATTTTCCAGAAAGATTTTGATATAAAACACAAATAGGAAATTTTTTTTTTTCTTTTTTTGATCCATATACAAGGAAGAGTAAGCAAACAATTTATGATCATTATCTTCCACTGATTTGGATATTAAAGGGGTATCTGAATAAGATATTCTGAGCATCTGACATGTCCTAAACCTTTTTCCCCGATAGGCAGACCTATTAAATTCTAGTTGCACTGACATTTTACTTTAAATGTCAAAAAAATAGACTCTTCAGATATGGGGGGTGGGGGTGGCTGTGGGTTCAAAAAAAATGGCTGACATTATCTCAAATACTCTGATCTCCTAAATAAAAACATTTCTTCCGTCAAAAAAATTGCTATCACATGGTATGTGTACCAAGGATATTATAGTCAAATTTGTATACAGTGTGTGTGTTGGGGGGGGGGTGGGGGGGGGGTTTAGCAACCATAGCAAGTAATTAACCAAAAACATAGTGTATTCAATTAGGAAATGATCAGATGTGTATAAATGTTTGATAGAGTTGTCTTTCAGCCTGTTGTCTTTTACTGCCCCCTAAATGACAGAAGCAAAACTACACTTCTATCAATCTTTTCTGGACATCTGTTTTTTTTCTCTTTTCTTAATTTTAAGCAGATTAGCATGTGTGCCCATGCCATAAAATTAAACACACGCACAGTCCAGTGTCCTATTTTATGTCAATGTATGTATAAAAAGGAATTATGTAATCAAAAACCTGACAACAGAAATCTTTCTATTACAGTATTTTCTACAGCAAAGCAACTGGAAAGTTAAAAGAAAAAAAAAAAGAATACATGTTTAAATTGGTGTGTATTTTCCACTCACAGGCAAATATGTGCATCCATGCGCGCACACACACACACACACACACACACACACACACACACACAGATTAATGATTCAATCCCTCTAAATGCCAAGTACTGGTAATCCCTGGCTGGAGAGAAATCAAAGAGAAGAAAAGGTTGCCGTTAAACAGTCACAAGCTCTTCACCACCAGATGCCTTTTATTCACACTCTTTTACTCTCCATCTTTCTTTTTTTCCTCTCAGCTTGTCTCTCCAGCTGCGTGAGGCAAAAAAAAAAAAAAAAAAAAAAAACAAAAAAAAAAAAACAGCATGGACAGAGAAATCCCTGGGATAGCTCGTCTGGTCACGGACTGTGAAGCCCGATCGGCCGGCCCTATTCTCGCCACCACTTTTCTGGCAAACATTTGCTCTGGGGCTTAGCTCAGGCCGGCACTTAGGGTTTGGGAATGCCAATCAGAGGGAGAGTGAGAGAGAGCGAGTGAGAGAGGTAGAGAGATAGAGGGGGGCCCGGGGACAAATGGAGGCAGGGAAAGGATGCGTTCCCTGGGAGCCACAAGGCAAAGCAAGAACCTTTGGCAAAGAAAAACAACAAGACACTCTGAGACTCTCTCTCCTGCTATTGATATGCACAAGTAGAGAAGCATCGGCTAGTCTTCAGCTAAAAAAAAAACAAAAGACCAACAGAGAGAGAAAAGATGGCTCACGGGAGCCTCCATATGTAGCCGTGTGGTGTGAATAGGCATGAGGGTAAAGCCAGGATTCCGAGAGCTCTGTGTTGCTGTTTTGTTGCTTTTTCACACAGGTCTTTATAGACAGTGACTGTAAATAAAATCCTTTTTTCCCCAAGAGTAACTTCTTAACATCAACAAAATGCTTAAGAGGAACATTATAACACCCTGCTGAGCTTTTTGGGGTTTTTTTTTTTTTAAGCTTTTCATGATTTTTGTGTAATTTTATTTAAAATTTTGACATTTTATTCAACAATGATCAAAGATTAATTAAAAAGGATTCCCCAAAAGCAACCAAGGCAACCACCAACAAAACATTAAAAGCCCATTGTAAACATCATTTAGGGTTGCAGTTACATAAAAAAAGGCATCACTATCACAAATATATTCAGTACAAACGTTCTCCAACCCTATGCCCCTCCCCATTCTCTACACGTCCTTATCCTGATTTCAGAGAGTTTCGAGCTGGAAAGCCTAAAGTCTACTGCAGAAGGATGGAGCGGCCCATATGATTAGGCTTTGTCCAGCATGGCCTGGTCCTCCTTTTCGCGGCAGGCTGCCCTCCTCAGTTGTCGTAATCCCGGCAGCAACACTTAAGGTTCACAGTGGGTGCTCATCAAAACCATCTGCTGGGGGAAGGGGAGCGTTCACCGCTCACACTTTAATCTCTTCAATTAGCACCATTACAAACCTGTCAAGTAGTCTGATTACTGTAATGGTGACCGGCACCATCAAGGAGCAAGAAAGCTATTGGTCCAGAGAGTTTGTTCAAAACAAGTTAGGGCATGAGATGAAGAATATGTATTGACCCATAGTGCAGTCAGGGTGTTTTTCTTACTAACTTCATGCAAGTTGTTTAATATTTCTATTCGATTACAACAGTATTATACCAGATTTTAAATTAGGGAAATGCTGACTATAATACACACGTCTTAACCCTAATTAAGTGTTCTGTAATTCTGTGTGTGCATTATACAAAATAATGAATTATTCAAAATTGCTACTTCCACATAAATCCAAAGCCCAAATCTGTCAAAATAAGTAAAAAAAAAAAAACCAAACAAACCAAAAAAAAAACAAATGAACATCACGAATGTGTGTTTCTTTTGGCATGGATGTGTAGGCCCAACGTGACTCCCCTGCACAGGAGGGGGCTCAGGCAGGCCGGTCAATCTGTGGGGAGCTTGTTACACTTGACGTAGGACATGCTACCTGCTGTGAATAATTAATGGAGGCACTGGCTAAGCGCGGCATGCAGGTTACTGGGGCAGGCTGGGGAGAATGTGAGGAAGCTGGGGGTGGGCATGTGTATTTGGAACGAAGGCTGTCAAGGTTTTGTGCTCCTCACACACCAACTTAAAATACTTCACTGCAGTCTGTTAAATGAAGACTATAAAAGACTGTTGTCCATACAGAGCCAATGTGAGAGGGAAGGGAGTTGATTAGCCATTGGGAACGGGGGGGGGGGGGGGGGGGGTATTAGGTGCGAATCCACCTCCTTTTCTATGTAGCAGCTCTGGCAATAGCAGCCACAGTAGTTATGAGTGAAAGGCAAACACAGAACTGGAGTGCTTCAACGTATTGATGAATATTTCATCTGCTTCCAAATCCACTGTTTAATTTCACATCAAGAAAGTAAGCATCTCTCCTGGAGCCCTACTGCACAACCCCCCCCCCCCGTCTTCTCTATAGGCCAATTTGCCCTGTGATCAAACAGCTTTGGGCCATTTAAGCAGACCTTAGCTGTATGGACTGGAGAGAAAAAGCTGACCAGAAAAAAAAGCTCGGCATGATGAAATACTGTTCAGAACTGCAGAACCAAACTAGAACTGTGTAGTGACTGTTGGGACGTTAATGAATAGAGAGAACTCTTACTTTAACATTTTACATAAACTAAAAGCAAAATAGCTGAGGTGTGTGCATGTAGTGTATGTGTTTGCATGTATAGGTTTAGTGTAAAACAGATGTGAAGATCAGAGAGGCGTGTGTTGTTCTCTCACCTCCTGGATGGTTCTGGTGCCAGGGAAATTGAGGCTGTAGTCTCTCTGTGCTTCCCGATGGCTGACGATCAGCAGGTAGTTTTGATTTAATGACTCCTGTTGGACACTGCACAACAGAGGGGAACAACAAAAGAAAAAAGAAAAAAAGGGAAAGCGAGTTAGAGTCAAGCTGAGGGACGAGTCAGGGCTAGCATGTTTCTTCTCCCTGCCGTGAGGAGAGATTTCCTCCATTTCCCTAGAGCCTGTGTGCTCAGACACGCCCCAGGTACCCTGCAGCTCCCACAACCTCCCCACCACAACCACGGATACCTGCTGCCTGGAGGCTCCAGCACAGAAGGGGGGTAAAGAGCTACACACCTCCATCATCAAGGCCATCTGGAGCGCCGCATCGTTATATTGATCAGCGTTAAAGGGTTTAAACACCTTTCAAAGTGCCAGAGGGCCTGAAAGTGAGTCACAGCTAGCGAGAGGCGAAGGGAGTGGAGCACATGGCTAATCACAAACCATGGAGGTCAAGTAGCATTTGGAGTAAACGCCTAGATTGTGCGCATGAATATGAATTAACATCTTAAAAGACGCGGTGCCCAGCTAATCAAGTTTCAAATGCAAACGGCGAGCAAGAGGACAGCCGGGAATTAATGTGTGGCACGCACATTAATTATGCAACCACTGCCTTAATCTAAGGAGCTTTGGACACGCTTATGTTAACAGAGGCTCACATTTACTGTAATGACAGCATATTTACATTGACTAAAACTGTGGAATCAATATGTAAATGTAATGTTTGTTGTCGCTAGCAGGGAAGATTGGAAATTGGCACCTCCAAAGCAGCAAACGCATGTGTGATGATGCAAAGGCCACGTGAGCAGGAGCAGAGTGTGAGCTTTTTCAGACAAAAGGTAAAAAATGTAATACCTGGATAGAGGATTTTAAACAGCTTCATTTTAAAGCTGATAAAACCTTAAATTACTGTAGAAGAATAAAAAATAATTCAAGTTTGGAAAAAAAAAAAATTAATAAAAAAAAATTTTTATTCTTGCAATTTGTTTATACTATACATTTTAATTTTAACCCATTTCCTTCTTATTCTGAAAAAAAAACCTTAAGACAAAATAAAATGACAAGAAAATCTATTTCAGAGGAGGTGTTCTATATGGTTCTGGCAACCGTCCCTGTGCTAGAGAGTTCAATGCGGTTGGGGTTATGGACAGGAAACGCATCACAGGAGCACTTTATTTATTCCTCATTTTAAAAGCAATTCTATATTGCATCTTTCCTTGTAAGATGTTAAAGTTTTGGTAGCTAACTAAGCCAGATAATGTCAGCTTACTGCTAATGCCATTTTTCACAAGTCTGATCTACAAAGAAAGAGAATGTTCAAACAAGCCTTTGTCTAGATCTTCAGTATTGCCAATATTCTAACTGCATTCTAACATTCCACAGGTTATATGGGAGAAAAGTTCTGATCCATTAAAACATTCCATCACAGTCAAATATCTTCATTTAAAGTAAAATCACCAACATGGACAGCAATTACTGTCAATTAAATTCTAATAGACAAGAATTTTTTAAAAAGCCTGTTATTCCATTAGAAGCAAAATACAGTAAAACTGAGTTGGAGGTACTACTAATGTACCTCAGCGATGTGGATTATTAATACTGTGTCAAAGCTGATGCTGTACACTGATCTCTCAACAAAGGAACCAATGTACTGAATAGGCAGGTCCTGTAGATAATATTTTACTATGAGAAGATTTTTTTTTGTACTAGACTCTTTACACCATTATAATATACAAACCCCATACTAATAATTAATATATATTTAATTATATATTTTAGTTCAATGCTAGAAAAATACAATAAGAATACCAAAGGGGAAAAAACCTTGCCAATATGCCCCTACTGTACTGATCTGCATCAAAATGTTATGCGTGTTGTTTTTGAGAGTAGTTATCTGAATTACTGTAAACTTACTTCCTTTCATCAACGTCTGCCTGCTTGTATTGTTTGGAATGTTATTTGTTTTAAATGCACGGTTATGTATAAACTTAAGTCTGTTTTTTGTGGAGGTGATAAATTGCACAAAAATAAATTTTGCGGTCTGTTGTGCAAGTAATAGATGAGTCATGACTCTACATTTTCAAAATAAGAGAATCACAGCTGCAGATCAAAACTATATTTTATAGAGAGACTGTAATTCTAATAGTTGTCTTTTTCCAAAATGCATAAGCAGCAGGTTAATCTTTTAAAGCCTAATTAAGTTTAGTTCTCAGAGATCCCATCAGCACCAGGTCCTCAAAACCATTGCCAAGTCCTTACAGACTGGGGGCTAGAGGTAAAATGTCACTGGCTGTTTCAGACAGAAAACCAACCACCGTGAAAATGAGGAGCAAAAACAAATTAGATCTTAAAGGTGTGTTCAAACTTGTAGTTTTTGATTGTTTGCTGTTTTTGGATTGTTTTTGACATTAAACCTAAAAATACAGAACGGTAGTGTGATAGGTTCGCAGCCTGATTGGTCGGCTTTTGTGGCCTATATTTTGTCACGCAGTGTACTGGATTAAACACGCTTATTGGGTCTATGTCTATAGTTTAACTTTTACCAGCTGACAAAGAACTCCTAAAATGTTGAAAACAGCACCAGGATTTTCTCCGCTGTATGCAGAAAGGAAGGATCTGCTATAAGGAGATTTTTTTCGACTGATAGACAACACAGATTCTTTGATGACATTTACATTTCTAGCATTTGGCAGACACCCTTTTCCATAGCAACATACAATAATTTAATTTATACAACTGAGCAATTAGGGGTTACTCAGGGACCCAGCGGTGGACACTTGGTGGTGTAACGTCTTAACCACTGTGCTACCACTAACTGAGACGAATCTGAGCATTCTGTCCTTTGAAATCAAAGAATCACGATTAAAACTGCTTTGTGACATCACATTCTATTTTTGGTCACCCCAGTTTTTTGGAAGCAGACTGAGAACCATCTTTTTAGCAACCTTAGTCTGCTCATATGGTGCCTACCAGGGTTCAGATTTCAGCATACACACTGAAACTGCACTAACCGAGCAATCGCATCAGATTTCGTTCCAGTTGAAACATACGTGACAAGTGTAAACACACCCTAAGATTAAGAACAGCGTTAGAATCAGTGCTTAAAGTATTCCACAGGAATAAAATTCATAAAGCCTCATTTTCCTGCCTAGATATAACCATATATATAGAATACCTTACTGATATCACATTGCATATCAGGTTACCTCCTAATATACATTTTCCCTCTTTGTTGTAATAAGCAAAGTCCAAATACTAATAATTGTTTTGTGCCACAGCACCAGCCTCTGTATCTCAGCTCGTCCAAAAATTGAGCAAAATACCAAATGTTCAATGATCTATTTGTATTAGGAAAATCTGGAGTTCAGATTAAAATAACCTTAGACACACACATCATCTGGAAGCAACAGAAATAGATTATTTGCTTTAAATTATTCAGCAGGCTTAATTATTTATGCTGGAGATTAATGCTTTGGATAATGCTCCGTTTCTCGGTATGAGAAAGGGAGGTGCATGTTAGCACGGGTGGGTGTGTTTATTATGCTTGGCTCCTTACTGGATTTCTGTAACTACCTTGGACAGAGTCTCTCCTGAATGTCTGGCAGCCGCCGCTTTATTTGCATTCAGACAGAGAAGAGAAATGAGCAGGCTCAGAGATGCGCGGATATGTTTGATTAATATGTTTGGTGAGGGCGAACCGAGATGTGCTTTGCGGTAATTGCCTACAGTGGCTTTTATTTGTTAAGTAATGTCCCATTTTCACAGCCTGCACCCAATTATAACAGCCAGACGCCGCTCGTGCTGATGAACTCTAAACAAGTCGAAAGAGTAACGGCTAATTCGCATGCTGTTACTGTGGATGCAACCGTGGAACCAATGCAATTGATGTATTTAACACTGCACAGGCCAGAATTTCATATTAACAAACACATTCGAGCTCGACAGCACTTTTTAAGGAAGCGGCTTTCTAATTGACTCTTGCCTACCAATTATTATCTGATAAACCACCAAATAGTGTGGAAAGCCAGACAACAGCCAGAATTTAGGGTTTAAGCTCCAGCTGCGCCATCTGCTGCCCATACCCAAACAAGAGAAGATGAAAAAGGACTGGTGTGTGTGTGTGTGTGTGTATACCTAAATCTTTATAACACACTAATATTCTAAATATAGAAATATTACCTAGTCTACTATGGCAATAGACACAGATGTAGATAAGTAAATATGAGTATTTTCCAAATACTACTCAAATCTACCATCTAAAACGTACAACAGAACAACTTCATAAGACTAAACCCACTTGTGCAAAATATGGGATGTTATACAAACAATAAGTTAGACATATAACTTAACTTTCAGTCCAAAATGTCTGTCCCTTCCATTTCTCTTTTCTTTTTTTTGTCACATCTTTTATCTTATAATTTTTTAATATATGCTGTATAATTTAAACTAATATAAATATAGACCCTTAAGACTTGTGCCATTGTTGGTTAAACTTTTCTGGGTTTACACTTTCACTAGACAACTAAGTCGTCATGTGAGTTTAAACCACAAAAAAGAGCTGCTTCATTGCTGCTTCTGATTCCTACACATCACACCTGCACATACCTGGCTGATACAACAGCAATAACCATATGATTATTATTACAGATGCATTACAGCTTATGACAAATCACAGACACTGGTCTTATCCGGTTAGTACCCACAGCTGCAGGTGCTGGTCTGCTGGGGCGGCAGAGGCAAAGGTTTTTCACAGTTCTGGAAGAACATCTTGTGGCCTTGCTATCCGGGTGTGACAGTTATTTAAAATGGCAGCTAACAGCTTGCCTGCTCACTTGGCTGGAGGTCCTCTCGCCATTGCACCGCGAAGCAACACGATTACTGGTAACAACGGGGCCACTTACACATCCGACTCCCGTGTGCACACATACACACAAACTACTTTTCTACACGTATCGGGTGATCCCACCCTGACAGCACAAAAATAGCTTCTAGGAGATAATGAAGCGCCGATGCTGGAGAACTGCAAGGATGTGGTCAGTGGAAATTGTGCCATTTCAGAAGGCAATACTGAGGGATGTGAGAATGATCATCTCTGGCTAACTGAGCAGTTTTATTCAAAACAACAAGCTGTTTTTTTATTTCTACCAACAATACCAAAACCGCATCTTGATTTTTTTTTTTTTTTTGTGCAATTCTAGCAAAAAAGCATCATAAACAGCTCAAATAGCAGCACATTTCAACCCCTTCTGTCAAGGCAATCTTTTAAGAGCCTGACAATATTATTCGATCTAAAATCTAAAGAAAGTTAATATGTCTTTTGTGTTCATGTCTGTTTAATCGCAGAATAAATACCTATGGGTTTTTTTTCTTTATGTATGTCAATAAAGAGACGGAAAATCAGCTGTCTAATAAAAATTAGTAAACTGGAAACAACTGACGTTTTTGATGTGATGATGAACCATTTTCTCCACAGCGTTTAGAAAAGACACTCCGATACCAAACACAGATACCTGGTGTGACATCATTTACACAACGTCCAGTTGCACTAGGACTCTAGCATCAGCGAAAGAATGTCAGGCTCTGTAGTTTGTGTAAATATTTCAAAATTAATGACAACCCACACATGGCAGACAGCAAGTTTTGTTTTACAAAAATATCAAGAGGCATCAAAAATTATAAACAACTGAAATTAAAACACAAAAGCGAGCACAAGAATTTGCCACCAGCAGTAAAGTTAGTGTTCAGAAACTAAGTCTGCAACACAAGAGAAGTTGGCAAGAAATAACCTGAGAGCCATACGATATAATCCCACATCCCAAAAAAGTACAGGTGTCTGTACCGGCGAGTACCAGGGAAAAAATATATATAAAAGTATCAGTACTTACAATGCTTTAAAAATGCTATTGATGCATTGGCGCCATGGCATTGTTTTTAACAGCAGTGCAACTGTGTGTAGGTTTAGGGGTTAAGTAATACTAAACATAGGCTTCGAAAATGGGTTTAAGGGTTAAGTTACTGCAGTTTTTGCACTTTATACCGATTAAAAGTCTTGTGGATATGTTAAGATCAGGACTTGAAGTAAACTAAAGTGACTATTAAAACATGCATCCAACTGTCTAGGGTTAATCACTGACTAACAACACAGACACACAACTATAGTACAGCAACTAGTCAAATTCTCATCCTGAAAGCTAAAGTTCCAACAGATTCGAGATTTTATCCGATGTTTAACACCTGACAAACGCGGGAGAAGATGCAAATGTGACTCGTTGACACGTTTTGAACAGCGCACGATAATCAAAACATTATGTGAGCGCATTATTAAGTTTTCCTCTGGTGTCTGTTCACACGTTGGAGTACAGTGTCCACACAAGTCGACAGAGACGCCAGTTTACACACAGCCACATGTCGCTACATCGCCGATTTCTCCCGCTGGGACTTACGGCATCTCAAATCAACACGGATAATTAAACAGACACACACACAATCAAAAAAAAAAAATCTAATGTCCTTCCCACACCACTGCTCATGCTCCTTAAAGCAGCTGGAGGGTTAATGATGCCCCCTGATATTTGCAAATATTGTGTTTAATGACTGAAAATTATTTTATAACATGTAATAACCGTGATGAATTAAATGAAGCTTTTTAAATTCATCAATATTTAACAATCTTTAAATTTCTACTAGCCCTTCAGCAGGCACTCTCCAGTGCTTGGTAGCCTGAAAAAAAAGTATGTATAGCCCAATTTTTAAAGGATATAATTTTTAATGTAGAATATTGTAAAGGAGACATAACTCGACTTAAAAATAATTTCTAGTCAAACCTAAAATAAACAAATTACAATCATCTAACTGAACCTCAGTTCTTTCCACTGCGCATGTGTGTATCTCCATTACATGTTTGAGCTTGAAAGGTTTTAGAAGTAAAAGTACAGTAAATTGATTTTTAACTAAAGTTTTAACAGTTATTAAACTGCGTGCAGGTTTAGGGATTATTAACACTGGACCCAGGTAAACGGGTTCAAGGGATAAGTTACTGAATATTTTTCGCTTTATACTAATTAAACATTTTATGTATTTGTTCTCTCCACTGTGCACGCGTTCTCCATCACACAGTTAAGCCTGCGGTGCAAGATTTACTCAGGGGATATTATCACGTACAACCAGTGCTGCCGCTTCCTATACGCAGATTGAAAGCAAAACGCGAGCATTTCAACACGATTTCAATATCCCACATATTGATAGTGGCTCCCCGATGCCCAAAAATTACATCCAACAGAATTACCCAACTATGAGAGAATACAAAAACATTGAAATAAAATTTTCCTCTGTAGAAGAAGGCGAGGATACATTTTGGTAGAGACAATATTCCTAAGATAGTTATGATAAAAACCCTGGGCCGTATTAACATTTGTAATTTTTTTAGAAACCCGAGACTGACCTCAGTATAGAATTACAAATGAAGATAGATGATATATGCATAACCGATAAATGCTTTACTTCTAAACATAATTGATTATTTAGACCTAAATTTGGTATCAATCCATTTTGGAACGTGGTAAAATATTCATTAACGGTTGTGTATTTGAGCGGGATCAATATAAATATTTAATTACCGTGTATAATATACTACACCACAGTTCTGCTGAAATCTTCATTCTGACCGAGCAGAAAGTATTGATTTATTTCTCACCTCTGCAGTTCAGACCGTGGTGTTGTTTACTATAAGTCACATCCCAGGTCTAGGTTAAATCACTCGTTCCAAAAACGTCAGTCACAGTTTCTATAGTAACAGCTAATTCTCAGAGAACCTCCACATCAGCTAAGCCTTATAACAAACTGATTAAAAAAAAGGGTTATTTAACAAAGAAAAACGTATAAACATTGATTTCTGTATAGACATGTTTATTAAACATTTCTAGAGGAGGCTCTGGTGTCAGAGAAACACTTGAAGGTAAAGCTTCTCTCTAGCTTTTTTTCCACCGGAGGAAAGTTTTTGGAAAAAGGGGTGTGTTTATGCCAACAGGACATTTTCTGTATGAGTAAAAGCAAACACTTTTTCCACAGACATTAGATATAGTTTGATAAAAAAAAATCTAAATACATTAACTAACTGTAAAAACATTACATTTTATAGTAATATCTAAAATGATAAAATTAGCTTTGCATAAAAAGATTTTGGGACGTCTTTTTTTGTTTTTAAACTGCACAATTTAATTTTTATTTCTTTTATTCCACAGCAATTTGAGAATGATTGTATTTTATATTTATACACACAATACATTCAGATAACTTAAGTATATAAAACTAATTCGTTAAACCAAAACAAAACCTGAATGCTAGTAAATATAGCTAGTACATCTACCCATCCATCCAGACTGATAGGCGTGTGTGTGTAAAAACTAAATTGTTTTCAGTTGTCCTATACAAGGATTCCACCTCTGTTCTTTTTATTTATTCGGTATTAAATCCCTTTAATTGTGTAATGTATAAAAACACATTTAACAAGCGTAATATTCTTTATAATTAAACGTTATTAACACAAATGAGTTTTGTATGTGTGTGTCGGTGTAACAGATAAAGCTGATATGAGCCAGCAGGGTATCACACATGCACGCTTGTTTATAGTCTAATATCTCAAGCACAGCCATAAATTTCCTTCAAACTCCATACTTTTACAAGGTTGCTATGGGGATATTAACGTGTAAATACTGTGTGGGGGTAAAAACTGCTAACACGACAAAAATTTTAGCTAAAAATATATAAATAAAAGACAAATTTAAAACCGTGTGACTATTTAACATTCAAGATGTGGCACAATTTTTAAAATCACTATACAAAATCAGGCAAATTTGAGATGCTGATCATGATGTACGAGTCTTATGGGTTTTTTTTATACAACTTTAACTATAAATATCAGGTTTAACAGGTTTAAATCTCTATCTGAGAGACAGTCGTATGATCTTAAATTCCCAGCAATAATAAGATAGCTGCTAGATGTAACAATGTTAGGCCTTTGTCCCAGACAGTTAAGTCTAAAACAAACATGATTCTGAGTAACTGCTGGTTCTGTGTCCTACTGTAGAGGAAAAACCTCAAACGTATTCACTGATGCAATACTGTCTGTATCTTAAAATTTCATTTAAAAAAAAAAAAAAGATTGCCAACAAAAGGAGAAAATGTGTCGGTACCACACACACACACACACCTGATGCGACTGATTACTGCAATAAAAATCTCCAGTAATTTATAAATCAATTTTGTTTTTCTTCCAATAAAAAATATGACTTTAGTTTGTGTGTGCTTCACTTCATTCAATACAAAATTCAGGCTTAGAGAAGACAAGAAGTTGTGGCTTTTAAGGGTTCACTTTCTGTAGGCTGGGCACACAGCGCCATCTAGTGTTACATAAAAGATCCATTTAACATCCCTTGATTAAAAGAAAGCACACCAATACACTTGAAGCTTTCTAATAAAACACAGAAGAAATGTTTTTTTAAATAGTGTAAAGCTTTAACTACATAAACATTCCCTGTTTTTTCAATCAAATATACATTTAATGATTAAACTTGGCTTAAAAATAAAACGGCAATTCGGGTTGCTGCTAGCCACTAGAATACTTTTAATACCAAGTCTGACAGCTGATGATCCTTAATATAAGGAATGAAATAAATAAAATACAATAATGAAAGTTAACTGTACAAATTGTATTCATGCAGAATATTGCATTTTTTTAGGTTTACACTGCAGCCTATAACCAGAAATATTATTTATTCTTTTATATTCTGGAAATAAGCAGACTGTCGTTTTAATTAAGTCCCAGAGATGTGCTTGTTTTGAGACCTGATGTTAAAAAGCTTTAGCGCAGTAGCATTTTAATGCCTATACTGCAAAATCCAGATGATTTACTGAAGAAAATATGGTTCTGCCAACTATTGGGGAAAGAAATCCACTGGCATCCACTGGCTATGTAATAGCTTAATGGTTTAAGGTGTTGGACTGCTGATTGGAAGATTGTGTGTTCCAATTTCAGCACCAACAAACAAGGTTTAAAGGCCCTTAAGCAAAGCCTTTAACCCCAACAGCTCAGTTCTATAAATGAAATAGATGTAATTCCTGCTGGATTTAGGCATTTGCCAAATGCTGTAAAATCGTAAACAGGTGGAAATAAATCTGGGGACCAAACGATCTCAGACAATATATAAAAACTGACTACACATTTTGGTAAAGTTTCTAAAATTAGTAAACACCCTCGGTGACGGAAATATCAATACACTTGTACTTCATTCTATTTCTTTAAGTGTGAATTTAATGCATAGCTTTGCATTGATAAAAACCTCAGAGTAGACAATTTAATATTCACAGGAAGATCATTGCTTTGGCTACGGACACAGAGTAAAAATACGCCACATCTCGTTTTCATGAAGATAAAAATAAATACTTGCAATCAATACAATATCAATCGTCAATTATTGTCTTAAAGCATCAGTCACTCCACTGTACTGTAATCACACCATTTCAAACCAAATGTTTTTTTTAAATCATGTTGCTATTGAACAGAGACTGGGGTTGAAGATGACCAGACGCATAAGTAAAGTACATTATTAGAAGAAAACATTATATCCATTATTAAAATAAGCTTTTGGGTTATTAGCTAAAAGGCTTTGGTTTAAATTACTGCATTTTGGTTAAAATGTATTTTTTTATGCTGCTTTTAGTTTACTTTAAGTTGAGCTGCTTAGTTCCGCTAACCCTTTTTTCACAAATGTAAACAAATTAGAAAAAGTCTGGGATTTAATAAATACTCCGGTACATAAACATACCTGCTGTGGCTGCTGCTGGCAGTGGGAGCGATGTCTGGGGTCAGCACGTACAGGCTGTTGTTTTTGGGCAGGTGTAAACTCCTCAGTACCGTCTACAGAAAACAAACAGTACTAAAACTCACCAAATACATACAGGCAAGTTATCACAGGTAAATATCAAGAGTGGGATGATTAAAAGTTTATAGACTTAAAAATTGTGACTATTTTGGTTTTAAAGTAATAAAGTAAAGCTTTAGCCCAGCTAAATTATTAGCCTTAAACAATAATAACAATAACTTACGCCGTCAGACACCTCTGCACTCTTCCAGCCTTTTAACTGCATTTTAGACACAGGAACTTGAAGCTCTGTCTCCAAAAATGTTTTGATATCTCCTGCAAAAAAAAAAAAAACATTTTTTGTTCTGCTGGTTAAAATTCTCTTCGCATGCCAATATCACTCATTAAGTGGTCTAAATAAATAGATAATATATGCATTTAAGTGATCAGCCCAGGATGCCAAATAAGATATTATCCTGTCTATTTGGAAGGTTTTACATTTAATTGAGTTTGGCAGTTTTGAAACACTCATTGTGTGAAAGATGACACCAGAAATCGAATCCGCCATTTTATCAAGTTACAGGAATGGACAGAAGTGAAAGGGTCTGAAAGATGATGTTATGGTTACAGTATTTTCTTTTGGACAGGTGGAATATGGTGTGACTCGATTTTAGACAGTAAAACAAAGCTTATGTAGTTTGTATATTTTCACAAATTAGCTAAACTACAGCAGACTGTAATCATGTAATGTAAGTGGGGGGTTTTTTTTGTTTTTTTTTTAGTACTTTTACCAACTGTACCAGACGTTTTTGGTGTATTGTAGCCTTTTCTCTGGTTGTCTAGTCTGTGCACATTCATAAGTTCAGAAGGAGTCGGTTTTAACCGCCAGGGTGGGACAAACACTTTCTGTGCCATCAGGTTACGGTTGCAAAAATGTGCCACTACACCTTTGTCACTTTATTTTACAAAGAATTACACAGCACAACCAGAAGAGGGCAGAATTTACTATTACATCTGAATTTAATACAATGAAACACAGGGGCATCAGACTTAAAGTTCTAGATATTCATAATACACCCCACCCTTGTTACATACACCCATAATATTTATATCCAATATGTAATTTCTGATTAAGCAAAAAAGTTTAAGTTATGAATAAATACAGAGTTGACAGTTTTAACTTTGTGTGTTTTAACTCATCATTATCATAGTGTCAATGGAAATTAGGCTCCAGTAAAACTGAGGTCACGTTATCATTACTAATCTCCAACCAGACAATGTAAACAAATACTTATCAAATTCAGACGGTCTTTTTTAACTAGGGTTCCTTGCTGTTTTTTACAGTACAAAGTCCAAGTAGCAAAGACTGCACACAGCATCAAAAGTAAACCAAGAAACACATCTTGCCTTTAAACGAGTTCCACTGTATATGAAAGCATTTGCTTCTTCTTAAATCAACATACAGCCATCTAATTGTGTTACATCGATAGTTTGTTCATTGGTAGCTGAACGTTGTCAAATTAATAAAAAAATTGCAGTAAGATAGTTAAAAGGATGTC